>CM046370.1:19778437-20140937 GCA_025413025.1 Ficus hispida
ACATATACTATTTTTCATTTAACACATTCCCATTAATTGTATTTTTCTTAAATTTTTTGTTAATTTTATATGTCATAGTGTAATAACATATACAATTTCAAGAGTAAGGGTTAAATTAATCCATGCAAACCGCGTCTTATTATTAATAAGAGTGAAATGTATTGCCCCTGTTTCACATTCATGAAAACAGAACGAGTCCAAATGGATTTCATCAAACTGACGTGGCCAAAAAAAAAAAAAAAAAGAAAACCGGTCATAATGGTTGTGACCGGGTGGTCATAATGGAAATGACCACCGCTAAAAAATAGTTCGACAAAAAAATTAAAATAAAGAAAAAAAAATTATGACCGGTCATAATGGTTGTGACCGGGTGGTCATAATGGAAATGACCACCGCTAAAAAATAGTTCGACAAAAAAATTTTAAAAAAAATTAAAAAAAAAAAAAAAGAAAACCGGTCATAATGGTTGTGACCGGGTGGTCATAATGGAAATGACCACCGCCAAAAATAGTTCGACAAAAAAATTCTAAAAAAAATTAAAATAAAGAAAAAAAAATTATGACCGGTCATAATGGTTGTGACCGGGTGGTCATAATGGAAATGACCACCGCTAAAAAATAGTTCGACAAAAGTCTCGAAAAAAAAATTAAAAAAAAAAAAAAAGAAAACCGGTCATAATGGTTGTGACCGGGTGTCATAATGGAAATGACCACCGCTAAAAAATAGTTCGACAAAAGTCTCGAAAAAAAATTTTAAAAAAAAGGAAAAAAAAGCTGGTCATAATGGTTGTGACCGGGTGGTCATAATGGAAATGACCACCGCTAAAAAATAGTTCGACAAAAAAATTCTAAAAAAAATTAAAATAAAGAAAAAAAAATTATGACCGGTCATAATGGTTGTGACCGGGTGGTCATAATGGAAATGACCACCGCTAAAAAATAGTTCGACAAAAAAATTTAAAAAAAATTAAAAAAAAAAAAAAGAAAACCGGTCATAATGGTTGTGACCGGGTGGTCATAATGGAAATGACCACCGCTAAAAAATAGTTCGACAAAAGTCTCGAAAAAAAAATTTTAAAAAAAAGGAAAAAAAAACTGGTCATAATGGTTGTGACCGGGTGGTCATAATGGAAATGACCACCGCTAAAAATAGTGAAATAGTTCGACATAAAAAATATTAAATTTTTAATAAAAAAAAAGAAAACCGGTCATAATGGTTGTGACCGGGTGGTCATAATGGAAATGACCACCGCCAAAAAATAGTTCGACAAAAAAATTATAAAAAAAATTAAAAAAAAGAAGAAAACCGGTCATAATGATTGTGACCGGGTGGTCATAATGGAAATGACCACCGCTAAAAAATAGTGAAATAGTTCGACATAAAAAATATTTTCTTTTTAATAAAAAAAAAAACCGGTCATAATGGTTGTGACCTGGTGGTCATAATGGAAATGACCACCGCTAAAAAATAGTGAAATAGTTCGACATAAAAAATAAAAATTTTTAATAAAAAAAAAAAACCGGTCATAATGGTTGTGACCGGGTGGTCATAATGGAAATGACCACCGCTAAAAAATAGTGAAAATAGTTCGACTTAAAAAAGGGGTGGTCATAATGGTTGTGACCGGGTGGTCATAATGGAAATGACCACCGCTAAAAAATAGTGAAAATAGTTCGACTTAAAACAATTTTAATTATATAAAACAAAAGCGTGGTCATAATGGTTGTGACCGGGTGGTCATAATGGATATGACCATAGCTAAATAACTAATAGTTAAAAAAGTTCTTTTAAAATAAAACAAACGAAAAATTTTAATGCTTTAAAGGAAAAAAATTAAAAGAACTGGTCATTACGGTTATGACAAGGCGGTCATAATGGTTATGACCATTGATAAAAAATAGTAAAAAATGTAAAATTCGAAAAAAAAAGCCAGGTTATGGTCATAACGGTTATGACCGGGTGGTCATAATGGTTATGACCTTTACTTAAAAAGGTCAAAAAATTCTAATTTAAAAAAAAAAGAAACTTTCGATGGAAGTTTCTCTCTGTACATGGAAGTTTATCTCTGTAAATGGAAGTTTCTCTCTGTAAATGGAAGTTTCTCTCTTTACATGGAAGTTTATCTATATTATATGAAGCTTCGGGTTTCAAAATGGGTGGTGGGGGCTAGGCGGAAATAAGTTTTCAGTTTTCTCTCTCTAGATTTCAGTTTTCTCTCTCTAAACCACTGTACATGGTGGTTTTAAAAAAAAAAACTTTTTTCGGCCATGCGAGGGAGAGAGAAAATTTCGTGGGTAGGAGATGAGGGTAATCCTGTACTTTGATATACATTAAATGCTACTGGGCCCCACGGTAAGTGCTGAAATTGAATAGAACAAAAAGTGCTGCTGTTTTTAATATTATTTTTTTCAGAGGTGCTAAAAGTGAAATTAACCCTAAAATATATAATGAGAGCTTTATCTCAGTTCTTTCAAAAAAAAAAAAAAAAAAAAACTTTTGAATAATATCGCTCTCCTCTCTCGCCCCTTTGTTGCCCCTCTCTCTCTCGCCCTCCTTGCCACCTTCCTCGCCAGTCCCCATCGTCGCGAGGACGCACGAAATTCCGCTCCGCTGGAGTGCCATCTTTGCCAGCGCCGCCAGCAGATCCCGCCGGTGGGTGGGGCGAGAGTAGACCCTCGCTTAACTCAAATTTCTCTCGATCTGCTGTTAAAGTTGTTTTCTTTTCACAATTCCTTTTTCCTCTTCCTTTCCAATTGAATTCTCTTCTTCTCTGAATCTTCCAAAAATTGAAAAAAAAAAAAAATCTAGTATGATCGCAAATTGATGGCAAATAATTTTGGCGTTTCTGGGAAATTCCTCCTGAAATGAGGATCTCTGACTCCGGACTCAACGATTTCAATGTTTGTTTTTCATCTCCAGGTACTTTTTTTTTTCCCTTTCTTTCTTTTTTTAGATGATAAATAATTCTCTCAACTGGGTTTTTTAGGAAAAGGGGGGAAAAACAGAAACTTTGTTGGGGTGGTGGGTTTGTTTACAATGACTTTTCTTCGATTCTAAGCAGAAGAATTCTTTGTTGGAAAGTGTTCTGACTGATTTTAGGAATTTCCCTGATCAGATTGTTCTTAACTATGTTGATTTATCTGTTTTTTTGTTATATATATATATATATATATGGGGGAAATTCAGAGAGAAGTGAGATGAATTAAAAAAAAAGGGTGAGAATTAACTCTGAGAACAATGCGAAAAAAGAGAATTTAATCTTGGGCAAGTAATAACAATGCCAAAAAGAAAGAAAAAAGAATTGAATCCAGATACGTAATAATGTAATCTCTCTTACTGCATTATAGATTCTGCTAGCAGAGTTTAGAAATTGTACTTATAAGTTGAACAGTTTGTACAGATAGTAAAGTCAAATATCGGTTTGTCCGGAGTCTGGATGTGGCGACAGTAACAGCTACTCCAAGGCTTTCCTATGGTCAACTTTCTTTCATCTGCTTTCTCAGCCTTTGAAGCGCGTAGTAGTAGTAGTAGCGAGCCACCAGCCCTAGAGAAGAAGGCGATCCGTTCACGATTCAATGGTTGGACAGCAGCCGTGAGAAAAGCTGTGACTGTTAGCTCAATGAGGAGGTTTCACGAGCGTATACTGGGATCCGCTAGGACCGGCATCTCTAGCTCAACAAGTGACATATGGCTTCTTGGTGTATGCTATAAAATCTCACAGGATGAGCCCTCCGTAGATTCACCTGCCACTAACAATGGATTAGCAGCTTTTGAAGAAGATTTCTCGTCGAGAATTTTAATGACATATCGAAAAGGTTTGTGCCTGTTAGTTTTAGATGTTGGACTTTGATTGCTTGAATTTAGTACACCTTAGCTGCTGAATGAAAATTGATATCTTGGGCATCTTCAGGCTTTTGTGCTATTGGAGATTCAAAGTACAGTAGTGATGTAAACTGGGGTTGTATGCTTAGGAGTAGTCAGATGCTCGTTGCTCAGGTTTGGCATTCTCGCCCTTTTTTGTTACTTTGAAACATGACCTGTGATTTTCCACCTTCCTAATTACTAGTTTCTATCTCTACAGGCTTTGCTTTTTCATCTACTGGGACGATCTTGGAGAAGACAATTACAAAGCGTAAGTTTTTATCAAAGTGCACTCTTTCTTTTTTTTCCCAGTGAAATTCTGATTTGTCTTGGGATATTCTGCCAAACCAATTGTCTTTAGAATCATGATTTTGACCATGAAATTGTGTAGTTTTAGGATCCTGAATTTTGCAAATAATGCAGATTAAAACAAAATTGCTAATGAGAATGGGAGTCGGGTTCTAGATCATATAATTGTTAGATTCTGATGAATGGTTGTTCTTTAACTTAGGTATTTGGCCCTAGTGTATAGTGAAAGCTGAAGCTTTAGAGTCTATAGAGTCTCAAAATTTCTCAAACTATCATTCTTTGGCCAGCTTTCTCATTTCCAGTTTTGTCTGAAGGATAAAAGAACCTCAATTTTGTAAACGGACTCTACAATGGCTATGCCATTGCTGAAATGTCGGTTCTGCCGTTCTGGTGCCTCTTCCAGTCTTCTGTCTCTATCTTCTTTTCCCCTTTTATTCTACATTTTTTGGTGCCGTGGCGATTGGCATGTTCTTCTCTTATCTCTCTTTCTTCTTAGTTTCTATTAGTTTCAACTCTTTTTTTTTTCTTTCTATTTATCGAGCTGTATTCTCATCTCTGTTAGGTTTGGTTTAGTCTAAATACCAAATTAAATTAGTGGTGGAACAAGATCATATTCAATCTTTTCCCCCTTTATTCTTACGTCCATCCGCACTATCTCATGTGCTAATATTTGTTAGTTCTTTCATATAATTGAATGTGGATGTCTGACTATAACCTTTATGGTTTTGTTGTGATTTCTTATTCGATATTCTACTTGTAAAGATATCTTGTCCTGATGAAGTTTTGATTTGAATTTTTAACAACCCTTGTCGTGCTTTAATGTGTTTAGGTTATAACTTATCATTATGTATTTATATATATGCAGCCGTTGGACCAAGAGTACCTTGACATCTTGAATCTTTTTGGTGATTCTGAAGAATCAGCTTTTTCTATACACAATCTTCTTCAAGCGGGAAACGCTTATGACCTTACAGCAGGATCATGGGTCGGTCCATATGCTATGTGTCGCACTTGGGAAACTCTGGTTCGATGCAAGAGAGAGGAAGATGACTTTGAGAATCGGCCACTTCCCATGGCTGTTTATATTGTTTCGGGAGACGAAGATGGTGAACGGGGTGGAGCCCCAGTTGTATGTGTAGAAGATGCCTTTAGACATTGTTTTGAATTTTCCAGAGGCCAAGCGAATTGGACCCCAATGCTTTTGTTGGTCCCTTTGGTTCTCGGTCTTGAAACAGTGAATCCCAGGTTTTCTACTCTGAACTTTAATCTATATGTTCTTGTTGTGACAAAGCTTTATCATTTTCTGTAATTTGAAATTTATTTATTTATTTATTATTATTATTTTTAACTTCTGTCAACAAATATTTTGTAAAAATGCCAAAATGTGCTTAGTTTATTGGTCTCCAAATTTAGTAAGCATTAGTTAGCTACACAATATCTTGAACTTGAATAGTTTCCTCTTTGTCATTGTTTTCTTTGAAATTTGCAATTGTCTTGAGTATGTTCTCTTTCTAGGTGTATACGTTACCAAAGTTATTGGGTTGTATTGCAAATCTTTAACATTTCAAAGAATAAAGTATCAGCTCCTTAGGAAAATTATCGTTGCCTTTGCACTATAAGAACAACCTTGGGTTTATCTTAACAATCTAGCTGATGTAAGCTTTAGTTTTAAATTAACTTCACCGTCTCCGTTGGAACAATCGGTGAAATTTAGACACAGTGGATTTTTACCATGTAATGGCATTTCTAAATTCTTACCAGGTACATTCCATCTTTACGGGAGACATTCACGTTTCCCCAAAGTCTTGGCATAATGGGCGGGAAGCCTGGTGCATCGACATATATTGTAGGCGTACAAGATGAAAAAGTGTTCTATCTTGATCCACATGAAGTTCAGCCGGTATTTTTCTGCTTTTATGTTTAATATATTGCATTTTCCATCTAGATGCACGTGTTCCTACTTCCTAACCCAGAACATGTTCTGCTTTTTGCTAGTTTAGGCCATTTCAATGAATTTAAGTTTCCTGGAAATTTTGGAGTCAATATTGGCTGCAAAGGGAAAACCAAAATCAAATTTTAAGAATGTTGTGTCAACTTTTTTAGCTCATATGGTGGTTCCCGTGTGGGAAACAACAACTTTCGACTTTTGAATAGAGGCCAGGTGAATCGATACTCTTGGCGATCGTTATTTAATGAAGCTCTAGCTTCTTGAGCAGGGAAAAAATTTTATGATTAACCAACTTGACATTGAAGTTGATACCATTTGGAATTCCTTACAATATTCCAATAAATTCCTCTTAAATATTTTGTTGACGTGTTTGAATCTTGGTCTAACTGCAGGCAGTTATTATCGGGAGAAACTCTTTAGAGGCTGATACTTCATCTTACCACTCCAAGTGAGTTCTTTTTCTTTTCATCTTTTCTTCTTCTTTTTTTTTTTTTTTTTTTCCTTGAGACTTTTAGATGTAGGTGATGCTTATCATTTGCTACAGCTTAGCTTAAGTGAATGCCGTTTCTTAGAATTGTCTCGTTCCTTTGTCGTTTGCTATTCACTAGTGTCGTTTTGGTAGTCAGACTTTAATACTGATAGTGAAAATCGGAGTTGTTCTCTCCTGTTTTGGGGTTTTGGCTATGGATTTGGCTCTTTTCTAGCTTCCTCACTGCGTCATTTTTATTTCAATCATATTGTTGCTTGTTTCCTCCGTGTACTTATTTATTCTTTCAATAATCAATGTAGTGTCGTACGGCACATTGGCCTTGACTCCATTGATCCATCTTTAGCAATTGGATTCTATTGCCGGGATAAAGGTCTGCTACTCTCTCTCAATTACATATTGGTTTTGTTAGTCCTTACTTGCAAACGTGTTTTAGCTGACTGATGCATCTTTTCTTGTGGTTTCTCTGGTCTTTTAGATGATTTCGACGACTTTTGTTTCCGAGCTTCCAAGTTGGCAGATGAATCAAACGGTGCTCCATTGTTCACTGTGACTCAGACAAAGAATGTACCGAAACCGGTTGACCGCAGTGATGTGTTGGGCGATAGTAGTGGGGTCGGTGACTCGTTTGATGTGGTTCCTAGCAACAACACAGAGGACTATTCACACGAAGATGACTGGCAACTCCTTTGAAAGTAATTCCGTAACTCTTGACGGTGTAAGTAATCTGATAGCTGGTACTGGGAGTACAGAACCTTGCACGTTTTCATCCCCGAATAGCGACAGCGACATCTTCGCATCGCAGTAGTAGCATCGCTGCGAGCTCAAATGTCTCAGTGACGCTGTAATTTGGCATTTGTAAAATACTGCATTTAACTTATAGTGATTTTATTCATTTTGTTTTTCGATAAAGTTCGTGTAAACAACCAAAAAGTGCAGTTGTATGATAATAAATTTATTTGTACTCTTTGTACCTTTTTGGTGGCTCATACGGTATTGAGCAAGTGTTATACATGGCAGCTAGTGATGCATCGTGATATTTGTGTCGAAAGAAAATACATGAGAATCTAACTTATATTTGGGCAATTTTACACTAAATAAATAGGATAACTCTCTTGTCCGACTGCGGTATGAGTCCGGCGAGAAGTACAATCTGAAACATTGAATCTCTGTCCACCGGTTCCCTCATCATCACTATTAATTTTTGCATTTAACGGTTTTCAGTGCCATGACGTACATATCCGGTAAAAATGGCCTGCCGAACATGAAAGATGATGCAAATATATAATATGATTGCATAATCAGTAGTGAGAATGGATCTTTTTCTGAAGGTATGTATCGACAAGGTGTTGCAAAAATAATGGTTTTTTTTTTTTTTTTTAAGGAAAGAAATAATGTGGTTCTTTGTTAAGAACCGGAAATGTATACATATAAATATAAGAAAAGTCTTTGTAAGACTGTTGGATGGATCAGTTGTAAATTTTGCATCTTTTTCACTACTAATTGATTTATATATAATTTTTTATTTAGAATATTATAGGCTGAATTATTTAAAATCTTGTCATTTGCTAGTTCAAAAGGTAAATATAATTAAGAAAATATTATATTAGAATCAAACTAATTGTAATAATAACATATAAAAAAAATTGCAAATGTTATTTTATAAAAATGTTTGAAATTACTAGTGTCATTTAATGTTTGAATAAAAGATTAATATATAGAATAAACAAAAAACTTGAAACAATTACAATAGTTTGGATGTGTCCTCGACAGACTTTTCAGTTGTAGCATAACTATTTAATTTACAACATTTAAATTTTTATCCAGAAGGGATTTTTTTTTTTTTTGTTTTTTTTTGTTTTCTAAGGAACCAAAAGGAAACTACAACTGAATCTTCATGAGCAACAAAGATCCAAACTTGAAGACGGAGAGTCGTATGGGACTCTTGTTAGCCTTGTATTTTGTACGGATGTAGCACACATGCAATGGAAACAGATCGAGTGAGGAGTGTTATGATACGCGTTTTTTTTTTTTTAACCCTCTCAACTTTTATTTTCTCATAATCTATATCTTGCTTACCCAAAAAAAAAAAACCAAAAAAAATCTATATCAATATCTATACATAAACCTACATGTATTTACTATACATTAATAAACTTTAATCTACCTATACATAAATAAAATTATACATACAAAGAATTTGTTTTTAGTCCTCCCCATTTTCGGCGCGTATCCTTCCCTCTTTTTCTTCTCTCTTTCTTTTTCTTTTTTCTTTTTCCATTTGCTTTATTTTATCTTTTCCCTTTTCCTCTTCTCTCTCTGTATTGTCATTCCTTTCTTCTTTTTGCCCCAAAATGAAATAAAAAATTTCAGATATATCTTCCTCAAACATTTTTTTGTGATCCTCTCAGTTTCTATTTTCTCATAACACTTTATAATTAAATAATTTTTCTATCTAATTTGCTAATGTCTCTCTAATTTGTCACTGTACAAATATTTTTTTTTTCTTTTAGTACTTTAGCATAAAATTGTTTTTTAAATATAGCCATGTATTTTTCTCATCTCAGCTACTATTTTCTATATACCAAATTGATTTCGCACTTACGACTGGTTATAGGTGCCTACAACTAGTTAAATAATAATAAGGATAGATGTAGTGTTTAGCCAAAACCAAAACTCTGGAGGTACTTCTTGGATTTACAATGTCCTTTCCCTTGATAAAAGCTCGCATATGCCTAGAAGATTTTCTCACTTTGTTTTTCAAATTAGCTTTCGTTTCCGTTTGGTGTTTCAATTAGAATTCAAAATTTTCATTTTAATTTTTGTCTTTTCTGAAAAATTATAATTAATTTTTAAAAAGTCAACAAACTCCAACTTATAAATTTCATCTCCAATTAACGAACCAAACATTAATCTAACTTAATTTATTGGGTTATAATTTTCGGTAATTTATTCCTTGGTCTTCAATTTTTTTCTTTTTTATGTTTTAATGAGAATTTTAACATGCTGAGTGAAACTAATTCAAAAAATTTTTTTTATATAAAAAAAGTAAGACTTCTTAGTACAGGTGTGTTTGGATGAACCATTCTACTAGTTATTATTGAATTCCAATATAATTTTGTTTGATTGGCTAGTTACAGGAAATAAATTATTTAAATATTTTACAATTTTACAACAATTCAATTCAATTCCAAATTGAGTTCGGATAAATATTTAAATATAATCAATGATTCAAATGGCACTACATGACGAGCATAAAGTGGGAACAACCGTAATATTTCGTTGGGGTTAGATTTTGTCTTCCCGTAATATTATAACTAAGTCATCATGACTGCTGAATCAACGAATGACAAACAATGCACCATGACTGATCAAGTGTTCTTGAACATTTGGGGCTCGACCCAACGAACAATTATCACTCGCAAGAAGAGTGACGAACGATGAATGATTGTCCTTGACCATTTGGTCTCAGTTCCCTTGAGGCCCGTTAATTTACCAAGTGTGGATCGGGTGGGCACTTGACCCAACAAAAAGAACAATGAACGATGCTCAATCCTTGATCGTTTTGGATGACCGGTTTGTCGTTCAGCGCTCATATTTAACGAATAGTGAATGGTGAGAGATCAGTCTCTACAATTACTAGATCCACGATCAATTATGACATTTTGATCCATGTTCTTGTATATATTCCGAATTACTCTGGGTAGTGAGGAATCACCCATTACTATTTTAAAAACTTGAACCCATAATTTCTCTTTTATAAATAGAGGAAGACTCCTCACGTTTGAGGATCTTCTATTTTTTCTGAAAAAAAAAAAACCATTTGCTTATTGTTATACTATCAAATTATATCCAGAAACTGTCTTGTATACAAAGAAACCTATAAATAGTGACGCCAAACTCAAAGAATGTAGCATAATATTCCGATGAATTTTTTTAAATTTTGGTATAGATATCTTTTGCTGTTCTCACTTTTGATTTATCCCTTTCATTTTCTGATTAAGATTGTTTTATAATTTTCATCTATGATGTCCAAGAACCTTAATAATTTATGTATATTAATTTTTTTATGATCTAATCCTAATTAAAATTTAATCGTATCTTCGACTCTCCCTTTCTTTCTATTTTCTATTTTCTAATATATATTGCCAAACATAAAGTTGGGTTGATGAGTGAGAGACGGAATAATAAAAAATAAAAATAAAATAAAAAAGAGGAAAGAGAAAAGAGAGAGACTACACGGCGCGTATTGCTAGAAATTATCTATTGAGTAGTTGGTGAGCAAACTCAACGATAGGATATGCTTAAGCTGAGGGCTTTTCCTTTCCTTTTTCCTTTGCCTGCGCTTCCCCGCATACCCATCCCCGCCTTCACAAGGTTCTTTCTTCTACTTTCAACTCTGATTTTTATTATCTTTAACCTTTTTTTTTTTTTTTTTTTTTTTTGCAGAACGGTTTTCTGCAGAATGAGCGCAACTCCAACTGCCCAACATCATCCGAAGTTCGTTTCCTTGGACGAAAATGAACCTCAAGGTGTTTCTCTTATCTTTTCCATTTATTTTTATATTGTATGGTTAAAAAAAAAAAAAAAACAACGTTACCTTTCAAAGCTTCTCCCATTTTCAGGTACCAGATTTCGGGTTGTTTCCTATAACATTTTGGCCCAGGTATGTTAATGATACTATCTTTTTGAGTTCCAAATGTCTTTCTGTATGTATTAATGGTGTTTGGTTTGTATCCCTTAATGGGTTTTGTTTGAGAAAACTAAATGGATGAAGGGCTGGTACGAAACCCCGTAACTGACAAAGGATTGATATATAGTCTCATTCGAGGGAACCTTAACCTCCATTGATGGTTCATTCGAGGGAGACCAAAACCTCCAAAGACACCATATGTCAAACTAATTCATTCACTGTGAACTACGGGACCAGTACTACATAAACAAACCAAACAACTAATTTGACTAATTCAAACACAATAATAATATTCGTTTCGAAATATTTCCTTTGTTGCAATACTTAAAAATTAAAAAGTTCCATTGACTATGAGAGTAAAGGAAGAAAAGAAAGCAAATTGGTGTGCCAAAAGCTATTTTGAAATCATAACAAGGGCTTTCTTTTTCTTTTTTCTTTTTCCTTTTTTCTTTTTTTCCTTTTATTTTGATTCTATAAGTTCAAGTTCTCAACTTACATTATTTACCAGTTTTTCATTATTTGCCGAGGGAATCGAAGTTGAATTTCAAGAAGTGAAGCCCGCTGTGATCATGCACTTTGGTGTCACAATATGTCCCTATACTACTCTAAATCTTAACTTGTTCGTGTAGGTGTACGTGAAGAGTGCTTCTTTCCCTCATTCGCCATCTGCTTGTCTCAGGTATGAATTTCTTCCAACCAAATTACATCTTCGTTTGTTATCATGTTTCACTAGAACTTGTGAGAGTTTTGGCTGATAGTATCTAGCTGTCTACAAGCAGTGGTCCAGTTGTGATCCGTTTGAAATCCTTGCAATTTAAGGACGTATGAGTTGTTTGCTTATAGTGAAGGGAAAAAAAAAAGGGTGAAAAAGCGTGCATGCCAGCTGGAAAATTAGACTGTTTAATCAACAAAATCGTCGGCACAACTATATGGAAAAATTAAACTCCACAGACTAAGATTTGTCGAGTTTTTTTAATTTTATTTTTATATTGATATTATTCTTAAAAAGGATTCTGCCTAGACTGCGGTGACTTCAACGAACCCTTGGACTTTAAAGCTTTCAGATACTAATAAAGTTTCTAAAGCAGGCTGAGATAAACAAGTTTGAGTACTGTAAGATCTGATTGGAAAAGAAGAAAAAATGAGAAAGAAGTCAGTGGTGACCTCAACAACGATAGCTTTAATTTGAATATCCTCCAATGAAGTTTCTAAAGGTGGGTTTGAGGATTGAGACGTGATATACAAAAATTAGTATTAGCCAAAGTTAAGAATACATAATTCAGATTTCAGAGTACACCTATAATTGAGCTTTTCTTTTTGAACTCATGCGTAGGACAAATCAATCTCTGACCATATCAAGTCACGTGCTCAAGAATCCAAAATTAAAAGTAAAATTCAGATCTTATTAGAGGAAGATGAAAACTCAAAATGTAGCGTGCTATCTGTAGAGTATAATTGTCAAGTTGCATCAAGTTTGGCGACGTCCCCCTCAATAATCAAGGTTATAATTTGTATAGTTGCTTGTTGTAGATGGAAGGCTCGTTCTAAGGCGGTTTTAGCCGTTCTCAAGAATCTTGGGGCTGACTTTCTCTGCCTTCAGGTCTCTCATTTTTCCCCACCTATAGAATATATGCTCCAAGCACCGCATTTCTTTTTGCTGAGCTTAGTTTGTCTTGTACTCGTTTCCTATGATTTAAAACATAAATTATCTTCTTTTTGTGATTGAACATACCTTATCAGGAAGTTGACGAGTATGAGAGCTTTTACAAAGGAAACATGGAAAGCAATGGCATTTCTAGTATTTATATCCAGAGAACTGGGCAGAAGCGTGATGGATGTGGAATTTTTTATAAGCATGACAGGTATGTAAAATTTGCTTTTGTTTCATACGGAATATCAAGACGCTCAATATATTGAGTCAATGAACTTATTGAGCAAAAAAATCCAAAGGTACTTTAACTGTAAATTCCAAAATCTAATTCACTAGATAAGACCTTGATCTTTACTACAATTTGGTCGGTTTCATCATTTATTCTCCTTTTCCCTTCCTATATAATCTAAGAAACCAAATACACAAACGAAATATGGTGAAAGAATGTTTATGTTGAACATTTTCCTAAGGTCTATATGGGAGAGGAACGAGTATGCATGGTCTCTTAAATGACATGTTTCTGTGGATTTGCGTCTTTCAAATTGTGCTTGACAGCACAGTGGAATACCCCTAATAACAAGTTAACAGCTTTGGATTATACCAGCTTACTGTCTATTGCTTTTCATATCTGAATCTCGCTGTTTTTCATGCTTAATTATTTGTCCTGCTTTTGATTCAGTGCAGAGATGATCTTACAGGATACTATTGACTACAATGATCTTGTGAACTCTATTCAAGATGGAGCCTTATCTGACAATTTACGAAGTGATGCACAGGCTAGTGAAAATAAAGATGCCAAATTAAAAGATGGTAAAGTTTTTCTTCCACGTTGTACGCAGTTTGTATACTTTTGATGCTGTCTTGAGAATTAAATCTCCAAGCTAAATTGGGATTACCATGCAAATATTCCACATCATGAGGAAAAATGCTTAAGAAGAAGCGCTGTTTGCACCAGTAAGAGTCCAATATCAGGTTGAAATCACCCTCTTTTGCCATAGAAATTTTAGTTAAAAAAAAAAAAACAAAAAAAAACAAACCGGTAGAACTTTAAGTCGCAGACTTCTTTAACATCTGTTGGGCTACTTTCTTTGGCTTTAGTGATTGAGTTGGTTTGTTCTTTGGGTTTAACTAATGATTGAAATGATGATTTTCATCCTATAACATTAGGAATTTACTAGTTGGGACTTGGTTAACAGCGGAGTAGTTTTCTGCAACTAATTTTAATTGTGATCTGTTTTCAGGTTCAACTCAGAAAGTTCCTCAAGATCAGGGAGATCCAAATGATCCTCGTGTGAGACTAAAGCGTGACTGTGTTGGTATTATGGCCGCATTTAAACTCAAGGACTCTCATAATCATATTGTTATTGTGGCAAACACACACATTTACTGGTAAGTAATCTCAACATTATTGCACGTTTTAATAATGAGTTTCTGTGTTTATGTACTTTGGCCTATTTGTCGGCCAAGTAGTATAGTGGATGAAATGTAGGAAAGTAATGTCTCCATTACAGGGATCCAGAATGGGCGGATGTCAAGCTTGCGCAAGCTAAATATCTTCTACTGCGTTTAGCTCAATTTAAAGCGCTAGTCTCGGAGAGATTTAAGTGTGCATCTTCGTTAATTGTGACCGGTGATTTCAACTCAACGCCAGGGGATAAGGTTCGTACATGCTGAGCATTATTCATTTCGTAGTCCAACTAATTTTTCTCTTTTGCTTGCTAATGTTGTGCCTATAGTTTTCCCTTGCTTTGTGTTAGAATCTTAAACTATGTTGGCCGTCTCCTAAAAGCTTGGTAAACTAATATGTTATCAGAGATCAGGGCAGGAGGTCCTTATTTCAAACCCGTATAAATGCACGCGTCAAAATTACCATGATATGTGGGTCCTTTAATTGTCATGATGTAGCTACATCTTTGCAATGCCTTTTTTTTTTTTCCCAATGGTTTAACTTTAAACAAATAGTTCATGTCAGTTCAACCACTATAGAATAACAAGATTGTTAACGTCTTTTTTTAAAAAAAAATTTAAAACGAATAAAATTTTCAGGGGATAATTTTCAAAATGTCTCAGCAGCTACTTTTAAGTTCTTTTTCCACTAATTTTCTCTGTTAGATGTCAAAATGTGGAGATACTTTTTTCCTTTGCTTCTCAGCAACATTTTTTTTAATGAGCTACTTGTTTCTTTATGTTTTCTTCTCCCCATAAGCTTCTTACAAGATCGACATTATGAATGTGAATTAAAATGTGTTAATCTTCCTTCTAATGTACACATCTCAAACGAACAACGAAATGAAACCAAATAACATTCGACACCGATCATGTTTACTCATTTACACCGTTCTTGAATGGTGCCTTGACAATTTACCGTATCCCATTCTCACAACAAAAGGACTCTATCCTTATTTAATTCCAGTGTAAATGTTTCAACCAATACTATCATCTTTGCAGTTGCCTGGTTCCAAAATATCATGCACCGAGGCTAAAATCTGTGCATTGCCATTCTTGTATTAGTTCTGACACTCCTCGCATTGCAGGTTTACGAATACCTTGTTTCAGGCAATTTGTCATCTTCTTCGGGAACAACAGCCGAACAATTGGAAGATGCTTCTATTCCTTTACGCAGCGCATACGGTTCCACAAGGGGAGAACCGAAATTCACAAACTGCACGCCAGACTTTACTGATACACTAGACTACATATTCTTTTCCCCTTCTGACAGCATTAAACCAGTGAGCTTGCTTGAGCTCCCGGGATTGGACTCATCTGATGTTATTGGCGGATTACCAAACTTTAGTCACCCAAGTGATCATTTGCCAATAGGTGTCGAATTTGAATATGTCTGCGGGCTGTAGTTCCCCCCCCCCCCCCCCCCCCCCTTTTTTTTTTTTTTTTTTTTTTTTCTTTTTTTGGACCCAACTTCATTTGAATTTCACAATAAGCCTGGTAGTTGAGTTTTGGATTATCACTTTAGGAGCTCCAAAACTTGTAACACAAATTTTGGTGGCAAAGTGCTTGTTTTAAGAAGATTCTCTAGTATGGGATTCAAGTTCCAAGCATCTGTGTTCTTTGAACTTCTCGTGGTTTGGTATTTCCGTCCCTATGTTCTTTTCTTGACAATTTAGTCCTTAAATTTACAAAGTAGTACCAAAAACTCTAATTGTTAAGGAGAGTTCGATGTTGGACATAACAGTTATAGTTTTACAGCATGTGTGTTCTGGCACATATGTCCTTGAAAAGTAATATTTTTTTTCTTTGGTATTTCTACCCCAATTTTAGTTGCAGAATTTCATAAAATTTAACTTCCATTAATGATTAAAGTAGTTCAGGGCAGTTTAAGAGAAGGGTAATTTGGTTTCCAATTTTGGTTTAGTAGTAAGTGCCGAAAAGAATAAGTTAAGGGCTAAAATGCAAAACGTTTTTAAAATAGGGGTAAAACTATAAACAGTTTTATCAAGTTTAAAATGGTAATTGGGGTGTAAATATGTACTTTAGAATAATATACCGTGTTTTGAAACCAAATAATGGAGTCAGGACAATCTAAAATCTGAGTAGGGGCAAAACGATAATTTTTCCTAGTTGGGGGTATGATAGAAAATTTCACTTTGAGACTAGTCTAGATATGTTGTTCCATTTTCATATATCAAAGACAGTCTTCTCAATTAGCTTTTGACAACTCATTAATTTGTTAATAATATTTAATGTTTAATATTTTTTATATGGTTAAATTCTTAAATTTAGATGACTTAGTATAACACTATTAGAGGGACAACCAATAGCATAGAAAATTTAGAACAGATCACGATTCCTTTGAGACAGGGTAGGGCTGAAATTCCATTATAGTTGAGTTCATAAAATTTTTGTAAGCCTAAAACTTAGGCCAAAATCAATAGGAAATCATTTGCTAGATTCTCACTGTCTCCCCTTAGGTCCCGTTCCAGTTTCGACTATTGAAGCTTGGTTCAGTGATGCAGGGTAGGTTTTGGATGGATGGCTGAGAAAAGCTAATATAAAAGGACATGTCTCTGTCATATCTAGAGAAATGTTCCTGCCTGTGGGACTAAATATCCTGAAAATAATAGGGTCACCCCTATAATTTTTTTTTTAAAAAAATCATAGAATCATTAATGTAAATCATAGAAAAAAGTTAAACAAAAAAAAAAAAAAGCAAATGTCATTGACTAATATATTTAAGCAAGTGGACAGTTTAATCAGTGTACCAATGATCAAAGGTTTATGCACATAAGTGACCCTAAAATTACAATGTAAAATGTAATTTTATTTTGAAATCATGGAACAGATTTTTTTTCATTCAATTTCTAAATCAACTTTTATGAAGAAATGTTTTTGCATTTTAATATATAACATACAGAAGGAATAATCACATTGTATGCTTTTGTTTCTAAATTTAATAATCATTTTTATATTATAATTCATTTCTAATCCACTCTAAATATTTTTTTACTATTTTTTTTATAAATGAAATTTTTTATAATGTACAAGGACATAACATTATTGACATTCAAATATAATTTATATATCATTTTTTTTATTCACATTTTTTTTTTATTCCATAAATATAATTTATATTTAAAGCCTAAATTAGTAAAGGTCATAACCATTATGATCTAAATGGTTTGATATTTTTTTTTAATAAACATGATAATTTATGCAAATTAAAGTAAGTATAACAAACAACGTAAATGGTTATTACATTTTTTTTTTTTTTTAATAAAAGTTTTTTTTTTAGAAATAAAAAGTAAAGGTATAACCATTATGACCATCGGTCATAATGGTTATGACCATTTTTTATTTTTTTAAATCGAAATTTTTTTTTTTTTTTTTTTTTTTTTTTTTTTTTTTTTTTTTAAGATTTTTTTTTTTTTTTTTAGATAACAATTTTGACCTATTAAATAGTAAGGTCATAACATTATGACCATTCGGTCATATGGTTATGACCAAACTTTCTTTTTTTTTTTTTTAAATAAATCGAAAGATTTTTTTTTAAGATAATATTTTTGACCATTTTTAAGTGAAGGTCATAACCATTATGACCATTCGGTCATAATGGTTATGACCATTTTTTTTTTTTAAATAATCGAAAGTTTTTTTTTTATCTAACATTTTTTATTATTTTCTCTCTCTTCTCTTCTCTCTCTCTCTTCCCCTTTCTCTCTCTTCTCTTCTCTCTCTCTCTTCCCTTTCTCTCTCTTCCCTCCCTCCCGCCTGCCCCACCCCGGAGACCCCCACCCCCGGCCGCCGCCCTCCCCGGCCGGCACCCCCCCCCGACGACCCCCTCTCTCTTCCCTTTCTCTCTCTTCTCTTCTCTCTCTCTCTTCCCCTCTCTCTCTTCCCCTTCTCTCTCTTCCCCTCCCTCCCGCCGGCCCCACCCCCGGCCCCCAGCCAGCCCCCCGGCCCGCCCCCTCCCCCGGCTTCCCCCACCCCCGACGACCCCCCTCCCCCAGTCCGCCACCCTCCCCGCCCCCCCCTCTCGCGCGATTTCGCGAAATCGCGAATTCGCGATTTCGCGAAATCGCGCGAGAGGGGGGGAGCCGGGGAGGGTGGCGGACTGGGGGAGGGGGGTCGTCGGGGTGGGGGAAGCCGGGGAGGGGGCGGGGCCGGGGGGCTGGCTGGGGGCCGGGGGTGGGGGCCGGCGGGAGGGAGGGGAAGAGAGAGAAATCGCGAATTCGCGATTTCGCGAAATCGCGCGAGAGGGGGGGGGGCCGGGGAGGGTGGCGGACTGGGGGAGGGGGGTCGTCGGGGTGGGGGAAGCCGGGGGAGGGGGCGGGGCCGGGGGTCTGGCTGGGGGCCGGGGTGGGGCCGGCGGGAGGTAGGGGAAGAGAGAGAAGGGGGAAGAGAGAGAAGAGAAGAGAGAGAAAGGGGAAGAGAGAGGGGGGTCGTCGGGGGGGGTGCCGGCCGGGGAGGGTGGCGGCCGGGGGTGGGGGGTCTCCGGGGTGGGGGCAGGCGGGATGGAGGGGAAGAGAGAGAAAGGGGAAGAGAGAGAGGGGAAGAGAGAGAGAGAAGAGAAGAGAGAGAAAGGGGAAGAGAGAGGGGGGTCGTCGGGGGGGGGGGAGTGCCGGCCGGGGGAGGGTGGCGGCCGGGGGTGGGGGGAGGCCGGGGGTGGGGGCCGGCGGGAGGGAGGGGAAGAGAGAGAAAGGGGAAGAGAGAGAGAGAAGAGAAGAGAGAGAAAGGAGAAGAGAGAGAAAATAATAAAAAATATTAGATAAAAAAAAAACTTTCGATGATTAAAAAAAAAAAAAAGGTCATAACCATATTGACCGGATGGTCATAATGGTTATGACCTTTACTATTTAATAGGTCAAAAATGTTATCTAAAAAAAAAAAAAAAAAAAAAAACTTTCACTGGATTTATAAAAAAAAAAAAGGTCATAACCATATTGACCGGATGGTCATAATGGTTATGACCTTTACTATTTAATAGGCCAAAAATGTTATCTTAAAAAAAAAAAAAAACATTTCGCTGGATTTATTAAAAAAAAAAAAAAAGGTCATAACCATATTGACCGGATGGTCATAATGGTTATGACCTTTACTATTTAATAGGCCAAAAATGTTATCTTAAAAAAAAAAAAAAAAAAAAACTTTCACTGGATTTATAAAAAAAAAAAAAAAAAAAAGGTCATAACCATATTGACCGGATGGTCATAATGGTTATGACCTTTACTATTTAATAGGCCAAAAATGTTATCTTAAAAAAAAAAAAAACATTTCGCTGGATTTATTAAAAAAAAAAAAAAAGGTCATAACCATATTGACCGGATGGTCATAATGATTATGACCTTTACTATTTAAATTTTGAAAAAGTTATTTGGGCCATGCGAGGTAGAGAGATTTTGAGTGTGTAGGAGGAGGGTAAACCAGTAATTTGATATACATTAAATGCTACTGGGCCCCACATTAAGTGCTGAAATTGAAGGTTTCAAAAAGTGGTGATATTTTTAATATTATTTATTTCAGAAGTGCTAAAAGTGAAATTAACCCTTTTTTTTTTTTACCAAAAAAAATCAATAGGAAATCATTAAATGTAAAAATACATAGAAATCAAAAGTTAAACAAAAAAAAAAAAAAAGCAAAATGGTCAATTGACACCTGAAACTATATTTAAGCAAGTTGAGACAGTTTATATGCAGTCAACGAAGCCTACCCAATGATCCAAAAGGTTTGTATGCACGAAAATAGAGTGAGCCCGTAAAAGTTACAAATGTCAAAAGATGTAAAATTATTAAGGGGTCATTTGAAACAATCACTGGAGACAGAATTTTGTCTTTCAAATTCCAAAATTTCTAAAAATCCAACTCTTTCATGAAATGAAAATGTTTCTTGCAATGTCTTAATGCATAATAACACTACAAAAGAACGGAACATAATCCACATTGCGTATGCTTTTGTTTCTAAACACATTTCAAATAATCATATTATTTCATATATCATAATTCATTTCTAATTCACACTTCAACTAAATATATATTTCATTTGACATATTTCACTTTTTCATGAAATGAAAATGTTCTTATACCTAAATGCTCACAACGACAAGGAAACGAAACAAAATCCACATTGCATATAATTTTGACACATTTCAAATAATCATATATTTCATATATCATAGTTTATTTTCAATTCACACTTCAACTTAATACATATTTTAATTCCAACATACAATACTCCAACTCTAACTAAAGTTTCGAAAGAGCCCTAAATGTGGACTAAGAGCGCATTTGGCACTTCAATTCCAATAGGAGTTCTAGAACTTTTATGTTTGGATATGTGTGTTTTGGTTGAAAATAAACAATGATAATTAAATGATGCAAAACTTAAACTATGTTGAGAAGAAAACAACAATAAAATCTTATTTCATTCATTTTATAGTTGTAAGTATTTTGACATAAAAATAATTTTATTTCGATTAGAAATAAAAAGTTATAAACTATCAATGTTTGTTTTTTGTTTTTGTTTTTTTTTTTTAGGGAAAATGAAAAAGTGGAGTATATGTTGTTTCTCTTTCTCACCTTCATTTTCGTCCACCAATCAATCCATCTTTTGTTTATATTCTTTCAACGTTTTTTTTTTTTAATTTTCATTTTCGTTCCATTTTAGTCCCTGTTGCAATAAAATTTCACATATATCCTTGCTCAATATTTTCTTTATGACCCTGTCAGTTATTATTTTCTAATAATCTCTCATAGTTAATCTTTTATATTATTTTTTAATTTTCTTTCCAATTTATAACTACCTAAATATTTGTTTTAGTCCCTCTAACATAAATTTTATTATTTTATTTCCAACTATAGCACTACATGTTTCTCCTTGCTAGACTGTCAACTATTATTTTCTCATACATTTATGAAAAAAAATTATTTACTCACATATTTTTGAGGAAAAAAAAAATTATTTTCTCATTTTCTCTCCTAATTAATTTTCTATATAAACAAACTGAATTCCATAATAACATACAGGAAAAACCCTTTTGTTTACTAAAAAAAAAAAAAAAAAAAAAAAACCCTTTTGGAAAAGAAATATATAAATATAAGGAAGAAGAAGGAAAATCGTAGCCAAAGTCTGTGAACAAGAAAGAGGAAGAACCCGAAGGCACAGCAGCTCCCGAAGCGAAAACCTAACAGAGCGTTTCATTTCGTTTCGTTTCGTTTCACCTAGTTTCGTTCTGTTTCGTTTCGTTTCGCCTTATAAAATCTCTGCCTCTCCGGCGAGGTGTTCGCCTCCTTCTTCACCACTTCTCCATTTTCAGCCCAACGCTTTCTGGATCCGCCTCTTCCTCCCTAACCCTAGGCGTTTCTCCGGCGTTCTTTGAGCTTTTCGATTGCCAATTTTCGCCATTGAAGTTTCTATCACTCTGCCTCTCATGGATTCTAGGGCTTAACAAGATTTCTCCGAAGAAGAAGAAGCTAAATACAGGATTTCAAGTGGTTTTATTTTTTGGTTGAATAAAAGCGGTGGGATGACCTATTATGGCACATCAATCCTCTCGTCTTCACCGTCTCCTCACTCTCTTGGACAGTATCCTTTTTTTTTTTTTTTTTTTTCCGTCTAATTCGATGAATTTGAATTCCATTTCTCGAGTTTACATTTAGAAAGTTTTGATTTGTATTTTTTTTTTGAAATTTTGTTTTTCCCTAATGGAAATGCAAAAGCTGGTTCGTCGCAATCGACGAGGTTCACGGCTGCTCGGCAAATAGGGGAAATTGCTAAATCGCATCCTCAAGACTTGACCTCTCTATTGAAAAAGGTATCAATTTCAATTATCAGTTTCTCTAGTTTCTTCGGATTCTGAATTTGGCACAGAAATGGTGTCAATTTAGGCGTTTTAAGGTTTAGTTAGGGATTTCTGAATTGTATTATTGTGATGAAGAACTTTGTAGTAATTCTATTATGTTTTCGAGATTAGGTCTCGCAGTTTCTTCGTAGCAAAAACTGGGATACACGAGTCGCTGCGGCTCGTGCTATAGGGGCTATAGCAGAGAATGTTAAGCACACGTCTTTGACAGAACTTCTTTCTTGTTGCCAATCGAAATTATCCGAGTTTGGAATTTCCGGTGCAACTGAAGATTTGCTTGCATTGCCTGATTTTCGTTCTAACGTTGCGGGCGTATCTTTTAGAAGGTCCGTATCACATTTTCTATGCTTATGACATATTTTCAACATGTCTTGCCAATAAGTCTATTTACTTTGGAGTTGTTGGTATTGTTATTTACCAGCTTACTAGTTTTTGTCTATAACAGCTTTAATATTAACAAAGTGCTGGAGTTTGGTGCTCTAGTGGCATCTGGAGGACAAGTAAGTTTCAAAAGTACATTACTTTAAGTTTTTATTGTATTCATATCTTTGTTTATTTATTCACTGATAAGCAACAAAACTTTATTGACGAGAACAGGTAAGAAAAAATACTTTGAAGTTACTCTCATTAGATAGTCTGTTAGTTCCCGCTCTTGTGTGTGTGTGTGTGTATATATATATATTTATTTATTTGTATATTATATATATGATTTCATAAGAAGATTGGGGAAATGAGTAGGCTAAGTTGGTGAAAAGTTAGGAGTGGAGATTTGTTCATTACAAACTGCAGGGCTCCGATTATTACGCATGATCGTTGCCTTTTATAAATTTGAATTTAGGACTGAACTTTGGAACAAATCTATTACAATTGGATATGATGAATCCATGCACTATTGAACAGTCAGATAACGTTTGTGTAAAAAGAACATCTGTAGTGGTAATTATTTTTGTTTTTATTTTTAACTGAGATGAAAATCGCCTTCCTCTTGTGGGACGTGCAAATGAGGGGCTGAAACTATTGACCATGTATTATTCTGCTATGAAGTTGCATGGTTTCTGTTGTGCTTGCTGTTGAAGGGAGCAGGTTTTCAATAGGCATTTCTTGAGAAACAGTCTTTTAACGGGTGAAAAACATCTTTGGCATTGGTTGTAGCAAAGGGGTCTAAAGTGATGGAAGTGTGTGTGGATGGAAAGGAAGAGCAGAATTTCTTATAGTAATGAGCATCATATGTGTTATTCTTATGGAAGAAATCAGAAATCAAGGCTTCTTATGTGCATCTACAAATAAGAATTTAAGGATTTTTCTCTCCGAGTATGCATTGTCGTAGGCATTAGGTTTATATTTTTCATTGTTATAATTCTCCATTATGCACATGATATCTTCTCCTCTGTTTGTCTTGTAATCTTGCATTTTTAATAATTTTTTTTTCCTTATAAAAAGTTGTTTATTAAAATTGTATATGTTCAATATTATTGTGGATATCTATGGATTGGGATATCATCTTGTGCCACAAACCATTATTAGAGATGAGAGCAATAGGACTTGAGAATTAGTAACTATAGATATTAATTGTGCTGAGTTGTGGTGCTATTTCTTCTGATCGTCAATGGATCAATGGATCCAGCTGTAGACACTTGGTAATTTGTATGGCATTTTGTACCGCGGTGTTACAATTTTTGCCTTCTGTTTATTACTAATGATGATGCATGTGGATAGTTGTGGTCAATTATGTTACATTCCTATGTAACTGTGATCCTTTAAAGGAAAAAGATGCATATAAATAATATAATTACATAGATATTTCCCAAATTGACACTCCCTTTTGGGAAAGGGAAAAAAATGTTGGTTTGTTTCAATATATGTATATATAATTTAGTCCTCATATCGTTTTCTAATTCAGGAGTACGATGTTGCGAATGATAATACGAAGAACCCAAGGGAGAGGTTGGCTCGTCAAAAGCAAAATCTTCGACGGCGTTTAGGTTTGTAGTTTAATGTCTGTATGGCTTGGTGAATGTTGCGATGAAATCAAATGTCTTGCAAAACTCAACACATAGCTATTGTCTTTTAACCCATAATTATATGAAAGTACTTGGTCAAAAAGGCATACTTTTCTTGTAATTTCAATCCATAATGAGTTCAGTTCTGTTTGTTGTTTTTGGACCATGATTTGGGTACTACTTGCCTCACCTGATTTCTGTTAATGT
This sequence comes from Ficus hispida, assembly GCA_025413025.1. Classification (NCBI taxonomy): domain Eukaryota; kingdom Viridiplantae; phylum Streptophyta; class Magnoliopsida; order Rosales; family Moraceae; genus Ficus; species Ficus hispida. The sequence continues at coordinate 19,802,904 of CM046370.1, forward strand.
TACATCCACACAAGTTCTTGCTTTGCTTCTTATTTTGTTTTCTATTTTTTTGTGCGTCTCATCATTTAATGAATCCTTGTCACTTTTCTCTTTTGAGTGGTGAGAAATTGGTTTTGTAATATTGTAATAATAACTTTTATATAATTACTTCTTATCTTGCACTATCATTGGGTTTGCACTATCAATATTGTATACTTAATTTATTCCAGTGTTTTTGAGGAAAAGGATATGGGGGGTGATAGATACTTTGAATAAGCTAAATTTTTAGCTTCACTCTGGGCTTCAACAGATAAGGAGTTTAAGAACTTTCCATTTTCTTTGATCATTCTAAATTGATGGATGTTATAGGAATATGTGTGTGTGAATTTTTCTTGGCGAGTTTGCTTTTCAGCATTTCATGCTGCTGTTTCTCGCGGGGTGGGGTTGTGGGCGAGTTGGGTTGTTGAGAATATCTTATCCTCTTTTCCTTGTAATTGATTAATTTATCAGAAAGGTTTTCTTATATAAAAAATTGTTTACTTCATTAGCCTTTTAGTTCAATTTCAAAGCTAGTTTTTATTTTTTATTTTTTTATTTTTATGCAGGGTTGGATGTATGTGAGCAGTTCATGGATGTAAATGATATGATAAGAGATGAAGATCTCATTATGCATAACTCCCATGGAAATGGGATAAATCAAAGAGTTTATGTACCGCATAATATTCAACGATTAGTGGCGGATATGGTTCCTATGTCAAGAAGGCCGAGTCCAAGGGAAAGGAATCTTTTAAAACGAAAAGCAAAAATAAGTTCAAAAGACCAAATGAAAGGTTGGTGTGAGGATGGTGATCCAAGAGTATCAGGTGCACAAAATGCAACAACAGTAAAGGGCTCAAATGCTGATCCCTTAGGTTCTAATAAGGTATTTGTGTTACTTATCTTATCTTTGTTATTTGTACTGACAAAAATGTTAATTCCACCGATGTTAAGTCATGGACTGGTTTTGCATTTTCATTTGAAGGCACTACAAAAATATCGATGGAATTTGGGGGCGGGCACTTGCTTTTGTCTTGTGGTATATGGAACTGTTAGATTACACTATTTGGGAACGTAGTCTTGGTTGTTTATGTGTGGGTCAAGTTGGAAGAAATCAGCGCTCTATGCATTAACAAGTCTGAGAGGGAATTTAGTTTACTTCTATTATGAAGCTTAGAACATCATAGATATGCCTTTTTTTATTTATTTTTTTATTTATGTTTCTCACATGATTTTAGGCCTATAATTTGTCGAATCTAACAACCTGTAATAGTGAAGGAGTGTTCTGAATAAGTTAGGCATCTTTGTTGGTCTTGTTGACTGATAAACTTTTTTCTCCCAAGCTGTCCAATTGTGAAGAAAATGCATCTTAGAATTGGTTGGTTGAGCAGTTCAGGCCTGTAGTTCGCTCCCACATGCTTTGGTGTTCAATTCTTCAGAACCTCCTAGCTGGTGAATTAGAAAAAAAACTTGATTATGATTATTTGCCGTTCTGAATTTATGATTAAAAATTTAGATTTAGTGGGCATATTAGATCGATTTTTTTACCAGCACGTGGGGCAAGCTACAGGGATTGGAGGTTTTCTAATGAGAACATCATCATCTTTTCTTGCCCTGTGCCAATACACACTGAGAGTTCCTCAGCTTTGCCTTTTGTTTGTTTGATTTCCTAATTACTTAGTTACTCGTCTCTTGACTTTTTCCTTGTAAGAGTACCAGATTCTTCATTTTCATGTTGATTCTTTATGTAGGCGTCTGTGGATGTTAATGATGATGAAGACAACTTGGAAAATGATAGAGATGGGTGGTGGCCTTTCCATAGTTTTGTTGAGCAGCTAATAGTTGATATGTTTGATCCTGGTAAGCTTACTCTTTATGAATGTTGATCAGTGATAATGGTTCTAATTGTTATTTGTCCATTATGATTATTATATGTATTTCTCGTTAGGATTGCTGTGATTATATCATTCTCTTCATTTATCTTATAAAACAGTACTCTGTCTGCCATTTATTTTTCAGTTTGGGAAGTACGGCATGGTAGTGTAATGGCTCTAAGAGAGATTTTAACACATCAAGGTGCTTCTGCTGGGGTATTTATCTCCGACAGTTTAGATAGTGCACCACTTGTTCAATTTGAAGATGAATTTATAACACATACAATGAAGAGAGAGAGAGAAATTGATTTGAATATGCAAGGTTCAACAGATGAGTTTGAACCAGACCTTAAAAGACCAAAGTTTGAGGATGTATCATCTCAATGGATGGATACAATGGTCGTTGCCAGGAAGGATTCGAACTCTGACATCAGCGTCAAGGTTGAAGATGATAGGCGGGACTTGGGTTCTGAGCTAATTAATGAGTACTCAAATGTTGGTTCTGTTAAGGTGGAGCCAGATTCTTACCTTGATACTTCACTGTCTCCAAGTAAAGAAGTAGCAGCAGAAACAACTATCCTCAAGGATTATTCCAGCATTAAGGAAATGGATGTGGCAAAAAGTCTTTCTGAAAATGGTGAACTGATGAACTGGATTAAATTTGCTAGGCATTCTTGGCTTAAGAATTCCCAATTTCTTCAAGATTGTGCGATCCGTTTCCTGTGTGTTTTGGCACTAGACCGGTAAATCCTTGTCTTGTCTGTCTTTATTCTTCGGCTTACTATTTTAGTATTTTGACTAGATACCTAGCTGATTTAGAATGTTACAACTATTTTTATTTTCTTGCATGCTTCTGATTGAAACCTTTTTGTGCCTATTCGATTAATAAATTTTATCTTTGCTCCATTTGATTGCAGTTTTGGGGATTATGTATCTGATCAGGTTGTTGCCCCAGTACGGGAAACCTGTGCACAGGCATTAGGTGTTGTGTTCAAATATATGCATCCCACTTTAGTTCATGAAACGTTGAATATCTTGCTGGAGATGCAGGTAAATTTCATGTAAGCACATGCTTTTTGTTCTTTTAAGTGCTACAGGTTGTACTTGTGTTGTTAATTTTTGTTTTCACTCTTTTTCTCTTCCTTTCTTGTTTTGTTTGTTATGCTTCTGATATTTCGTTATGTTCAGTTTAGACCAGAATGGGAGATTCGCCATGGAAGCCTGTTAGGTATCAAGTATTTGGTAGCCGTGCGGCAGGTAAAAATTTGTATTTCACTTTCTTTTTCCTTAACAAGAAAAACTTCCTTTCATTGATGGTATAATTTCATAAAAAAGGAAAGAGAATGAGGATTTCTCAAAAATTAAAAAAAAAAAGGCAGGAGAACCTAAAAGAAACTAAAAATATTTCTGTATTACTAGAATTTAGTACAGAGTTTGAATATGCTGGAATTCAGGTTACAACGGTTCTTGGTTGTTGAGTCATCGTGGTTTTTGCCTTCTTCATTTCCTTTAATAGCAACTTCTGCGTATGAAATTTCCTGAAACTGTGCAGCTATTGTGTTGACATCAATCTAAGATTTTTTCTTTCTTTACTAAGAAATAAAATACTTTTTTAATGATTTAGAACTCATGATGGAAAGCACCATTGATTCAGGGAGAGGATATTCCTAGATATTAAATATAGAAAAAACGAGTGGACAATTACATCCAGCTAAGAATGATTAAAGAAAAGACTTTTCAGTTTAAAAAAAAAAAAAGTTGTAGCTTTCAGCGTAGACAAGAAATACCCAGCTTCAAACAATGATCTATTTTTTCACCTATGCCTGACCTCTGAGTGATACTCAAATTGTCAAAAAATACACCTGAAGGTGACGTAGAAACTTGAGGAGGCCTTTGACTCTGGATCAAATATCAATCTTGTGGTCTTCCCATGAGCCTATAATCATACGAAGGCGCACATTTTTTGAAATATCAGGATTCATTTAATGCTGATACTATTCATTTCAAAACCTGGAAAGTGATCACCAATCATAGACGAGAGGATTTAAAGGAAGGAGCCAAGATAAGATGACAAAGAAGGGGAATCTCACTTTTATTCTAGATCTTAAAGATGATAAACCTAGAAGTGATGTAGTTGGATTCCATGAAAGGAATGCAAGAACCTAACTGAACAATTTATGAGTTAGGACGATTAAAATTGAACCTAACAAGGGAATTAATATAATCCAAATCTAAAAAGTGGTCCATGTTTGGTGCAATTTAGGAACTGGGTTAAAGTAAAGGCATTGGCACATAAATTGATCTTTTAGCTGGCTGCTTTGCCTGCTGCCTGCATTGCTACAACTATTGGTATGTTCAATACATATTGTTGACGGCTATAAAGATGGGCCAAGTGCATCTCCTCAAATCCACTCCTAAGGATATCTTTATCATGTTCTCAATAACTGCAGTTACTCCCGTCAGGATCTTGAATATTGAGCTAGTTTAAATTTCCTAAAAGTACTGTCCAGACATTGCAAGAAACAACTAATATGAAGATAAGGAGTTGGACACTCTCTTTTTGAAAGAACCAAGTACTTAGTTTCATTGTGGGCTTTTACTGATAAAGCCTCCTAAGAGTTTCCTTTGATTGTTCTGAATCAGAAAGATGTTTTGGGCAGCCAATGTTGGTAGTTTATGTTCCTGTTTCTCTAGAGGATTCCTTCTCCTCTTTTCTATCTTACTGTTTTCAGTAGTAATAAAATTTTTGTTTCTTATGAAACGAAACGGAATGATATTTTAATAATCTGAGTGATTCGGGTTGAATACATGTATTCAATAATGCAGTTTACTCGTAAAGGAGTTTTTTGTACATTTTCCTGTTTTGTTTTTAGTTTATAATTAATCTAAGACCCTTTTAATGTTTTTTTGTTTTTGTTTTAAGTAGGAGATGCCTCCTGTTTTTTGTTTTATTTTCCTGTTTCTCTAGAGGACTCCGTCTCCTCTTTTCTATTTTACTGTTTTCAGTATCAATAAAATTTTTGTTTCTTATGAAATGGAAGGGAGTGATATTTTAATAATCTGAGTGATTCTGGTTGAATGCACGTGTTCAAGAATGCAGTTTACTTGTAAAGGAGTTTTCTGTACATTTTCCTTATTTTTTTTTAGTTTCTAATTAATCTATGACCCTTTTTTTGTTTTTTGTTTTAACTAGGAGATGCTTCCTGAATTGCTTGGACGCGTTCTCCCGGCTTGTAAAGCTGGGCTTGAGGACCCTGACGATGATGTTCGAGCGGTAGCTGCTGATGCTTTGATACCAACAGCTGCTGCTATTGTTCATCTACAGGGTCAAATGTTAAATTCCATAGTGATGTTACTTTGGGACATATTACTTGATTTGGACGATTTAAGTCCATCAACCAGCAGGTAATCTTTACCTAATAAGTTCTATTATTATTTTTTTAAATTTTATTTTAACCAAACTGTGCATTGCTACTTTGATTTGTTTTGCATTTGGGACTGGGAAGCCTGAAGATAGGAAATCTATACCTGTATGCCATCTTAATACTAAACAAAAAGATGCAGATCTAAAGGAAAACCTATATAACTGAAAAATTGGAGTTAGAAATTAGAATCACAGTTGACCCTCAAGACATGCAAGGTCTTCCAGCGTAGGGGAAATCCACCTGCTAGTAAAGATATTCTCTTTACTATAGAACTTCTATAAAACTACCCATTCCAATATTTCATACTTCTCTCTGACAAAATGAAGCATTGTTTCTTTTTCATTTTATTATTTAAAAAAAAAAAAAAAAGCCCATCACAATCGATAAGCCTTTTGGAGTCACGGAAGCACAAATAATGTTTATTCATTTATTATTGCTGTTTACAGATAAGGGTTTATATTATAAAATTTTCTGAGAGAGGAATGGAACATCAGGTGTCCTCTCGTTGAGGAATTCTCTTGTGATGCACGTCCAAGTAGCTTATCTTCTGATTTGTTCTTAAGTTCCTCTAATATTTTCTCGGTTTCTTTATGGCTGGCCTGATTAAATATTCTTGTATGGTTGTGATACTCTCTAACTTTTCTGTTTGTTTCAGACAGTTTAATGCCCTAATGATTCATAAATTTTAATATCTTCTAAAAAATCTTGTAATCTGCTTGCAGCGTGATGAATTTGTTGGCAGAAATCTATTCCCAGGAGGAAATGATTCCAAAGATGTTGGAGACCTCGAGAGATAGCCAAGAGTTTGATTTAAATGAGCTTGGTCGTATTGATGATACTGGAGTGGTGAATGCACAGGAAAATCCTTTTATGTTATCAACATTGGCGCCCCGTCTATGGCCATTTATGAGGCACAGTATCACATCAGTCCGTTATTCAGCTATTCGCACTTTGGTAACTCTCTCTTTGCTAATCTAGTTATCATGGATGCAAGGGATTTATTTGCAGAAGCGAGTTCAATGGGTGTAGTTCTTGCCTAATAGTTTTTTATCTTTGTATATTATATTGTACTTTTACGTGTTATGATGAGAACTTCTTCTAAATTTTTTAACTTTAATTTGCAGGAGAGACTGCTTGAAGCTGGATGCAAAAGAAATGTTTCCGAGCCCTCTGGTTCTTCATTTTGGCCTTCATTTATATTGGGTGATACACTTAGAATTGTTTTCCAAAATTTGCTGTTGGATTCAAATGAGGAAATTTTGCGTTGTTCTGAGAGCGTTTGGAGGCTTCTTGTTCAGGTTTTTTCTTTTTTTCTTTCTGTTTTCAGTTGAACAGTTTCTCATTTTATACTTTCTCGAACTATAGCTTCGCTACATCATCTATCTTAATGAACTCTTCTCTTGGTTGCTTGTAGTCCTCAAAGGAGGACCTGGAAAATGTTGCAAGGTCATTTATGTCTTCTTGGATAGAGCTTGCAAGTACTCCATATGGTTCAGTATTAGATCCTACTAAAATGTTTTGGCCTGTTGCTCTTCCGCGAAAGAGTCATGTTAGAGCAGCGGCTAAAATGAGAGCTGCTAATCTTGAAAATGAGTCTTATAGAAACATCGGGTTGGAATCTGCAAATGGTGCTATTCCAGTCGAGAAAGTTGGAGACGCTTCCAGCAATCCTGTTAAGATAATTGTTGGTGCTGATTCAGAATTATCGGTCACGCGTACTCGAGTGCTCACAGCAACCGCAGTGGGAATTTTTGCATCTAAGTTGGAAGAAGGATCCATGCAATTTGTAATTGATCCATTATCAAATGCACTTACCTCTTTATCTGGTGTCCAGCGGCAGGTACTGCTTCTACCTTTCAAGATTTACCTCTTCCTTTTTGTTTGTTCCTTTTGCTGCTCCTCAAAATTTTCGTCTATATACTATCCAGGTGGCATCAATGATTCTAATCTCTTGGTTCAAAGAGATAAAAAGCAGTGATGCATATGGAAATCAGGGAACTTTGCCTAGTTTTCCCAATCATCTTAAAAATTGGTTGTTGGACTTGTTAGCATGTGCTGACCCCACATTCCCAACAAAAGATTCACTTCTTCCTTATTCGGAGCTTTCGAGAACATATTCTAAGATGCGTGGTGAGACTAGTCAGTTATTTCATACTGTTCAATCATCAGGCATGTTTGATAGTTTGTTGGAAACTATGAAATGTGACTTGGAAAGCTTGAGTCCAGATGATGCAATAAATCTTGCATCGAAAGTTCCTGCCTTATGCAATGACAACACTGGAAATGATACTACCGGACACCTTGATGATATTGAATCAGTAAAACAACGACTTTTGACAACTTCGGGATACTTAAAATGTGTTCAGGTACTTTTGAGATGCAACTAGGCCATTCCCTTGAAATGGACAAAGATGTATTTATGCATTTCTTGTCAAGTTCTTGCATTCATTATTTATTTATTTATTTATTTTTTATGTGTGGATTGCAATTCCATTTTCAGTAGACTTCTTTTAATTGATGATTTTCCTTGCACTTGAGTTTCATTTTAGCTGTTTTGCTTTATCATTGCTAGTTCAATATTGTTGTTAACTTTGAACCTACTAATGACTTTCTAAAATTATCTCCTGCACTTGCTCATCTGTACCTCCTCAAACATTCTGCAGAGTAATCTGCATGTTTCAGTATCTGCCCTTCTTGCAGCGGCGGTTGTTTGGATGTCAGAGCTCCCTGCACGACTTAATCCAGTGATCCTGCCTCTTATGGCTTCAATAAGAAGAGAACAGGTAGTATTTTAGATACAAATGCTAGTTTAATCCGACTGGCACACCAAGATTGGTTGTATTTTAGATGCAAATGCTATTTTAGTCTGACAGGCATGCCAAGACTGATTTTCATTTTTTTGTTTAATTCCTTTCGAAGGAGGAGAAACTGCAAGAGAAGGCTGCTGAAGCACTTGCAGAGCTTATTTCTCATTGTATTTCACGCAAGCCTAGCCCAAATGATAAGCTAATTAAAAACGTCTGTAGTTTAACTTGCATGGACCCTTGCGAGACACCGCAAGCTGCAGTTATCGGTTCCCTGGGGGTTATCGATGATCAAGATCTTTACTTCTTTGGGACTGCCACTAGTAAGCAGAAATCAAAAGTTCCGGTTCTGGCTGGTGGTGAAGACCGGTCAAAGGTTGAAGGATTCATTAGCAGACGAGGGTCTGAACTTGCATTGAAGCATTTGTGTGACAGGTTTAGTGCTTCATTATTTGATAAGCTTCCTAAACTTTGGGATTGCCTCACAGAAGTTCTCAAGCCTAGCAGTACTGAGTCTTTGACTCGAGATGAGAAGCAAATTACTCAAACTATTGACTCAGTTCCGGATCTACAGATATTAATAAATAATATCCAGGTTATTTCCATCCTCATGTTTCCTCATTTCTAATCCAATGATTTTTTTTGTGCCCCCCCGGATATATGACATGTCACTACAGTAAGACGTTTTGGCTTGTTTTTGAACTTACTTCGTATATAAAAAATTCATCTTCTGATTTCTGCATCAGAGATTGCATAAATATACAGTGCTTATTGTTACTAGTTTTCATAGGCGTCTGGACATAAATTGTCATTGCCCTTGGGTTGAAATCTTGATGTCACCTTTTCTCATCTGCATTACCCTATAAACTGCAATCAAGAATCAATAACAATATTTTTTATTTTTAGAGGGCTTTGCTAATGTAAGGTTTTGAAAAGGCGGGATATTTGCTTCCAGAAGATTAATCCTAGTTTTGATAAAACAGGGAATAAAGAAATACTATACCTTAATTTTGTAGAGTCCATATGAGAATAATTGCCGTATATGTTCGTGTATAATTTTTTGGCTGGAAATTTTCGTGTATGTATTGATTACATGTCTAGTGACTTAGCAATCCAAAGTATGTTCTTCGAGGTAAATGCTCTTTCTGAATACGTTTTCACTAACTATTTTATGATAATTAAGTTTGACGTCTGAAAGTGTATGTATATGTATGTATATATGTTAAAGAAAGTCTTCTTTGTATACCAAAATGTTAAATATGCTAAAATGATTCCAGAAAGTATTCTAAGTAAATTCCATTTCTACCATCTATTTTTGGGAGAGAACAAAATTGTCGGGTTTAGAAAGTGACTCTTTAATCTTCTTGTTTAGAAGTGCTTGAGAGAGAAGCACGCATGTTGCCAACTGTTCCAAGTACAGGTTATGTTGAAATGGTCTTATTTTGGGGGGTGTTTTTGCCATCTTAAAATACAATCCTTTTTACTTTATAGCTGTACATTACTTATTTGGTATAATCTTTGGTCGACGTTTGTCCCATTGTGTACGTGATAGCTATGGTTCTTGCTTTTACAATTTAAAATCGGGGATCCAGACTTATAGACCCTGTCCTATTGTTCATTTTCTGTTTTTGTTTCTGATCTGCAGGTGGTACGATCTATTGCTCCTATGCTAAACGAGGCACTTAAACCTAAACTTCTAACTCTTCTCCCATGCCTTTTTTATTGCATTCGCCATCCCCACATAGCTGTTAGACTAGCTTCTTCTCGATGCATCACTTCGATGGCCAAGTCAATGACAGTACATGCAATGGGAGCTATAGTTGAAAATGCTATTCAGATGTTAGGAGATGATGCATCCGTTTGTGCAAGACAAGGCGCTGGCATGCTTATTAGTATGCTTGTTCAGGGCTTGGGCGTAGAACTGGTTCCATATGCTCCTTTGTTAGTTGTTCCTCTCCTAAGGTGTATGAGTGATTGTGATCAGTCTGTAAGACAAAGCGTGACACGTAGTTTTGCTGCCCTTGTACCTCTACTTCCACTGGCACGAGGCCTTCCCCCACCTGTTGGACTTAGTGAAGGTTTCTCTAGGAATGCGGAAGATGCACAGTTTCTTGAGCAACTGCTTGACAACTCCAACATTGACGATTACCAACTCAGTATTGATTTGAAAGTGACATTAAGGAGGTACGCAGCTGTTTTAGTTGAGTACTGGATCCCCAGTTTCTTGAGTGACTACCTGACAAATGGCATATTGCTTAAAGCTTTGATATTATTTTGAGAGAGAAATTATATTTTTGTTTGGAAACACGAAGTATTTAATATAACATAAAAGAAGACGTGCAAAACCCAAGGACAAGAGCTCCTCTCAATGAGACTTTAAAAAGAAAAAGAAAAGGTCTAAACAACCTTTAGACGTCATTTCTCGAATTCCTAAAATTCAAAGAAAAAGATCATCCAAAGTTCTGTAAATAAGAATGATTCAGCCACAAGTTCTAATTTTGAGTGCTGCTGCTAAGATTTGAGTGGTTAGGAATGTTTTCTTTACAATTCTATGGTCCCTTTTGTTATATTTTACCAATGATTATGTCATCTGAATATTGGATTCATCGTCTTTAATGCAGGGCTAGAGTCCACATGATTTAATTTATTCCTCGTAACATAGTATCTGAATGTATTGCTAAATGTATGTAATTGGTTGAATAGCATGCCAGATTGAGGGGAGCATTAGGCATCCAACTATTTAATAAAGGAACATGAATTAAGGCCTCTTGACATACAATTTACTTCGGTTGTCCTAATAAAATTTATCAGCTACCGTTTTCCAGTGGCTTGTACTTTTTCTGGAGTACAATTTTACTGATTGTCAATTGATCCGGTAGATTTTAGTAGTCAATTTGAAGCAACTTTTTCTCGTCATATTTCTTGACCTTCTTATTCATGCCAATTGAGTTTAGTTTCCTAACCGTGGAGAACCCATTTCTACTTTCTGACTTATTGACAATTCCAAATGCAAGTTTCTGAGATAATAGAATGGAAATTACATTAACTGCTTTTACGATGACTTGTTTTTTTCCACTCATTTTTGACAAAGCCGATCCAACTTTTTCTTTTTATATTTTCTAGACTATCTTATTCATGCCCACTGAGTTTAGTTTCCTAACTTTGGAGAACCTATTTTACTTCCAACTTCTTGACAACTCGACATTAAGGTTACTGAGATAATAGCATTGAAATTGCTGTGTTCTTTCTTACATTCATCATTGACAGATTTGAATTTTTTTTTTGGAGGGAAAAAAACAGACATCGACACACACACTTCCAGACACACATATACACTCGGTGACATGGAATTTACATTGCTGTTCTAAGCTGTTATAATTTGTTCAGGTATCAACAAGAAGGTATAAATTGGTTGGCTTTCTTGAAACGGTTCAAGCTTCATGGAATCTTATGTGACGACATGGGGCTTGGTAAAACACTTCAAGCATCAGCTATTGTGGCTTCTGACATTGTAGAGCATCAAACTTTAAATAGCAGTGAAGGTCTTTTGTCATCTTTAATTATTTGCCCATCAACCCTTGTTGGACACTGGGCATTTGAGATAGAGAAATATATTGATGTCTCAATAATGTCTACTCTTCAATATGTTGGTTCTGCTCAAGACCGCATTTCTCTCAGAGAACATTTTGACAAGCATAATGTGATAATAACATCATATGAGGTGGTTCGCAAAGACATTGATTATCTTGGAAAGCTTCTCTGGAATTATTGTATCCTAGATGAAGGGCAGATCATTAAGAATGCGAAATCTAAAATAACACATGCGGTGAAGCAATTGAAAGCTCAGCACCGCTTGATACTCAGTGGAACGCCTATCCAGGTTGGTTACGTTTAAAAGACCTGCAAAAAGTTGAAAGTACACCAGTGTTGCTGAAACATGGCTTTACCTTTTGTTGCAGAATAATGTCATGGAATTGTGGTCCCTTTTTGATTTTCTAATGCCGGGGTTTCTTGGAACTGAGAGACAGGTATGTTATTTTGATCCTTCTCTTCAGATACAAAAGTTCATGTATCTTGCAGCTTTGGATTTTATGCCATCTAATCTAATTAAGGACAAGTTGCTGACAAGCATGTAGAAGAATACATAAGCAAAGAAAGGGGTAAATAATCCTTCTATTCAAGTGAACTTCAAACATTTGTTTGATTGTCTTGTCAAGATGAAAGTCAGTTGCACCGCACTAAAAGCTAATGCCTTAGACCATTAGTAAGTACAATGGCAAATTAGGTCTGTTGGTTCAGTTACTAGCGAAAAGGATAAAAAAAAAAAGGTCTGTTGGTCATTCTGAATGCAGAAGAGTGTATATGTCGTATAAGGAAGCTTATTCTCTCTTTCTTGATTTGCTTAAGCCAATGTTTGTCCTATATGTTCTTCCTCGTATTGGTTTGATAGTCTTTTCTTTTATCCAGAAAAGGGATAAACACAGATATGGTTATGATAAGAATAAAAATAATATGGAAACCAGAGTACAATGACCCTTTTATTGATAGCATTTATGACTCTTTGCTTCATTTTATTTGCTACTGCCATTTTTCCGAACAAATGACTATTGATTTGACGTCATTCTAAGCAGTTCCAAGCAACTTATGGAAAACCATTGCTAGCATCCAGAGATCCCAAATGTTCCGCGAAGGATGCTGAAGCGGGGGTACTTGCTATGGAGGCATTGCACAAACAGGTCAATATTCCCTCACAAAATTTTATCATTTAAAAAGTAGAAACCTGTCTCTGTTGTTGGTTCGCCATTCTCTCTCTCAGCTCTTTAACATGATAAATATGTAAGGAACAATTTTCTTTAACCCATCTATAGCCCCCGGAAAGGTAGAATAAATTTACGTTACCAATGACTGATTCTGGAGAGAGTGGAAGGCTCTTTCCCAAAGACAACATGAAAATAATGTTAACTTTCTAAAGCCAGCAAGTATATTCTCTGACGATCGTTTTTCTTTTGGCTAAAAATATTTGGCTGAGTTATTTAGTTTTTTCTATAATCAGTCATTTTAGATAAAACCAAAGAAGATTATGTTGAAAGCAATGTGCTTTTCTAACTGGACTTGATTTAACAGGTCATGCCTTTCCTCCTCCGTCGAACGAAGGATGAAGTCTTGTCTGATCTGCCAGAGAAAATCATTCAGGATAGATATTGTGACCTGAGCCCCATACAATTAAAACTGTATGAGCAATTTTCTGGTTCACATGTGAGGCAAGAAATTTCTAGTATGGTAAAAGGGAATGAGTCAGATGACACAGGACAAGGAAGCAGTGTTCCGACCAAAGCATCTTCACATGTTTTCCAGGTGAGATGGTAGTTGGCTTATATGGACTTCGTATTTAATTCCTGAAATGATCGAAGTCTAATATCTCACATATTAATGTTTCAGGCACTTCAGTATTTGCTAAAACTTTGTAGTCATCCGTTGCTTGTCCTTGGAGAAAAGATTCCAGATTCAATTTCGCACCTTTTATCTGACCAACCTTCTAGCTCTGATAAAATCTCAGAGTTGCATAAACCTTGCCACTCTCCTAAACTTGTTGCACTTCGGGAGATTCTGGAGGAGTGTGGAGTAGGCATTGATGCATCTCCCGAAGCTGCTGTGAATGTTGGGCAGCATAGAGTCTTGATATTTGCACAGCATAAAGTAATGTTCACTTTAATTTGTCTATTCATGAAACTGTGTTTTCTTTCTCTTAACTACTTCTCATACAATTGTGGCGTCTCATACAGGCCTTTCTGGACATCATTGAAAGAGACTTGTTTCAGACCCATATGAAAAGGTTTGCCTACGAGTCCATTTTCCACACAATGCCATGCTTTTGTAATAAGTTGATAAATAGTGTTCTTGGGCTTTCTGATTTTCTTGGTGATTTTTCAATTGAAATTCTTTTCTCCTTTATCAACTGTGAGTTCAAAGGATAGGATATTATTGGTAAAAGGATCAGTTCTTACAATGGGTTTGAATTATACGCACTCCTAGGTTATTGAATGGGTTCAGATAGGTCTTTATTGATGAACATAATGATGGGCATGATCGGGGGAATTATTTACTGACAAATCAAATCTTGGTAGGTAATCTACCTAGGCAACATAATTTTATTCAAAAACCTCCCAAGGAACTAGTAAATGCTCAGGCTTGCCTATTGAAAAAACCTCGAGTTTCATGCTTCCCAGAGATGGAAGCAAAATCTGGCAACTGGAAAGTCTCCGTACAGTTAGTTTTTGCTAGATATCTCTACCAATATCTTGTTCAAATATGGTATCAGAATTTTTCGTGGTTAATTGGATATAGATGCATTCTAAGATATCTAATATTTGAGCTCCCCTCTCTTTATATTAACAACTCCACCTCAAACATGTATTCATTCCAAGTTTCCAACTGTTTCATACTGAAGAAGGTATTGTAGGGTAAGGACTTTTTCATAATTTAGTCGAGCGACCTTTATGCTTTTTTGCATCCCAGACTTTTGTACCTGGCTCCCTCAAATAGTATGCCATTAAGCACAAATTACTACTGGTTATTGATAGATTTACATGCTCTAATTAGAAATATTTTTGAAGCAGTGTGACATACTTGCGATTAGATGGATCAGTTGAAACAGAAAAACGCTTTGAAATTGTTAAAGCTTTCAATTCAGACCCTACTATAGATGTATTGTTACTCACCACGCATGGTACGCTCGTTTCCCTCTAAGGATTTCAGAGAAAGATCCACTTGAACGAGTTACTAAATTTAATTATTGTTTGTAGTTGGTGGCCTCGGATTGAACTTGACATCTGCTGACACACTCGTTTTTATGGAGCATGACTGGAATCCGATGCGAGATCTTCAGGTAATTAATTCAAAAATCTTCCGTTTGGTTAGTTAAGGGAGGATTTCTCGCCCTCCGTTCCATCGCCTTCCTCTGTTTCACCTACCCATTTTCCCTTGGATTCTATTCTGATCTACGATATGCAGCATTAGATTGGTGACTTTGTTCTTAAGACGGATAAAATATTTAATTGCTCTTCATTAATTTACTTGCAGGCAATGGATAGAGCACATAGGTTGGGTCAGAAAAAAGTAGTCAACGTCCATCGTCTAATAATGCGTGGCACTCTCGAAGAGAAAGTTATGAGCTTGCAAAGGTTTAAAGTTTCAGTAGCTAATGCAGTCATTAATTCAGAAAATGCTAGCATGAAAACAATGAATACAGATCAGTTGCTCGATCTCTTTGCATCAGCAGAGACATCTGGAAAGGTAATCATCTCTTCTTTATACAAATTATTTCGGTACTTATTCTATTGGTAGGTATGAATTTCCTTTGGACACGTACCAGAGCCCCTGGTGATTGCATTGAATTTCTAAATGGGTTTTTTTTTTTTTTTTCAGGGAACGTCGTCTGTGATAAAGCAATCGGATAACAACTTAGACATAGACGCGAAACTAAAGGGCAACAAGAAGGGGTTAAAGGCCATTCTGGGTGGGCTGGAGGAGCTCTGGGATCAGTCGCAATACACAGAAGAGTACAACTTGAGTCAATTCTTGTCAAAGCTTAGTGGCTGAACCGAGAATTCGGCTTTGTACAGTGTATATTTGGGAGCAAAGTCTGGCCGCGAAATTTTGAGAGTCAACCCACCGCCATCTTGTCCGGAGATATTATTTATTTTTAATTGAAATTTATTATTGTCCTCCTGCATGGCTTTATATTTTTTGCAGGAGGAAAAGGGGAAGAAGAATGGTTTAGTGGTGTCTGGCAGGAGTGATCTTTGTGCGAGGGATTTTAAAAAAAAAAAAAAAAGGAAAAATAGAAACTGTAGACGTCACCACAAAAGGTTTTTGGCAAGTTGGGGTAGAGAAATGTAAATTTCCGGATATTGTAAATACAATCAGGTTCTCTCTTTTCCTAATATTCAAATCGAATCATTTGCCTCCTTCAACTAAGCTACTGCTCTGCTACTCACCTCACAAAATGCCAACAAAAACATTTTCACAAGAAATGGTAAATTGCTTGTTTAGACCCTAAATCTTTAAAGTCTGTGAAACGTTTTTTTTTTTCTTTTTCCTTTTTTAATCCGTAGCATGAATGACATTAAGGTATTGAAATGTTACAATAGTTTTCTGTTAAAAATTTAGTCAAAAGTGATGTTCTCTAACATATTATTAAAAAAAAAAAAAATTAAGGGAAACGATTATTATAATATTTTTAGTAGTTTGGGATCACTCTAACTATGAAAAATAAATAGAGCTAATAATTCACTTGAGAGGAAAAAAAAAAAAAAGGAATTATTATGAAAAAGTGAGAAAATAAAAGAAAATGTTTGCATTGGACATCGGAAACTTTTTTTGAGATTAGCAATAATAACAGGAAGAGAAGTAAATAACCGTTTTCAGTAAGCGGTTAAAAAAGAATGGCAGGTTTTTTTAAATGTTTAAAAATAACAGTAAAATAATAAATTTATCAGGTAAATAATTTTTTTACGTCTTGTAAGTTTTTATTTTTCTACTAAATTTTTTATTTACTTAATAAATTTATAACTTACTTCAAATATTTTAAAAAGCTTGTTATTTAGTACAATTGTTTTCGTAAAAAAGCTATTTATTACCATTTACCTTAATCATCAGCAAACCACCGATGTACATTTTTCATCCAACGCTCAAGAATGTGCTGCCATTCGCGTCGAGCAATTCCTCATTGCCCTATAACTGATATTTCCTACAAATACATATATGTATATATATGTATGTATGTATGTATGTATGTATATGTACATCCAAGCCAAGGTTTCAAGTTGATCTTGAATTAACAAGTCGCTCTTTACATACAAATAATTTAGTCGATGCATAAAGTAAACTAATAAATTTGTCTTTTAACTAGTCAAAATTTATACTCAAATCGTAAAAGTATAGAATATTACTTTATAAGAGAAATACGACAAGTATATGTCTAAAACTGCTAAACAAATAAACTAAAATTATAAAAAAAAGAAACTGCTATACTGACAAAACCAAGCCAATTAAAAACAAAAATTAATCTGTTTCGTTTGGTTTAATTAACACTTGAACAAATTTTTATGTACTTTCAATACTAAACGACAGGTAAACGAAATTCTGGTGGTAGTCCTTTGAATACTCTTGAGATCTCCAGATAGTTCAGGACCTACTTCTTTTTGATTTAGGGCTTCAACTTCATTTACAACCTGAATGGAAGAAACGCGAGATGTATAAGACACAAAAAAAGCAGCAATTCATGTATAAAATCTCTCGAACCCCGTTAATGCGAAAAATCACAAGCAGCAATTTATTCATCTAGAATTGCTCTTACCCCATCGAAACATTGTATTGCCGTGTCCTCTATACCGTGCAAGTAATCTAAAGACAGCATCGAGACGAGAGATGGTCAACTTTTAAGTGATAAATTCCGTTAGCTAAGATAAAAGCGGTTAAATCAAGGAACATGGATGAGCCACCTGAATATGCTGTGTCTTTGAATATCAGTAAGCTCCGCGGCATCAATAGCACAGAAAAGGGATGGTGATTATCCAACCATTTGTCTTTCCGAGTCTCAGAATCTCCTTCATCAAAGTTTTCTTCCTTGACATCTTCCGTCTGTGTGCTTGTGCATACTCTCAATCGCGAATGTGGAGTAAAGTCCATAACAACAGGCGAGCCAAGCGATAGAATTGCTACCACTGGAAAATAAGCAGGCCCGTCTTGGTGTCGCTGTATAAGTTACAGCAAGGTCCAGTTATATTACAAGTTTGAATCCAGAACAGTATAAAAGTATCGACATAGTTCAACTGAATTACTCTAAGCTCCCCACGAGGTTATCGAATTGGCACACTTCACTTGAATTTCAGAAATCACTAATGTATGCAACTTTTGGATTTCATGGACATAATTGGAAAAATCTACATCTTTTCAATTAAAAATCTGTCCGAAAGACTAGTTCCCGTTTTTGACAACATAATACATATCCACAGTCTAACCAACAGCAATTCACCACTAGGTGAGTGCAACGCAATTTCTCAAACAAAGGGAAACAACGACATATTAATCAAGCTTCGTGGCTGAGCACAGGTCAGAGAGTTTACTTTTCAGATAAAGGAAAGGCAAGTGAACCCATGAAGTAACAAAATATAACTAAATGAAAAGGAAATACCTCTAAAGTTCACATAACCAAAAAAAAAAAAAAAAAATCCAATTACTATTAGAAGAGAATACGAAGAAACAACCAAAAAATGAAGGTTTAGTGCTAACCATGATCCCTTGGTTAGGAAGGTATTCATTGATGAGAACATGATTGATTGGAGTGGGAAAAAGTCGTGTTTCCTCATAGATCTTCTGTGTAACCTTCATTAGCCAAGGCGGCACTGAGAGATACATAAATAAATAGACAGAAAGAACAGAGAGAGAATACAGTGGAAAAACGAAATTTCGTAACGGGAAGTTCGAAATTACACAGGGTGGTATGTCCATCATAACTAAATCTCTTTAGAAGAACACAATGTTCTTTTGATGTTGTAACAAGAATTAAATTTCACTCGTTGGCTCCATGTTAATTAGCAGTATAGGATAGAGACGTGATAGACTAGAGACGGTAAAGTGTTGCATTCTCAAACTCCTTCCAAAATACTAGCTCATAATCTAAACAACTGTGCACATCCAAGTAGAACAAGTGCAAAAAAAAATTTTCCCCTCCAGTTATGTGTGACATGACAAAAACATCCGAGGTACATGAAATCCCATGGATGTTTAGGTTTTCATGATGTAATATGAAATCATTTTCTGGGAAGTCTGTAAATAAGCAATACTTTGAACGATTTGTTGATCTTGTCCAATGCAAACAAAGGCCCTTGAATGTACAAATTGTGTTAATCGAGCCTCCCCCCCCCCCCCCCCCCCCCCCTCCCTCCTTTTAAAACAATAATAAACTCACTTTGGAGTTGGATAATGAAAACGTATCCCCCCCCTTTTTTTTTTTTTTTTGGAGAAAAAACGTACCCCTTCAAGTAATGGGATAATAATGACATTGCAAACCAGCACTCCCACACATAACTTCAAGATCATTAAGCAAATTTTAGACATCCCATACCATCTCTCTCGGATCTTCACCTAGTCTATAAATAAATAAAAACCCAACCTCATCTTGTTATTTCATTAGTTAGTCCACATACATTAAATTCGTTAAATCCCACAGTTTATTCTGTTATTATTTCCACTTAAACAACCATTTTAAGTACACTCCATAGCTTCAATTTGCGTGGAGAATTCAAGGCATGATAAAAGAGCCAAAAAAAAAAAAAAAAAACACACTGCACAATGGATTAGTTTGTGAAAAATATCTAATAAGCTACAGTACTTTCCCACTTACAATCTTGTGACAGAAGACCTTTTTCATGGACAACACCACCTGCAAAGAACACCATCAGAAAGAACGCAAAACAATGTAACCAAATCCACGTGTATGTCCAGTAAGGATTTCATGCTTATGAAACCATTTAACAGTTCAGAACGAATTAATAAAAACATCAGCATACCCCAATTCTGTAGCCTTCTGTTCTTCAAAGATTTCCACTTTGATACAGGAGCTCCATTGATCTAAAATGAAGTAGACAGAAGTATGAAAGAACATTAGAAACTTAAACTAAATGAGATAAAACAAACAATGACAAAAGAGCGGATGGCGATATGACAGATGAAAAAATTACATTATTTAGAAGGTTGGTCTGTTCGGTATGCGTAACGAAATCGGGAATGTACATTAGAGTTGGCAGAGATCCAACTTTGAAGCTATCAAGGTTGTGTTTTCCTTCCATTTGTCTGTCAAGGCAACCATTCATAAAGCTAGTGACATCAGAGAAGAACAATAAGAAGGCCAAATGTATTCAGCCATACATACAAATACATAGTTTATATATATTTATATGTATATAACTTATTCAAACCATTGTTTTCAATAACACACAAGTATATGTATATTGTTTGGGTGAATAAATGCTGAGCAGAACCATGTAACCAAGGAGTTCTAACTGAGAATACTCACTATTGTGATGTAAAGAAGAGATAACTCATAATATAATTTATATATCAATTTTGGATCAGAATGACTAAGCAAACATATAACAAAACTTCTACAATAATACCATAATTGAAATTGAAGAACTAGGATTTTTTTTTTTTAAACGTCTTAAACCATCATCATTATGAAACTCTTAAACGGAATTCAATCTGGGTTATTATTGACGTTCACGTTTATAAGTCACAAATCAACAAGAAATTAAGCATCAAAAACCAGAAAACATGATGAAAAACAAAGGAAATTTATTGGGCTGAAGGAAATTAACAAACAAACCTGAAGGAAAACCCAAAATAGAGAGCAAACCCAATTGGGTTGCTGTTTCTATCATGAGCTGATTATTAACAAAACCAAAATAGAAAAAGGAAAGCAAGGGCTCTTATTTATATATATATATATATATATATATATATATATATAACAATAATAATAAAATTTAAGAAGGTGTTTTCGGAAGCTATCAGACAAATATGTACAAGACTATAAGCAGGGTGTAGAGACTAGAGAGAAAGATGCAGAGAAGCTCGGAAGAAGAAACTGACCGGAATTTGGTTTGTTGAAGTTGAAGTTTTATGGTTGACGCCTTTCAGCGACCAAACACTCCCTGAATATGTCACCTTTAGGTCAAATATCTCAAGTGACGACGAAAAAGTGGTATCTGACCGACACAATTTTCTTCCTCACACGAGAATGAGCCTAATAGCATATTTTAGAAATTCTTATTTAAATTTTTAACTTATACTGGTAGTATATTCACATTAATTATATATAAAAATACAAAAATTATCCTATAATTCCTCCCCTTTTTAGGGATTGCAATGGGTCGGACAAGATCGGGTGGGCATACTTCCACCACAGCTCATTCTCATACCCGCCATCTTTTTTTTTTACCCCACATATTCGTTGTCATATCCGTTTAATTTAGTACTTGTACATAGATAATCTTAATTGGAGTGCTATACTCGTATTTTATTTATTTACCCATTAATAATTAAAAAAAAAGAAAACAAATTTTATTAAAATTTTCATAAAATTTAGCAACATAATCACAAACTCCAGTAATTCATAAATTAAATTCATAAAAAAAAAATCTGAAACACTAAAAATTCAAATTATAAAAATACATTGTTATAGATGTTGGTATTCATGGTAGCTTGTTTGGAAAAACAAAAAACAATAGTTTAGTTTGATTTTGCTCTGTATCTCAATCGGTGTGCCAACATGTGTTGCAATACCTGCAAGCAGTCACATGAAGATTATAGATACTGGGAATATACTGTCAAATTTTAATCAGGGTTAGTTGATAAAGAAATTAACAAACAATAATTGTTGGGGTCCTTGGACATCGTATATTAAAGTCACAAAGCAATCACAATCAGAAAAAGACACAGATAAATCAGAAAAAAGAAAGAAATGAAAGATTATAACACCAATATTTAGAGAGGTTCACCGGAAATGTGCTACGTCTTCTGAGTATATGGGTAAGATTTACAACTTCTAAGTATATTATGGCAGAGTGACTGTAGACGAAGAGCTCCAAATGAGAAGGGTCCTCCTCTATTTATAGAAGGGAAGTAGTGGGTCTGGATTCATGGACAGTAGTGGCGGTTCCCCACTACCTCGAGCAATTTGGAACGTGTCTAAGAACATAGGTTACAATGCCACAATTGATTGTGAGCTTGACAGTTATGGAGATTAATATTTCCGTGCAATGTTCGACAAATATGAGTGCTAAACGACGAACCAGTCATTTACAAAGACCAAGGATTAAGCATCGTTCATTATTAGTTTTGTTGGGTTAAATGCTCACCCGATCCATACTTGGTGAATTAACGGGCCTAAAAAAAATGAAACCAATTTGTCTAATACGGTCATTCGTCGTTCGCCACTCTACCAAATGGAAATTGTTCGTTGGGTCGAGCCCAAATGTTTGAAAACACTTGATCCATCGGGGTCCAACATTCGTCGTTTGTTTATTAAGCAGTCGCGATGACCCGGTTGCAGAACTATGGGGAGACGAAGTTTGGCCCCAACAAAGATACAGATTTGAAGTTTGAATTTTTGCAGCTGTTGATTCACTTGAAGATGATTGTTGTTGATAAGATTATGCTACTAGATAATGTTAAAAATATGGATAATATCTTGTAGATTTGAATTAAAATGAAAAATCTAATTTATCCCAAGATTTTCAAAAGATCACATTTTTAATCAATGAGATATTCATTGAAGATATTTTGAAGACTTTATGAGCAATCAAATTTAGATTTTGTGAGTAGACTCTATTTTGGAGAAAATGCAAATATTTGAATTTCAAAGTGTTTCAATACATCATGAAACAGTTTGAAATTTGAAATAATTTTAATTCGAGATCTACTTGGAGATTGGTTGTTGCTACTATTTATATGGGTCTCAATTACATATTGCTTTATCCCGGACGTTTAGAAATTCATGAAAATTTGAGATGCAGTTTGTGTGGTCATTATTAATTCTTCGGGAGAAAAATTTGGAGTCTTCGGGAGGTGTTGTTATTGTTTTTGGAAAAGAACTTGAAGCCTTTGGGAGAGGGCGTTTTCAGTTGAAGGGAGCTCAATGACAAGACGAGTGGTACTCACCCAATAGATTTGGTTAATTGATTCAAGACAATCGACAACAATAGGAAGAGAGAGTCTTTGGGTTTTATAATTCTGAAAATGCTTCTAATCATTTGATATTAGTGTTGGGAATGTCCTAAGAGTGAAACATATTTTAGTTGTATTTCATTTATTTTGAATTGATTAATAATATATCTAAGGTTTTTTCATTACATCTTTGCTATACTGTCCTCATTTATATTTATCTGTTAAAGTAATGTACGCAAATATGGCTCATTGACTACTTGATGTTTAAACTGTTAGAATATTGTATGCAATAGATTTTTGTATACGAGAAGACAACGTTCTAAAGTAAGTAGTCTAAATCTACAATACGTAGTCTATGCGGTTAAAGTGAGAGTCTAACTTACATGAAAACTAGTATGTTGTCTAAAGCCAATTGGGAAGATAGTTTGTCTTGATCATCTAGAGCGAGCCAACTCCCAACTAGAGACATAGATATATTACCTAGTGGTGGTGATATATTAGACTAGACCAAAGTATAATTAATCTATAAATTTGCATGATTAGATTAATTCACTTTTGACTTCATTATATAATAACCTTAATCCTCAGTAAGTAAATAACTTCATGTTTATGATTTGTGTATTTTGATGCTCTAAAGGCTAAAGCATCTCCGAGTAATAAGCTATTAGACCGATTCGTTGGGTATATAACTTATATTTGATGAAAGATTTGCTTATTGGTATGGAATCATAACTCGCATAAGGAGTAAAAGTTATCCTCTTAATAGCATTATATAAGATGTGAATGGACGGGGCCTCGGATCGTTTGCTTGGAAAATTACTAATTATTCACTTTAAGTGAATAATCATTTTCCTATTATATATATAGTGGATCTTTAAGATAGCATGATCACAAGATTGAATAGACTTTGACTTTAAGTTGATCATGGATATCATATGAGGGTGCATATATGCTAAAGTCATTGGACTGTGGTTATATACTGGCTTATGTAATATGATATATAATTGAGAATGTAGTTTCAGGTTTAGAATAGTGTGACTCTGAAATTAATAATTGTGTAATTAATTTATTTAGTATAAAATAATTAATTACATCGATTATTGGAGCCCATATTATATATATCCAATTGGTCTCTTTACTAGCTCAACATAATTCCTTAATGGATAGTAATCAATTGGGATATTCATCATGGCTTTAATTCTTGGACTTAGTGAAGAGAAAAATCCGGAACACCTCCCACAAAGTGTAGGCATTTTTTCTACCAAGGGTAGAATAAGAATTTTGTTTCATCTAATTAATTGGATAAATTTTTAGTTTGGATAAATATTTATTTGAAGATAATATTTGAAATTTGAATTAATTATATTTATCTTTTGTGATAAATATGAGATTAATTTAAATTAAGAGATATAGATTAATTAATTATTTAGATAATTAATTTAAATATCTAGATAATTTTATTTAAATTAAAAATTTAAATTAAAAATGGTAATTATCCTATTTGGATTTGAAATTGAAACAAAATCTCATCCTAGTCTACCTTGTGTAGGTGTTTTTTTTTTATTTTTTATTTTTTATTATGAGGATAAGGTAATGAAAAGATTTTCTTCTTATTGATTTTATTTAGATAATTATTACATAATTATTTAATTCAAATAAAGTTGCTATGATTTAATTTTAAATTTAAATTGGAGTTATCGAACATCATCTTTGGAGATAAAATCATAAGATAATTGGAGATAAAAATCTAAGTCAAATTGTGAATCTCCTTGACCTATTGTGGGTGATTTTTTTGTCTCCCGGGCAAGAGAAAAAACACAAATTAGGAAAGGAGGAGAGAGAAAAATATTTTTCAAGTGTCCTATTTGAATTCAAATTCCACACAATCCATTCACTATAAATAAGATCATAGGAGCTCATATTTTATTTAAACCACAAACTCTAAGGTGAGCAAGCTTATTATTATTCTCCTATTATAGTAATAATAAGCTGCAAGAGTTCTGGGTAGTTGGAAGGAGAAAGCCGTATATGAATACTGATCGAGAGGCCGAATACCCACATA
Source organism: Ficus hispida (assembly GCA_025413025.1). Taxonomy (NCBI): domain Eukaryota; kingdom Viridiplantae; phylum Streptophyta; class Magnoliopsida; order Rosales; family Moraceae; genus Ficus; species Ficus hispida. Next base: position 19,827,814 of record CM046370.1, read on the forward strand.
CTCTACTATCCGGGAATTAGAGAATAGTAAAGAAGGCTAGTTGGATGAAGCTGTCTTCGATCACATCCTCCGACATTCCTTTGTCTTTTCTCAAGGTACATAGATTGTAGAATAATTTATTGTATATTACAAAATAAGTTCGTACAATTTTAAGAATTTTTTTTTGAAGTTCTGCTGCGAAAATTACCAATTTTTCCTACAAAGGGTATTAGAGCCAACTCATGATTATACTATACATATAAATTAGACAATCTAATTTTCTCTTTAAACAATGTATGGACTTAACATTTTTTAGAGAGTGACATTCTAGGGTTTCTATTATGTTTTTTTCATGGATTGTATATGATGTATGTAGTTATTTTAATTTTATTATAAGCATGCTCAATTTTTTCGGTCATGGTTCCTTAGAATTTAGAAAAATTATATATAAGATTTTTCATGTAACTGTAGGAGCATCTTATCATTAGCGTAATTTTCCCATGGATTTTTTTAATATATATTTTCTTTGAATATTTAAAAAATTTATACATCGGAAATGGTATAGAATTTTTTTTTAGTAATTTATTCATGGAGGATATGAAGATTGAAGACCTTAATTTATTTTTCCAAAAAGGAAAAAGTTTTTTAATTAATTTTTGATATTGGCCAAATTAATGTGTGGAAGTCCTAATTCAATTAGGATTTCATAATTAAAACCCTAATTAGAAAATTAAGACAAGGCACAAAAGGGAGGAACCAAGCCCCACATGGGGGCTTGGTACGTAAACTAGAGTGCGACGTAGAGCAGGCGCCAGTGTGCCCGTCTTAGCGTGCACCTTGGCGGTCACAGCTCTGCACGCCAGGCACGTGCATAACCATGACTGTGCACTTGCAGTGCCTCACATGCTTGGGTCTATGGGGTGGTGTAGCCCAATGCCCAATCCGAGAGGGTTTGGCGAGCTCCTTATGTCTGGTTGTCAAATTTTAAATTTAAATTTAAATTATGTATAAATATATGTAATTTAATTAAATTTAAAATTAGATATAATTATACATGAGATTCAAAATTGCTTAAAATTTGAATTTTTCGGGATTTAAATTTTAAGGAATTTGTGTGATGAGAAATAAATGGTGGAGACACATGTAGATGGATACACAAAGATGGAGCAAAATTCAAGACCTAAAGAATGTTTTGGATGCAATTTTGTAATCTTTCTTTTTCTTTTTTTTCTAGGATAGGACAATGGCTAGGTTATTTATTTTTCTATTATTTATTTATTTTATGTATTGTCATGGATGGATGAATATATTTGATAAATTTTTGTTGTATATATTTGATAATATGTCATATAGGATAGATGAATGCTGCTCATGCTATATTAATCAGACATGTCATCAAAAACTTGCATCATTTTAAAATATTGAGTCGGAGAGGGTTTCAAACAAAACCCATGGCCTCCATTATTGATCCATATGTGAAAACATAGCAATGCCTCGTGCCAGTTCTGCCCGGACCACGTCCCTTGATAGGTGTTTACCACCGCCGGTATACTAAGTTGGATCTCTTATGTTGGAAAATGTTTTTGAGTGTGTTCTATTTGGGGTCATCTCTCGATGGCTCAAATAGCATATGGATCAAATTTCGTAAACAATAGTCACTCAAAACTAATTTAATTACTAACCTTCCCTAGAAGCTCTGTTTATTAAATTGGTTGCCAAATAAATGGTTATTAATATGTCTTAACCTTGGAGGATTTAAGGTAATATATATTAATTGGATGGGGTATATGTTTTCGGCTATTTGTTTCATGATCACCCCTTGGTGGCTTGGAGCAATAGATGCTAAATATTACTGTTGCAATGCTACATGTTTTTTTTTTTTCTAAGTTTTTCATGTAGGAACATATTTATGTTTTATTTGCTAAATTTTTTCTTATATTTGCTTGTGCATTGATGCGATGATCATATATATTTTCATTTCAAAATGTCATCAACATCTTTGATTTCAATTCTTACTGAAAACAAATTAAATGGTGATAATTAGAAAGATTGGAAAAGAAACTTGCTAATAGTTCTTAGCTGTGAGAGACATAACTTCGTACTAGACGAACCTTGCCCACCCGACCCACTTTCTGATGCACCTCTTGAAGAGGTCCCTATCATGTTTACTCGTTGGAGAGAATCCAATGAGATAGCTCGATATTACATTTGGCTAGCATGATGAGTACTTTACAAAAGTATCATGAAACTTATCAAGTTACTAGAGAGATCATGGATAACTTGGAGGACATGTTCGGAGGTCAAGAAAAATTGGCTCGACAGTCCGCTGTTACAATTATTATGAACTCTAAGCAAAAGGCAAGTACTCCAGTAAACAATCATATGCTTATGCTTATGGGTATCTTTGCTGAAGCTACCGAAAATGGTGCGAAGTTGGACTACAACACCCAAATCGAGATGGTTTTTAAAACTCTTTCAAAAGATTTTGTTGGCTTTAAGGCCGCATATAACCTTGGTATTAAAGAGTTAGGACTCACCAAGCTCATGAGGCAATTGCACGCTTATGAGTTTATGATCAATGATGGGGTACTAGTCCAATCTAAGGGAGAGGCCATCTTAGCTTTTGCTACATCTTCTAGTCATTCGGGGAACAAGAAGAAGAAGTAAAAGCAATAAAAAGTAAGGGGCTTCTAGCTTTTCCATTCCTCCTATTTCTAATGGGAAGAAGAAAAAGAATGATAAGCCTAAGGACCTTAAGAAATCCAAATACTTCCATTGTGGCAAGGTTGGTCACTTTAAGAAGACTTGCAAAGAATTCCTAACCACTATGGGCAAGTAAGGTAAAGATCTTATTATGTAAAAGCTTGGTTGGTGGAAGAGTCGAAAGATACTTGGTTCATTAATTCAAGAGCCACTAATCAAGTTTGTGTTTCTCTACAGGGGTTCAAGGAAATGAGAGTTCTACATGATAGGAGCCTCTCATTGCGTACCGAGGATGGTAGCTTAGTGTTAGCGGAAGTAGTAGGAGACGTGCATATTTACTTTGATGATTTTAGGTTTATTTTATTGAAAGACTGTTTTTATGTTCCTAATTTTAAGAGGAACCCTATTTCTGTTGGTTGTTTAATTAAATATTCTTAATTAGTTTTGTTTAATAAAACAGTAGTTATTTGAAAAAACAAGTCTTTTTTCTGTTCTAGTTGGATGGATGGTAATATTTATTTTATCAAACCTAAGATGCACTCATTGCTTGACACTGAATTAATTGATAACTCTAAAAGGTTAAAAACTTTTCATTCTAACAAGGTATATCTTTGACATTTAAGACTTGATCATATTAATCAAGAAAGGATTCAAAGATTAGTGAAATATGGTCCTTTGGATACTCTAAATGATGTATGTCTTCCACAATGTTCATTTTGCCTTGACGGAAAAATGACTAAGAGGTCTTTTAGAGCTAAGGGTACTAGGGCCAATGATCTCCTAGAGATAGTGCACATTGACATATGTGGCCCCATGAATGTCGAGGCGCATGGATGTTTTGAGTACTTTGTCACCTTTATAGATGATTAATCGCAAAAACAAAACCTTTGACAAATTTAAAGAGTATCATGTGGAAGTAGAGAAGTAATTGGGTAAATCTATAAAGATACTTCGAACCAATCAAGGTGGTGAATATCTCTCCGATAAATATCTAGGACATCTTGTAGAAAATGGGATTTTATCCCAATTGACTGCACTGGGAACTCCATAATAAAATGGTGTAACTGATAGGAGAAATAGAATCTTGTTAGATATGTTACGATCCATGTTAAGTTATTCCACACTACCAATATCTTTTTAGGTATATGCACTATAAACGTCTTGCTATATTCTAAACCAAGTTTAGACTAAATCAACTCCTAAGACTTTGTACGAGTTGTGGTGTGTCAAGAAGCCCTGTCTTGGTAATATGAGAATATAAGGTTGCTCGGCACATGTATTGGATGGGGATGTGAAGAAGCTGGAACCATGTTCGGAATGATGCATATTTGTAGGGTATCCTAAGCGAACTAAAGGAGGTCTATTTTATAACCTGAAGGAACAAAAAGTCATTGTTTTAATCCATGTGACTTTCTTTGAGGAAAGTTACATAAATGACTTTAAGTCTAAAAGTAAAGTGGTGCTAGAGGAATTATTGGGGTGATAAAATTTCTCCACGAATTTCGATCTTAGACCCTAGTCTAAGTTCTTGTGAAAGACCTGCAAATGATCAACAATTTAGGGAGCCTCGACATAGTAGGATAGTTTCTAGAAAACCAAACTTTTCATGTATAATGCTAAAGTTTGTCAAGCTAAAGCTCATGAACATGATGATGACCCTATTACCTACAGTGAAGCTGTGAATAATGTTGATTCTAAGCTCTAGAAATAGGCTATGAACAATGAGATAGATTCAATGAAATCCAATTCCGTATGGGAACTTGTAGACTTACCTAAAGGGATAAAGCCCATTGGGTGCAAGTGGGTTTATAAGAGAAAGAGGAATGCTGAAGGGAAAGTTGAAACTTTTAAGGCCAGACTTGTAGTAAAGTGATACATGCATAAGGCCGACATCAACTATGATGAAACCTTTTTGCCTGTTGTGTAGCAAAAGTCTATTCACATTATTCTCTCCATTGTTGCAGCTCTCGATTATGAGATCTGACAAACAGATGTCAAGACGACATTCTTGAATGGCCATCTTGATGAGAGTGTATCTATATGTTATAACCCAATAGGTTCGTGGTGAAAGGCCAAGAGAAGAAAGTTTATAAGTTGCTTAGATCCATTTATGGATTAAAGCAAGCATCCCGCTTATGGAACCAAAGATTTGATCAAGCGATCAAGACCTTCGATTTTGAGCAGAACATTGATGAACCTTGTGTTTATAAATGTATAAAAGATGGCAAGATGGTCCTTCTGATTCTCTATATTAATGATATACTACTTATTGGGAATGATGTAGGGAACTTATCATTAGTCAAACTTTGGATGTCTCAATAATTTGACATGAAGGACTTGGGAGAAGCTAATTATGTTTTAGGAATTCGTCTATTTAGAGATCGAAGGAACAAAATGATAGATTAAAATAATTGAAAAGTTTATAATGCAGGAAGCAAAAAAAAGTACTCAACCTTCTATTGCCGGTTTGACTCTTTCATTGGATGACTGTCTTATGACATCGGAAGAAAGAGAACTTATGAGTAAGGTCTCTTACACATCAGCTGTATGTAGTCTTATGTTTACTATGCTTTGCACTCACCCAAATATTTGTTATGCAGTGGGTATAGTGAGTCGATATCAGTCGAACCTCGATACGAAGCATTGGCAAGCCATGAGGCATATACTCAAGTTTCTTAAGAGCACAATGAACTATAAGCCGATATATTCTGGAAGGGACCTAACACCTACAGGACATAAGGATTCAGACTTGCAAACTGGTAGGGATTTGAAGAAATCGACTTCAGGATTTGTATTCTTACTTAGAGGAGGAGCCATTGTGTGGAGAAGTGTGAAACAAGGTTATACTACTCAGTCTACGATGGAAATGGATTATGTGACTGCGGCTGAGGCATCTGAAGAAGTAGTTTGACTCCACAGTTCTTTGAAAACCTTGAAGTAATTCCGAGTGCTGACTAGGCTATCATACTTTATTATGATAACAGTATGGTTGTTGCCAACTTAAAGGAATCGAGGCACCATAAAAGGACCAAACACATAAATTGGAAATGTCATATAATTAGAGAGTACGTGGAGGATGGACTAGTGTTTGTATGTAAGATCGTGTCCGAGGACAATATTACTGATCCATTTACTAAGACTTTGGTGGCTAGAAGCTTCGACCATTTAGAGTGAGCCGACTCCAAAGTAAAGACATAGATATATTGCCTAGTGGTGGTATTATATTGGACCAAACCAAGTGTCATTAATCTATAGTTCGCTTGATTAGATTAATTCACTTTTGACATTCATTGTGCAATAACCATAATCCTGAGTAAGTAAATAACTTCATGTTTATGACTTGTGTACTTTGATGTTCCAAAGGCTAAAGCATCTCGGAGTAGTAAGCTATTAGATCGGTTTGTTGGATACATGACTTATATTCGATGTGAGTTTTGCATATAGATATAGAACCATAGCTCCTATAAAGAGTAAAAGTTATCCACTTAATGACATTATATAGGATGTAAAAATGGACGAGGTCTCGGGTCGTTTGCTAGGAAAATGATTAATTATTCACTTTGGGTGAATAATAATTTTCCTATTGGATGTATAATGGATCTTTAAAATAGCATGATCAAAAGATTGAATGAACTTTGACTTTAAGTTAATTATGAATATCATATAAGAGTATTGCATGTATGACAATGTCATTGGACTGTGGCTACACACTGGATTATCTAATACGGTATATAATTGGGAGTTCAGTTTCAGGTTTATAATGATGTGATTCTTAAATTAATAATTGTGTAATTAATTTCTTTGTATAGAACAATTAATTATATAGATTATTGGAGCCTATATTATAGATGTCTAATTGGTTCCTTTACTAGTTTAATATAATTCCTTAATGGATGATAATCGATTGGGATATTCATTATGGTTTTAATTCTTGGACTTAGTAAAAAGAAAAATCCAGAACACCTTTCACAAGGTGTAGTTATTTTTTCTCCTAAGTGTGGAATGAGAATTTTATTTCGTTTAATTAATTGGATCAATATTTAGTTTGGATAAATATTTATTTGAAGATAAGATTTGAAATTTGAATTAATTATATTTATCTTTTGTGATAAATATAAGATTAATTCAAATTAAGAGATATGGATAAATTAATTATTTGGATAATTAATTTAAATGTTTAGATAATCTTATTTAAATAAAAAATCTTTAAATAAAAAATGATAATTATCCTATCTAGATTTGAAATTGAAACAAAATCGGATCCTAATCTAACTTGTGTAGATGTTTTTTATGAGGATAAGGGAAGGAAAAAATTTTCTTCTTATTGATTTTATTTGGATAATTATTACATAATTATTTAATTCAAATAAAATTATCATGATTTTATTTTGAATCTAAATTGGAGTTATGGAACCATATCGATAAAGATAACATCATAAGATAATTGGAGATAAATATTTGAATCAAATTGTGAATCTCCAAGACATATTGTGGGCGATTTTTCTATCTCCCAAGCAAGAGAAAAGACGCAGATTAGGAATGGAAGAGAAAGAAAAATCTTTTTTAAGTGTTTTATTTGAATTCAAATTTCATCAAGTTTATTCAGTATAAATAAAACCACATGGGCTCCTATTTTATTTAGACCACAGACTTTAAGGTGAGCGAGTTTATTATTATTCTTTAATTATAGTAATAATAAGCTGTAAGAGTTCCGGGTGGTTGGAAGGAGAAAACCGTGTACGAAAACTGATCGAGAGACCGAGTGCCTACACACTCTAGCATCTGGGAATTGGAGAATAGTAAAGAAGGCTAGTTAGTTGAAGCTTTCTTTAATCACATCCTCTGGCATTCCTATCGTCTTTTCTCAACGTATGTAGATTGTGGAATACTTTATTATATATGGCAATATAAGTTAGTACGATCTGAAGAAAAATTTTAAAATTCCACTGCGTAAATTACCCATTTTTCCTACAAGTAGTGGATTATTCGATAATAAGGTATGGCCCCAAAGAGTAGGTGTGACAGAGCCTCATAAAAATTACCTAGGTCTTTTATTTAGTTACGCTTTTGGTGATTTAATTAAATTCGGTAAGTGATAAAAATGGATCTAATAATTGATATCAGAGTGGGTTATTATTGACGTTTTTTGTTTCAGGTTAGATCTTGGAGACTAATCCATTTTGTAGGCATGGATTTCCTACAGGAAGGAGGCTCGATTTCACGGCCACCACTACTGAATGGAACAAATTATCCTTATTGGAAGGCTCGGATGAAGGCTTTAATTAAAGGTCTAGATGAAAAATCTTGGTTATCTATCCTGACTGACTGGACATATCTCACCAAAACTGATGAAGATGGGAATATTATTATCAAATTTGAAGAGACTTGTTCTACTATTGGGATTGTCTTTTCAATTACAACTCTAAGGCGTTGAATGGTATTTTCAATGTGGTTGATGCTAGCTAGTTCAAGCTCATCTCCACTTGTGAAAGTGCTAAGGATGCTTGGAAGATCTTGGAGTGCCTATGAAGGAATGTCTATGGTGAAAATGTCAAAGCTCTAATTATTGGCTACTCGGTTCGACAATATATGGATGATGGATAGTGAAACTATTTTCGAGTATAATATCAAAATTTGTGATATAGCGAATGAGGCGTTTGCAATTGGTGAGAAATATTGCGAGACCAAGCTTATGACAAAAGTTCTTAGATCACTAGTATGGAATTTGAATTCCACGACTGAGTTTCCACGACCGCTTTTTAAAAACGGTCGTGGAAAGTTAGGCAAAAACACGGAGTAGAATACAATTTCCAAAAATCATCGTGGAAGCCGTAGCTTCAACAATAGTCTTTGGAGACTGTTGTGGAAGGGCCGTACTTCCCCAACAGTTTTTAAAGACTGTCATGGAAGCACGGTGGCTTCCGCGACGGTTTCTAATTAACCGTCGTGGAAGAATAGATTCCACGACCGTTTTTTTTAGAAACCGTCGTGGAAAATTCATGATATATTTTCCCATAACCGATTGTTTCCCTGATATTTCCACATCAATACAGCAGCAGCAGTTAATTAAAATCATTCCAGATTGCTCCGAAAACAGTCGGTATACCACTGTGTGATGCTACCACCACCATCTACCATCGATCATCAATATCTCTTGTAAGTCATGATCACACAAACTTAGCTTTATGTTGTTTTCATCTTTATTTTTTATTTATGATTTTATATTAATTTTGTATGTTTTGGGATTACTTTTGATACGTTAAAGACTGCAATGGGCCGGGTGTTTAATATACAAACTTATCATGATCAAATTGTTATTTTTCCCCGGCCCTTAGTTTTTATGTTTATTCGATTTTTTTGTTAATTGTTCAATTAATTAATGCACCGGTAGTAGTGTTTAATTATAATTAAATGAAAATGATATGCATGCAATTTAAAATTATGCACACTTTGACTTCAAAAGCTTTGATTTCTTGATTTAGGATTTGCAAATCATAGATAGAAAATAGATATGGTTTGATAGATTGTCTAAAACATATGAAGATGGTGTTGAAGAATTTTTTTCATTTGCCAAAGCTCACATACAAGATGATAAGATTCCATGTCTGTATCAAATTTGTGGAAATTATAGATTTCATTCCATTGATAATACTAGAGGGCATTTACGTGCTTATGAGATTATTTGATCTTACCAAATATGGTATTTACATGGCGAAGATTTTTTCGATATTAAATATACATCAACGAGTGCTAAAGGTAAAGAGTCTATTATTGAGGAAGACATTGGTGACAATATATGCAATATGATAAATGATTTAGAAAAAAACTTTGTGCACTATCCGGGTTATTTGAGGTAATGATTAATGATACCGAAACGTCCTTGTATGTTGGGTATACAAAATATACGAAATTAGAGACATTGGTTAAATTATGAAATATGAAAGTATTGGGAGGGTAAACGAATTCTAGTGTCACGATTCTTTTAGAATTTCTAAAAGATGTTCTACTGGAGGATAACAAAGTGTCACCTAGTATGTACGAGGTGAAGAAGACGTTGAGCACTTTGGAAATGGAATATGAAAAGATACATGCTTGTCCAAATGATTACGTCCTTTACCGGAAAGAATATGAAGATGACGATTTAGATGAATGTCTAGTTTGTAACGAGTCAAGTTGGAAGAATGACAAGATGCCATCGAATGGTAGAAAATGTGTGCCGGTGAAGGTGTCATGGTACAGTTCACCAGCCCTACGTTTGCATCATTTATTCCGTAATGCTGAGCATGCTAAGAATTTGACATGGCATCATGATAAATGTGTTGACGATGGCAAACTTAGGCATCCGACCGATGCATCACAATGGAAGACCTTTGATGACAATTATCCATATTTTAGTGCAGAACCAAGGAATTTATGTCTCAGTTTGTCGATGGACGGAATGAACTCACATAGTAATATGAGTAGTCTGCATAGTACCTGACCAGTCATACTTGTCAACTACAATCTCCCTCTAGAATTGTGTATGAAGCGGAAGTTCTTGATGTTGACATTATTGATCTCAGGCCCTCAACAACCGGGGAATGACATTGACGTGTACTTGGCATCATCAATCGATGACCTAAAAAGCTTGTGGGAAGATGGTTTACAAGTTAGAGATTCTTACCATCAAGATACATTCAATCTTCATGCCATGTTGATTTGGTCAATTAATGACTTTCCTGCACTTGACAACTTATCTAGTTATCCTGTATAGAGTTCTATAGGTTGTCTAGTTTGTATGAAGGAAACATCTTCCATCTGGTTGAAGAATAGTAAAAAACCCTTTTACCTTGATCACAGGAGATTCTTGCCAAAAAATCATCGATACTGCAAATAAAAAAGGACTTTTGATGGTAAATACCGAAAAAAGAACTGCTCCTCGGATTTTGTCTGACGAAAATATATTTGAGATGGTTAAAGATGTGAAAGTAGTTTTACGAAAGAGAAAATGTAAGGCTCCAGTTGTGGATGGACCGTGGAAGAAGAAGTCAATCTTCTATGAACTTCTATATTGGAAGCCATTTTACGTTCGTTATTGCTTAGATATTATGCATATTGAGAAAAATGTCTGTGAATCGATAGTGGATACGTTGCTTGACATTCTGTATAAGACTAAAGATGGTGAAAACGGTTGGATCTTAAAGAAATGAAGATTATAATAAATTTGCTCCCTGAAAAAAGATCGAACGGAACTTACTTACCTCCGGCCAAGCATACATTATCGAAACAAGAAAAGAGAAAGCTTTGTGAATGGCTTACTTCCGTGAAAGTGCCAAGTAGGTACTCTTCCAACTTCAAAATGTTGGTGTTGATGAAGGATTTGAGGCTCATTGGAATGAAAACACATGGTTGTCATATCTTGATACAACAATTATTACCTCTTGCATTGCGGGGAGTTTTAACAAAAGATATGAGATATGCAATTACGAAATTATGCTCATTTTTCAATTCAATATGTTCGAAGGTAATTGATCCACTGATGCTAGATTCACTACAATCGGAGTTGGTGATGACATTATGCATACTTGATAAGTATTTCCCACCAGCCTTTTTTGATATAATGATCCATCTAATGGTGCACTCAGTTCGGGAAATTAAGTTATGTGGACCGGTGCATTTGAAGTGGATGTATCCTTTCAAAAGGTATGTGAAGGTTTTGAAGGGTTATGTGAAGAACCAAAATAGACTGGAGGGATGTATAGTGGAAAACTACATAGCAGAGGAATCGGTTGAATTTTGTTCGGAGTATTTGTCCAATGCAGAACTGATAGGGTTGTAAAAGAGTGTGCTATTGACGTCGAAAGAACTATCCGTGGACGTTCCTTCACCAGTAAATCAAGATGAATGGGAAAAAACTTCTCTCTATGTTTTGCACAATGCTAAGGAAGTGGAGCCTCTCTTTGAGGTTCATATGGCAGAATTAAGAGCTGCAAAACCAAGAAAAGGAAGAAGTGAGAAGTGGATTCAAGATGAGCACAACCGGATATTTTGAGAGTGGATAAGAAAAGATTTGCATATGAAGGATAGCATTTTGCAAGACTTAATGAAGCTATCCAGAGGTCCATCATCGATAGTCATAAGATATACATCGTATTTTGTCAATGAGAACTCATTCTACACTCAGGAAAGAGATGAGAAGCATCTCGTATAGAATAGTGGTGTGACCCTCTGTGCCGAGTCTATGCATATTTTATACACAAATGACAAGAATCTGATATATAGTTCCATGACCTACTATGGGTTCATTGAAGATATTTGGGAACTTGATTATTGCACTTGCAAATAGCCCTCTTTTAAATGCAAATGAGTTGACAATAATAATGTTAAGATTGATAGTGATGGTGTGATTGTAGTGGACTTTAGGCGATTGGGATACAAAAATGATCCTTTCATTATCATGTCGCAAGTGGTACAAGTATTCTATACAACAGATGTCAGAAATTTAGCGTTAACACACTCCCATTTAAAACATATATTAACAAATAAAACCAAATAACAACCACCATTATCTCAGATTGGCTGATTAGAAGTGGTAAGATCTCTACTCAAATGGAATTGAAGCAGATCTGGAAGATTCAGCTCAACTGTGACGAAGATAGAGAGAGTCAGTTTAATAGAGTGAACGATGATGTGGTGAGATTTGTTAGACTTAGAGTGAGTTTCGATCAGTGGGTAATGGTATAGGGAGGATTCGTGAGGCTTCACTGAGAGAAAATCAAGAAAACGAGGAAAGAAAAAGTTCTAATTTTTGGGTACTGTGAGTTATATATTGTCGGGATGGATATAGAGGGAAAGGGGTGAGGGGGGCGGGAAAGTGGGTCAAACATCAGATTAGGGTTGGCTGAGGGCATATATGTCTTTATGCATCAACCTAAAAAGTGGGTGCTGACGTGGTGATACTAGAAATGAAGGGAAAAAAAGTTGTGGTTTTTTTAATATAATTTATCCCACAAGTACTAAAAATGAAATTAACCCCTATAGAAAATCAATAATCCAAATCCCAAACTATATATATATATATAAATATATAAGGTATATAATTAGTTATGCCAGATAATAAAAATTCAACCGCACGCAAATGCTGATCACTTGCCAAATTATTTAATATTGGAAGTACTTTCCTGGACTCCTAGTATGCTAGTAGGCAGACAGTCAAGACTTCGCTGAAAGAAATGATACCACGTAATAGGATACCTGCTTTTACTATAGTAGACTATGTCACGGTCCTCTCTCTCACCGTAAGACTACTCAAAAGCCTTAGTAGATGTATTAGCTCTGAGCGGCACCCCTGGCCTTGGCGAACACTGACATCCTTTTGGGGCTTACAAGAGTTCTATTAGTGAGAGAGCGAATTATGGCAATCTTGTACAATCAAATTAGGAATTCCTAGTGACTGTATCTATACTAACATACTAGTGTGATGAATGATATCCATATCAGCAAAATACCAAAATACCTAGATCATAGTATAGTATTATATAATATACAAGGACTCCTAAAGTATATCAGAAGAGAGTTTAGCTAGACATGGGTATTGGAAACTTGAATTTTATTTTTTGAAAGGATTTCTTACATTCGATATGCCTTCTCGAGGAAGGGTAAAACCTTTTATATAGACGAGGCAAAGAGCTCGGATTTGAAATCCATATTTCACACTTAATTTACAAACAGTAAATACAATAATCGAGGCCTAACAGATGGCCGACAAACTAAAATCACGGGCCAAAAAGAAAGGTGGACGACAAGGGAAAAGAACAAGGCCAAAAAGTAAATGGCCGACAAAAATAAAAAATCTACTGTTACATCACATGGGTTGATAAAAGTTAGAGTGTGCCAGTGCTAAAATACAAAATAAACTATTATTATTGTTGGGATAGGTGGTTGGTACTGTTGGCGAAGGAATCTTATCCTTCGAGGAGGTAGAGGCTGACGTAAGGGCTTACGTTTTGCTTGGCTGATAGCTTGGCTTGTTGGCATTCTTGGCTAGATATGCCGTTTCAGTCTCATCGATGATCCTTAAGATCACCAGTCTATTGTTCTTATTTTCCCAGAACTCGTCTGTGAGCCAATCTTCATGGCAGAAAATATGGATGTCCTGGGTGACTTCTGGAGGAGGAGGAGAATAGTGGGTTTCTCCTGTTGTGAGTTGGTATCTGTAGGAACAACTCTGAGTAGGAAGTATCTGGATTTCTTGTGATGAGATGTTGATTCCTAGCTTCTTTAAGGTTTCGAGATCAATTACCTGTTCTTCTTCATATTCTTCATATGGGTTTTGGGCACATTGAAAAAGAAGCTGGGATTCTTCTTCAATAGTGGGTCCTTCTGATTGAAATATAATGGCTGAGGACTCCTTTTGCTATGTTGGCTTTAATCCTAATCCTAAGCTAGAACTTGGAATATTGCTGGGTTCTGAATTGGTACTGGAGCCAGAGCTGGTATGGGTACTGTTGATTTTATCAAAGATCCTTTTGATTTAGTCAGTGATTTTCCGTGGAGCTGTTCCCATGAAGCATCTTTTTCTAGTTTTGGCCAGATTTCATATGGGATGATGTGATTCTTGATGTACAGTTTCTTTTCTATCCTCCTGAGGTGAGGATTTCCCATTGAAGAGAGAGGCCATTCCTGAGATCCTTCTATCTCGACCATGGGATTGAAGGTGACTTTACCGTTTTCTGTAGGCCTGCAATTGAGGCTGACAAGGAACATGGTGTAGCATGATGTGAGAGCTTCGATAGGTATCCGCAGTGTTTCCTAGTGTACCCTTTTGAACCCGTTCCATTCATTGGAGAGGTATTGGTTCCACTTGCTGAAAGGAGCGAACCATGAGAGGAAGTCTATTTGGGACTTATATGGTTATCTGAGATCTGGTCTTTCCCTGTAGCTTCTGATGGAGTTTCTGAGATGGAGTGTATGAACTTCTACAGCTATGGTATAGAAGCTTGCCAAATACCAAAAGAAAAGTTTCAATTGTTTTGGCATATACCAAGATTATCGGAGTGGGAATATCTGGGTAAATGGATAGTCAGGGTAGAAGATGAGATCATGGACCATGGATTCTCCATAGATCCGTATAAGCACATTTTGGATTTTTTAGGCACGGCTAATGGCTTTTTTTTTTTTTTTTTTTTTTTTTTCTTTTCTGGGGTTGTCTGAAAGGATGATTTTTACAGCATCCTCTGAAAAAGGTTGAAGGAAGCATAGCTGTGAGATATGATGAGGAAGGTGAGGCCATTGACTTTGGTTGTTCTATAATTGTGAAGATGAGAATGATGGTTTTATCTCTGGAGGTAATGATATTTATGGCTGGACTTGATAGGAAATCAGAGATAATATTGTTCTTTCCCTTAATATGAGATATATCAAAGGAGTATTATGAGAACCATGGGGCTAATCTGAGTAGCTGAGCATTTACCACTTTGTTAGGTTTGAATTTGAGCATACCTTTTGACGCGGCAAAGTCTGTCTCAATTTGAAAGTGGTGTCCAATCAGGTGGAACTCGAACTTTTGAATTCCTTGCTTTATGGCGAGAAGTTCTTTGAATGTGCAATGGTGATGGAGCTGTGAGTCCTTGAATGTTCAACTTTTGTATCCATATATGTGTCTTTTTCCCTGTTCATAGAGTACTGCACCCCAATACTTGTGACTTGCATTTGTCTGAAGAATCTTTTTTCTTCTTGAAGGAATTTTCAAAGGTGGCAGAGTCTGCATCTTGCTTTTCAGCTGTTTGACGGTTTCTGTATGGATTGAGGACCTAGTTGGAGGGTCATTTCTGAGCATCTGTTCAAAGGGGATGTGTACTGGGCCATTTGAGGAACAAAATCTCTAAGATAATTAATTATCCTGAGAAATTATTGGACTTGGACTTTGTGAGTTGGTCCGGGAACTTAATTAGTTCATGAGCTTTATGGGGCTAGGCCTCATATTGTCCATTGCTAAGTTTCATTCCCAAAAACTCAATGGAGGGCTGTCCAAGTATCATTTTTTTTCTGCTAGCATTATACTATGTTGTCGTGTAATGGACTCAAACTGGGCCAAGAGGATTGAGTGGACCTCTTGTGTTGGTGAGAATAGGAGGATGTTATCAATGTAGATGATGACCTGATTTAGTATTGGGCTGTAGATTCGGGTCATAGTTTTCTGGAATAGTGATGGGCTATTTTGATGCCGAATGGCATAATAGTCCACTAAAAATGATGGTTAGATATTAAGAAAGCTGTTTTGGACCGATTCTCTGGTTTTATTCCCAATTGCCAAAATCCTACTTTCAAATCAAACTTTGAAAATACTTTGACATTTGATAGGTTTGAAAACAAGGTGTTTTGGTTGCGTAATGTGAATTTATCATCTGAGAGGAAATGATTAAGAGGTTAATAATTGATTACCAATATTTGCTTACCCCGTATCTGTTTTGATCTTTTGTTTACGTAGAATGCATGACATGCCCATGGTGAGGTGGTTGATTCAATCAGTCCTTGCTGTAGGAGCTGAGCACATTCATTTGCTGCCATCTATTGGTGTTCAGGATGCATTCTTGGATGGCTGGCCTTTGTTAGGTTGAGATCTTCGTTTTGTTTAAATGGAAGAGCAACGAAGAACTCTTTATTTTTCCAGAGAGGGTTGTCACATTTTTGGAGGAATTTAGAGTGACTGCTAGCACACGAGTGCTGTATCAGCTTTTGTTTGACCTCCTGGTAGGGTTCCTAGTGTAGTTGACAGTAGTCGGGAATTGTTTCCCATGCAGTGAAGTATTGCTTATAATGCTAAACCTTGAGGAAGGAATTTTAATCCTGGTTTCTTTCTGTATAGATCAAATCCTATAATTAGATCCTTGTCAGGTAGTTTAGATCCAATAATCTTGTGGATTAAGGAATATCCTGGGAAGTATTCTAATTTAATAGGTTTGCTAATTATTTCTATACAGAAGACTTCTTCATTTGCAGCATTGAAGAATTGCTTCTTTTTTTTCCAATATGTTGGAGGTAGGATGTCTGGGTTCATGATGGAGTATGATGTACCTGTGTCGAAGAAAGTAGCAACCCTGATTGGGTTACCATACTTGGAAGGGATGACCTTAATCTTAATCATCGGAGCCTTTTGTGCTAGGTTGACAGCATTCATCTGGAAGGCTTGGCATTGCTCTGAGTATGAATCTGATTCTGTTTGACTTTGTTCAGTGTCGGATTCTGAGAGCTGAAGTACACAAAAAGTCTGATCGTTGATCTCTTTATCAGTAAAGAAAATGGATTCTACTTCATTATCTGAGAGAGAGAGACCTGTTTCTTTCTTGATGTGGGCAATCATTCTCTGTGTTTTAGCTTTGGGATAGTTTTTCGTGAAATGCTTCTTGCTACCATATATGAAGCATCACATAGATCTCTTCTTACCAAAATTCCTTCATCTTCTGAGGAATTTCCATGAACCTTTCTTTTTAGTGAAGAACTTGTTCTTCTTGAAGCCTTTTCTTTTTCTGAATTTTCTGGTTCGGGACGGTGGTTTGGAAGAGCATGAAGCACATGAGCATCCTGGAGTTGGATGGCTGGGACATTTGGTGTAGAGTTCTTTGTTGGTGCAGACCTTCTTAAGATTCTTTGTCTGCCTTATATGTTCTTGAAGGAACTTATTCTGCGAGCACATTTTATCAATGGCTCTAAAGATAAGTTGACAACGCTTTCCGAGTGTTGTATCTGCTATCTTCTTGTTAGTGACAGACAGCAATCTGAAGGTTTCTTCTCCTAAAGGTTCTAGAATCGAGGAGAGAAACGCTTACTTCAGGTTTGGGTTGTTGAGTCCTCCAATCAGGTAGAAGCGTCTTTACATTTTCTGGAAGTGGACTTCAAGGTCTTTCTTGTTTATGGAGCAACACTTCATTTTGAAGTATTCTGACCGGGTTTGTTCAACGACTTGATTTTCTTCTCCACATAATTCTGAATATATTTGAGCTAGAACTCCTACAACAGATTCTGTTTGAACGAACATGAGCTCTCTGTATTCTCCTAAGCTCATCCCCTAGTCTTGTAAGATTCCTATTAATCTTAATATAAAATCAAGTAGGATCTGTCGAGTTTGAGCATTAGGCTTCTGTATCTGGAGAACTAAGAATACCTTAAACTCTTGGAATCTATCTCTGTATTTTGAGGGAGGGATATCATCTAGAGTAAAGGTCTGGATTTTACCATTAGATGCTGATGATTTTGCATTCTGGTTTTGTCTAGATGCACGAGGTAGTTGATCCATTTCATCTTCCTGTTCTTCTGGGATCTCTATTACTGTTGGTTCGTCCACAAGTTGATTCATCATGATTGGTAGTGGAGATTCTAGTTCTTGTTTCTGTTCTAAATTAGAAACGTCAGAGGACCATTCTGAATCTTTTGGCACACTTTCTTCTTGTGAAAAAGAGTCGTCCTGTTGTTCAAGTTGGATCTGCGACTGTTGTTGTGTACAATGATCCTGAATTATCTGTGTCAGAGGATTCTGGGCTGACTTTTGTACTATCATTTGAGTAGAGATTGACTTCTAGACTTTTTGTTTCCCTTTGAGTTTTCTGAGAGCATCATCTTCCTCAAGAAGTTTCTTGAGTCGTTAGATGTGGTCTTATTTATAAGGAATAGTAGGGAGTG
Source organism: Ficus hispida (assembly GCA_025413025.1). Classification (NCBI taxonomy): domain Eukaryota; kingdom Viridiplantae; phylum Streptophyta; class Magnoliopsida; order Rosales; family Moraceae; genus Ficus; species Ficus hispida. The sequence goes on from CM046370.1 coordinate 19,846,153, forward strand.
GTTGTTCCTGTTTTGGAATGGTAGCAAACTGCCATGACACCGTGCTTGGTGTAGAGAATCCTGTCCGAGCTTGTGTTTTCAGGGCAGTTAGTTGAGTCTGGAGAAATTTCATCTCTGTTTCCTTTTCTGTGAAAAGTCTGTTAGAAAAGGAAGAGTTATTGGCAAGTCTCATTAGTTCCAGATGAGTCGTCTGGATTTGAGTTTCAAGTTTCTCTAGTATTGTCTGAGATTTAATCAGTCCAATATTAGACTGATCTATCTTAGATTCTATTTGAGAAATCTTGTAGTCAATCTTCTGGAGGACCTTATTTTGGGTGATAAGGTTCTCTGATTGCCAATTCAGACCTACTTCTACAGAGCTGACTCTTTTTATTGTTCCATCTGGTTCAACAGTCCTTGGGTTTAGTACCTTCGGCTGTTGAGTTTCTGTTCCATTGTTTGTTGTTGCTATCTGATGTGAAGGGAAGTTTTCCTCATAAGAGGTTTTCCGGTATGATGTTGAAGACATCATGTTGACTTACGGAATAGTCATCTACAGAGGAGGACTGCAGATACTTACACCTTGCTTCTGTAAGTACTTCTGGACCTATCTATAATAGGGGAGCACCGAAGATGCTTTTGGTGGAGATAGTGGGGTGGAGACTTCCTTGAATGGTCATCTGGATCTTTATCCCATCCTGTAGAAGTAATTAGTTCTTTTGTTCTCGGAGGAGGGGAATATGTGACTAAGAAGTCAAATTTCCCTAATGGTGGAGGGGAACACGCTTGTCACCATCTTGGTACCGTTGCTTAAGCTTTTTTCCTGAGCTGACCTTCTTAGGACGAACTGGGTGATCTCCGTGATCATATTCCTTTATGCAGTCTGGGCAGAAACATTCGTCCCAATAACAATGTCCTGTCTGGAATTTCTGAGCATATTGAGGCTGGCCGATAGACTTAAAGGAAAGGATCTCCATGTTGGCTTGTTCAAAAGTGATCGAAGTCATCATGTGTTGTGTCGGGAAGAGGTCACTGGGAGCTTCTTGCGGCTTATTGAAGGTGATTAAAGTTGATCCATCCTTCTGGGTTGTGAACGTCGCTTCCGATGACTGGACTGCTATATGAGATTGGTGAAGCTTCTCATAGTTGGTTATCCATATATTTGGAAGCAAGTCCTTTAGTTCTTCAATGGAGATTTGCTTGGGGATCTGAGTGCATATTGGGGCATTCTGTGAGTCTGCAGTGATCATTAGGACATCTGTGGTATCTGAAAGAGTAAGGTCTATAGCATGGTTCTGGATTCTATACACCATCTGGTAGTGGAATGTTGAGGATATGAAATTGGGATCCATATCTATGCATGTGATCTGTATTTGAACTTTGAGAGCATTCAGAAGAGTTGGGTCTTGTAGAGACATGCAGAATATTTTTAATCTTTAGGTCACCATTGTTGACTTCGAAGGTGTCCTAACAGACGTTGTTCTTGTTGTTATTGCATTTTTTACAAGTTAGCTTGTTAGACACGATTCATATAATATTTGCATACTATTCAGATGCTAGATCGTAATGACATTTTATTATTTTTAATTATTTTTATATGTTATCACATGTAGCACAATAACAAAAATTATTATATATTACATTATTGCTGTTATTATTTATAATAATTAATTTTCACCGCCCCACCACTTTCATAATATCTTTTTTTTTTTTTTTTACTTGGCCGGCGTTTTCACTACTACTACTCTTTTCAATGATTCCAATATTTCTATATTTTGTAAATTTTTTCAATTACAAAAATTGAATTAGTTAGCCATCTTTGCTTTTTTGCCAGCCAACTGTATTGGTTCCTATTGGGTAAATGTAGGACGAGATGATAGTAAAAATTTTTTCTTTTATGGTAAAAAAAAAAAAAAAAAAGCCGGCTCTAATTTCAAAGTACTATCTTATTTACCTTTTGATCAATATTGAACCTTAATTTTCTGTTTTTACAAATTCTTTATTTTGTAAATTGGTAATTTTTTTTAACTTAAGATGAGGAATTCGATCGAATTCTGTATTTTTTATAAAAAATTAGATGTAAAATTATTTTTAGATTAATTGATAATCTTGTTAGTATCGTACAATTGGTTTGGTTGGAATGACTTATGCCCAACGTTGACAAACTTCTATTTTTTCCGACCCCCAATACATATATATCCAATAATGATTAAAATGATGAAATTAAATGGGAAACTTTTTCAATGGGTAAGTTTGCTTTACCTCATGGATAGGGTAAAAAATTAAGGCTCGTCCAACTCTGAATATCAATTATTATAAAATGAACTTTAGCTATCAAAAAGTAGAATCAAAGCTACACAATCACAGCTCATCCTATCATTCTTTTTGTCTAAATATTGAAAAAATATCGTAATATTTTATGAGAATGACTGTGGTAGAATCATAATTATTATTTTATTAATCGTTAAGATGAAATATAATAGTAGAAATATAAAGAAACACATAATTTTTAATATATATTTGTACACTGAATTTAATTTTTTATATACAAAGTTTTTTTCTAAAATAATAAAAAAAAACCTCAAAATTCAACTAAAACCCAGAAAATACCTCATGTTGAACCGAGATCTAGAGGGGAGGGACTCGCCTGTCATACTGAGATTGAGGGAGGCTTCGCTGGAGGTCACGAGGGGGCAGGGGGGAGGAGGGGGTGGGGCTCCCCTGTCGATCCAAGATTGGGGGGGGGGGGGGGGGGGGCTTCGCCAGAGGTCATGTTGGAGGGGGGGGGGGGGATGGCATCATAACATACTGAAGTAGAGTTTTTTTTCCAGCTTATATCTTTTTTTTTTAAGGATCAGTTAAAAAATTTGAGGAACGAAAAAAAAAATTAGAAGAATTTTTAAATCTAAAATAAAATAAAGGATTGTGTGTATATGAGACTATTTTAACATTAGATGCATCTTATATCATAATCATTCATTTACTTACACAATCAATTTTAACTTTTGGATGGCATCATAACATACTGAAGTAGAGTTTTTTTTCCAGCTTATATCTTTTTTTTTTTAAGGATCAGTTAAAAAATTTGAGGAACGAAAAAAAAAAATTAGAAGAATTTTTAAATCTAAAATAAAATAAAGGATTTGTGTATATGAGACTATTTTAACATTAGATGCATCTTATATCATAATCATTCATTTACTTACACAATCAATTTTAACTTTTGATGGATCACTACTGGTAGTATTCCTCATTGGAGCTCTACCAGAATCTTCTCCTTTTATAAAATATCAGTTTGTACCACATATTTGTTTGAATTTCAAAATCAAAATCCCTAAAATTAAAAAAATTAAAAAAATAATAAAAAAATCCAAGTCTGAACATCGGGAAAAAAAAGTTCGAACACCGGCGAGAAACTCGTCAACGTCGGTCTCGCCATTTGCACCGCCGTCCTTTCCTTCAGCATCTAACCCTCGCCGTCGTGATCCCACCCTGCAGAGCCACCGCTCTTCCCAAATCAGCAATCTCCCCACTCCAATGACGCGACCCAAGGGCCGCCATACCACGGCGAACCACACCACCACGGGACCCAGCGCCTCCCTGCGACGGCGACCCACCACAGCACAGGCGCCCAGACCCCGAAGATCTCCTCTCCACATCCCTTGACCAGCGGAGACCCGAGCCATGCCACTCTCACAAAGACCTGCGCTGCCAAATCACAGGCGTTGTCGCCATTCTCCTCGTGGGTGGCGACGCGTCGCCATGGTACGACCCATGGTTGGAAGAGGCCTGCGAACCATAGAGACGAGGCTCGACCCTTTCTCCTCCTCGTGGGTGGCGATTTTCCATCGTGATAGCTCAAAGGCTACGACCAGCCAACCCAAGCGGCAACCACCCAGCGTCCATCACTGCCGTGAACTATCCTTGGAGAGCCACCTTGAGCACCCATAGTCCATAGACCCACCACCAATATAATCTATTTTTAAACCAAAATAAATTTTATTCTAGTTGAAATTGGCATTGATTTAAGGGAATTTGATATATTAGTGTATGGGTGTTGAAATGGATATGATTTTGTGTTGCAATTAGACTCCGTCGTTGTCTCGCCGGTGTTCCTCTTTCCGCCGGAGGTATGCCGGAATCTGGGTTTTTTTTTTTTTAATTCAAAACAAGTTCAGGAAAATTTGTTTACTAAACCATATGGGGGTATAATTCATACTTTTAAATAAATGCAGAGGTTGATTTGAAAAATTATATCTATGATATTAAGCTACAATTCAGTGTGTCCTCATTCAGATGCAATAATATGTTACCCTATAGGCGGGGAAAAGCAACCTCCGCCCACCATAGAATTCCCCTAAATATTATAATAATAAACCTCATAATACCTCATCTTATCCTTGTTTATTTATCTTCCTTATCTATTTATGCTCACGATTATGTTATTATGATCATACATTATTCAGCTGGACATTAATTAATTATTTTTTCTAAATTATCCATTGTTGGTCGCTAATATTTATTTTTCTGGTTTGCTTATTTAATGACTTGTCGACATCAATGAATTTCTCACATTGTTTAGCTTTGTTATTTGTTATTTATTTTTTTAAAAATCACGAATCTGAGCACTTATCACCAATCAATAATTCATTTTTAATATTCGTAAATCATTGATTATGATATCTAAATGTCATCACTACATGACATGGATGACAATATTTATATAGCCATTACTTTTTATTTATGATTATCATAATTCATGGTTGACTAGGACATAATTTGCTCATTCAGTGCTTATATCAGTATAAATACGTCATTTACTTCTCTTGTTTTGCATGGTCCCTTGATTCACATACCACACATTATCCATTCTTAGAGTCTCGTTGGCTTACTACAATATGTTCCGTACGACATGAGAAAAAACGTCAAATTTGTTGAGCTAAAATAAGTCAATGAAATAGCATGTGTTTGGTTGGAGTTGAGTTTTTTGAATTGGAGTTATTCAAAAAATAGTTACAATTTTTTGTTGACTTTTATGGCAGAAAAAAAAAAAAAGAATTGTATTTTTTGGGTTAGAGTTGTTATTCCAAACCAGAGGTAAATGTGTAGTGACAAACTGGTTGATGTGGGAGAGCTCTAGACAGTTAAAATCAGCCACAATTTCGTATTGGTCTATTTTTTTTTTCTTCTTTTCGGGGTAATAAAATGAGAGAGTACAAAATTAATGAAAAGCCCTTGTCCGCAATAGTATTTTGAGCGAGAGTCATCTTTGGTAGCAAAATATGAGTGAAAGTATCTCTATATAGAAGGCAAATAGCTAGGGAAGACATGTTTGTAATCAAGGAAACTAATATATAATGATTGTTTCTTTGTTTGTGGTATAACTGGTATAAAATTCCAACTTGAAAGTAACCCTTCTTATTTATAAATCCCAGCTTGTTCTAATCAAAACTCTCTTTAAATGTATTTGACAGCATTGCCAACAACATTTTTTGATGATGAAACCAATATATAAAATAAAATAAAGTAAAATAAACAAACAAATTAATTTAATAAAATGAGCCGGTGAATCAAAGCTCGCCTCGTCTTTAACTCAAAACACAAGGCTGCATGCATGCATGTATGATAAAATGAAAGGACATAGTTTAAAGCTCGTTCAAATTCATGGTGTTTTGGTTAAAAAAAAAAATTATAGCAAATTTAATTAATACTGTATGGAGGAGGCCATGGGAGGTTCTTGACGACTCCGCAAAGCACCGCGTTGTCGGGCATGTTGTACTCGTCCCTCAGAGACCTCGCCGGCGACTGAACGCTGACGTAGAGTTGCTGTCCAAGGTATCGCCTCTCCGTCAGCTCCGACCTCAAATTCCACATTCCAGCATTGTCGAACGTCAACATTATCGCCGCCCACGACTTCGGGTACACCTGAATTGTGTGTCTGCTCACTGCATCAAGCAGATTGTACCTGCTCCTCTTCTCCGGGCTCCACCTCCCCGGTTCAATTCTATATGATTCGTATTCAAAATTTGGTTAATAATCTTTCATGACATATACATACATATATATATATATATAACAATACATTATTAGTATTGATATGTAAAACTCTGTGTGGCATTATAATTGCTGGCATATACAATTATGTGCTACATAATTTTGTTTTTTTGACATGCAAATAAGGTTTTTTTAGTGAAGAGAAGGGACAATTTATATCAGATAAGTTTCAACTAAAATTTTAATTCATCCAGCACAAAACCCCATAATTCAATCTATTAAAATAAAACAAAAATACAAAAGTTCAAAAAAACAAAATCAAGAGATTACAATCTGCATGAAAACTACTTAACTAGCACCGATACCAAATTAAAAATTAAGTATAAATTATATATGCCTTTGAAAATCAGTTTCTATTATAGAAGTCATTAAATAATTCATAATTAGTTGAGTGGATGTAAAATGATCTCAAGTGACACATTTAGTGTGTATAAAATAATATTGTGTGTAGCTCTGTGACATAATTTATGAATTTCTAAATGGACACCACCAAAAAAAAAAAAAAAAAAATATATATATATATATATAATTAGAACATATAGAAATAGTTTTCAGTGTGAGTACTTACGCAACGGCAAAGAAGGAGTAGCCGTCCAAGTGCCAAGATTGGAGACTCTTCTCGTGGTTCTCAAAGATGATCTCCACGAAATTGCGGAAAGTCTGGTTCACCACATTAGGAGCCACCTTGATCTTGTCTCCGAGGTTCACCGGCGGTTCGTCGGAGATGATATCGTACTTAAAAACCTTGTTCGTGACGCCGTAGTACTCGGCGAGCTTCAGCGGCGTGTAAGGATCGACATGTGAGATGCCGTTGATGGCGTACTGGAGCTTCCCTTGCACCCTCACGGCCGAATTTACAAGCTTGATTGTGCGCGTAATGTTGATCTTGCCGTAGTGGTACGATCCCTGAGGGTTTGGCCTGGCGGCGCTGGCGGTGAGGTTCCACCGGAAGGACCGGAACTGGTTGAGAGACCACGCCCACCCGACCGGTGCCTCGACGACATCGGGGGATGGAGGGCTAGGTTTTTTCGCATTGGTGTATCGAATTACACCTTTTCCGGTGAGGACTATCTTGGTGAACCGGGTTGAGGCGACAATTAAATAGTCCTTCGGCGCCTTGTCGGCGGTGACGAGCACGGAGAAGCACTGTCCGACATGGACGTCGAGGGATTCGTAGGTGTTCTGGACGGTGTGAGAGCCTTCCATCTCAACAAGCTTCAAGGGATGGTCTTGAATCCTGAAATTGAGAGAGTTTTTAAGTCCCACATTGCATATTCTGTACTTGTAGGTCTTCCCTGGCTTCATGGTGAAGAGGGGCTTGTCGGTTCCGTCGCCTTTCGCAGTCTTTCCGTTGATCAAAACGCCGTTGGGACGGCCGAGGGAGCGGCCAATATCGAGGAACTTCTTGAGGGTGGAGTGGCTCTTAGTGTACCAATCGCCGATGAGGACGGTGTAGTCGTCCTCGGGGTCTGCGTACGGGACGGGGATCAGAAGGCGGCTGTTGACACGGAGGCCGCCGAACCCTCCCGCTGCCCGGTGCATGGCGGTGGTCGGGTAGTAGAAGTAGCTGCCGATTTGGTCCTTCACTTGGAACCGGTACGTGTAGTTGGTGCCCGGGAGAATAGGGCAGTTTGTTCCTAGCACACCGTCTTGCCATGAATTCTTCCTCTGCTGGATTCCCAACCTTACATCATATATACATATATATATATATATATAGTAGCACAACTCATCAACATTTTGTACGTGATTTATGATGTTTGACATAGTTTTGAAAACTTGAACATGAAAATAATACTGCATGACAAATTAATAACTCTATCATGAAATAAAAAGTTTAAATTCCCATTTTAAATTCAAAGAAAAAGAATATTTCAACAAATATAGATAAATAATGAGTTTGGGAAAAAAAAAATGGTCATGTAAAACTTGCCATCTACAATATATATATATATATATATATATATATAAACGTACTAAAAATGTACGTACCAACATTAAATACTGAACATATATTTACACACACACACAAACATTACATAAGAACGTTACATGATAAACTAACAGATGCATTACCTCAAAAAGAAAAGTAATTGATGGAAAGGAAGAATAAATAAGTATATGTAAACACACATAGAATGAATTAACATATAACTTGCCATATATATAAAGCCATAAATTGAGTCAATATATAGCATTTACATATATATATATATATTGAACTTTAAGATTGGATGATTCGAACTCTACACCTTATTATAAAATCATACGTGAAATGATCGTTAGATTATGCATGTAATCATATATTGATATATATATATAGATGCATACACATAAAAATGTTAGAATTAGAGAAAGAATAAAGAATAAGTACCAAGTGAAGAGAATAGGCTCGTCGATGTTGTTGAAGACGTTAAGGACAATGTTGTTGTTGGTGGTGGAATTGATATTGGGGCCTGGGAATTTGCCATTGATGAGAATGGCTTGTTGAGGGACTCCCAAGGGAGAGATTGTTCCATATGTGACATTCCAGGTGAAGAAAAGGTAAGGATCTTCAGCTCTGATCGCCGTTGCCCATAAACATGCACATAACATAAATATAATATTCCAAATTCCCATCTTTTACAAAAATTTATAAAAATAATTTCTGTAAAAAAATATTTATAATTCTACACTAATACAAGTCGATTACGCAAACATCTCTATTTATACTTTGCAAATTAGTGATGATGTATGAGAAAAGAGAAAAGAAGGAAGAAGCTTTTTATTATTATTATTATTAGTAATTTGTTGGTTTGATTTTTGTCATCCAAAAGACAAAGCTAAGCCTTCCTCCTTTATACAAGGTAAAGGTAACTTCTTGACCATTAAAACCTAACGCATTCTTCTCTTTCCTTCTCTTAGTCCTTGCTCTACGCTTTTCCTCTCATATTTCACTAGTTATCCTAAAATCATGTTCCTCTTTTTTCTATTTTAACATTACCTATAAGCGGTTTATTACCAACACACCTCACCACCTGTCCTCAGGTTATTTAGGTTCATTACATGTATTGTAGAACTTGTCTTAAGCCAAATTAATTACTTCTTACAATAATAATAAATATGTTATTATTGTATGAGAAATACTCGGGGCGGGTCAATGAAACACTTATACTAATTTATAAAAGAGCCATTAGTTCTTTTGGTTATGTATTCCATGCTTGTCATGTGATAGTCATGTGATCACCACGTCATCATCATGTGGTGACCATATTATTGGCTTGAGAGTTTTTTGTTTTTTTTTGTTTTTTTTTGTTTTTAACAACGATACAACTAGTAATACATAAATATCACTTTCTCATTCAATATCTGTCATGTGTCCTCCCATTTCTTGAGAATAGTAATGGGCTTTGCCTGCTAGCTGCAACAATCTCATCATTTGCCAACAAACAATCGAGAAATTGTAATCAAAAGAATTTTTGTGAAAATAATTAAAATAAGGATTAATTTTATAAATGACTCTTAAATAATAATAATACGACATATCTGATATTGATTTCATGATTTTTTATTTTACATATCATCACACTCCATAAACTTTCTATTATTACATTAATGATCATTCTGGTAATATTCTGTAAAAATTTTATACATAAATTGAATAATTTCTAATCAATGAGCATTATTTTTAAGGTAAAGTCGTAATTAAATATTTTATTTTGAAAGAAATTTATACCTTAATAGGATATATTTTGAAAGAAAAATGTACTTAATTGTATTCAAATATATATAACACAAACTTTATTTCAATAAATGATCGGATATATTTGTGAGATGCATTTTTCCTTCCAAAAATATTTAATTATAATTTTAGCCATATTTAAAGTTCACGTAATCTGAACATGTTCAATTTCCATGCTTTCTTTTTTTTTTTTTTTATTCATGAAATCCCGATGTAGGGGTCGTTTCTGTAACAATAAAAGAATTCGAGGTTGTGTGAAGTGTAAAAGACCAACTTGAGAGGAAAAAAAAATTTAAGAGTCATTTAAAAAAATAATCATTAAAATAAATAACAAGGTTTTAAAATATTTGAAATAAATAATAAATTTACTAAGACACATAGTATATTTACATATAATAAATAACACAATCCATTGTTTACGTATATACCATTAATTATTGTTATCCCCCTAAAAAGCAGTAATATTGTTAGTATTTGTTATTGATATTACTCGTAAAATTCATGTGGCGTCACTAATATACTACACGTTGATAAGCATTGAGAGCTGGCTTTTATTCTATATTGGACAAAACAAACTTCACTTTTCACTACTGGGGTGAGGGCAAGCCTAGTGCAATTTGATATACGATGATGATGCGTGTATATGTACAGTGATGAGATATAGTTAAGATTACATCGCATTAAACTCATATAAATTACATAGTTTTTGAGATATTTCTCTTCCTCACTTGGCTTTTGATATTCTTCTCTTGCCTTAAACATGTCAATTACATTGTACGTAAACTGACTACCTCGAGAGTATTCATATATGTTGATCTTGATATATATGAGGTACTCTTTTATGCTTTTGCGCCTTCCAGAAAACCTCATATTTTTCCTATATCCTACAATTAGTAAAATTGTTAGTTTTTTTTTTTTTCAATGAAATATTGTTTATAAACGTTCATGTACACTAAATTAGAAAATTTAACTCCAGACTTAGATGGAAAAGATCCTCTGCTGAACAATTCAATATCTCTTCACCATTTTTGGCAAAATTGTTGATGCTATTGTTCTAGTAGGATCTTTCAAATTTGCTAGGAACTTGCACATATATAAAACCAGTAAAATAACAATAGTAGTCATTAAATATAAGTTAATTAATAAATAATAACCAATTAATATTTAATTTAAGTAATTATTACCATGTGAAGTACTGATTATATGCTCCACCTGTGAGCTTATGACATTATGGACAAGCTATATTCCAAAACTCTCGTTGAAGATTTTCTATTATAACTATGCTTTGATCCAGAAATTCGTTTCCTATAATATAATGTTAATACTTAATTTATTAGTTGTTTCAAAAATTAAATTGTAATCAATAGAGACATAAAATATTTTTTTAATAAATAATAATTACATTATCAGAAATATTTTGTATGTCAATAATTTTTATTATCGTTTCAGGTGTAGATAATGCAGTTCGGGCTGTAGATGAAATTTGTAAAAAATTCTGAAATTAATTGTACAAGATAATCTTCATTGTTGGAAGCCTTGCAATCATAAAATGTTAGAAACTATTGTTATAACTTATATAAAGCATATATATAATAAATTGTTAATTTATTTATAAAATTAGTGGATATAAAATACATACCAAGATTGCAGTTCAACAGCTTCTAGAATAGTTGAATTGAGAAAAGTACTCAATTGTTTTGTTGCTCTTGGGATGCCTACAAATGTTTATCAACAAACAATAAGATTCAATTTAAGTTTAATAAAAGAAAAATGTCAAAAATTCCCTTTGAACTTTGTCACTGGTGTCAATATGCCCCATGAACTACAAAATATATCTATTGTACCCCCTGAACTTTAACATGTATGTTAAGTTACCCACTCAATTAGTTGTTGTGAGTTTTTTTGTTTTCTTTAAAGTCAAAATACCCCCCAAACTTTGCATTTGTATCAAAATGCTCACTGATCTTTAATATTTGTGTCAAACTATTCTCTGACTTTTAATATTTGTATCAAACTGCCCCATTTAAATTAAAAATCAAACTACCCTATTTATATTATTTTAATTATCTAATCTTGTATAATGACTAATAATTATTATCTTTTTAGAACATGTAAATATATATTTTTTTCATTACTAAAAAGTGATATACATATTTTTTTTAACATACTTTTTTTTATTTTACTTATTTTAATTCAAGTTTATTTGGGTTGTGAGTCTACTTATGCGTAACCATAATTGGTAGGACTCAGACGTATGAATTGGATTTCAAATACGCCATTTACTTGACTTACATAATTTGAAATCCTAGTCATAACGAATTTCATTCATGTGTTTGATTAAACCTATAATAAGAATAAGTATTATAAATTTACTTTGATACTCATTCTTAGTTATATATTTTTATTTAAAAATGATTATTTTGCATATCTTGATGCAATATTAAAACCATGCAGAATTAAACTAAAAGTAGTAATATTAGGACAATTAAATAATGAACATAAGTTGTTTAGTTATTTTACTTAAAAAAATCAAAATGAATGTAAATTTGAATTAAAATAAGCAAAATTAAAAAAAAAAAAGTACAAAAAAGATACATTTTCATTTAGTAGAAAAATAATCTTTTACCTATTGTAAAAAATTTAAGTAATTATACAATGTTAAATACATAAAATAAGATAGGTAGAGGAGTTTGACATAAATATTAAATATCAGACACTTTGACTCAAATAATAAAGATTATGGGGCATTTTGATATAAATGTAAAGATCATGGAGTATTTTTATACAAAAACAAAGTTTAAGAGGCATTTTGATATTAAAGATAACGGAAAAATTAATAACAACTAATTGAGAAAACAACTTAATACACATGTTAAAATTTAAGAGACACAATAAGTATATTTCATAGTTTATGGGGCATATTGATATTGGTGATAAAGTTCAAGACGAATTTATGATATTTTTCCCTTAATAAATGAAGAATAATATATTGTACCATTGCATCGCGATGCTTTCACTCGTAGATAGATAACAACTGACTTTGTTTCAACAAAATTTTATATAGTTACAGCTTCATTTGTGACATATTGATTCCACATGGTTAACAATATAGGGCGACGTCTGAAAATATATAAAAATACTAATAGTAATTACTAAATATATTAGGTAATATATTATGCAAATAATAATGATATAAATTGAAGTTAATAAATACTCTTGGTTGACCAAAAATATCTCTTGAACTTCTGATGTTTTATAATTTGAGTTGACTTGTTTTGACGGTTTTATGTGAAAATCTACACCAAGAATATCTATCATATGAAAAAATAGCTTAATAAATATGTAAAAATAATTTATAATTTAAAGAAGTTTTAATTAAAAAAAAAATAGCGGTGGGTAAAGATGAAGAAGAGTCTTCACTTGAATTTGGGAGAGGAAAAGGTGCTCCCCCACCCATGTTTTTTTTCCCCCACCCCCCAAAATTTCTTACTTTACCATCTTTTTTCTTTTCTTCTTTTCTTCCCCCCGTGATGATGCACTTTTTTTGGCCCCTATAAAAGAAAAACCTTTAAGAAACCTTTTGTATTTCAAATGTTCCAGCCAAGATACATGAGACTATGCAGTGGTATTTATACAATAGTCATACACAAAACCCTAGGGAGAGTTCCCCTACACGGCATTGAGCAAAAGAGTAAGCCAAAGAAACAAATTGTACACGGGACAGCTAATATGTACAGACACTAAAATAAATGAAATACAATAAATGAGGTCAAGTCCGGATAATGGATAGGAGGAGGGGAAGCATCGAGAACATGTACCAAACGACACACCAACTAAGCCATTTATCAATACGGAGCGATTTGATTAATGGCTTCGATGGAAACTACAAGTCGTTTTCGTCATCATCTCTAACAGCCCAAAAACCAACCTTCCAAAATGTTTACAATCTGGATCTATTTTCCGTCAAATATTTGATAGATTCAAGCATGTAATCCATCATGTTCCATCTCACTAATATGTCCTCATAACGTAAAAAAAAATATCAAAACCCTGACCAAACCTCAATCATTCTCCCTCAAATCTAACCGCCGACTTTGATCACTCTTTTCCCTATGCCATTGCCACCACATCTGCTATCCTAGCTCTGTCATGAGCCTCAGATCTTCGTGATATCACTTATTAGGTCCACGAGCAAGAAATACGCCTTCGCCTTTCACTTTCCCACACCGGAGGTGAAGGTAAGAGAATTTTGGGGTGGTGAGATATGGCAAGATTCGCTGCAAGTCATGCCACCCCACCCCAGCCCATCGAGCTCACCCTCAGCCACCCAGATCCCTCGACCTCAGCCTCTCCGCCAGGCCTAGGGCTCTGCGAAAACCCCTACCGACGTCATCAATACCCCCACTGCCTAGGCCTTCTCTGCCCCGCAATCGCGGGACCTGTTGAGGGCTCCCGAAACGTCAGATTTGTTGTCATTGGAGGTTGAAAACGAAAACCCAAAGGCTTATGGGAGATTGAGAATCAGAGAGTGCAAAATGATGGTCTTTTCTAGATTAATTTTCAGCTTTTTTTTTTTTTTTTTTTCCTTTCAATTGTTTAGTTTGTTGTTTTAGGCGGTGGTGATTCCAACGGCGACTTTAGCTCTGGCGAGAGAACGGCTGGTTTGGCCTTCTACAAGCTTTTTTCTTTCAAAGTTATGGGTGATTATTTGTTTTTGTAATCAATGAATATTCTCTTAGTTTATTTTTTTAATAAAATTAGACAGAAAGGATCAAGATCGTAAAGGTTTTGAGAGTTTTGGGGCCAAAATTGAAAGAATGGGGTTCAAAGTTATTTTTCAAATAATTTAAGAACCTGTTTTGATCAATTACTCTATCATTATTTCTAGTAAAAAGTATGAACTAGATGCTGCTTCAAGAAAAATTATTATCTTTTTTTTTTCCTTGTATTTTAAGCAAATCATAATCCCTTTTTTTTTTTTTCCTTTAATTTATAAGTTGTTCACTTAGAAGACTTCCCTGCATATCAAACACGCTGGATGCCAATTTTAATATCTAATTTTGAAGCATCAATCTACATAGTTGTCATGGGTAAATGAGTGAGGTTGTTCCGCAAGTACAGTATACCTTGTTGTAAAAGAGAGAGAAAAAATAACACACTATTTTTAAGCCAAAAAAAAAAACACAATATTTTAATGCACAAAATAAATAAATAAATAAAACTACATACCTCAATAACTACACGTGTAAAGTTGAAGATAAAAAAATAATAAATAGAAAATAGAAAAACAAAAATAAGAAAGATATGTGCGCGGAAGAAAGCAGAAGAAGCTTGTTCATGGACGCTAATCGAATCTTACATAAAGAATTGTTAACAAGTTTTGGAAAGCGTGTTTTTATTTTTAATTTTTTGAAACTATTTACTTGTTTTTCTCTCTTTTTATGATTAGGTGTGTTCATGAATTTTATTTATTGAAGAATGTAAAATATTTTGACATTTCGAATTTGAGGGCTTATGCTCAAATTTTCTCTTTCTTTATTCGATGAGCTACCCTAACAAGAACTACTTCTGCACTTGGTTGCAATCCTGGTTCATCTGAAAAGTTAAAACACGTGTATTTATATATATTCTTTACAAAATTGTCTCTTTTTTTTCATCTCTATTTTTTTCTTTTACTTGAACTTTTTTTCGTCTCAATTAAAAAACAAGGATGATAATGCAAAAAGTAGTTATTCCGTTGAATATTTAATTTTGAACTTCCAATTTAACTTTTTTCATTAAAGTATTACTGTGCAAATTAAGTCAATCTTGTTTCACTTGCAATATTAAAACTTTTTTTTCCCCTTTAAATTCATCTTTTAATACTAGTATGGGGGGAAAGTGGATATGGTATTTCCGTGCTTCAGGGTATAATATCAGAAACTTGAGTTACCCTAACATGATTTGAAGGAATAGATTATTGTAAAATGTATATGTATTTAGTATTATGAAAGACAAAAGAGGGAACTTCATAGCTATGAAAGAGCAGATTAAGTTTATCTACAAAGCAAGTTTGAAGGTACAAGCTCATTTTTTGTGAACATGATGAACTAGTATATAATAATAATAATAATAATAATAATATAATAATAATAATAATAATAATAATAATAATAACTATACTAATAAGGTTGTGGTAGTATTACAAATGGGTTGGTTTTGCATTTGCCCATGTTCATCTGAAAAATAAAAAGCCGAGTAAAGATAATATAAATCCTAAAATAAACACTTAAAAAGGTCATTATGTAGATTTTTGTTTTGTGTCTGCGCGTGTACGGGGGGCTAAACTTAATTCATCATAGGAGTAAATTAAGTGACAAATACTGGTTTTGTTATGAAAGCTTCTTTGCGATTTCAAAGGGTTCTTGTTATGCTTCTTCTTCTAGAGTTCTTGTGCAACTTTGTGCATCCTATTCATTGAATTTTAATTAGCATAGAAGGCATTGAATGCGTTTGTCGTAACCCTATATTTGTTATCATAACAATTACTATTTTTAGGAAATTTTTTATTGGTTTTTTTAAATGTTTTTTATAGTTAACTTTTAGGCTATTGCTTATGTTATTTGTTGGGAATTTAATTTATTGATAAGAGTAAAACATACATTTCTCGATCCCAAAACATTATTTATCAGGGGGGGTTTGGTTGGATGGTTCAAACTATCCAACTCAAATTTTTTTTTGTCTTTTTCTCAAAAAGTTTTTGTCTTTTTTCCAATAAGTTTTTTGTCTTTTCTGAAAATTCAAAAAAATTTACTATTGAAACTTAAAAATCTTAACTCAAACTACTCCACTGAACACCCCATAAGAATATGAGTTCGTTCTTAGCATTTAAAGAAGAAAGAAATGGCCGGAACAATGATAGTTACTGTGGGGTGAAATTTGGATCATCCAGAAAACGATGTCGCTTAGAGAAGCTTTAAAGTAACTGACAAAGACGACAATGTTTGAAGAATGAAACTATAAGGCAAGCAGAAACTGGGGTAGAACTAGTTATGCCACGTTAGATAGCAAAGCCGGTTAATAAAGGAAAGGGAGAATAAGACGCATGCGAGGACGAAATCAAAGAAAAGTAATGAACGGTCAAGAATAGAGAATTGTAACTGAACTTCCCGCCAAAGGGGATTATAAATAGGGGTTGAGACAGGAAATTCGTACGCTTTTGGTAGACCAGAGAATCATGAATAGAGTAGAATAGATTTCACTTGATTCTTATTAGGTTCAATTAAATTTTGGATTATATTGTTTGTAGTTTGATCTGATTTCGACATAAACAGTTACCCTTAAAACCAGCAATTGGGCTTAAATAACTAGACTAATATTTACAGTTAGAATCCGGTGGTTACATTATTGTTATGCCAAAAGGAAACTAGTACTTCTGGAGAAAACAATTAAATGAAGGTTGAATATGAAGGATTAGCTAAGGGTGCAATTCAATTTATAGTGGCTCCTCAAACTCTTTCCTAACCATCCGTATTAAACAAAGTTAGATTCCTAATATTAGACCCTTTATTCTTGACCTTTCATTTTTAATTGCTTTTAATATCATTTTACTAAAAATGAACCGTCCAACGATGACTTAACTTATGCCAACACAGAAAAAAAACTGTCAAAATTACCATATTATATAACAGATCAACGATGCCACAATAGGGAGAAAATTGGGGTTATAAGATCATATAAGAAGAAGATTTTACGACAGATATTTATCTGTCGTGTTTCTTTTCATATGTGATTGATTTGCATTTGACCTGTGAGGAAAGGGTTCTGATTCTACATCTTTTCTTGCCCCAATATCTATATATTTTGGTGGATTTCTAAGGAGCTGATCAAGAAATGGGCAGGGTGATTTTGGTGGCATTGTTGGTTTGCCTATCGGCGGCGGCAACACAGGTGAGAGCGGAAGATCCTTACCTGTTCTTCACGTGGAACGTCACGTACGGTACGATCTCGCCTTTAGGAGTTCCTCAGAAAGGTATTCTCATCAACGGCCAATTCCCAGGCCCTAACATCAACTCCACCACCAACAACAACATTGTTCTTAATGTCTTCAACAACCTTGACGAGCCTTTCCTTTTGACTTGGTACGTACATGATAAACATTTCCTCATTTGTGGTGATTGTTTTCGAGTCACAATCTAATGAACATTTTTAGAACATGCATATTGTTTTTGTATAATTGTTACCTGATTTTTTTTTTTTTTTTTTTTGGCTTTGCATCCTAAGTCCAAGGGTTATTTTAATTTAACATGGAACAAAATAACAAAATACCCCACCCAAACTTATAGTAAGTTGCAAGTACTACTTTTATCTTGAGATACCCATTTTTCAATGATTTAGTTATGTGATTTGTTAATAAAGAAAAATTTGTTAATAGATTATATCGCATATGGATCACCAAATGAACATATGTTATTAGCATTAATAATAATCATAAAATTGACGCCTTTGTAACAGAAGTACCAAAGTTGCAACAGATTTTATATATCACATATGGATCATCTAACAAGCACATTATTAAAATTCATAAACATTTTGAATTGTAGAGGATAAAATGAAACAGTTTTCATTTTTGAAAGTGGAATTTGATATTAACCCTAAATAATCTAATAGTTTAAAAAGTTTTTAACACAATGCTAATGTTATTAATTACTATGCAGGATGGGAATTCAGCACAGGAAGAACTCCTGGCAAGATGGAGTGCTTGGGACCAACTGCCCCATCCCTCCAGGCACAAACTTCACCTATCACTTCCAAGTCAAGGACCAAATAGGAAGCTACATCTACTACCCCACAACCGCCATGCACAGAGCAGCGGGTGGCTTTGGCGGCCTCCGTGTCAATAGCCGTCTCCTCATCCCCGTCCCCTACGCCGACCCTGAGGATGACTACACCGTCCTCATCGGTGACTGGTACGTCAAGAGCCACACCACCCTCAAGAACTTCTTGGACAGCGGCCGGTCCCTAGGAAGGCCAGACGCCGTGTTGATCAACGGCAAATCCGCAAATTACAAGAGGCCCCTTTTCACCATGAAGCCAGGGAAGACCTACAAGTACAGAATATGCAATGTAGGACTTAAAGACTCCCTCAATTTCAGGATTCAAGACCATCCCATGAAGCTGGTTGAGATGGAAGGCTCTCACACCGTCCAGAACACCTACGAGTCCCTCGACGTCCACGTTGGGCAGTGCTTCTCTGTGCTCGTCACCGCCGACAAGTCACCCAAGGAGTACTACATGGTGGCTTCAACCAGGTAACGATTAAACCAGTTTTTTTTTTTCTTTAAGTTGATATAAAGATTGTTTTTTTTTTTATTCCATTAATTTCTCTCTCTATTTTTCCCTATAAATACTCTCAAAATATATTATGTAACAATGGAAAAACAATATTGTTTAAAAAAAATGATTGAATCAATGAAATTGAAAGTAAAAATAAATAAATAAATAAATAATTCCCGGTATTGTGGAGAATTCATTATTTACCAATGAGAAAGTTGTTATGCTTGATTTCAAAAGCGTTCAATATATATATAAATATGTTGATAGAAGAGTTAAAAATATTTTTTTCCTATTAGTTTATTATAGGGGCTCGTTTAATAAAACTTTAGATATTTTTAATTATGTATTTTTGCCTTTTTTATTACCTAAAACTGAAAGTAGAACGAGAAAAAAATAAACTAGACAGATATATTAAAAAAAGGTATAATCTTTTTTGTTTGTATTTTTTTATTTGATTATTCAATGACAATAAATTTCTATATTTGACACTGACTAGGTTTACCAAGACCGTCCTCACTGGGAAAGCCATAATCCGCTACACCAACGGCCGCATAGGCAGTGCAACCCTTAAAAACTTGCCAGAGGCTCCCGTCGGGTGGGCTTGGTCGCTCAACCAGTTCCGGTCGTTCCGGTGGAACCTCACCGCGAGTGCCGCTAGGCCGAACCCACAGGGATCCTACCACTACGGAAAGATCCCCATCACGCGCACAATCAAGATCGTAAACTCGGTGAGCAGGGCGAACGGGAAGCTCCGATACGGCATTAACGGAGTCTCTCACGTAAACCCCGTGACCCCGTTGAAGCTAGCAGAGTACTACGGCGTTGCCGACAAGGTGTTCAAGTACAACTTGATCAGAGATGTGCCCCCGAAGAAGCAACCTGTTGAATTGAATTTGGCTCCGAATGTCGTCAACCAGACTTTCCGTAACTTTGTGGAGATCATCTTTGAAAACCATGAGAAGAGCTTGCAGTCTTGGCATTTGTCCGGATACTCCTTCTTCGCCGTCTCGTAAGTTACCTGCATATGGCACTACTTATCTCAGTCATTGATTTTTTTATTTTTTTTATTTTATTTTTTCAAAAAATAACTTTTCTTAATATATTTCATTTATTGACTAGCAAAAAGATACATATCCTCATGGATAAAATTGACTAGCATTTTTTTTTTAAACTTTAAAGTGTTTTTTTTTTTTTTTTTTGAGGAAATTAAGGAGGCAATGGAATTTTTTTTAGGATAGAATATTAAAATAACAATTTATTTGTTTTTCTATCTGAAAGTCTTAACACAAAGCAAGGGAAAATATTTTTAGTTTTTTGTTAAGAAAACAAAAAATACAAACGAACCAATAATGTGTGCCTGTTCAATTTTTCTGCAGTTCTTTTTCTTTGTTTTTTATAGCAGAAAAATTATATGTTTCGAGGAAAGTTAAATGAGTCCTTTACTTGAGAAGTTTTTGTTAAGAAATGTAAAACTTTCTTAAAAGAAAATAACTATAAAAGAAAAAGAAACAAAATACAAAAATAAAGAAAGAAGAAATGAATTCTTTACTAGAGAAATTTTTGTTTAAATATTCAAAAACACATTTTTCGCTGGTTAAAAATCTAAAAACAAAATATGTGAACATTATTTTTCAATTTCTGTTCAAAAACAAATAATAATAATAATAATAATAATAATAATAAAAACTAGAGGTCAATATATTCAATGATAGAGTTTCATAAATGTAAAAAATTTTGAAACAATTATTATTTTCCCCCAATTAACAACACATGTTTGTTGAATATAGAATTGAGCCAGGGAGGTGGAGCCCAGAGAAGAGAAGGAACTACAATCTTCTTGATGCAGTGAGCAGGCACACCATTCAGGTATATCCCAAGTCATACGCCGCAATCCTGCTGACATTCGACAACGCCGGCATGTGGAACTTGCGGTCGGAGCTGACAGAGAATCGGTACTTAGGGCAACAGCTCTATGTCAGTGTCCTCTCGCCAGCACGGTCCCTCAGGGACGAGTACAACCTCCCGGACAGCGCCTTGCTCTGCGGCATTGTCAAGGACTTGACCAAGCCCCTTCCTTACAGCATTTAAAAGAAAAAGGAAAAAAAAAAAATTGACATGTCCAGGGTACTTCCAAACTCTCTTTATAGTGAGTGTCACACACACAACAACTAGTGAAAAAGGATTAAAATGGTCAAGAGAGCAAAATATTAGTAGATCATGTCCCTATCCAAACTACAGTCATGTAATGTATTTAATATTTTGTCTGCTCAAGTTTTATCAATAAAACCCCCAGTATTGACTTCTCTCGCAAATTATACTAGAAGAGCATACCCAAAAAAAAAAAAAGGTAGAAAATTAATTAAATGAATTATGTTTTAGTACTTTTTTCAAATATACTTTTTTTTTATTTTTAAAATTTTGTCCCCATTATCTCAATTTATGCAAAGAAGAATAAGAGGTGGTGTAAGATATCATTTAAAAAGGTTGAACAAGTAATGAAGATGGATGGATGAATAATTATTTCTCTTGTGTATTGTCATCATCAATACTAATTTGTAGCCATATTTACAAAATTTTACTTGATGTAGAGCATAAATAAATAAAGATTGATGAAATGTTTTTATGTCAACATAATGGACGAATTTCGCATTTTCTTGTTCTCTCTATATTTTCTATACGGTCCTGCTCCAGCTGGGTGCTTATGAGAGCCCACCTACGACCTGTTAATGAGAGTACACTCCTAAAAGCCATGCTGAAGACTGGCCGCCATAGCCCTGATGCACCGGATTGAGTATCCCGAGGGGGGGGGGGGGGGGGGATCGGTTTTAACGACATCGACGTTTGTAATGCTTTGACCACACTGCTGTTTATCGATAAGTCATCTCCTTGTCTATTTCTACTAATTGATCTATATTTTGTACGTCTTAATTGATTTAGAATGAACAAAATTGTTTGTTAAGTTTTGATCGATAAATCTCTTTAAATGTACTGAAAATTGTTTGTTAAGTTTTGATCGATAAATCTCTTTAAGTGTACTGAAAATTGTTTGTTAAGTTTTGATCAATAAATCTCTTTAAATGTACTGACTTTTGTTCTTACATTTCTTGCTAGTGCCTAAATTTTCTAACATAAGGGGAAAAAAAGGGCATTTCTACGAGAACATTTTGTTTATAATTAAAGAGTAAAACCACGTACGGTTCCACGAGTGAAAATCATAGGTTAAAAAGAAAATACTATTTTCCTTCTTGAATCCATGGACGGAGGGAACATGTGACTAGGGGGAGCTTAAGCCCCCACTCACTTTTTTGATTTATTTTGAAAACCATATATAAATAGGTATGATTTTAAACTAATATAAACAAATGACCTCACTAATATATCAGCAAAATTGAAGTTACATAGCTCATTTTGTTCAGTCCCCACTAACAAATCAACCCAATTGAAGTTATAAAGCCCATTATGTTTGAATAGTCCAACCTTATTTAAAAATAAATTAAGGCAAAAAAAAAAAAAAAAAAAAAAAACAGAGCGAGAGAATATATACCCTAATTTAACCCCTTCCCCACAGCAACCCCTCATTTCCTCTGTAATTTTTCTTTACTGTTTACACTACCCACCAATCACGATCACGATCATATAATCATCAAAGAAAAAACAAAAAAAGAGGAACAATGGTAGCATTATTTTTTGTTATGAATGTTGTGAAGAATCTTTATTAATGACAATTGACTTTTGTACATTGAGAAAGATATCTTCAATAGCATTGATGATTAAGATATTATATAATATTTTCAAGAAATGAAAACCTGTCGATGACAATTGGAATACATTAATGTTATTGAAATTTACAAAGAGGTAATTACGGCGCATGCCATAGAAATAGGATGTGGATTGAATTTTTCCATAATTTTATTACTACATACTAAAAGGGAGGGCCTGGTTATTATTTTTTCTATAGTATGTTGACGTTTTTGCCCCTCCTTTGTAGTTGTTTTTTTTCCATTTCTATAGTGTCCAGACGGTTTTATCATTATTTTTGGGTATAAAGACAGTTTTGCCCTTTGACTGTGGTTTCTTTTTCCAGTGATAATAGTGGTTTGACGATTTTGCCTTTCCCTTTTATAGTGTATAGATATATTCGCCTTTCAGTTATAAAGACAGTTTTGCCCTTTGACTGTGTTTTCTTTTTTCAGTGATAACAGTGATTTGATTTGCCCTTCCCTTTTACAGTGTATAGACAAATTCGCCCTTCAGTTATAGTTGTTTTATTAGGGAGCTATAGTTGTCAGACATTTTTGCCCTTTGACTGTGGTTCCTTTTTCTAGTAGTAACAGTAGTTTGACGATTTTACCCTTCCCTTTTACAGTGTATAGACATATTCGCCCTTCAGTTATAGTTGTTTACTTAGGGAGCCACAATTTTCAGACATTTTTGCCCTTCTTATGTACGTTTGGATGAATCTGCCCTTCGAAATTAGTCTATAGTGTATTGTGTGTGCAGTGTTTGGATGATTCTACCCTTATAACCCTAGAATGTCCTTTCTCTAGCTCTCTCTCTTTCTCGAATATTGATTTCATATTTTTTTCCTCTCTGTATTTCACCTTCTCTTTGCACTATTCATCTTCTCTTTCTTCAAATATCTCTTTTTTCGCCTCTTTTATGCACTGTTCATGCTCTCTTCTCTTATAATGCTAATATGTTTTTGGTTTTTTAGTTAAAAGCTTTTTTGTTCTGAATTTTTCTTCTTTTCCTGATCTCTACTTTGTATTGTTTGTTTTTTTCTTTACCCTAAGTGTTTGTTTTCTCATCATCTACTATACATCGATTTCCTTTACTTTTTTTTTAAACCTAAATTTTAAGGATCAGATTCTGATCCATTGTTGCATTGTGTTTTTGGTCACTTTGGCTTTGTCTTTTTTTAAACAATTGTTTAGTTTAAATTTTTTATCTTTATTTCCATTTTGCTTTTGCTTTTGTTTTTTTTTTTCTGTTTTTTTTTGTTTTATTTTTTAAATACTTTTATTGTTTTAGGTTTCTACATGTATATTATCTGATAAAAATTTCATCTTTTTTTGGGGTTTTTTTAAACAGTAAACAAAGGAAAAAATGGGATCTATTTTTTATTTTGTTATAATTTTTTCATTAGGATTGGTTATTTCCCCTTCTTTTGAGTCTCAAAAAAAATTTTTTTTATATATTTTTGCTTTATTTTTGTTTTTATTTTTTATTTTCTCCATATGGGTATGACTTGAGAAGAGCTTTTCATTTTTTTGCTTTGGTTTTCATTATTATTATTGTTATTACTATTGTTATTATTGTTTTACATTTTCAATATAGGGAGAAATTTTGGGAAGAAATGAAGAGCTGAAGAAATAGAAGAAAAAATGGGGCATGTTTTTTAGTTTTTAGATTTTGTTTTATTATTTTGTTTTAAAAAATAAGATATATCGATTCTGATTTTCAATTTTTGTTGATTTGTTTTTTTAGGTTGTAATAACTATGATTCAAGATAATTGTATTAGGACTATGAAGAGAAATATTGAAGACCTCTTTTATGTTTTCCCTGTATTACATTTTTTGGTTTTGCAATTTTCCCACCCCGAGTAATATTTGATTCGTTTTTTTTTTTTTTTTTTTGGTTACTATGTTTATGATTGCATGCCGTTTTGGAATCATAGGTTTTTTTTTTTTTTTTTGTTATTTCATTATGATATTGTTATTTTGATTTTATTATATTGTATGAGTGATTTTGTTTTACGTACAGAATGTGTTGTTTAGTTATGTTTGAGTAAATATTTAAGCTATTTGATTATCTAGGTATGTCAGTATTTCATATTACTTATCGTTTGTAGTTTTTGTACTAAAGCATGTTGTTGCATTTCTGTTGGTTTGTTTAACTTAATTAATGTTTTTAAATTATGATTCTCTGATCTGTCATTTTCTTATTTGTTAATTTTTTGTAGATGTAACTCTGTTTTATGTAAAAATTGTGTTCTTTCTTTACATTTGAATTAGTTGTTTGACTTTATGATTCTTTAAATTTCTAAACTTTTCATGTTATTTGTTCTTTACAGTTTTTGAACTGATATATCTTGCTATGTTTTTGCTTATCTGTCTCGAATATTTATTATTTCTGAAATGCTTTTTTCTCATCTATAACTCTGTTACTCACTAAAATCTCTCCATCTTTTGCGAGATATTATCGGTTTTGTTGGATTTTGATATTACTTAGTCATAGCTACACTAATTTTTACTATTTTTTATTGTTTAGGTTTCCAGATATTTCATTTTGCTTCATATTTGTAGTTTTTTTACTGAGATTGTTTGTTGTGTTTTTGTTGATCTGTCCCTGCTATTAAATGCTTCTAATTTATCTTCTGTGATCTGCAAATATAATATTTCATCTTGTTGTTTTTGCTGATCTGTCCCAGACATTTAATATTTCTGAAATATTTTTTCTCATCTGTAACTCTATTACTCACTAAAATCTTTCCATATTTTGCGGGATATTATTGGTTTTATTGGATTTTTCATATTACTAAATCACAGCTATACCAATTTTTACTGTTTTTTATTGTTTAGGTTTCCATATATTAAATTTTGCTTCATATTTATAGCTTTTGTGCTGAGATTGTCTATTGTGTTTTTGCTTTTCTGTCCATGTTATTTAATGCTTCTAAATTATGTTATGTGATCTGCAAATATAATATTCCTGTGATTATGATATTTATTATGAAATATCTCTAGTTTTCTTTCAGTTTTTAACCAATGTATCCCTGTTATTGATACTTCTGAATTATTTTTTATGATTTGTCATATGTTGATTTGCTATAACTCTGTTGTTTAGTCACAATTATCCTATTTTCTTCTGCTTTTTTTTTTTTTTTAAATAGATATGGCTCTGTTATATATGTATAAAATCCCATATTTTGCATCTTTTCCTTTGACAAAAAAATTTTATTTATTTATTTATTTTTATCTCATTTACTAGAGTGTTTTGTTGTAAATAGAGTATTTCTTTACTTGTTATTTTATTCTTACCTTCAATAATTACTGCGTTTTCTATCTCTTGCCATGTACTCTACTTTCACTCTTCTTTAATTCTCGCCTAAAATGTTTTATTACTTTCTTTGTTACCTTCTGATAACCGACTACTTTATTTTCATTTCTTCTTAATTGTTACCTAAGACCTATGATTTCATATTTGTTTTGTTTGTTATTTGTATATTTCTTGAATGTTTTTCCTCTTTGCACTATTATTTTACTATGGTTATTTTTTTGACTTATGTTATTAATACATTATTATTATTTTATTTTATTACTGTACACTAAAAGGGAGGGCGTGGTTACTATTCTTTCTAAAAACAGTGTGTTGACATTTTAATATTGATTATTATTCCTATGCATTATAATAGAGAGGTTTAACTTTGATATTGTGTTTTCCTTTTATATTTTGTCACTAATTCTTCTTTCCTGAACAAATTAACATATGTTTTTCTTTCTTTATTTTCTTTTAGTGGATAAACAGTTTTGGTTTTTTTTTTCTCCTCAACTTTTCTTTCTGACTATTTTACTTTCATTTAAGAAATTTTTATCTTTTAAAAAATGAAGCTTGCAATATCGCTATTGAAACATATAATAATGTATGTACTAGATTTAGTGTTTAATTTGGTATATGTTGCTGAATGTAATATTATTATTAGCATTTGTTAGATAACCGCTGAGTATGATTTGACAGTTTTTATTATTATTATGAGTGTTTGGGATTTATATAGATTTTGATTTTCTATAATCTGTTCCTTTCATACCAACATCTATCATATTCCTTTGCCTATATCATTTCTATCTCATCGTACTATTCTTTTTTCTTACTTCCGTTTTTTTTTTTTTCCATTTACTGTAAACATTTACTACAAAAATTTTTGCATATACTCCGAAAAAATTTCACTTGATAGCCAAAAACGATGTCAAACTATATTATGGTTATTGTTAACATGTTTTGTTAACCAAAAAAAAAAAAAGAGATTTGAACTTGTTATAAAAAATTCCTTATATTGATAACATGTATTATTTATATTTTAACATATGTTATTAGTACATTTCAGGTTGATAATTTCTCAAGGGTTATTGTTGTTTTATTTTGCTTATGGATATTTTTTTAAAAATTTCTCTCACAATAAAAATATTCAATGTTAAATTGTTTACTTAACTTGGTATAAATCATTCAATTTATTATGAATCTCTGTTTTTGAATTTTTGTTGTTTGCATTTTTTTTTTTATTGCTATTATTGCTTCCTTTCTTTCTTTTTTGAAAAAAAAAATATTTATTTTTAATATTTTTTATTACCCGGGGTTTTTTATTTATTTAACTTTTATTTCTGACTGTTTTACTTTCATTTAAGAATTTAAAAAAAAAAAAAAAAAAGGCTTACTATGATGATCTCCATTGAAATATATAATAACACATATATCAGATTTAGTGTTTAATTTGATATATGTTGCTAAATGTAATATTATTGTCAATATGTAATAGATAACCGTTGAATATAATTCTACAGTTTTTATCGTTACTTTAAGAGTTTGGGATTTATATAGATTTTGATTTTCTATAATATGTTCTTTTCATACCAACATCTATCATATTCCTTTGCCGATATCATTTATATCTGCTCATACTGTTCTTTTTCTTACTTCTGTTTTTTCTTTCCATTTATTGTAAACATTTGCTAATTTTTTTTTTTTACAAATACTCCCAAACATTTTATCTGGTAGCCAAAAATGATGTCGGACTATATTTCGGTTATTTATTAACGTGTTTTGTTAATAATAGAAAAAAAGAGATATGAGCTTGCTATAAAAATTTCTTATATTAATAACCTGTATTCTTTATATTTTAGTATAAGTTATTAGTATATTACTGGTTGATAATTTCTCAACGGTTATTGTTATTTTATTTTAGTTCCAGATATTTCCTTAAAAATTCTCTCACAATAAAAATATTCAATGTTAATTGTTTACTTAACTTGGTATATATCATTCAATTTATTATGAATCTCTGTTTTTTAATTTTTATTGTTTGCAGTTTTTTTTTTTTTTTTTGTTATTATTGATTCCTTTCTATTTTTTGAAAATTTTATTTATTTTAATTTTTTTTTATCACCCGAGGCTTTTTTTTTTATTTACTTAATTTCATAATTGAAATATATAAATTTGTTGTAACAATTTTGGCATGTAAATATTTGTACAATCTGAAGAAGTTATAGTTTTGATTCTATGATTTTATTTACTTTAGTATACAACTTTATAATATAACATCAGATTTTTGCTTATGTATAAATTTAAATTACAATATTATTGTTATTTAAAGCATTTATTATTTGTTTATTCATTTAAAATAAATTCCATATATATTTATATATTGGCTAACTAATTATATTAAATGCACATATATATTTATCTATTTATAATGTCATTCATAGGCATAATTTTTAATTAAAAATAATATAATAAAAGAATGCCATAAAAAATAATAATTTAATTATTATAAATCATAGAAAAAGATAAAATTGCATAAATGAAACACGTTATATAATTTACTCTTTCTGTAATATACAATTTTATAACATAAGGAAAGCATAGTTATGAAGATATAGATACCAAAAAAAAAAAAAAAAAAAAGAGACAAAAATTGCGTAATTCGAATTTGTCACAACAATCATTCAGAAATTTTTCTCTCAATGCCTCTGATGTTTTACAGAGTTCAATGCCTACTTTTTGTGACCGATTAATTAACTACTTTCGTTTTGTCTTACTTGACAAAAGAATACATATATATTAATTTAATTATTATTTAATTTCATGGACATAATTTGCTAATCATTAAAAATACATAAAGGTAAACCATATCAAATAAATATGTGCTTAATTATTAGTTAACACTAAAAAAAAAAGTTAATAACAACTATGATGCCATCTAAATATGGATATCAAAAAAAAAAAAGGAATCTTCTTACATTATTACAATATTTAACAATATGTAATATTATTTGACTATATTAATTCATTTACTATTTAAATAATGAATATAATTTTTCTTAAAAAAATATAAAATATATGTTCAACTTACGAAATAAAAAATAATTTTTTTACTAACTATGTACCACCAAAAAAATAAAATCACATAAATCGTTTAATATGTGAATATATAAAGATATTAATTTTCTAAAAAAATCCAGAGAAAAAGAAACTGATTTAAAATGATAAAAATACAATATTAAAAATCATAGGCAACTTTAAAAACTTAAAGAAAAAAAGGATTAAAAATAACATATAAAAACTATAACAAAATAAAATAAAATAATTTCCTTCAATTGTGAGTAAATTTTATGAAAATGTGTGTGTATATATATAAGTACACTTTGTTTTTTACACTTTTTTCAATATATAATAAATTATTACATTTAATTGTTAGTTACAAAAATTATCTTCATCTTATTTGTCTTACATCAAATCAATTTGTATTTAATTTTTTATTTTTTAAAATTGTTAAAATTATTTATTTTTTCCGTTTTTTATTGAAATAGCAAACATAACGTTGTAATTAATACTTTATTTTTATTTTATGTATGTTATCATATTTTTCCCTATCTTAACATTACATTTGTTTTATTAAGTAAAATGTTTATTTATTTTTTTGCCTACATTTATATTTACAATTTCTATTTTAGACCCTTTTTTTTTTTTTGTCTTTTTTATTCATACAAAACATAAAAATGATCAAAATGAAAAGAACTTCTCACAAAAATATTAATTACTCGAAACGTTCAAAACGTCAAAAAAAAAAAAAAAAAATGATATGAACAATAATGAAGCATCTACGTTCGCAAACTTGTAATCTTCAAATAACCAGTTTGAAGAATTGAATGTTAAAATTATACCTGGTTATCGAACAAGATTTATTCAATTATCTCCAACTTTCAACACAAACGAAGGAACAACAAGCCAAACTTTTGATGTCTACAACTCACCATCAGTTGAAAAAAGTAAATTCTAAATCTTAAATTTTTTTCCCATTTTTTTACTAATTATTAATTTAAATAAAAAATTCTACTGATAATTTATGATTTTTCTTTTACTTTTTTTATAAATTCTTAACTCAGGTTCAAATGATGAATATATTGATAATATTGGAGATTGTAATTGTACATGTCAATATTGTGGAGCGTTGTTTTGGAAAAATGAACAAACTTGAAATACATATCCATCAAGAATTCCTTTAAATAAGAAAAATCCACCAATTTTAGATCAACTATTGAATTATTATGGAGGACCATTAAGTGCAAATTTTAGAAAAAATATTAGAGTTTATAATTTTATATTTGCTTTTACTTCATTTTGAGCAAATTCAATCAGATATTAATAATTCATTAGTACCATATCTTTTCAAAATCAATGGTCAAATACATATCATCTAATTGAATCTTTACTTCTTACTAATAATATTCCTCTAAAATTTGTACAACTATATAGTTATGATACAGAAAATGAAATTCAAAATAGAATAGCTACACTTCCAAATAATAATAATTTAAATAATTTAAATGAGATAATAGTTCAAAAATTAATTACAATGTTAGATGAAACAAACAAATTAGTACAACCTTTTAGAATTGTCAGATATACTTATAAAAATAATCAGGTACCATCAATGAAATTGAGATAATAGAAAGACGACAAGGAGATAGTGCACAATATGATCTTCCAACTTCAACATATATAGGTGCTTTAATTGTTGAATATATTGTCAACATAAAGATGGAAGAAATGTTATCATTCATAATCAACGTGGAGAACTACAAAGAATCAATAAACTTCATCTATCTTATATGGCATTATAATATCCATTATTATTTCCTTAAGGAGAAGATAGATATATAATCAATATAGGATGGAATCCAAATTTTATTGGTATACAACCATGTAGACATCGAATATCAATGAGATCATTTTATGCTTTTCAACTCCAACAACAAATGCAATAAGGAAATACATTATTTATATATATTTGGTCGACTTTTTCAACAATATATTGTAGATATTTATACTTCTATTGAAGAAGATCATCTAAATTATGCTGAACAGAATCAAAACAATTTAAGATCTGAAATATATAAAGGTATTCAAGATATTATAATTAAAGGTGATACAGATGCACAAACAATTAGAAAAATGATTATTTTACCTTCATCTTATACAGGAAGTCTAAGATATATGATTCAAAATTATCAAGATGCAATGACAATTTATAGACATCATGGACATCCTAATATATTTCTAACATTTACATGTAATTCTAAATAGCCAGAAATTAAAAGAGCTTTATCTATAATTCCAGGACAAAAAATTGAAGATAGAACATATATCATATATCATAAGTAGAATATTTAAAATTAAATTAGACCATCTATTAAATATAATAAAACTAGGAGTCATTTTGGACCCATAAGAACATGTGAGTTAATTTATTTTATATAATAAAAAATAAATATATAATTATTATAATCTTTTATTTAAAAAAATGAAAACTAACATTGTTTATTTCTTTTTTATTTGACTTTAGATTTATACATGATAGAATTTCAAAAGCGTGGTTTACCTCATTCTCATATATTATTTTGTTTAAATCCTGAACATAAATACTATGATCCAATATAAATAGACAAATTTATTTTTGCAGAAATTTCAAACCCAATAACAGATCTTTTAGGTTATAAAATTATAACTGAATATATAATGCATGGATCATGTGGACATGCAAAGACATCTGTACCATGTATGAAAAATTCAAAATGTTTAAAAAATTTTCCAAAACAAATACAATAAAAAGAAACGGCTATAAAAGAAAATGGTTTTGTAAATTATCGTCACACAGATACAAATTTCATTGGTGTTAAAAAAGGAATTAAACTTGATAATAGATACGTTATTCCTTATAAACAAACTTTATGACTAAAATATTATGCACATATTAATGTTAAAATATGTTCTCGATATATGCTTATTAGATATTTATTTAAACACTTAACAAAAAGTCCAAATAGAATAAGAGTTGTTACTGAAAATAATGTTATTACTAAAAATAATGAAAGAATAAGTTATAAAGAAGTCGATGAAATAAAAATTTATCTTAACTGTCGACATATTACACCCAACTAATATAATTTGGAGAATATTCGAATATTCAATCCACATGGAAAATTCAGCTATTCAACGCCTTTCTATTCATTTACCAAATATACAAAATATTACATTCATAAAAATCAACAATTACGAAAAAAAAATACGACAACCACAAATTCAAAAAATAATATTAACAGAATAGATGGAAATTAATAAAAGTGATAAAGATGCTCGACAGCTTACCTATATAGAATTTCTAACAAAATTTGTTTGGAATAAAAAAGATAAAATTTGGACTCATCGACAAAATAGACATACTATAGGACGAACATTTTATATTCATCCGAGCTCTGGTGATTTTTATTATTTAAAATTACTATTGAATCATCAAAGAGATTCAACAAGTTATGAATTACTTCGAACAAAAACAATATTATTTATACTACAAATCAAACAGCTTGTCATGTATTGGGTTTCTTGGGAGAGAATAAAGAATGAGATGAATAATTAGAATAAGCATCATTCTGGTGGTGCAAGATCGACACAACTTCGTCAACTTTTTATTACAATATTATTATTTTTGTAATATTTCTGATCCAATAAAATTTTTATAAAAACATTGGAAATTAATGTGCGGCGATATTTTATACAAAGTAAGAGTCTTATTTAATAACCCAAATTTGAAATTCCTAAAAATGAATTATAATTTTGTATTGTATGAATTAGAAAAATTAGTAAATTTAAATTCAACGTCTTTATCACATTATAATATGCTGCTTCTAACTGGATCATTAATTGAATATTTAAATATAATATTTTGTGAGAAGAACTTAATTACGATAAGTATAAATTAAAAGAAGAAAATTTCAATTTAGTACAAAATTTAAATCAAGAGCATCAATTTATTTATAATCAAATTTTAGAAGTAGTTGAAAGCAAACAATTTATTTTTCATATATGGTTATGGCGTACAGGAAAAACATATTTACGGAACTCAATAATTAGTAAAATTAGATCAAACGGTGAAATTATAGTAGCTGTAGTATCATCTGGTACAGCATTGTTATTATTACTAAAAGTTCGAACTGCACATTCAAGATTTCGTATACCACTATCAATCGACAAATTTTCAACTTGTCAAATTAAAAAATGTATTCAACTAACAAAATTTATTGATAAAACAACATTAATTTTATGAGATGAGGCATATATGACAAATAAATATTGTTTTGAAGTTTTAGATAAAACAATGCAAAACTTAAGGAATGACTTTAATCATCCTTTTGGAGGAATGACAGTCATAGTAGGCGGTGACTACGGACAAATATTACCAATTATTCCAAACGGAACAAAAGAAAATATAATTGATGTAATTATGAACAATTCTTATATTTAGGCATAATACTTACCTTGATAGAAAACATGCGATTAAAAAAGCTAACTACTGTACTGACGAACAAATAGAAATTGCTAACTTCTCTGAATGGATTTTAAATATTGGTAATGGAACAGCAAATAGAATAAAAGATACCGAAAATGAAGCTGCTACTTGGATTAAAATATTAAAAATATATAATACCATATAATACAAATTCTATTCAATATATTTTTATCACAATATATGAGAACTTCTATAATAATTTTGACAATATTGATTATTTAAAACAACGAGTAATTGTTATATCAAAAAATAAAATAATTGATGAAATAAATAAATACTTATTATCTTTAGTACCAACAGAAATAAAAATTTATTGTAGTTATGATAATATTATTTCATCATATGAAATCTCGATGAACTAAATTTTTTATATCCATACACTTAATTTTAATGGATTATTTTCACATGAATTAGAATTAAAAGTTGGAGTTCCTGTCATGTTGATGCGAAATCTTAACCAATCAATGAGATTATGCAATGGTACAAAACTTATTATAACACAACTAATAAATATAATTGTCAAAGACCGTATTATTAATTATGACTACATAAATGAAAAGGTTTATACACCAAGATATAAATGACAATAAATGAATCTAAATAACATTTTGTGTTAAAAAGACAACAATTCCCTTTGCTATGACAATAAATAAAAGTCAATGTCAATCATTAAATAAAGTTGGACTCTATTTAAAAGATGAAATTTTTATTCATGGACAATTATATGTTGCAATATCAAGAGTAACATCACCAAAAGGTTTACATATTTTAATATATGATTCAATTAATAAATATTTACATAATATTAAAAATATCGTCTACAAAGAAATACTACATAATATTAAAATAAGGAGAAACACATCATACTATAGTGCCCAAATTTGCCGTTTATGGAAGAACACATATTACATTACTAGTCGTTTAATATTCGTTGACTGCTTATTAGTAGACGAGTAGGTAATTGAATTTATTTTTTATGAAAATTATATATATTGACAATAAACAATTTACATTATTAATAAATATATAAATAATAATAAATTAATATATATATATATATATATTTAGGCTGAAACAATACATAAGTTTGTTTTGTAAAAGATGCTGATTTCATATAAATAAAGTACAGGCGGACAACATATATGAAATAAACAACTTCTTGGTTACAAACAACAAACAAAAATATAAAATTATTCCGCACAAAGTAATGTTACAATTTGCACGATCCACAATTTTCAAAGAAGTCAAAGAAGATATTCTCGAAATACCTCAATACAAATTTAATTTTGTGGAGTACGGCCAATTAACATCAAGAGTTGGCATCAATGACCTTCTTTCAGGTAAATAATATATAATATCCACATTTATTTAGTTATGTTAGATGTCATTGGTCATCTCATATCTGTCAAATATATCGAAGAATCCAGTATATGCGACAAACTGGTCAAAAGGTGAAATCTAACAATTTATAATATCAGATAACTATAAATTACATGTTATTATAAACATATTTTCAATAGATTGACAATCAATTATTAATAAATTATTAATTTAAATTTATTATATTTCATAGAGAAGAATCACTTAACATAACTCTTTGGGGAGAAATTGGAGAAAATTTTGATGAAAATGCAGTTCATCAAAGAATGTCTGAACCAGTTATGATTGCCTTCACAGTCATGGCAGCTAAAAAATATCTTGGTAAATATATATAATAAAAAATAATACATATTTATCTAAAATAACAATAATAAACATTTTTTATCAGTAGTTTTAATAATTATAAATATACATGTGGACTTTACGTAGCAAGTACTTCTCGAACCTAATTTTATTTTGATCCAGACATCGTTGAATCAAAGAAAATAAAAAAGAGGTATTATAAATATTTATTGTGAGAATATTATAAATATTTATATTTTACAATTTTCTTAAAAAATTTTCTTTGTTTAATATATTATCTATTTATAGGTTTAGTCATTCTATTAAAGGAATAGACTTTATTGCTGCATCAACCAAAAAATTGATATCATTAGAAGAATAAAAGACTATGAATAGAGTTACCATAGTAGAACTTCGAACCTTAGATCCATATAAAAATCAAGTAAGTATTCATTTATTGCATCCTAATTATAAAATATAATTGATTAAACATTCTTTATTCAAACAATAAGACGCAAAATTTACTACAAAAATAAGCATCACTGAACATGATGCACGACAAGATTGGTTCTTCAATACTTGTCCACGATACTACAGAGAAGTCAAACAATCAATGACTTCATGGTGTTGCAATACCCATGCATATTTAACAACAATGCCAATCAGCTGGTAATATTATTTACCTTTATTATAAAAAAAAATTTTAAAAATTCCCAAATATTGAAAAAATAATTAGATTTTTAATATTTATAACATGTACAAAATCAATGCTCGAATCGATGATCGCACAAGTGGAATGAATATTATCATGTTTGAAAAAACTGTCAAATCACTAGTGAATAAACCCTACTCCATACTGACAATTCAAGATGGATACACTGATCCAAATATCATTCTCCCTCTCCTCAATCAACTTAAAGGCATGTCAAAAATATTTCTGATTAAATTTCGTCAGAGATGTGCTTTTATTGACGCAACAGTTATAAAATCTTTGACAATGATAAATCACTAATATTATTGCTTGTACCACCAACTGAATCCCCTAAAGACATCCCACCACTACTAGTATCTTAAGACCCAGAAACACCACAATCAGAGAGTAAAAAAATTGCAAATAAAACAACTCTGTTTCACCCAACCCATAATAGAAGAAGTTGAATTAAGGAACATTACTATTTATAATTTATTTCAAAATTTTTTAATTTCCTTACTGATCAACATATATTCATAAATTACAAACAATCATACAAGCACTTTTATTATTATTTCAGCTCTTAGCAGCAGCAACCTCCAACAGAAATCTAAATATCTTCAGCTGACTCATTTAAAAAACGAAAGAAAACAAGGTACAATTATCTTTGTATATAATTATGTATTATATAATCATACTTATTTTAATTTTATTTATAAATATCAAATAATTTTTTCACCACAGCAAATCGTAAGAAAAACCGAAGAAAATTAAATATGATTGGTAACATTTCAACTAAAAATGTTCCACTTGCGATAACTTTATTTGTAAATATATATATATATATATTGTTTTGTATATATAACTTCAATATTTAAATATAAACTTGAGTGTATATATTATAATATTTTAATAATAAATATTAAAAAAAATAAACTTATTATAATTATAGTATTTATCTTAATAAAAAAACTTTACCGTATGCTATTTAATTTTTTTTATCTCCTTTCTCTCGGCCTTTATTATATGCTATTTAAATTTTTTTTTCATTTATTTTTTTTTTCTCCTCCCCTACAACACAGGCATTAAATTAATAAAAATTATAAAAAAAATTATATCATGCTGATGTAATTGATGATGTAATAAAAAAGAATAATGGGCCAAAATACCTTCGTATTTTGCCCCACTCCTCTTTCTCCACCTTTTTGTTCCCTGACCGCCATTTTTCTCCACTCTCACTCTTTCCTTCATTGCTCTCTCTTTCTCTATCTCATGCGGTCTCTCCCTCTCGCCTCACTCTCCATGCAATCGCCGATCAAGCATGCTGGTGACGCCCTCTACGCCGATCACGATGCAGCCCTAGTCCGACTACGACTGCATACGAGCAATGGTAGATCTCCTCCGAACACAACCGTTGCCGTGTGGAGGAGATTCAGGCGGAGTATATCAGCTCCTCCTCGCATGAGGAGATCCGATCGCGTGGACGAGATCTGCCTCACGCTGATGGGCGGCGAGCAGCGATGACGGGCGGCAGGCGGCGGTGCGGGCTGTTCCGGTGGTTTGGAGCGATGGGTGTTCTACGGTTCTGTAGATCAGCGGCTTATGAGTTGCTTGCTTGAGGCGGTGATGAGAGACACGCGGTGGACGGAGGCGCGATGGAGAGGGGAGGTCGCGGCCCTTTTGATGGCATTTGGTTGTGAAAATGGCAGCAATTTGACGTGTCATTGACTGGGTTTTCTAGACCACAGTCGGCTGAGTCGATTAGTGGAGATGGAGACGACAGATGTCAGTGGCTGGCGGCGCATCATTGCGGTAGTAGGCGGTGAGTGGCTTCAGCAGTGATGGCATAAGAAAAATCAATTTTTGTGGTGTTATTATACTTGCTAGCTTTTTTATGATTTTACTTTTTTTTTTTTTTTAGTTTTTTAAAGTAATCTAGTGAGAAAATCAAGAAAATTCGACGGTTTTGAAAGCTAACGTTTGGTAAGCACCCAGTATTTTGCCAGAAAAGGTGATTATCTAATGGTAACTAACCAGTATGTTGTTGAATAAAGTGGTTGTCAATTAGTAAGTAATTGATATCCTGTTGGAGGTGGTAGTTATCAATAATTTGTCTCGATGAATACTTAATGATAATCAATTTGTGACCACCAGTTTGCCAATATCATCATGGATATATTTATTGATAAATTAAGAATAAACTGATATTTTATAATAAAAAAATAAATATTATATGAGGACATGTGTTTTGTAATAATTTTTATTCCGTGACAAAAATCAATACAAGGCATGAACCGTGCAGTGACATTTATCTTTAGTTCCTTGAATTTGTACTTAGGTAACTGCTTTGGTGATGGTAACACCAAACTTACACATGTCAAAAAGTGAAAAATCACTTTTGTTAAAAGCTATTGAGATTTGTGTTTTTTCTAATCTCACCAGTGGACTCTAGATCTAGTTGTGTCCCAATCGGGAGGCCCATGATAGATTTGCCAAAATTTACCATCAATCAATTAATCTGAATAGAATAATAATCGAAGAAAATCTGACAACCTACCCCTTCAATCCACACTTATAGGTTTTTTTTTTTTTTTTTCCTCCTGAATTTTGGCCTGCTGATAATTTATGTTACCCTTCAAATCATATTCATCTCCCTCTCTTTCATTTCTCTCTAACTCTCTCTCTCTCTCTCACTCTCTCTGTTCTGCCTCTCTATTGTGTGTCTCCCCCCTCCCCCTCCCATGCTCGACGAAGTCCTTGTTTTTGGAGATTATGCAGGTCAGGGATCTGTGACGAGCCCGTCTGTGCCTTTGTTCTCGTTGAATTCCTAAGCGCATCGCAGATCATGCAACTCGGAGATCGTTCAAATCAAAGCCCTCCCTCCTCCGTGACAACTGCTTCTTGTTGGCGCAGCTCTACGACTGCCCCTTTCTTCAGGCAAGCCCCAAGGCCGACAAGGTCATCGCTCTGGACGCCAGCGATGCCGTTATTCTACCGGATGACGGCCGATAATATTGTACTAAAAATTAAATCTATTACTGTCTAGTTGGTTGCCGGCCGCGACAAATTGATGGTGACCTATGTTGAGACTGGTGACAGCTAGTAGATTACCTGTACCATTTTAGCTGGAAAAGACAAATCATTTTGATCATTACTTGTCTTATAGGAGGTGAAATATTATGAAGTCATTATAGACGGGGTAATATCCTTGAAGTATCTATACAAAATGATCATTTCGGTTTTAAAAATGAACACTATTCAACTAATTTGTAAATTTGAACAAATTTTAAATTGCCTTTTTTTCTCTGTCTTTTTTACCGCTCCACTTTTTATACTTTGTGTGACATTCGTATATTTTGTCTTAATTTTTAGATTTCATCTATCGAAAAGAATCTGGCTTATTAATTACAGGTGACAATTAACGATACATTCTAAATTTAAATGTAAATTTTGATCGTGTTTCCTCTTTTTTTTTTTTTTTTTTTTCATTTTTAAAGTAGTGCTTCTTATTTTCAGGGAAGACGGATGATTTTTCTAAATACTGTTTCCGAATTATTTTTTCTTTTTATTGTAAAGTCTATGAATTTTCATGTTTAAATAGAATTTTAGTTTTCTATTCTTGTGGGTTGAAATTTTAAATTAATAAAATTTTTAATTTTGTGGGTTGAAATTTTAAATTAATAAACACTCACTTTTTTTGTAGCTTGTTTTCATTTCTGCATACTTAAACCTTATTTTAAGGAATTAAGGAAGTTAGACAATTATTTCAATTTTTTTTTCAAAATTTCATTTTTAAATTAAATTTGTTTCCTAATTTCGTGGTTGTGATTTAATTTAACATAAACTGTCTTTTACTCTGAAATCACACACAAACTATTCAAACATCAGATATGTTGGTGGGCTAGTCAATATGTTAAGAAAGATTATTAAAAATATGTTGCAAATAGTTTATTGTATAGACCATAGAGTAAAAAAAAAAAAAAAAAAAAGACGGTGTCATTTTTACATTGATGAGAAAAACAAAACAATAACCTAAATACCCTCAAAATTGAACTTAGAAAATAATTTAAGGAATAAGGTTTTTTTTTTTTTTTTTTTGGGACATCATGGGTCCAACTAAAGAGCTGATCAAGAGAATATAAAGATTTATTACAACATAATAGAATAATATACAAAAACGTTATTTTCGTACTTGGGATATACTCTTTGAGTAAAAGCAAAACACATGATAAAAAGGTGAACAATATAAATTTTACTCTCTTTTTTAAGTGTGTTTTGGGTATGTTTAGGTCAAAATTAAGTGTTGATCTAAAAAAGTATAGATTTATAAATTAATTGAAATCTAAAGGTATATATGTTTAGTTCAAAATTAAATGTTGATCTAAAAAAGTGTAGATTTATAAATTAATTGAAATCTAAAGGTATAAAATGTAAAACTTCAAAATACAATGTATACTTTCTGGATAAAAGTAAACTATAAGGTATAAAAATGAAAATAACCCAATATTTTATTTCTTTAATTAGATGGAGGGATATTTTTGTTAACACATTATAATTAGTTTGCAAATATGTTTATTTCTGGACATTTGTTAAAATCATGACTCTAGTTTAGCCATCTATATAAATAGACCATGTGATCTTTGAGAAGAAATCCTCCAATTAATCTAACGGAATTGAAAAAATTAGTATTTTATAAAATTTAAAAAAAAAAAAAAAAAGAAAGAATTTTTGGCTCATAGTGCTTAAGCTTAATTAATGTTATCAAGCTTAGTGTGCATAAGGATTGGTAGGTGGGAGATGGGTTAGGCATGTTTTGTCTCACAAAAAGTAAAATCTATTTTTATTAAGGGTTCATTAGCTTAAGTTAATGAAGGATGAAAATCATTACGGAAGTTAATCACTTGATTAAGTGGTCATCCTACGTTAATTACTTTGTGACGTCATGGATACATCAAAGTTATTTGCCTCCCAAATTGCAAGTTAAACTCCAAGTTAATTAAATTTTATTTCAAGGACACAGATAAATAGATGGGGGTAAAAACACATATAGAGAACTTTCGTTTTCATCTACTTTTTCTCTCTTCCTCTCCTTTCTCTCTTGCAATTCAAGAAAGAAAATCTCTCTCATTCTTTCCATACTTCGCTGAAAATCTCCTCTCCATCTCTCTTCAAAATGTGTTCCAACCCTCAATAAAAGGAGTCCAGGTTTTTTTTTTTTTTTTTTTTGTCTTATTTTTGTGTCTCAATAGCTATCCCCTCAATAGTATTTTGACAACTTATCAATTTGTTCAAAAATTTTTAGTATTTAACTTTTTTATCTAGCTAAATTTTTTAATTCAGATGATAAAGCATAATACTATTGAGGAATAGTCAATAAGACAGGAAATCCATGATAGCATATATTGATTCCAATAAGAGTCCATACTTGACAATGTCAAACTTATTATAATTATTAATCAAATTAATTAAAAATAAACTTCCAAATCCACCAAAACAAAGTAATTAAAAGTTAAATCAGTCGGTTTAACTTGATTGGAGAAGCATTTTTATCTACAATAATTAGGAAGGATACGAATTGTACCTCCTAAAGCTTCTCTTTTATTCGTAACTGCTTTGAAATCCCATTCGAGCAATCTAGTTTATTTGACCAACAACTTGACAAGGGAAAAGAAATAATAAATAAAAATAAAAATAAATAAATAGCAATGTTAAATCAAAATGATAAAGATATATACCATTGTTGTCGTACAAATTTTTTATTTTGATAATCTATCCCGAAAAACCTTTTTCATATAAGATAGAATCGTTTACATGAGAGAAGAGAATCACTTCTTTCTTTCTTTTCTTCTTTATCTTTATCTTTCTTGAGGGGGAAAGAGAAATGGGTCTTAAGGAATAAATTGTTAGAATTGTTATAATATGTTCCATTTTGTTAACTTTGCATTCCTTTTAGTATTTAAATTTAGAGTATTTGCATTAGAATTTTATTGGATTTGAGTTTTTTTTTTCTTTTTTTTTTATTAAAGTTGGGATTTTTCACCTTCATTAGGCATAGGTGAGTTTTCCAGATCAATTCAATGTGAAGTTAAGCCAAATGTGATACATAACTAGTGCAATTTAGAAAGTTTATAAGGCAAACTGTCAAAATTAAAAATTTGAGAGGTAAGTTGTCAAATAATAACAAATTTGGAGGGTAATGGTACTAAATACCCAAAATGATAATCCACGTACTATCTCAACTACCAAGTTTTGTACTAAAAAGTGATCTTATGTCCAATTTTGGTGTCTCAATAGTGTATAACCAATCATATTATAACACATTATCAAAGAAGTTAGATCATAAGAGATATAAAATATTAGTGATAAAGCATTTTAAACTTTTTAAAATGATGTGACATGATATTATGGTTAGACATTATTTGTGACATAAAAAATTGGATCGCAGAATTGAGTCCTCACTAACCAAACTAAAGACTAAAAAATTGATGAGGCTAAAGAGTTAAAAAGCTTTTAGAAGAGTGTCATTTTTAACTCTCTTAACTACAGTTTTATCTATTAGATAAATTTTTTAATAATTTAATGTATAAGTATTTATGTTAAAAATTTACAATATTAAATATAAAATTATTCCCGAGTGTAGATCGGACCGATTAATGGCTAAAACTACAGTTCCTACAGCTTGCTTACAGGTGATAATATATAAAATTAAAAAAAAAAAAAAAAAAAAAAAAGGATAGAAGGATACCATTTTGATGACAGTTTTATCTCACTGGCCTAGTATACAAAAAGACACATATCTGATGCCCAAACCAGTTCCACCTCGTAATCTGTCCCTAGACAAATGAAGCAAAAATGCCTAAACAACAAGTTTCAATCCAAATATCTGGAAGAAAGTACATAATATCCTTGCTTATTTTTAAACTAATGAACATATATTCATCAGTAGTAAACTTAGGCTATCGGTAAGATCTCAACATTTAATTAAATTTTCGGTTTCAAGCTTCAAGCAGTGAGTATTGTATCTTCTGCAAAAGTCGAAAAGTTATAGAATCCTCTCCAAGGAATATACATAAACACACAAAGTAGGAAAAGCAAATTAGTTGGAAATGATACATACATTATTTTGACCAGGTTGAGATCTCATATGAAGGAAAGTGAAGCATACACATACAGATATATACATATACACACATCTATATATGTGTAGATATGTGTAAAGAGTACCTCTATAGAGCTCTTGCAATAAATGAATGTGGTTGATCACCCAACGCCTGGCATGTGGAGCAGAAAGAAGCATGTAGCCAAGAACAACTTGCCAACTTGATAGAGTCTCCCTCTCACTTTTTTTGGGAATAAAAGAACTTAA
This sequence comes from Ficus hispida, assembly GCA_025413025.1. Classification (NCBI taxonomy): domain Eukaryota; kingdom Viridiplantae; phylum Streptophyta; class Magnoliopsida; order Rosales; family Moraceae; genus Ficus; species Ficus hispida. Next base: position 19,889,562 of record CM046370.1, read on the forward strand.
TAACGTGAGAGAACATAATAGGAGTCGGCAAGTCATCCTTGGCTGCACAATACTTGCTGCACTCTACAAGCAAGGCAATAAGTGAGAGACTTTTGGGAGCATAATATTCTAGAGAGAGAGAGATAGAGAGAGAGGGAAGTGAAGCAAAAAGGGACTATATGTAGATAGAGGCAGTGAGTTTTTAATTAATTTGGTTAATTAATCATTCTGATTTTGAATATTTTTTTTTAAGGGCAAAATAAATATGGACACAAATCCAGGTGATTAATGATGATAAGGACATATCATTAATTACTGCAGATCAGATCAGGGATCAAACAAAAGGGACCCGACAACAAACAAATTGTGGATGAAAGTAAGTAAGAGATAAGGTTCTCCTTTCCCACATCTCTCCACCGTCACCAACTCCTTTCTATTTCTTCCATTTATATATATACATATATATATATCTTTATATGTACCTATCCATTTATATACATACATACACATATATATATATATATATAGGTTTCGAAGACGTTATTGAAAAGGGAAGAATCCCACTTGCATGAACAATGCAGAAGGGATCATGTTTTAAAATAAAAGGACAAACCGTCGGGCCTAAAGTTCAGCACGTCAAAAGGCAATCATATGTGTAATTGTAAACCACTCATTTTTTCTTTAACAAGATAAGCCATTTATTTTTCATATTACAATAGAATGAACTAATCAGTATATAAGAGCTAATTAAGGAAACCACTTTTGATTCTGTTTATGTAACTATGTACTAATGTAAAAGCTGCTGGGTTCAGACTTTCAATGATTGTGTTGATCACGTGCAATGCAGTACATGGTAACCCTACAGCTTACTCAAAAAGGGTAAATTATTCTTAAAAGAAAAAATTGACAAAAAAGGGATAAATCTAAGAGAAGGAATCTTAGGTATACCGAAAAGTTAAAAAAAAAAAATATTATAGAGGGTACTATTTCCTAAAAAGCATGAGATTGAGAGATAAAAAGAGTATTTAAGGGACTTTTAGTTTGAGAGACATGTTCAAGTTATAGGGAAGAGAGTGTGACTCAAACACCAATGTCTGCTTGCTTGCACTATTTTTTTTTTTTTTTGCTTTTTTCAACACTCACTCACTCCAACTATCGGTAGGATTCCTTTGTCTTTTTTATATTTTTTTTTATTTTTGTCAATTTTTACTCTGGCACTGTGAGAACTGGAGAAAGTAGCAGCAGGCCGAACCTGAGAACACACAAAAACAAACCAAAAAAAAAAAAAAAAATTGACATAGGAATCCTACCGATTGTTGAAGTGAGTGTTGAAAAAACAAAAAAAACAAAAATATTTTGACAAAGGAATCCTAACGATTGTTGGAGTGAGTGAATGTTGAAAAAAAAAAAAAAAAAAGACCCCATTTCCTTACTCCATGTAATTGTGTGTATATATATATTTTTATTTATTTATATTTGTGTGTGTGTGTGTGTGTGTGTGTGTGTGTCTGTGTGTGTGTGTGTGTGTGTGTGATGTTTCCATTTTGAAACAACAAGGACAAATCTCTGTCGAATGGCAGACACAGCACATCAATGGTAAAGTTGGGAAAAAGAGAAGAAGGGAAAAGGAGTCAGTCCCCACTAAAAAAAGTGCAATTGGGGTGGGGGGTGGTGGTGTGGGGCTAGCTAACAAGGCAAGTGATGTGGTTTCATCACAAGAAAAATAGCAATTTTATTTTTTTATTTATTGATCTTTTTAATTTTTTTGGCTAAAGAGAGAGATAGCAAAATCGATTCTACCATTGTCCATCTCTCCCATAAGTGGGTGTGGGTCTCTGAGTCCTCAGAAGCTTTTGTCTGTCTGTGTCTGTGATGAGCAAACTTTCTACACTGTAAGACTGTAGTCGCACCAGTACATAAAAAACGATATTAGAGACGAAAGTAATCTCAAGTGCTAGTAACATCTGAAACTACATTTTTTTTTTCTTTTTTCCTTTATAAGAAAACTTCCTTTCAAAAATTAGACACAAAGGAAAGAGGAAAGGAAGCTGGAATAAGAAAAAAAAAAAAAGAAGAAAAAGTGAAAGAAAACAAACAAAAAGAAAACTAATGCAACAGAAAGCGTAAATTGCTTAAGTTTGTGCAACTTTAATAATCAAGAGTTCTTTTTTTTTTTTTAAGTTGAAGTAATCATAAATTATCAAAGACACTATCTCAATAGTCTTTTTTAATTATTTTTTAACAGAATTTGGTAGTGAGGACCAATTTTTGACTAAAATTTTAACAGATTCAGTTTAAAAATTAACAAAAATTACTCTGATAACATTTTAATTGTTTCGGAAAAACAGAATGGAGACCGAAATTATATAAATTTAAAAATTTAAGAACTAAACGAGCATATTGCCCGCAAAAGCAATTTGCTCCCGGTAACATCCAACACAAAATGGATTCTCAACACGACAATCCGACATAAATTGCTAATCATGTATTTGTTCATCATTTTAACTTGAAATCTTCCTAAAACACGTCTTCCAGATCAAATTTGATTTCTATGCTGGTAAAAAGTAAAAAACAGAGGATGCTCAAAGAAAATTATGTCAATTTTTGCCACATACACACCCGTTTTAAACTCGGTAACAAAAGTTTTAATAGCTGTAAGAGGCCAAGGAAATGCACATAACCCTCATTAGGGCCTTTACTTTATTAATCCATAAAGAGTAGAACATCGAACCAGCCAAGCTTTGACATCTTCCCCTTTGTCAAAAACAACACTAAAATGTACGCCCAAAAGACTAGCCAAAGTAATAAATGAAATTACCCAGCATAAAACCTAAAACGAAAATGCAACAGAGAAAAAAAAATTAACATATTGCATTATTGCCATCAAAGTGTAAAAGCTCCTGAGCAAGGTAACAAATATTACAAGGTATCTCCCACCCACCCGAACTATATAACAAGCAACTACATTACCAATTCCGTCGACAGAGTGGCAGCGGCAGTGCAATAGATAGGTATTATCTCGCACAAACACAAATCAAGAGTCTTGAGGCATCTCGAATCTGGTCGGCGTATCGATTCCCATCATGCAGCAGATGCCTGATATTAGGATTAGAAGCAAAACAATGCCCTGAAGAGCACAAAAGTTTTAACACCATTAGTCTCTAAAATAGCCATTTTGAAAGTATTAAACCTAAATAAAAGTTAAAGAGACACCATCATTGCGAAACTATGCTAAAGCACTTGGTGATAAACAAAAAAATTTAAAAATTTTTTAAAAAAAATGGTTGCAATGATATCAAAATACAAAACTAAAATAAAACACTGTTCCGAAAATACTGAATAGAAACCACGAGAAATAAAATGTCAGCATAAGCATGGTTTAGTTTAACGCAAAACATGCCATTAGCAGTTTCAGCCATGAATTGGATTATAATATACCAATGATTGTAGTTAGTCTTTGTTTTTTAATATAGTCATTAAAGAGTAGATAAAAAGACTGATCAAATAAAAGCCAAACTTACCACTAAAAGTCCTTCCAAAAGTGATGATTTGATCTTGCAAACTTCACCACAGGTTGTAGAATTGGTGCTTTCTTGCAAAAACCTTTCGACTTCCCGATAAGAAGGGTATTGAATTGACTTAAAAGGATTTGAAACATATAGAATTGCATACTTTTCCCCAGACTGATCCATGGAATTAACAAGCCCAGAAAATGTTTCACCTGCACGTTTAGTTAAAACATTTTGTTTTAACAAAAACCTTTCATTATTAAATCAATAAATTACAAGGACAGGAGAACAAATCATCCAGCCGTAACAAAGGAAAACAGAATAAAAACATAGAACAATTCAGTTAAAACATTTGTTAACAACTTTTAGCCATGTATGACATTTCACGTCAACAAAGCACTTGTATATTTATCATGTTAAATGAATATTTGTGGTCAATTAAAATTTAACATACCCTCGGAATGTGGTTGGTGAAGTTCATCGACAGAATTCGATCGTTCCTGGCAGAAGACAACCACATTTGCTTCACCCTTTGCTCTCTTCTCCGTTCTCGAAGCCAGGTAATCCTATTTCATTCATATTAGGTTTTTAAAAAAAAACATCATGTCTTTACCATAGTCCATTAACTTCAAAATTTCGTGCTTATTTGAACTACAGAATAGTCAAATTGACCTACATGGACGGACTGCAAGTTTGATAGTTTTGGAAAATTTCCCCCGGTTAGAGAGCAAGATTCTGAGAAAGCAACATTACTGAATCCAACATCATGCCCGCATATCTCTGTGAATCCAGAAAGCAAGGAATCAGCTATCGTCTCCTCCTCTGATGCAGCAATGTAAGGGAATGCCATGGAAAAATTAGATCCTGTGAAGGAGACCTACGCAAGACCATAGAAAGTTAGTGGTTAAAGCGAATCATAAATTAATTTTTAAAGACCAATCAATAAGACAGCTACCAAAAATGCTACTTACCTTAAGCCTATTCACCAAATCTTTGTCTGCGTTATTGTTTGCATAAATATCTGAAGATTGCAGCTGCAGAAAAGAAAGGGAATATCAACAGTGCCCTAGGAACCAACAACAGCGCATGTGTTCTTTAATAGTGCAATGTCAAACTTCTTTCCTAAGCTAAAGGTTTACCAGCATAGCTAATCTATAGGCAACTAATCCTCTATTATAGTTGTCGATGAACAATGTGGTGGCTACAAATGTCAATGTATAGGAAGACAAAGTCCAAGCTTAAATTTCTAATCATCCTGTCCTCTATCCACTAGAAGCAAGCACAACTGTGCTAATTCTGCTTTTAAAAAAAATTGAAGCTAAAATCATATACCCACTAAAACGATAATAGTTTTTTGACAATGTCTAGAGAAAAAAACCAGATATGTCTGATGTGCATCTATTGAATATGAACAAAAATTAAAGAATTGAGAATAAAGTTTGTGATCTAAATTCCTTAAAAAAAAAATTAATTAATTAATTAAAACATGCAAGATATAGGACAACTACACAATTAAAGTGAGATCACACATGAGAAGCATTACCTCTCGACCAACAAATACAAGAGCCAGATCCACAGGTTTGTTAACTTTGTTTTCTGAGCACTAAGATGTCATAAGACATGTATGTTAGAAGTATAAAGAAGAATGTACACGAAAACTAAGAACACCAACAGAGAAAAACTGATCTTAGGCATAGAAACTAAGTATTACAAATAAATCTGAATTAGTGAGATAAATAGACAAGGTAAAAATACAAGAGGAATCATATACCAACAAGTCTGACCATCCTCCTTGAGACAAAACAGACTTCGCAAGATCCTTGGGAGAGAGAGTCTGATAATTGACAGTTGTCTGAAGCCTGTTATTTGCAATTGTGATGAAACATTATAACACAATAGAGGATTGAAACTTGTGGCAGTAACTAGGAATAAAATTGAAAGGTTAAGATAAGCACGATGGAATGTGCAAAAATAATTGCTTAATAAATAAAAGATAATGCAAGGGGCCCAAAACGAATCTATAGTTTTCAATACATTGCAAACTGGGTAGTATAGGTATGGCACATAGTGTGGAATATGGAGAAAACAATTGCCTAACAATGAAAGATAAAATCAAAGGGCCCAACTGAGCAATGTTCTCACAAAATTGCAAATTGGGCAGTACTGCACATATCTTTATATAGGAAAGAGAGTGCAGCATTGTAATACTAATTAATTTCTTTTCTTTTCTTACAAAGGCAACAGTATAAGGTATCCTCAAAGAGGAGAATAAAAACAAAAGAAAAGGAAAGGAAAACAACAAAAAGAAGCTAACCAAAGACTAGAACAGAAAACAAAACACTTAATGACCCAGCATATCTTCCAATTAAGAACAATCATGGAAAACTGAAACTCCTTAAAGCCTGATCCATCGACACCAAGCACAGAGCCAGTAAAGGCACTCAACTTATTTAAAAAGCTATATACATAATTTTTCATTTTGTTATATAAATTTACACATAGCCCCCACTAAATATTAAAATTTTGATCTCATAATCTCATTAAATATCCATTTTAGATATTAGTCCCCACTAACAAAATTCCTAGCTCCGTCGGTCGACATCAACAAAGACACTGCTAATTCTGCCTTCTTTAATAAATCTCTCACCTCCGGTTCCTAGTCTTAAAAAATCCTAACATTTCTTTCCAGCTCAAATAATTTTCTAGGTACATCATATCTCGCTTCCCTTAAGAAAGTGGATAATCTAAAATCTCTACCACCATAAAAAATTGAATGTTTCAGTGGTTCCATGTCGTTTCAAATTTATGGACAGACATTCTATCTCTCTTTCTTTCTTTTTATTTGGCAACCATCCATTTTACTCTCACTTCAGAACGTGATCTTTGATGCTGTTCCGTTTTGCACTTCAATTGATTACACCCACCTCAGACCAAGAAATGGTTAGTATTTGGAAAGTCAGAACTCAGGATGTTCATTACAAAATTAATGTCCCTTCTACATTGTAGAAAAATGGAGAAAAGGATATTGGTAGAACCTGAAGCTGTCTGAAGGTACTTCCAAAATATTTCTCAACTATCTATATGTGTGGGCTATAGGACATGATTCTTTCAATCTAATAGCCTTCTTTGTTGTTCCATAATTTTCAATGTGTTAAAACAAGAAAGCAATGAAAAGTTCTCAAATCAAAGCTGCAAAAACTTCAAAACGTTACTTCATCATTATATATAATATGCCAATCTGTTAAATTTTTCACAATAGAACTATCCAATTAAATAGAACACAAAATGCAAAATACATAAAACCCATAGCATAGCACCAACACAGGAGAAAATAGTTATCAGAGTAACTGAAACAACTCTAAGGGCCTTTTTGGAACAACGGTTCCAATTTATGTTTTCTAGCTGGTTTCCAAAAACTTCAACTCCAGTTAGCTATAGTACAAATCCAACTTCTCGATTTCTCTTTCTGCTACTTCTATAAAAAGCCACACTTTAAAAGTCCATTAGCTTTCTTATTTCAAGTTGAAATGAGATAATTCTTGTCTCAAAACGCTCACAACGAGAGACAAATGAAACAACATCCATTGCCCCTTTTTTTTCGAACATATTACATATTTTACACTATTCAAGCATAACAGCTCATTTTCACTTCACATTTGAACCAAACACACATATTCAAAACTCCATCTCCAATCTAAGTTCCAAACGGGCCCTAATTCTTCGCGTAAATTGAAAACTTCAATCTAAAACCAACAAGATAAATGAAAAGCACAAAAGATATCTGAAAATACGAAGATTACTTACTCGTGATTGTTGTAATGAGATGACCAGAGGAAAGCCGGCAGAGTGGAAGCAGAAATCGAACAAAATCCCGATGGCGACAGAGCACCGACAACAAAAACGAGGAGAACGGGCAAAACCGCCTTCATTTTTAGGGTTCTGAAACGGAATCCATTGGCGATAAGATGAAGCAAATCGGAATTCCAAATCCAAACACAGCTAATTTCACGAAAGAATCTAAATTCCACAGATCAATCAAGGATTAAAGCGATTAATCTAAACCTAATTCGGAAAATCCGACTTTCCGATCTGCAGATAACGAAAGTACAAATCAACGGAACAAATCAAGCGACAAACAAACAAACATATGAAGTTTCTGATGAAACAAATCTAGAGAAGAAAAACAGAAAATAAGAAGAGGAAGAATTGAAGTGAAGATCTTTGAGGTCTTACCTTTCGCTCGATGAAAATCGAGAAAGGACGCGAAGCAGAGCAGAGAGAGCTCAGATGGGATTTCGATTCAGAAGGCTGAGGTTTTGGTTTTTCTTCGTCGTTTTCTAATTTTTATTTTTTTTTTTCTTAGGGATTTCTTTCTTTCGTCGTAGGGAAATTTCTTTTATTTTTTTATTTTTAAAATTATTGTTATTTATACCCCTAATCATTAGAGTCACTATCACATTTTTTCTTTAAGTTATAAAAACTCTCACTTTTATATTATGAATTTTAAATTTAACTCACCTTACTTTTTATATCAGAATTTCTGTTAAAACACAGAAAAATAGGGGGATTTAGTCCTGTTAAGTCACACTGTTAAAATTTCTACTAAAAACAAATGCACAAGATCACATATCTACACTTAATTCAACTTTTTCTATTTGCTTTTAACTAAAATTTTGATAGAATAACTAAAGTAAGATTAAATTCAAAATTCAATAAGCAAAATGAAAGTTTTTGAGAGGCAAAGTTTGATTGACCTCAAAATTCATTAGAACATATATATATATTATTTTAAAAAAATTGACCATTTTTTATAAACACCCCTAAAATTTTTAAATTAGACATTTTGTCTCTAAATTTTTTTCTTGGCAATCGACACTTATAATTTTAGATAGCATCAGTCATTTCACTCACATCTATTTAAATTTGAGATGTTTCAAGTTTTTATATTTTGAACTCCAATCAGCTAAACACATAACTCAATTTAACTAAACTCCAATCACATTTTTGCAATCCAAAATCTGAGAAATATTTTGAAACCTTACTATTTACTTGGTTCTTAAACTTGGGATGGAGTGTCCCGACTATTACCTCCACAGTGATAGAATCTGATATACAATTATGATTATGCTTTGCGAGCGATCACTCTCATTTACTAATTGGACAAATTTTATCTTTACTCCCTAATTTTGATGCTCTTTTAACTTTGCTCATTGAATTTTGAAAACTAGTAGAAATGCTTCCTAAACTATGAAAAGTTATCAATGTACTCCTATCAATTGTTAGACCAGTTAATTAGAGGTAGAAAACCAGCCCAAGCCAAATTGTTTTTGTTACGAGACCCGCCCAAACTAACTTAGGTCCCCAAATTAAAGGCTCTATTCTAGTTATTGAGGCTTGTAAAGAGTCCTTGTTGTCAAGCTGAGCTGCCTAGCTTAGCCGTCATGTAACCGTGTTGTAACAGAATTAGTTACGTTACTAAGCAGAGTTAGAGTCTGTTAGATGCGATTTGAAAGTTAGTTACTAGACCTATATTGTATCCTTTGTATCTATTAATTTATATGTAGCATATCAAAGGATGCTTTAATAGTTGTTGAGCATTTCCAAAATATCAGAAAAGTTTCAAGTCGCTTTCTCTCTCTCTCTCTATCACCTTATTCACCTTATTCTTCATTTTCGACCTTCGTACCGGAGCTGCCGACAAGCGTCAATGGTGTCCTCTGATCATTCTTCTTCGCGTCAAACTAGATCTTTATCAGCTTTAATGGTCAGCTCCAACTCCATTTGCTGCTACTCTTGTTCCTCTTGTTCTTAAACTTGATAGGAACAATTTCTTTTTCTAGCATTCTCAAGTACTGCATGCGGTTCACGCACACGATCTTGAAGGGTTTCTTATTGGTTCCCGTTCTCGACCTGAGGAATTCGTTCGTCTTCAACCTAGAGAAGGAAGTTTTGCCTCAGAAGTCCCTGGATCTGCTCAGTTTCTACTCAATTTGGCGTACATCGCCTAGATGAGAACTGATCAGGCCATAATGGCATGACTCCTGGTGTCAATTCAGAGATCGAAGCCAAGAGTCATGCAGTTCACTATACCAGCTTACATGAGATCTGGATGACTCTTCAACAGATGATCATTGGCAACTCCAGAGATCTAATACTTTAGCTTCGGTTTCAGCTTAAGTCACTCATGAAAAGATCTATGAGCATTAACGATTACATTATCAAGATGATATTCCAACAATGGCATTGGGTACGCCAGAACATTCAGGAAAAGTGCATGGTGTTGGAGCTTATGTGACACCGATAACTTATTTTCACATGCCGGTAATGACTGTAAATGAACGTGCATTCAAACAACAACAATTTTACATAGAACAGCACAAAAAGGATGAGGAATGTTATAACCGCATGGAAGCTGAGTACAAAAGAATAATCCAAGAGTTGCAAAGGGGTAAAACTAGCCCTTATCAAGGATCTTCGGCCTTCCCTCAACCTTTGAATCAAACTTCGAACCAAGAAGTTCACATGTTTAAACCAATGAATCCGTCCCACACTCATATAGTAAAAGTAAATGCAATGATACGTATACACAAATCTATTTCATTGTTTTTAACTTTGTAATTACAATGTCACTTTTTTAATAATGTACGCAGAAAATACAAACTAGTTATGGATACCATGGACAATTTAGTTGCAGAGGGCATAGCATATGTTGATACTGGTGTGAATGAAATTGTGCATGAACAACCACTTGGACAACTTTACGATAAAGTTTATATGGCAGTAGTGTGTGATAATTTTGCTCACTTACCGATTGCAATCCCTATCCAACAAATATTCTATGTTGGAAATGCAGTTGGGTCAGTTGTGGCATTGCCCAAAGCACTTGTCATATTCAATGATGAACAAGTGTCAATGGTATAACAATTTCATATGTTATTTTAAAAATAGTTTACATTTTTTTTTTACAGTTATTAACTTTTTTTAAGTTGTATTACATGTTTCAAAACCAAAGAAGAACCAGCCAAAAAAACCTCAACCGGTGCTGTCATCTTCTTCTCGCCCAACTCAGTGAGCCTGGGGTGATTATAATAATCCAGCATGTGAAATGCCATCTTCTCTAAGATGGATTTTAGAGAGGGTTAATCAATGGACAATTGACAAAATATTACGTGTTTCCATGGAGAAAGCTACTATGGGCTTTTCTTGTGACATATTTCTTTTGGAAAAGATATAATTCAATTTTGTGCGTTCACTGAAATCGGAGCAAACGTGATCACCTTATACCTCAAGTTTGGATATGTTTTATAAGTTATATATATATATATATATATATATATATATATATATATTAGATAGTATTATAAACAATAAGATCCAACGACTCAGAAAACTCCATATGTTTGTTTTGACACCTCCTTCCATTGTTAGTGGTCAAAGTGGGAAAAGACACATTCGTGCTACTAATATCACAGGGAAGATGTTATTACTGCAACCTGGTCAAGTGTTACTTGTCTCTTGGAATGTGAAGTAAGTTGAAACATGATTTCTTAACACTTTAATGAATTTATTGTCTTTCAAACTATTAGCTAAATCTTAGTTTTGTATTAGAGCGCATTGGATGCTAGTTATCATTAATGCACAAGAAGAAGAAGTATATTTTTTTGGATCCCATAGGAAAGAAGTCTGCCAAGACAATGCAATGACTATATCAGAGTAAGTTGTTAACTAAAATCTGTATTACTTTTCAATAATATTGATTTTAAGATAATCTAAGTTGTTTTGTAACTTCGTCGAATAATATTTTCGTTTTGTTGTGAAGCGCAATTATCATATATAATGCTGAGGTTAAAAGAAAAGGAAGGAATATTAGTACCGAAACCATAAAACATATTGATGTAAGAACCCTAAACTTTAAAGAATATTGTTTATTTTGTTATATGTTCCATAATATATTAATATAATATATTCAATGTTGTTAATATTTGTGTAGGCTCCTAGGCAACCTTCGGTTTTGAATGCGGGGTATTACACGTTGAGATGTTTAAAGGATCTTATTGAAGCTGACAACTACATCGACTTATTGACATCAGGGGTATGTGATCTTTTCTTATTCTGATTGTTAACTTGCAACTTCTTTCCAAAAGTAGCATTGGTGTGATTTCACAATTTAACTTTATCCTTTTTTTTTTTTTTGGTAGTTTATGGGAAAGAAAAGTTACACCATGCAAGAGTTGGATGTCGTTTGTGATGAATGGGCCGGAGAACTTATGCAATTCATATAAGTTGATTGCACTAAGCATTTTAGTAAAATTAGTTTTGATTCTTATATGAACAATTAGGATAGTTTTGTTTTTAGGTAAATACTAAATAGATACAATGTTTATAATTTAGTTTCATTATTTTCGTGTAAATAATTTAGAATAGTTTTCTGTGAATTGTACGTACTGTGGTACATGTGAATTCCAGGTTTTGTAAAAAAAAATTTTGGCACCCTATTTTAATTAGTCAAGGGCGGGGAAAAATCTCCCCGAGGGCTCCTTTCCACGTCAGTTATGTGGGGCAACCAACAAGAAAAGCTACCGTTTCACGTCAGTTTTGTAAGCGATGAGGAAAGTACCACAGTGAAGCCTTTTCATGCCAGTTGCCACGTACCCGACATGAAAAGGTTTTTCACGTCGATTTTCGACCGACGTGGAAAGTACCCAATTTCCATGTCGCTAGTTATGACGTCGTTTTTTTACCGACGTCGTACACTGTCGACGTCAGCTGTCAGGCGACATCAAATCTTTTTTTTTTTCCCATATTGGGAACTTATTGTTATCCCCAACTTCGTCCTTATAATGCTTATAAGATAGAATTTAAATCATCGAAGTGTGCTTTTCTAGGATAAAGAAATGCTCACAAGGGTTATAGGTGTTTACACTCATTTGGAAAAACTTAAATTGCCAGAAATGTCTTTTTTTTTTTTTTTTTTGAGAATCACTTTCCTTTTGCTACTGGTTTTCTAAAAAATTCTACTAATATAGTGACTAATAGCTCTTCATATCAACACAGCTATCCCATGCCTATTCCTTGCTTTTCTTCTGAAAAGTCATGCACTCGTGTCTAGCTTAACTACTACTGTAAGTGACATTTCAGGAGACAGCAGCTCTACTTTGTTTGGTTTAAATGCATTGCCCTTATCACATATATGCTTTCTACAGTGGTCCCACCTGCAGCTGTCTCTTGTACCGATTCTTCAGTAGTTCTTGTGGTCCCTAATTTTTAGATTTCAGTGGTTATTTGTTCTGGTTCTTTAGTACACAGACCATGTCCTTTGTCTTCTCATCCTTTGGTTATTCAGTCCAAGAGAGGTGTTTTCAAGCAAAAAACCCTTCTAGTTGATGATCTCAATAACTCGGTAAAGAAACCTACAAGTGTTTCTGAAGCCTTTGCTTAATCAAAAGTGGAAAAAAAGCCATGGCTGCAGAGATTAATGCTTTCACTCACAATGGAACCTGGACTTTAGTTCCCTACTCACCTGAGATGAATGTAATTGATAACAAGTGAGTATTTCATGTCAAATACAACTCTGATAGTTCAGTATAACGTTATAAGGCAAGATTAATTGTCAAAGGGTTTCAACAAAATTCTGACTCTGATTATTTGCAAGACTTTTAGTCCAATCATTAAACCCTCCACCATTAGAGTTATTCTAACCTTGGCTACTTCCTATGGTTAGGATATCCAACAAGTTGATGTGAATAATACATTTTTGAAAGGTGATCTCAAAGAAAGAGTTTTTATGGCACAACCTAAAGGGTTTGTTGATCACACAAAGCCGAACTATTATGGGTTGAAACAGGCTCCACGTGCCTGGTTTGAAAAACTCAAAGGTGCCTTGGTTAACAGCAACAAACGTGTAGAGCAAGTTGTTAGTAATCTAAATAAGACCTTTGCCTTGAAGGAGCTTGGCTCCTTAAACTATTTTCTTGGTTTTGAGGCCTACAGAGATAGCAGTGATCTCTATCTCACTCAAATCAAGTACATTCTTGATTTGCTTGTCAAGACTAATATGCAGTCTACTAAAGGCTGTCTCACACCAATGGTCACTAGTAGAAAGTTAAGAGCTAAAGATGGAGAGTTGTTTGATCAACCATCCTTGTTTAGAAACACGATAGGAGCTCTGTAGTATCTTACCATGACCAGGCCAGATATCTCATTTACAGATAATAAGCTTAATCAGCATCTTCAGGAACCTAATGTGAAGCATTGGAAGGCTTACAAGCGAGTTTTTAGATATGTTCAAAGCACTATTGATTATGGTCTACTGTTCAAACCAGCTTAGAGACTAAGTTTATAAGGCTATTTTGATGCTAATTGGGCAAGTTATATCGATGATAGGCGGTCCACTAGTTGTAATGCAATTTATCTGGGTGGAAATTAATAACTTAGTGTCCTAATAAGTGGAACGTTGTGGCTCATTCTAGTACTAAATACGAGTATAGGTCTTTAGCTCATATCTCAATAGAAGTGGTATGGCTTTAAGCTTTGCTTAAAAAGCTTTTTTGTTCATATGGACTCATAATGTGCTGTGCTGTGGTGTGACAATATTGGAGCTGGTTCTCTTGGTTCAAATCCTGTATTTCATTCTCGTGCAAAATACATTGAGATGTTCATTTCATCAGAGAAAAAAATTGTTGCTGGCAAAGTTAATTTTCATTATATGCTAACTAAAGAACATATAATGTTCGTTAATGTTGCTGCTATTTTGACTAAAGAACAGATAATGGTTTGTGTTTCATAGGAACAAACTCACTAAGTCAATCCCTGTTTCGTTTGAGGGGAAGTATTAAGGCTTCTAAATAGTTGTAGGTGCCATGTAACTGTGTTGTAAGAGAATTAGTTACGTTACTAAATAGAGTTAGAGTTCGTTACGTTCTGTTTCAAAGTTAGTTACTAGACCTCTATTGTATCATTTCTATCTATTGATTTATAAATAGCAGATCAAAGGATGCTTTAATAGTTGTTGAGCATCTTCAAAATATCAGAATAGTGTCAATTCTCTTTTTTTTTTTTTGTCTCTCTCTCTCTAAATCGCCTTCTTTTTCATTTCCTATATCTTGTTCATTTACAGAAACTAGTTTGTGAAAACAATTTCTTGGCAGCATGATTAGTTATGCTGATGAAGTTTTACTTGATTACGGTTAGTTTTGCTACTAATAAATTTTTTTTTTTCTAAAAGTAGGAATGGGTATTGGAATGTAGTTGATATATATGCCTTGTTGTTTTCAATCGTATGAGTTTTTAAGGTTATGGTTGAAATTTCAATTTGAATATAAAATTATATGGGTATTGACGATGATTCTGGGTTTGGTGTTATGAGTATATTGTGTTTGATTGGTAGGAAAATTAATTATTTTTTACACTTTAATTTGTAGAATACTTTGAATATGGTGCTTTGTTCTGAGTCGTGGGATAGGCTAAGTGTTATCGTCTAAAAGTAGGGAAAAGTTTGCTTGATGTTTATTAAAAAATGTCTTAATTAAAGTATATTCTATCCGTTGATATTTAGTGTGGTCATATATTTTTTACTAGATTTCTTAAATTTTTTTTGTCTTATATATTGTCGTTGGGACAAATAAATAATCATTGGTATCATATTAAAAGACATATCTTTATTAATTAGTTAATTAAGTGAATGAATTATTTAACAAATTGATGGTCATCATTTTTACACTGAAAATTCACGATAGATGACTGATTATGGAAGTTGGTGGAACGTTGGGGTATTGGGGAGGTCATGTGTCATCAATGGATCACATTGACGCAGATGAGATTAGCATTGTGGAGTTTGATGAGATTTGTAAGGAGAACTAAGGCTCAATCATGAAGCAGTTTACTATTTCAAGGTTCCAAATACGACAGAGTTAGCATATATTGAGTCTTAAGGTCAAACGAGTTGTTGAAGTATTCCTTGAATAAGGTGAATCTACTTGACATCAAATGTCTTCCAATGAATCCAACTCATATGAAGGGTCCTCATGACAAGTAGAGCATAGTGATGAAGAGAAAGATGACAATGAAGATGAACATGTTCAAGATGCTGACTTTGTTCAATCCGAAGATGATATTGATGTTGGAAATGAAGTTGAAGATCATTTAGAAGGATTAGCTAACTGGAAAAACAAGCTACCTACTACAAGTGACAAAGAAGAAGATGTTGATATTGAAGACTTGGATGATGATGATGATATTTCAGAATCCAACGAGGATGATGGAAAAGAGAGTGTAGAAATAACAAGGGACAAATATCATGTCAAGAAAGTTTTGCCTACGCTTCCATCATTTAATGAAGAAACTGACACGAAGAATCCCAAGTTGAGACTTGACTTGAAGTTCACAAGTGCTAATGCATTCAAAAAATGCTATTCGAAACCATGCTATCAATGTTGGAAATGACTTTTTTTTTTTCAAGAAAAATGATCCTAGCAAGGTAATGGCTCAATGCGAGGGTTAGCTCTAACTGCCCATTTGTCTGTTATACTTCGAAAGATAATGACAGTGGCAGTTTTACTAATTAGACTTTCAATCCGAAGCATAGGTGTGGAGGGAAAAATGTGAATCAGTTTGCAACTGCTAAATGACTTTCGAATAATTATGTAGGTAAGTTCAAAGGTAAAACTAATTGGATGGCATCAAATTTCATTGTACAAGTTCAAAGAGACAAGATCTTGAATGTTTCCTGGCAAAAGGCTTCTAAGACTAAAAAACTTACATTGAAATATATTGAAAGTTCCTATACCTAATCCGATAATAACCGTTGAGTTCTTTACTAAAGCTAGAAAAAATGGGCAGCCGATGTTCAGGCGATTTTACAAATATTATTTACATAAATATCTAAATTAAAAACTATGATTTGAAAACTATCCATTTTTTCTTTTATTTACATAAAAAAAATAATAAAAGAACTCTCAAAAATGAACCCAATTCTACTAGTTGGATTAAGAGAAATAGAACTATATGAATTGAGTGAAAGCAAAAAAGAAAAAAATTGATAATCGATAATGAAATAATTCATGAACCGTCCATTAACATTCAATCTACAAATTGGACAACTTTTCATTAACAAAAAAAAAAATACAAGATTTAACTGATAGATATTACTATTTCATTAAGAATTAAAACTAAACAAATAATGAATTGATTAAAATAGAAAAGAAAAAATCTTTTAAAAAATGTAAAAATAAACAAATATTTTATAAAAGGAAAAATTACCATTTTACTTACTTTATTTTACAGAAAAAGGACCATAACTAATATTACTTATATATTACATGAAAAATAATCATTACAATACATAATTGGTCGTTAAAATAAAATTCACAACGAATACATAAAAAAATAAAACAAATATTGTAAAGAAGTATGAAACACTATAAAACCTTAAAAAAAAAAGACAAAAAAACAAAAAACATCATGATGATGATATAGTAATTATCACAAAAAAAAAAAGATATATATCATAATAATAAAATAATATCATAAAGAAAAAAAAAGCATAATACATATTTAAAAAATATCATAATGATATAGTAATTATCATTAAAAAAATAAACAATTTCATGACACATTTAAAATTTAGAAACTAACTATAAAATAATGCCATTGATAATTAAAAAATAAATAAATGATTACAATAACATTACAATTATCATAAAAGGGGAGAACTATGGTAGAAATCCTTTGAGAGTCTCTGTCGGTAAAGTCATTTTTTAGGCCATTGAGATTTAATCGAACGGTTGAAATGTTGTTAGTGTACCATATTTATCATACATCTCACCTCATATTACCCTTCCTACCCAAAGTCTTCTTCGTGGCCGGTGACCTTCCAGCCGCCGGTAACCCATCCCCGGCGCCCCCACCACCGGGCCCAGCCCCAACCGGCCCCCACCCACCCCACAACTAGCGACCCCATTTCTCTCTCTCTCTTCCCCATTCTCTCTCTTCTCTTCTCTCCCAGGCCCCCCACCCCTGACCCCCCCCCCCCAGCACCAGCCTCAACCCCGGCCGCCCCCCACCCAGCCCCGGCCACTGGCGACCCCCTTTCTCTCTTCTCTTCTCTCTCTTCCCCTTTCTTCTATTCCCTTCTCTCTCTTCCCTTTTCGCCGAGGGGGCTAGGGCGGGCCAGGGCTGGGTGGGGGGCGACCGGGGCTGGGGCCGGTGGTGGGGGAGGGGCCGGGGGTGGGGATCGCGGGATAGAGGAGAAGAGAGAGAAAGGGGATCGCAAGCGGCGGGCTGGGTGGGTGTCGGCCGGAGCTGGGGCTGGTAGTGGGGGCCAAGGTGGGTCGCTAGCGTCGGGGGTGGGTCGCGGACGCGGGAAGGTCGTCGGTGACGGAGAAGACCTTGGGTGGGAAGGATAATATAAGGTGAGGTATACGATAAGTATAGTACACCAACAACGTTTCAACCGTTCAATTAAATCTCAACGGTCTAAAAAAGAACTTTACTGGTAAAGACCCTCTACCACAGTTCTCTCCATCATAAAAAACCTAAATCATGTTAAAAATATATATTTAAAAAAATCTAATTATACTTAAGAAATATGTTTATGAAAAACCTTAATTATAGTAATAAG
The DNA here is from genome assembly GCA_025413025.1 of Ficus hispida. Lineage (NCBI taxonomy): Eukaryota > Viridiplantae > Streptophyta > Magnoliopsida > Rosales > Moraceae > Ficus > Ficus hispida. Next base: position 19,907,667 of record CM046370.1, read on the forward strand.
CTATCACTATAATAGAGAACTAGTCATTAAGATAAAAATACAATACTGATAAATAAATAAGAGAAAAAAACAATGTTAAATATAATAAAAGGGCAAAATGGATACTACAAGTAGTTGATTTTTTAAAAATAGACATTTACATAATATTATTAAAAAAACGGACATATTTTAAAATAAGACTCTGAAAATAAACTTTTTGCTTAATTATTTCAGTTTACAAATGCTATGCAGTCTTGAAGAAATGATTCAACGAAGAAAGTCGCATGGTGATTGGGCTTGATGGTTGCCATGATAAAGTTCCTCATCCAGGATAGTTATTAACGACGAATGGGATCGATGCAAATATCAAAATGTATTTGATTGCGTTTGCGGTTATAGAGGATGAAACAAAAGAAACTTGGAGTTGGTTTTTGGAGTATTTGAGAGATAATGTCAACATAAATAATTCGTATAATTAGACATTCATTTCTGACAAGCAAAAAGGCTTGATTCAAGCTCTATAAGAGTAGAGTTGTTTGATGTAGGAGGGCCTCAAGTTGAACATCAACATTGTGCTAGACATGTGAGGAGTAAGTTCACTAAGTTATTGACAGGTTTCAAGGGAGTACCAAATTAAAACCTTGTATAATCATGTTATTGTTAAGTATAATAGTGAACAAAGATTGTTCTCGTGAAGGATTGGTTCTAACTAATTAGTTTTCAATTTTAAAGCCTAAGACACATTAAAACTAGATATTAAATTAAGGGGAGTTTTGATATTTAAACTAAATAAATGAAAACATAAAAGAAATTAAATAAAAATTAAATAATAATAAAAGATTGGTTAAGGAATCATTTTCTACCACTAGACATAGAATTATAATTGAAATAGGAATTATCTCTCATTTTCTATTGAAACTATCAACCGTAGATAATAAATTTTGTTACCCCAATTTTTCCTTAGTTTATTATTAGGCAAGACAAACTCTTAACCTAATTCCATTCCCATTAAAACAACTTAAAACAAGCTCTATGAGTCTTCGTTTGGATCACGTGTCCATTTTCAAAAAGGAAAATTTTCTTGTTTTAAATAAGAAAGACTTTTCATTTTAAAAATAAGATTCTATTTGGATATGTAAAAAAAATTTCTTTTTGAAAACAAAAGGTTATTTAGAATGAGAAGAAATTGTGTTAAGAATAGTGTATTGTGAGAATATTTGAAGCAAATTCCTTTTCTTTTTCTAAAAGGGTATTGTACTAAATAAGTTTTGAAAATAAGATAGTTTTTTTTTTTTCAAAATAAGAAAATTATGAAAAAAAAAAGTTCAGAAAAATACTATTGTGCAAAAATTTTCCAATTTCTGAAAATTATCATCAAAGCAAGGGGTAAATTTAGTCCAACATAAATATTAATTAAAATCAGAAAGACATGTTGATTTAGGAAACAAACATACAAACTTTCTTTATTTATCCTAGGTTGTGTTACACATGCAATCACATGAAAACTTGACCATAATCAATGATCAAAATTCACTACCATTGATTAGAAAAACAAGACAATTATGGATCAAAATTCCTAATCTAACAATAGAAAATTCTCAAATCCTATATAGTTGGCTACCTAAACAAAACAAGAAAATAATCATCAATATTATTTATGGAAGAACATAAACAATCTCAATTGGAAAATAAAATCTACATTATTCAATTATAAATCATATGTCTTTTGAAATTCCCAGTAACCAAAAACAAACATAACTAAACATGATTGAAAATAACAATAAAATAAAATCTAATGACATGGAAGAGAAGAGAATAAAAGAAGAAAAACGATTTTGGTCTTGAAAATCTCTACGCATGCAATCTTCTTGAGCCACTAACGAATCTATTCTTTTTCTTCTTATTCTTCTCCATGAACGACTGCTAAAAAATGTCAAAAGATACCCAAATAAACCCTAAAAGGACCTATTCATAGGCTCTTAAAGTTGTGTTCAAAGAAAAAGTTCGTGAATCCGTGGCTTGATTTTCTCCTTTTTGCCTGTTTGCTCCGTTTTCATTTTTTTTTTTTTTCATTGCTTAGCATCCAAAACACCTTCGAAACGTGGAAAACATTAATAAAAAATAAAAAAAAAATCTCAAGAAACCAACCAAGAAACATATGAGAATTGATAGAAAATGATGAAGAATTAAGCAATTATCAATTATTCAATGGGCAAAGCTTGAAGGATAAGTATTGGGCAGCAGCATGGGCACTTAATATGCCATAGTTTAACTCGGCTATGAAAGCAATCAAAGACGAAGATGAGAAAACACATGATCGATTAATGAAGAAAGGGCAAATTCATTGGAGTAAAGAACATTTTAAAACCACTATTAAGTGTGATATTTCACTGAATAACTTAGGTGTATTTGGTGAATAAAATGGATAACGCTCGCCTGCAAGTAAATAGATGGCATGGAGAGATAGGACCAAGAATTTCATGTATCCTAGATTAAAAAAAAAAAAAAAAAAAAAAGAAAAAAAAAAAGAAAGAAAGACTGTTGGCCACATCGCTGAATAGTGTGGCCAACAAGCATATACCAAGTCATGGCTTTGAATGACAAATTCTCTGTTGACCTTGCAGAAAGATCATGCTCTCGTGGAAGATGGGACTTAACGGGGATCCCTTGCTCACATGCCATTGCAAGCATTTGGAAAAAGAATGATGAGCCTGAAAGTTACTTGGACCGGTGTTATAGCACACCAACTATATATATTTCCAATCCGTAAGCAAGAACATTGGGTTGAAAGTGGAAAGCCACCCTTCTTGAAGTCCGAGTATAGAAAACAACGAGGTCGAGCTAAAAAGGCTCGACGTCAAGAGCATGATGAGGTCATGCCGTCACACGGGAAGAAGATGAAAAGATACTATGTCAAGGTAAAATGTGGATCATGTGGTAAGCCATGTCACAACCAACGAACTTGTATTAGGAGGGAGGAGCTACAGGTATAATCGATCATCTTATTATTTTTGTATGAATAGTATCGATAAGAAAATGTATTGCATTTGATTGTTTGTTTTACTTGCAATGCATGCCAAGAAATGTGGAAAAAGTGGACAAACAACAGGAACTGCTGCCGTCGTTGCTACGCCGCCACAAAATACTTCCACTTCTCAACAACAACCTATTACTACAACTCAATCACGGAGTTCTGCTGCAGCCACCACTGCATCTTAGTCAGGCGTCACTTCTTGGCCCTTCTCCAGTAGCCCAAGATTCAAGACTACTACCCTCTGATATGATGTTTTTTAATCTGTTGTGATCTGGAATGTTGCTATTTTCCAACCTAAACTTGGGATGTAGATGTGGAATGTTGCTATTTTAAATATAATTTTGGATGTAAATTCTGAATGTTGCTATTTTGAATCTAAACGTTTGATGTAAACTTGGAATTAATGTTGCTATTTTGAATCTAAATTTTGGATGTGAACTTCGAATTTTATTTTTATGTTTCATTTTATTTTCATATTTTTGCATGTACGTAATCTTGTGTAATCGGATTTTCATCGCCACACTGCTTAACAGAACATGAATTGCAAATCATAAAACAGATCTTCCAGACTACCTCATGATTGCTACTCATGAGGTTTTTTGTTTTTATTTTTTTATTTTTTTATTTTTTATTTTTTTTTGGGGAAAAAACCAATTTGGGACCAATTCAGTTTGGGGGGTCTCATAATAAAAGCAAATTGGTTTGGGCAAGTTTTCTAGTGAAAATGACTTTGTTATCCTTAAATGGCACTTAAAATTACCTCCAAATCAGCTTAAAATAATGGACATTTGACAGAAGGAGCAAAATTGATAATCGAGCATTTATACCGGTTTTCAAAATTCAAGGAGTAAAATTAAAAGAGCACTAAAATTCAGGGAGCAAAGATGAAATTTATCTTTAGTATTTTAGTTTTATATTAAAATGCTATTTACTTACATTACATATATTTTGCTGAAATTATTATGTAAAAGAAAAAGAGCAAAATAATATGTTTGAAAAGACTAATAGTAAATTATAATATAAAATTTTAAACATAGTAATTAATAATATAATCAAATTTATGATCACATAATATCAAAAAAATCCCTCATCCTTTTTCTTTTCTCTCTAATATAAAATTATGCACATAAATTCATTGTTAAAACTTAACAATAAATCCGGATTTTTTAAAAAATCCAAGAAAAATATTTACTGAAAAATATATATTATAATTTATTATTTTTTTAAAAAAATATGTTACAAACTTCAACTGTTACTATAATTTGCTACAAGGTGAGGCCCAAAACGTGACCCAAATTGCAGGTGGCTAAGACCGAGCCCAGTGTTGATCTTCTCTTCCGATTCCTCTCCGTCTTTACTCTCTCTCTCTGGCTCTGGACCTCGGAGGACGGAGGCTTGAGCCTACACAGCTCCCTTTCTTTCTCTCTCTACTTCTTCTCGCTCTCTCTTTCTCTCTCTTCTCTGCCTCTAGGGTTCCCTTCCACTCATTCCTTCCGACTCTTCTCCGGTAATTTCTTCTTCTCTTTCTTCTTCTTCTCTCTCTCTCTCTCTCTCTCTCTCTTTTTTCCCTCTCTCTCATTTCTCTTCAATCTTCGCTGAATCTCACTGCGCGGATTAATCGAATCGATGAGCAATAATTATTGGAATTCTTTGTTTAGATTTTCTCCTGAATTGGTTTCCTCGTTTTGTTGTAATTTTTCGACGAAGTGGAAAAAGTTGTTTTCGGTTTTGTTATGAGTAATTTTCAGAGTGAATTTGTAATCCTAAATAAAAAATTTCAGCTCTTTTTGGTTCTGAGACTTCAATTTTTAAGCCAGGTATAAACCCAGTTCAAGAAACAACTGGGTTATCTTTATTTATCAGCATATGAATTTTCATCAATTCAAGTTGCTGAATAGTCTATATATATATGTGTGTGTGTGTGTATACCATATTAGTTTTGAGGTATAGTTTAAGGTTTTGTATTTTCAATATTAATGTTAGAAATCCTAGATTGATCTGCCGAGGCAGGGTATTATGATTTTAAATTGTTTGACATACATATTGCTTAGTAACAGGTTACAAAATTGCATATATGGCGAGTTTCGTGTTTTCAGAAATGAGTGCCAAACTCATTTCTGACTGTGTCTTGAGCTAGGCAGCTGTTTAAGATTTTAGAATGAAACATAATTTCGGATACTAGAGACTGGACAGAATTCGACTTATCGATCTAAAGGACAGAATTCGACTTACTCTGACATATATGCCAACACTCTATGCCTAAACCATGTTAATTTTTTAGTTGCTTTTAGTGAGGCCATAGTGATCTCTTTATTTGGATGCCCACTTACCGATTTTATTTGTTATTAATTCCGCAGAGGCTAAAAACGTCGTTCCATGTTGGCAGATCGTACTAACTTGGAGCATAGCTTATACAACGTTGCAGTTTTTCTTGGGAAAATGACCCTTCTTGAAAATACCCATATATGAATTCAAAATAAAACATTCAAAATTTTTAATCATAAATAAAACAGCTTCATAGTAATTTCTTTGTTCAATAAAATACTACAACGCAACAATGGCAGAAATTGATCCATCAAAAAAAGTGGCTGACAGATATTTGAAGCGTGAGGTCCTTGGTGAAGGTACTTATGGTGTCGTTTACAAAGCCATTGACACTAAGGTAAGCCAAATATCTTCTCTTCTTAATCGCAACACAAGTTTTCTTTTTCTTTTTTTTTTTTTTTTTTTCCCTTCGAAAGATATTTAACGTATTATTTGAGTTTGTTGGTTGCTTTATTTGTAATTTGCATGTAAAATCTGGTTAGAAATTTCACTTCATTGCTACTTTTTTGTTATTCTGCTTTTCTCCAGGGTGACGTTGAGATATGTGGGCTAAGTCTCCCAATAGTCTGAGTCAAAGGTCCTTTTTCTTTTTAAGTATGTGGAAATATTAGCGTCATGTTTTCTAAGGAGTTTGAGGAAATGGCTTTTTTCTATCTTTAAATATTCTTCCATTGAAACATAAAGTTCGTACATTATTTGTGCGGAATATCATAAATTTGTCAGCAAAATCCAAGTTTGAGAGCTCAATGGAGACTTGGGTTATTTAGGAAGACATCTGGAATATGGATTCTGCATAAATTTGTGGGAGACTAGCCCAAAATTTTTTTTTTTGAAATTCTTAAACTCTAAAGGTTACATAAGCTTTTTTATTTCTGGTAAAATGAAATATTTTATTCAGAGTGAAGCCCTTGTTAATGGGAGCTGACTGGATAATTTGAAATTCCAATCTTGTTTCCTTATGTTGTCACTTATTATGGCAACCATGTAGAAAATGACTGCAGTTTTAGTCCTTTAAGTTGACGTTTCTCATAGAGTTTTTCTTGTGTTGTTGTTTCATGGTTTAATAGTCTTTTTAAGTGTTTGGGTCTTTGATTTGGTTACTCTGCAGACGGGACAGACGGTGGCAATTAAGAAAATTCGTCTTGGGAAGCAAAAGGAGGGGGTAAATTTTACAGCACTTAGGGAAATCAAACTGCTAAAAGAGCTCAAAGATCCAAACATTATTGAGTTAATTGACACGTTCCCCCATAAGGGAAACTTGCATCTGGTGTTCAAATTTATGGAGACAGACCTTGAAGCTGTAATTCGTGACCGCAACATATTCCTTTCTCCTGCTGACATAAAATCATACCTTCAGATGACATTAAAGGGACTTGCTTATTGCCACAAGAAATGGGTCTTACACAGGTACTAATGCTGTGTTCAGAAGCTTGCTTTTAAGGTTGATACATGCTTAATTTATCTCTGTTATTGTCTATTGTTCCTTTCAGGGATATGAAGCCGAACAACCTGCTGATAGGATCTAATGGACAACTCAAACTTGCTGATTTTGGTTTAGCACGAATATTTGGGAGCCCCGATCGCAGGTTCACTCACCAGGTATTCTTTTCCTTATATTACATTTTAATCGTTGGGGCGTCGAGCACAATTTGCTGGAATCAGATGACTTTCGGATCAAACTCTTTGCCGTATCTATTTCGATTTTAAGCAAGTTATTCAGTGGTGCTGTTATGTATTTAAAAAAGTCTCGTGATTTCGAAACACTTGTCCATTGACACTAATCATTCAACCGGTTTGGCTGTCCTTTCATACTGGAAAAAAAAAAAAAAAAAATTTGCTGGACTGTTTCATGTGTGGGGTGGGGTGGGGGGGGTGGGGGGGGGGGGGGGGGGGCGCTCATAGGTTGAGTGTTTTTTGTGTCTTTGGACTGTTTTTGTGTAGCTCTGTACTTCCATTTTTTTCTTATAGTTTTGTTTCTTTTTCTTTGTGTTTGCTTCGTGAGGATTTCTTATCCTCTTTCTTATGTAATTGATTTCCTCCAATCAAAGGATACTTTCTTATACATATAAAAAAGTATATTGTGTCTTCTCTTCCTCTTTAACAGTATTGGTATAGATATAATTATCTCAAACTTTGTCATATGGAAGTAAACGTTGAAATAGTTATCCTTTATCAGCCTTTTATCCTTTGGTGTCTGTACTTTTGATGTTCAACTTAATAAAACCTCATAATACTTATGGATAGGTCTTTGCAAGATGGTATAGAGCACCTGAGCTATTGTTTGGCACCAAGCAATATGGATCAGGGGTCGATATTTGGGCTGCGGCTTGCATTTTTGCCGAACTACTTTTAAGGAGACCTTTTCTGCAGGTGAATTATCTGATAGAATTGCTAATTAATCATTCTTAATAGCTTTCTCTATGTGCAAAATACCTTTGCTTTTCGTTTCACAACAATATGCTTCCAGTACAATAATTTCTTTTATTGAAATTTGGATTTGGGTGCTTGGGTTTAAGTATGTCACCCATTCATTTTACGTACTCTGTGTTCTGGGTGCTTTGAGCTTGTAATCGAGAGATATAGAATATCTCATCTAGGAACTTGAAAGTCTAATTAAAAATTCCCTTAAAATGTAGCACGTATACTTATGATTATTTGTTGCCCTGTTGTTTTTCTTATTTAACTGAGTTCTGCCCCTTCGTTTTCTCTCAATTTCGATCTTATGTATCATACTGAACAACTCTTTTCTTCTTATCTTCTGGATTTTTAGCAGCCAAGTGGATTAATATTTATTTCCTCGTTATATAATTATCCAACAGAAGAGAAAAATTTAAAGTATTTTAACCATTAGATTAGCCTTTTGTGCTTTTTATGGTAACAGGACTGATTGCAAGGTCTGGAAGCAGTTGTCTTAGTTATTTTACTTTTCTTCATGGGTTGTTCATTTTCAGGAGTGTTAGTTTCTTGATCTTCCTGGCAAATTTTTTTCCCATTGATCATATTTGCCATATGTTGTAGGGATCTAGTGATATTGATCAACTAGGAAAAATCTTTGCTGCATTTGGGACTCCAACCTCTTCTCAGTGGCCTGACATGGTCTACCTTCCTGATTATGTGGAATACCAATATGTTCCCGCACCCCCTTTGCGTTCATTGTTCCCGATGGCTAGTGATGATGCTCTTGATCTATTATCTAAGATGTTTACTTATGATCCAAAGGCTAGAATATCCGCGCAGCAGGCATTAGAACACAGGTATTTGACTTAAACATCTCGATTTGGTTTGGAGCTGTTTTTTCAGTCCTCTATGATCTCTATTTCCTTGTTTTTATTTTAATATTTATTTATTCAATTATTTTGCTGAAATGATCTCTCTTTACTTGTATAGGTACTTTACCTCTGCACCTTTGCCTACAGCTCCAGATAAGCTGCCTAGACCTGCTCCTAAGCGGGAGTCTTCGAAGAATTCAGAATTTAATCCAAATGAGGGTCCTACTGTATTGTCACCTCCAAGAAAGTCAAGGAGAGTGATGCCACAACCTGAGGGTTTTGAAGGAAATGCCTTCCAACTTGATAAACATGATGTCCGCGGAGTCGAAATCAGACAGGCAGCCGGTGAAAATACGAGTAGGAATGAACCAGTGCCAATGTCTGTAGATTTCTCAATCTTTGCTACAAAGCCCCCAAATAGACCTACTATTAACAGGTAAAACACTATTGTATCATAATAATTTTGAAATTGTTTTCTACCTCCGTAGATTTGATCAGAAGCACATGACAATTAGCTCGAAACAGAAAGTCAACTAGTTGCCAGCAAATTTGCAGGAAGGGCAGGGCAACATGTTTATGGTGACCCGCGAAATAATATAGACTGTGATCTTTATAGGAATGGTTTTATAGAACGTTATGTGGACACCACTTTTCTATCTATGTGCCTTGGAAGTTAGAAAGCCTTACTGATTTTGTGTAATTGCTAAAGTTTCTGTGATTGCTTGCATGATATTCGTGAATATGATTAACAGGGATGCGTATGTGAACTGTGGTTGCTGATTTCAAAATTGAAAATTAATTTCTCTTTTGGTTAATGAAAATTTTCTGTTTCCTATGGAAAAATTTATAATTTTCTTGGTTAGAGATGGATATAAAATTTCTTTTAGGGACTTTTTTTTTTTTCCCTTTCGGTACAGTGCTGCAGATGGAATTTTGTTTTTTGTTTGCTATTACTATTTAGTTGGGAAATTTTTTTTTTTTTTTTTGTTTCATAGTTTTCCTGAGCATCTTTTGACAGTTCTTTCTTGCATTGCAAAGTTTTTTCAATTGCCCCGAGCATTAAAGATATCGACAGAAATAAATTACCGTCTCAGTTTATTTACAGCAATTGTTCTTCTTCTTCCTATTTTTCCTTTTCTTTTTCAAATGATGATGTAACCTAGTGTTTAATATAATTCAGAAAAATCCTTTACCGTCTCTTGCAGTTTCGTCATTTCACATATCTTGCAATATGGAATTTGTGAAAGTAGAGCTATTAGAAATTAAAATGTTAGCCTTGTTTCGATAACGGCTGCCTTTGTAGGTTTTGATATGTAATTCCTCTTTGGGGGAATATTGATTTTAGTGGCATCTTACTTTTGCAAGTAAAGATAGTCGAATATGCCAATGTTATGTTTACTCGTGATGTTAAAGATGGAAGAATATTCCAATTTTAGTGGAAGGTATTCTCGATTGTATAGACGTTTGTAGTTGATTCTGTTTTTCATTTCCCTTATGTGCAGTGCAGATAGAACGCATCTGAAGAGAAAATTAGATCTTGAGTTCCAATATCCCGAAGAATCTATGCGCTGAGATCATGCATGTGTTTCGCTTAAACAATGTAACGTTGTCGGTCCTCACAGCTGAGGTACATGTTTTATACTCAAAAGTATCGTTTACTGATTTTCTCCTTTTTTTTTTTGGGCTTATTCTGAGTGAAACTCTCTTATTGGCTGTTTTACTTCTTGTTCTTAGATGGACGAAGTGATGTTCAATCAAAAGAAGATAACAGCAATTAAAAAAAAAAAATCGAGTTTGTGCACACAAAGGTGCTGGTCAATTTTTTTGAAGAGAGAGAAAAAAGAAGACAGAATTGATGAGATGCAGAAAATTTGTATCATATCTAATGCCAGAGCCAAAATTTTGGGAACTTTCTTTTTCATGCCTGTTCATTCACAAATCGTCGTTGTAATTAATTATTGAGATTATGGTTCGGGATAATTAAGTGATGAGGCTGACTAATTTAGTTACTGAGTTGTATACCTTGTGTCTCTTTCGATAAAAAAACTCAAAGTTACCGGTGAGGAGTTAACCAGTACTTTGAGGGCCTTTACGGGCATTATCTGTAGGACGGGTTTTCTTCTAACTGCTTTCCGTGTGAAGACACTGGCGTTTGTATCTTGTATTCATATGATAAGCTGTAATCTTCTATCTATGATTTGATTAAAACTGCTATAATTGTTCTATGGACCAGAACATTGGTGACTAGTGTAACTCCCTTGTGAAACAATTCTTTTACGACCTTGTGGGCCTTTTTTAGCTTCTTACTTTCTTCACCTCACTTTGGAGAGGTAGGGAATATGCTTTAGATTGCTGAAGTATGGTTAATGACTTCGTAAAGAGGTTGGCGGAATGGGAAAAGCGAACCTACTAAAGTATAAATGCAATTTGAGTCTTCAGCATAAGAAATAAAGGAAAAATGTAGTTTTGTGGCTTCACGGGCTACAGCAATGCTTTACACATTGCTAGCTCGAGGTGGGCAATGTTACAGAAAATGCTACGTGACCTCGTTTCTATTTGAAATTTACCTTCTTTGTTATCAAAAGAAGAAGGGGAAAAAAAAAAAAAGAAGGTTAAAACGAAGGATAAATCACTCATTTAGTTATAAAATTTTTAGGTTTGTACAATTTTGGTTTTTATTTTCTTTTGTAGTTAGAATGATTCTAAATTATTAAAATGTTATTACAATAGTCATTTTTATTAACTTTTAGGTGAAATTTTAATAATTTAGTCAAAAAGTCAGCGTCAAAAAATTAATAAAGAGGACTACGTAGTTATATTTTTAATAGTTTAAAATTATTTAGTTATGGAAAAAGAAAAGTGATAAAAATTACATAAATTTAAAATTTTAGGAATCAACATTGTAATTTATCCAAAAAAAAAAAAAGTGTTACCATGGGATATTGTGTGGTTTTAATTAACTCTTTTTAAAGGAATGTGTGTGTGTGTGTTTGTATTTTATTTATAATGTTTTGAATGTCTTTGGTAGAGAAGTGATTTTCTGTCATCCATCCATATGGGCAGGAATACCGAGTGGAATTGATTATATATGTATATAAGGAATTTGATATAAATTCTGATTTTCTCATCTGAACAAAGCGGTGTTCCTACGTGATGGCAAGCACTAGGCTAGGGCATGGTCAAGTGATATATATATATATATATATATATATATATTCTACACAATCTCTGCCGAATTTCCAATTCTAGTTTGTGTACGTCAAATTTGCCCATCCTTGTATTTTGAGGTTGCATAAAACAAAAGGCTCTACTTTGTATAAAGTTACAGTTAGACCACCATTAGTCAGCTCAAAAATTAATGCTTCACAAGATTGACACTAGAAATATGAAGATTCAAGATGGGCTAGACTTGTAGTTTTTAATACTCACTTTATTGTGTTAGTTTGGGAGTAAATGGCCATTACATCTCTCAACCAATTCTCGAGTGACCCTTTCTAAAAAACGTCGACGACTTGTGAAACGTCCCAACTCTCTTCTCTTTTGTCATGTGATTGCCATAAATTTAGAGGGTGTTTGGGGATGTGTTTTGTTGTCTTGTTTCCAAATATCTGTTCGGGGTGTTTTTTGTTTTTAATGAAATTTTTGCAAATGTCTATAGTAAATTCAAATTTTAGAAGTCTAACTATGTTATTTCACGTTGAAAGGAGTTGTTGTTTTTTTTTTTTAATGTATAAAATTTAAAAAAAAAAACAAAGTAAGATCTATGTTGATATTATTTTTCAAAAATATTTCATGTTTTTAAACTTTTTCACACCAAATATTTTTGTTTTCGATCAAACGCACCTTTCAAAACTCAACTCAACTTTAATTAAATATCTTCAAAACTCCATCTACAATTGTTTCCCAAACGTCTCCTTAGTCCATCTATAGCAGCCATCTCATTTCATGAATCTAACCAAGAAACTCACCGCTCGCCCTATTCACTCCCTTCACGTTTTGTAACACCAATTTTTGTCCTTCTTTTTTCACAAGAAACTTGAACAAAACACACCTTTTGTTTTCCCATACCTATGTGTCTAGCTAGCTAGAAACTACAGGCACACCCCCATAATCCTCCTTCATGCACTCCCATGAAAGACCTCTCCTTCTTCCTTCTCAAAAACTCCTTGGGAGCCAAGATGAGGAAAGGGTTCCGAAGTACGTTTTGCAACGACGACGGCTCCACCTCGACTCTCGATCAGAAAAACTCGATGGCCTCTCCTTATGCTGATCGCGATCGCGATCACGATCACCATCGACACCAAAACCCTGATATTCCCTCCGAGAGAAGCCGATCTCCGACGACACTCGAGGACATGATCTTGAAGTTGGAACTAGAGGAAGAGAACGCGAGAAAGGCGAAGCTCGAGGACTACGACAATGGTTTGTTAATGCGCAGGAGGATGTCGTGCGTCAACAACTCCGACATACTAATGTCTGCTCGGAACGCGCTTAATCAGTACCCTCGCTTCTCCCTTGATGGCAAGGACGCCATGTACCGGTCCTCCTTCCGAAATGGTACTAGTACTACCGAGGGAAGGCGGTCCATTTGCTGCGAGTACGGTCTAAGACGGCGGAGAGCACTGGACAGGGATTGCTTGTGCCTGCCAGCAACGTTGGCAGGGGAGAGCGTGGTGTGGTGCAAGCCTGGAGTGGTGGCAAAGCTGATGGGGTTGGAGGCGGTGCCCCTGCCGGTGAACCAAAGGGAGAAGAATCTCGTTAATTCGACGATATTGAAGAGGCGGAATCTGAGGAGGAGAGCTGAGAGACATGAGTTGGAGAGAAGACTTGTTATGGATCAAATAAACAAAAACATCGAACATGGTATGTTCATAGATAGAGAGAATATTTTAGCCTCCTCAAGTAGTACTTCTAACATGGTGGATCCGGTTGCGGTTGCAATGCAGCATGGAGATGTGCGCGGTAGAGACGATAGCGGTGGCGGCGGCGGCGGCAGTGGACGGCCGGCTCGGCGCTTTCTTTAATCGATTAGTGAAAATCTAATTTATCACCATGATGAAATTCATTTTGGAAATTATTCACTATCATATTGTCACTGCCACTTACAGCTCAATCATTTTCGTTAGCTTTCAACCTACCAAATACACCAGTGCTCCAGCTGCCTGGAAATTATAGCTAAGAGTAGTTTCAACATTAATCTTGAATTAATACTAGTTATGAAAAGAGAAATATAAAGGGATGTGAAATTATAGATATATATTTTTTTCTTCTGTTTATAATGCTGCTTGTTGCTTTTGATAATTGATATGTACTATATTTCTTGGCTTGCTTCCTCTCTCTCTCTCTCTCTTATTTGGTAAGTTGACTGTTTAGTCCTTAATCTTTATACAACATTACGATTTGATTTCAATTTTTTTTTGTTATAAGGTTCCTAAACTATTTAAATGGTGCAATTTATTCCTTTTCACTAACAAATAAGGTTTAAAATTGGATGACTTGATTATGTGTACAACACACGTAAGTTGAATCATATAAATTTTTATCTTAATTACTCTTGAGTAATAAATTATGTATGATTAACGCGATGTTTTATGTTAGAATTTTAACGGTTACTAACAAAAAAGACCATTTTAAATTCTTTTAAAGAGTTTAGAGACATATAACCAAAAATAAAATTAGGAACAAACCGCAACTTTGTAAAAAGATTAAGTATCAAATGACTTTTTTTTTTTTTAATGTATTGGTTTTAAGTACTCGTCACATGTAAAAAAAATAATAATAATAAAACTATATGGTTCTATGTTAATGGAGTTATCGAGGAGCTAAAATGTTGAAATCGAGCAAAATAAATAAAAGTGTATAATGTTAAAAGGGAAGATTCGTATTGCAATAAACGACACCCAACAAAAAGTACATTGTATAAACTGGATAATAAACAAACATACAAATAGACATGAAAAATACCAAAAACACCCATGTTCAGTCAAAATACTAATTTTCTTATCTTATTACATCAATACCATAAATATACAAAGCTAACCCATGTCTAGTCCCTAACACAGCTAAGAGAGCTTCAATCCTTAATCCTTATCCTCGTCTTCACTTGGGCTAATTAATAGGGCCTTACTTATTCTATTTAAGGAGCAATTTGTTATTTCATATTTGTTTTTCGTGAAAAAATACCAGGTGGCAGTTAAAATTTATATCCATTTTTCATGATATTATTCAGGATTGGGAATGAAATCAAAATTTCCTTGTTTTTCTCCAGACCCCCAATCCGCTCTCGCTCACCGTTACTAACGGGTCTTAATAGTTCTAAGCCATCTCTAGTGATAAATCAACAATTCAAAGTACTCTTTTTGTGTATTCTTGATAAACCAACATTTTTATATAGATGTAAGAAGATTTGTTTGGGCTAAGGGGCCTGATACTACAACTTGAATATGGAACTTACACGCTAATGCTCATTATTCATGTTCGTAAAATTAGTCAAAAAAAATTTCCAAAGCAAATTTGAGATTTTTTTTTCATTTTAAAATTTTTTATTTAATTTTTTAGATATGAAATATTTTAAATATAGTTTAATGTATAGATTGATAAGGTCAGTCTCGATATTTTAAAAATTTTAATCACTTCAGTAGTAATAATTTTGTGACTGATTTTACAACCACAGAAGATACTTTAGGCATTTGCAATATGTGAAAGATAATAATAATAATAAACAAATAGTAGTGATGAGATGAGGACATGTTTTTTAACCGGTTTGAGATTGATGCAAAAAAGACCATGTGTTCCAAAATTAATTTGTAAATTTGTGATTGGTTGAAAAGGAGTGATGATATGTATAAATTTTTTGTCAATATTAAAACCACTTTGTTTTCATGAGGGAAAAAAAAAAAGTAGGAAAATTTTCTCTATTTAAGTGAATTGAATTTAAAATAGGAAATTTACACACAACGTACTACAAAAAAATATTTGAAATCTAATAGCACTAAAAACCAATATTCAATGTGTTAGTTTATCAATTTATCTCAAAAGTTTAAGCTATTATAAGTTAGGCTAACATTAATTTTATTTTCTAACACAATGGACAATTGTGTCCTTTTTCTTACCATTAGTTAAAAGCATGTGCGATGTAGATGCGTATTCAAAATTTATTTAAGTAGGAGAAAATTAAAAGAATAAGTAATTTAATGAGACACATTTAAGAGTTAGGAAAAAAGAAGTTAAGGGAAAACCAATAGACTAACATTAAAAAAATCACACAAAAAAAGGGACTGGAACGAAAACAAAAATAAATTTTAGACCAAAAGCCAAATAAAGTAAACAAAGGACCTAAAAATTAAAAAATAAAAATAAAAATAAAAACTCGTATGGAAAAGTGATTAAAATTTAGACAAGAATAAAAATTGGGTCAAATATAAAAAATACCTAGAGACTAAAGAATAAGAAAAAATAATTTTGTCCAAAAACGACGAAGAATAAGTGCACAGAAGAAGTTTTTCTCCTCTTTATATAATGTACTACTTTTAAACACGTGCTCCACACGCAAGACTCAGCATGTCAGTAGAATATAATGTTGTTAAAATAGATTTTTTTTTTTTTCAAATGTCTTAATGTGGACTAATTGAAAGAGAAAATTAATGTTTAACTAAAGACACATTAATGAAACTATTTTAGATGATTAAAAAAAGTGTTTATAATGTTGTATTTGATAAAAAAAATTTGATAAAGATATGAAAATCATAAAAATAAAAAAAAATTGAGATAATTTGAGAAAGAAAGACAAGATATGAGTGTTAAAATTAAGTTTTTGAAAAATCTTAAAGATGTAATTTGATAATTTGATTTTAGATTAATAAAGTTAAGAGGAAATAGAAAGTAATATTGTTTATATGTTTTTTAAACTCAGAGGTTACATTAAAATTGGAAAACAAATGAGAGGGTAATATTTTATAGGTGATACTAAAAATCCTATTAAAAAAATAGAGTATGTTTTACTTATTAATATTAGGGATTATATATTTGAGCAAAAATAGATTAGTGTCTTTAAAAATAATAGATGATGATGTGAAATTCTTTCAAAAAAATTAGAAATAATCAAACGTGTTGGAAACGTAAACATATTGGAAAGAAAAACTTTTGAAAGATTGCACAAAAAATTATGAAAACTAAAGAAAGGAAAGAATGAAAGAAAATGATTAGAAGGGGGAAAAAGAAAAAGAAAGGAATTGTTATAAGAGTAGTGTCATCAGGCAAGGAAAAAAGGAAAAAGAAAAAACCAAAAATAAAAGGAAAAAAATGAGAGAAATGAGGAAGCAACACGTGGCTCAAGATGGAGGAGAGATAAAAAAAGATGATAGACTCTTTTATATATATATGTTAAGATAAGATTAAGATTAAGACAAACATATGTGTAGATTAGACCATCTCCAATATATTGGTTTATGCCAATACTATATTTATTACAAAGAAGTGTAAAAAATAATATTTTCTATACTTAAATGTATAATGTTATTTCTAATGTTATTTCCACTTTTTACTATTATAATCATGCTTTGGAATTTGTAAAAGTGAGCGGTTAGTATTTAAATAATTAAAAAAATAAAATTAGTGTAATAATTACGTGACAAAAGTCAAGTCAACAATTAATAAGAATCAAATATTAAATTTGATATTGGTTATACCATGTGACAAATTTATCATGAATTTTAGCATTTGACAAATTTGGAATTTAAATATAACACTCCATTGTAAAACTTTTTTTCATCCAAATGCTAAAAGTTACCATTGGCACAACCTATTAGTATTACATTGGAGATGCTCAAGTATAAAGAATTTTTCGGTCTCTTTTATATATATATATATATTAAAAAGAGGGTTGTAGAGATAGAACTTAACGTACCCAAATAATCAAGAGGTAACTATCTCTCCTTATATATAATATATGAATTCAATCCTCATGAAATACATTATCTATATGATTTAAATTTAAATATTTAACAAGAAGAACGAGCGTAGTACTAGTTAGTAAACTGCCTTTCGCAGTCAGTTAAAAAAAAAATTAGTAACTTCGATTTTAGATGCACTTGAAAGAACTGTTACTGTATGATACGCCAAAATGAGGTCTTAAATGACTATGAAAGTCTGCCTAGACAACCAATAAGTTAATAACAACAGTTGACTACTGCAAGTCCGTGGCAAAATTAATTAGGATCATTTACCTATATAATCATTTTGAGACTTTAGTTTAAAAATTGTCCAACAATGAACTTATTTACAAAAATAAACAAAAACAATAAATTCCTATTTTATGTTCACCAAAATACCCATTCATTTTAAATTTAGTGGGGGGAAAAATTTTGATCCCGACTAAAAATTAGACCTTTTTTTCAAAATAAAAAATTTAAAAAAAAAGGAAAATATGCTATGAATTTCTTAATGTTATTGTATTCAGTCAGTATGTTTGAGATTGATTTTGATACTCTCTACATGATCAATATATTATGGAATATCGTAATTATTATTGTTAATTTAGGCTTTTAATTTGAATTTTTGGATCCATATATTATTGACTTTATCTTTTCTGTTCTCTTTTTTTATTTCAAAATAAATAAATAATACGTGATTGAAAACTGTATCTTTTAAAAATTTAAGATAAAAAATAATAGACTATGGGATCGGTCGATATTACTATTGGTATTAGTGATTTAGTATTCAGTCTTTACTATAAGACTCCCATATAATAACTATGTAATTACGATAGTTTTACTATATAAATATAGTATTAAACAAAGAATTATGTGTAGATTGATATAGACATTATTAGAGAGACCATATTCGTAATGTAATTAATCTAATCTATATAAGATAATGATATATCATTACAGTATTAGTAAAATATATCAAACACTAAATCTTAAAGTGAAAAGATCATTGTTGTAAGTATCACAACGTAGCCAACTTTTTTTCTTTTGAAAGACGAAATAAATAAATAAAAACATATAACAAAAAACAATACAAACAAACAGACAAATTAGTTCCATAAAAAAACGTGATCACTATATAATTTTTACACATAAATTTTTTTTTAAAAAAAATACATAATAAAATAAAATAAATTGATGAAAATGTACTTACTAATATACAAGGTTGTTCATGGAATTTGGGATTTTTTTTTTTTTTTTTTGGCTTGATTTTTAGTGGATTCTCAGTACGTAGGTTTACTATATTGACTTCAAATCATAGTACGTGGTGACTGTCCCCAATGATGTTTGCAAATAAAAATTAAGAAAACAAAATAATAGTCTTTACGTTATAGACTCCAAGATTGATGAGTTATCGCCTTCTAATGAAAGAACAATGACCAGTACTATAAAAATGTTATCAAAATTTTCAGTCTAACACTCCTAAATGTACCAACAATTTTAAGAACATCAGAGATCATACATGATGTTCCACCAATTTACTTATATTTGCTCAAATAAAAAATGAAAGTCCACGGCATTCTCATGCTTAGAACAAAGTTCCTTATGGAATTATATATAAATGTCAAATGCAAATAACCATAAAGAAAACTGTTTATGCTTTCATTGTATAATTAGGATTAAAGTTTTTGTATGGTTAGAAAATCTCTGCCATTTGTGCTTTATTTTGTGTTCATTTTCATGTTGTGTTTCAGCATGTTGGTTTTATTTTTTTTTTCCTCACATGTGAATGAACTCCATTGTTAAAGCAGGTTTCTTTGTTTTGGGACTTATGATATATATGTATATATATATATATATATATATAACTCTCTCTCTCTCTCTCTCTCTGAACAACTAATTCTGTTTTATTCACCGGTTACTTCCTACATGGACAAAATTTCAAACTTCAAGAGAAGTGAAGGTGCATATCATTAGTAGATAATGAATCTTATTTTGTAGTTAAAAATTTTCTTTCTTAGCAGCTAAATGTTACTCTCTTTTTTTTCCTTTTTCCACTTGTCCAATTTAGGTACTCGTGGAACCACTCATCTTGTCGTAGTTTATAATAAAAGACAAAGTGAGAAAGATGAAGAAAATGTAAGAGAAAAGAAAAAACAAAAACTTCTTACTGACAAAGGGAAACAGAAAGTAAGACTAGAACAAGAAAAACAACATAGGCAGAGAAATAAATCTTATGAATCTGGTGATCTTGATGTTTGAAGAGAAATAAATATTTTTGTATCTTCATGTTTGAACTGTAGTTTCTGGCAGCTTCTCTTTACTCTCTCTCTCTCTCTCTATTTTTTTTTTTTTTCCTTTCTTTCTTGAAAGCTTCTCTTTTACTCTTACTTTACTTACTGGTTGTTTAATGAACGTTTGAATAGTACATAAGTGCCGAAGGCACTTCCCAAAACTTGTATATATTATATATATATATATTCACCCATAAATGGTTAATAAAAAAAAATCGATTACTTCAATAAAAAGTGTAACTAACTCTTTCCTGAAAAAAAAAAATGGCTATCTAAATAAGAGGGGAAAAAAACACTAACGACAACTCCTTCCTATGAAAAAAATAAATAGAACATTAATGGAAAGGTAAATGTGGAACAAAAAAATATTTAAATTCAAAGTTCATTTAAATTTGCAAATAAGTTAGTTAGTAGACTTACTTTAAAATGGGTGGTCAAAAGATGGCCATTTTGTGTAAATACTTCTAATAATTACGTTATGTAATTTGCCTACCAAAAAAAAGTAGATGCAGAATAGGACGTAGTGATGAGTTAAGTAATTTACTAATATTTCATCATAAAAAAATGTATATGTGGCTTGGGCAATTTAAGATGTAGTTAACTACTAAATTGTTGCTCATATATATTAACTGACGTTGGTAACTATAATTTATCTTATTAATTAATCACTAATTCTAGCATCATAAAAGCGTTAAATAATATATAGTATCATTTGGGTGGGTGACACTCTGCCACTGCCATGTTGGGCGTTTAGGGTGCTTTTGAGATGCACTTACATGTATGCCTCGTCGCAAGTAGCTACCTTTCTTTTTTGCTTGTGTTTTTTTTCAGATTTAATATGAACTATCGATCTAATCAGTTATATGATCCAACGGTCATAATTAAATGATTGTTGTCAAACAGTTATATATGTTGACCATATTTATTTGTTACAAATGTTATACCTTTTGAAGGAAAAGACACATTTTGATTAAGGTTATGTTTGCTATAACAGTTGAATCTTAAATGAACATACATGATTTTGTTTATAAATAAAAAAATATATATATAATATCAAATTTCACTTTTATTCTAAAATTCAATAATATTGGTACTTATCAAATTTAAGAGTTTATTGTAACTTGGAGGTAATTTGTCATAGAAATCTAGTAGCAAACTTTAATCGGGGCAAATGAAACCTTAACGACAATAAATACTTTATGCCTCAAATCTCCGTTTTGATATGTTTTTGTTCTATTTTCTTTTCACCCAAGTAGTTTTTCACCCACTTTCTTCAACAAAGAGATAAAGACGAGTACAAATTTAGCCGTCATTTTTATTTCAACTCTGTATTGCTACAACATATTTTTCGTACATATTATCAATAAATTTGAAGGAATATAAAACATTGATGGTAGCTAGATTTCTCTTGGAGTGCGCTAGCTCTCTGTTGATGGGCGTCGAGGGTGTACATGTAGAAGGCATTTCTGATGCTAGCTCAAGTCAGAAAATAGTAAAAAGAATGAAAAATAACAGAGTTTGATTTTCAGAATAAAAGTCCTTGATATTTAGAAGTTTGAGAAATTTTCTTGGAAAAAATATAGGGAAATTTATAATTATATTCTTTGATATACATCATGAATGCATGTCATATTTTTGAATTAGTTACTAGATTGGGTCTGGAGTCTATAATTTCCACTTCTAGACATGCTCGATGGTCCTTTTCAATCCCCCTATCGTGGAAATTGAGGCTAATCCTCAAGATGCACATATGTCAATATTACAATTTAAGAATATTTGGAGAATTTTTGAACAGTCATTTGAAATATGCATTGACAATAGAAAATGAAATATCTAGATGTCATTTGGACTCTTGTTTTTAAAAGATAAAAAATTTATTTTTATTTCGATATATATTTTGATTTTGATATATATATATATATATATATTATGCAGTGATTTAAAAATATTTTTGAATACTATTTCATATGTTATTTTTCTCTCTCTATATGTATTTTCAGATAGTTATTTATAAATATATATTTAAACATTTATATTCAAATATTATATTTGAAATGGTAATATACAAACATCAATTTGGATAACCGTCCAAATATTTACATATAGACTCACATATATATGTATATTCGTTCAGATGTTTTCCCAAACGGATTATTTTAATCTATTTTCAATTGTTTCAGCGCCGCATTTGCTTATCTGATCTCCACGCTCTGAGTCATCGGCATCACAGGCAGCATGTGAACACTCTGCCTAAGGGCACGCTGCCTGTTTTTAGAGTTTCAGAAATGCCATTGCCTGCGAGTTAAAGTTATGGTCTAGATGCCATTTCCACTATTGTTTTATATTTATATTAATTACTATTATTTTACCTTTTCCTCTCTGAAATACGTTACTCCCCATCATTGTCAGAAAAATTAGATAATAGGTAGTTTTTAAACATTTATTGAAATAAAATAATCCATTTATTTTATTTAACAAAATGGTTATTCATTTATTGACCATTATTATTAAAAATAAAAAAGGTTGAGCCTTTGTCAAGTGTGTATTTTTTACCTTGAAGTCTTTTCTCTCTTATGGAGGCGATAATTTTTGTCCAAATGTATAAAAACCTTTGTCTTTGGTGTGTTCCTGTAGATTTTTACTCGATTTTACCTTTCTATTGCATTTTTGTTTTACCCCGAACATTAAGTGATGCATAGCATTATTCGTTTATAAATTATAACGTATATCACTTTACATTCAAATTTCAGTTACCTCCTCTATCAAATTATTCCTCAAAGGGGACCTTTGCGTTGAAGCCCTCCCACAAAAAAAAAAAAAATATATATATATATATATATATATATATATAGAGAGAGAGAGAGAGAGAGAGAGAGATCAACGCATGCGGGTTTGTCTTGGTTTAAAATTACTCCAGCACCCTTTTTGAAAGAGCAAATGTATATGAGGCAAACATGACAAAAGGAGTACTCATAAAAAACGTCCAATGATAACTAATAATAACCCCCACGTACTCAAACGTACTCGAATCATTTCAATAACATTTCTTTTTTAATTATCCTCCCCAACACAGCTAGCCTATCAATATCTGAGCTTAACTTATTCAGCTTTAATTCCTGATTCTGCAGTTTGCAAATGCATCAGCTTTTAATCATTATGTTGAACACCAACCAAAAAAAAAACAAAAACAAAAACAAAAAAAAGATGAAGAAAATATAAGCTTCTAATTCACGTTATATTGGTACGTAAACATAATCACGTTTAGTATCCATGCTTTACGCTTTACAAAGCTGTAAAGCTTCATGATTTGTACACAAAAGTTCAGCAGACCAGATTGGTACAGCTAGCTCATGAATTTGCTAAATAAATTAGTTAAGTACAAGATATGATTCTAATTAAGAAGTTCAAAAGCAGTTAATGTGTCGACCAAAAAGGTCCTGCTGTTCAATTTGTTACATGTATTTATAATCTTCTATTTTATTTTATAATGATATTTTGTGCATCGCAGCACATGCTAGCCACTCTTATATATATATATATATATATATATATATGTATATATATGTATATACACACACATGTAGTTAATAATTTGATTATTCGTTTTTCAAAAAAATAATAGTAATAATAAATTGATTATTCCATAACTATAAGATCCTGAATTTGAGGTAAGTCAAATTTGCATCTATATATATATATATATATATATATATTATTAAATTAGTAACGTTCTACCTACAAAGTCAGAGCTAGATTCCTAACCCGGAATTGGATGCCCTTAATTCTTTTTTATTTTACAACTTACTATGTAACTTTGGCTTGATTAACATTATATATTCATCATTTCAATTTAAAAAAAGAAAAAAAAAACATTACGCATACATATTATAAAGTCAAAAGTGATCATATGCCCACTCAACCCCATGTGGCTACTTGTCCCACCATGTG
This sequence comes from Ficus hispida, assembly GCA_025413025.1. Classification (NCBI taxonomy): domain Eukaryota; kingdom Viridiplantae; phylum Streptophyta; class Magnoliopsida; order Rosales; family Moraceae; genus Ficus; species Ficus hispida. Next base: position 19,931,443 of record CM046370.1, read on the forward strand.
GTATATACACACTCATAATTAAATCACTACTACATATATAGGATCTTCTGTGCGACACCCATATAGAATGACAATTGTATTTTTTTTTTGTTTGTTATTGTAATAATTAGTTGATTTTAATGTAATATTTTTGAATGATACTTGTTCTTTGCGTTAATAATTTAAATAGTACATGTTACAAGATTTTAAACAAAAATTACATATAAATCAATTCTTAATTTTAAAATACAAAATAAAATATTCTAAGTGTCGTTCATGTTCAACTGTCAGATATGAAAGCATTTATATATATATATATATATATATTACAGCGTAAACAATATAATGAGGTGCAAAATTCTTACGAATAGAAAAATAACCCCTATGCAAGTGGTTAACCAAGATGATCTCAAACAGGCCAACTAATTTTTTCTTATTATGTACTTTTGAAGCAACATTAATAGTATTAATGAAAGTAGTCTCAACTAACTTTCCTTGAGAAAGCTATATATAATTTATAGCTTGGTTGTAGATAAGATGATATAAAATCGAGAAGATCACATGGGTAAGGAAAAGTGAAGGAAAAGGAAACATTAGAAACAAAGAGAAGCTCATGTTCTGTACATTTTCCATCTTGGAATGCTAGCTGATGATGTTCTGCATTATGCAATCCAAGAGGTGTATTTCAAAAATTAATATGGCATTTTTTCAGAACAAAAAAAAAATAATATTGCATTTTGTGAGACATGATTTCTGTTGAATATTATCCCTCGAATAAGTAATCGTAATTTACTATAATATGTTCAAAATTCCGTTGTCCCTAAAAAGTATATATGCAAATTCTTTTGATAAATCAAATGTTAAAAATATTTATAAAATATACTTTTTAAGTTTGGAAATACAAACTCTACATATTGTGATAAAATCGAATTAATGAGCTGTCATATATAATTTTTATTTTGCAGAAAATTATATTAGGAAGTAACACTTCCAATCCTAATGAGTTAGCACCACATTCTCCTCTTCTTTTTTTTTTTTTTCCCCACCTCTTTACTTGAATTGACCACTTGCTACTTCTTAAGCATTCCCAAGGAATATTGGATTTTGAGAACCGGAAAGGAGGTCAAATTTCCACCAGTTGACTGCACTGATAACCATACTTGCTTAGACTCCTTTGGACCACTTAACTAACACTTCTTCAATTTCAATTAAATAATAGATTTCCCATTCTTCTTTCTTTCTTTCTTTATTTTATTTTATTAAATAATTTTTCCGTTTATTCCAATCGTCTTCTCTAGAGCATTCACAAAAACATCTATATAAACCACTCCATTTCTTCTCTTGATGGCATATTGTCTCTCAGGCCATTTCCTCATTTATGCCATTTGGGGGGTTTTTTTTTTTTTTTTTTTAAGTAGTCTTTGCTTCTCTTGTATGAAGGATATGGGTTTATTCAAGTACTACACAACCATTATAGCTCTTCTCATAATATTGTTAAAGAATGTGAAGGGCTTCCAAAGTGGATGGACAAGTGCTCATGCCACATTCTATGGAGGTGGTGATGCATCCGGGACAATGGGTATTTACTCCATAATTCCTTTTTTTTTTTTTTTTTTCGTTTTTTGTTTTCGTTTTTGTTCTTTACTTTTTGGACGTATATATACACTTTGTAATACAAGAGCACCTATAATATAATGCAATAAATTATTGTACCAAAGGTAAAATTTAGCATTTGGTTGAAAAAAAAAATGTTCTCTAATGAAGTGTTATTTTTTATGTCAAATTTATCATTTGATTTTTTTTTATTTTTTTCTTATTTTTTCATGTAATTATTACAATATTTTTATTTTTAATTTTAATTTATATAAATATCATAAATTCATTTTACAAGTTTCAAAACATAAAAATGATGATAAAAAGTAAAAATAGCTTCGGGAATAACATCCCGTTTTTGAGTGAAAAATAGCATTAGAATATATATATACACAATTATATTGGAGATGATCTAAGATAGTTTTATTTAAATCTATCATATTTACATTAATGTAGCATTATTAGGGGCATATCACAAAAACAATATTGGCACATTAAATATATGAATTAATTATTGCGTTTAAATATGGTGATTTTTGTAAAGGTGGGGCTTGTGGGTATGGAAATCTATACAGCCAAGGGTATGGCACAAACACAGCTGCTCTTAGCACAGCAATGTTCAACAATGGGCTGAGTTGTGGAGCATGCTTTGAGATTAAATGTGTGAATGAGCAGAAATGGTGCTTACCTGGCTCCATAATAGTTACTGCCACCAACTTCTGCCCTCCCAATTACGCTCTCAGCAGCAATGCTGGCGGTTGGTGCAACCCTCCGTTGCACCACTTCGATCTTTCGCAGCCTGTTTTCCAGCGCATCGCCCTCTACAAGGCCGGCATCATCCCCATTCAGTACCGAAGGTAATAAGTTGATTTTTTAGTCCTTTTTTTTTTTTTTTTTGTAAAATTAATATTTTAAGCTTTTAGAAGAATTCGTTGTAATTGCATGAACAAGAGTGTAACTTAACTAAATGTACCACAAACAATTGTTCTGCTTATTCACTTAAAATGTAGGCTAATTACTGCCACTTTTATCCCAATTTATCACAAAATTGAGCAGTTACAAGTTGCCAATGGACAATAGATAAGTGTGTCAACTAAGCAACAATTTATGCATCTCTGTATACATAATACATATATACATGTTGGGATAGGTGGGAAGTTGAAATTAAAAAAATAACTGTTTTTTGAAAAAAAAAAAAAAAAAAAAAGTCAATTAATGAGTGATTAATTAACCATGGTAATAAGTGATTTATCAATGTTAATATGTATTTTTCACATATCGATTATGGTCAATTACTGATTAGCGATCACTTTCCTAAAAAAAAAATCGTTCATTTATTTATAAAATGAGTATTTAAAAATTGTATATTTACCTAATTTTTTTCTTGCATGTTATAGTATGACACACTTTTTCTTTCAGGAATTTTTTTTTTTTTTTTTTTTTTTTTTTTGTAACTCTCTCAAAGAGCCTACTCTAGAACTTATATAGAAATGTCAATTTATACATGTTATACATACATAACATTTGTGTATGTGTTATACAACCATGCAGGGTGAGTTGTAGAAAGAAGGGTGGGGTGAGATTTACCATAAATGGGCATTCATACTTCAATCTCGTTCTCATAACGAATGTTGGTGGAGCTGGTGATGTTGTGGCAGTGTCTATCAAAGGGTCCAAAAGTGGGGATTGGCAACTCATGTCAAGGAATTGGGGTCAGAACTGGCAGAGCAACTCCTTCCTCAATGGCCAATCCCTCTCTTTTAAGGTCACAACCAGCGATGGGAGAACGCTCGTCTCCAATGACGTGGTGCCTCCTGGTTGGTGCTTTGGCCAAACCTACACTGGCAGCCAATTCTAACTTCTTTTTTTTTTTTTTTAACATGTGGCCTTAAAGTGAAACCCCTAACCACAAAGTACTAAAAGTAGAAACCCCATTTGCCCAAGTACTTATCACCATTGCTTCTTTTCTTTTTTTTTTTTTTTTTTTTTTACTAAGCAATTCTATTCATCTCTGATCGAGTTGATTCGGTTGTGTAGGACACGCCGATAAGTGAGACGTCCTCATCTAACTCGGTCAAGACGTTTAGCATTTTTCTTTTCCTTTTAATATAGTAGAGAGATATATATAAATACTTTAGAGTGTTCTTCAACTCCTATAGGTAAGATTGGTGATAATCATTGGTGGGCACTTTTAGAAATGACCCTCTCATTTGGTTTTTGTCACATAAAATCCCCATGTTTGTTTTGGTGGTGTTAGGTCTTAGATTTTATTTGGGCCCAGAAGAGAAATGTGGAAGGTCGCCACTATCAATTCTCCACCAAGTTTAGCATAGGGCTTTCTCTTATTGGGCTACGTGACTGTGGAGCATGTTTTGTGTCTTGTCCAGCCCAAGCTCAGATAAATTATGTATCTTTTTTTTTTTTTTTTTTCATTTATTGTTTATTTGTGGTTGTCGGTCTAGTTAAAGTGCTATTGAAAGTGTTTGTTAGAAACACTAGTAGGCATTGTGGGTTGTAACTTGTGTTTTTGTCAATGAGACTATTTTTCCCAAAAATTGCTGCTTCCAAAAAAAAAATGTAATTTGCACATCAATATGTATCCTGTTGATTGCTTTAGGTTATAAAATCCCTCCAGTTAATTACAATCACTACTACAAAAACTAGAATAAACGACATTAATTACATGACGATTAAAAAAAAGTCTAAGGTTGGGCAAAAATGTGGCATGGGCCTTAGTTTAAGAATACCATTGCGAAAAAATTTGGTGCCACCATAATTTTCAAAATCGTTGTTGAAACACTGATTTCTACGACGATTTTACTATTTTCATCATGGTTTTTCAAAAACTGTCGTGGAAAGTGGGTTTTTGAAAGAAATACACTCTATAACACTAACATTGCTCAAAATGTACCAAAGACTATTGTAATTGTATGTCCGTCTCCAATTCATTTAAAAGACGAACAATCACAACACGAGACAAACAATTATTTTAGAAACGATAACGATTATAGTAAACGACAACTTATCATTTTGTTTTGAAAGAAACGGCAGCTTTTTTTTTTTTTTTCCCCCCTTGGGAAGTCAACTAGTCTCTCTTGTATTTATGTCTACATAAAAAAAGCATTAATAATATTATTAAAAAAAAACACACACACACACAACAACAACAAAGCTGATAGAATAAGACGCCTTTCAAAAACGACGACAATCCTTTTAAAATGTAGCAATGCATTTGCACTTTTTATGTGGTGAAAACTTGTCCTGTAAACTTTTAATCATGGCAAGTGGCAACTACCCCACTAACTTGCCAATTCGGCCCCTTAATTTACCCTTGTACTACACCTTTTTTTTTTTTTTATTGATTTATGAATTTTCCTTAAATTTGGGGATTGAAATTTGGGAACTTGAGTGTTTTAATGTTGGGGTTTGTCATTGAATTTGAAATAATTGGTAGGACGTGGTTTATGTCTACAATATATCCTATCAATAAATAAAATAAAATTCTACCGCCAAAACTAAAAATTATCAAAATTAAAAGTTTTAATGGGACAACTATTGCTATAAACCCTAGTAATTAGTAAGGCTAAATAGAGATCACATTCCACAAGCATTCTTCTTGATGGAAATTAAGCTGCATATTTTGGCAAAGCATACAAAATGGGAAGCAAGAAGAAATTAAGCGCCAAAATTTGAAAGCTAAAAGTTGTGAAAATTAAAAGTTTTAAGGGGCAACTATTGCTATAAACCCTAGTAATTAGTAAGGCAAAATAGAGATTACAATCCACATGTTTTTCTTGATGGAAATTGAGCTGCATATTTTGGAAAAGCATACAAATTGGGAAGCAAGAACAAATTAAGCGCCAAAATTCGAAAGCAGAACTGAAAATTTCTTCAAATTGACCAACAGAGAACCAAAAAAAATTTCTACATCACGAACTGCTCTTTCACAAATCAACTAATTGACGAAGAACAATTTGGCCGAAATTTAATATGAGCCTCTCAAAAGACTAGAGAAAAGAAAAAAATATACATCAAGAACAAATTAAAGAAAACAGAGTTGGTATAGATCTTTACATTCCAGTCTTAATGCTTTGTAAAGCGAAATGAAGCTTGTTATCAACCCGAAACGACCAAAGTTTGATCTCGTCGCCGTCTTTCAAACCGTTATCGCGAACGACCTCATGCCATGCCTTTGTTAGCGCATAGATTTTGCCGTTTGTTCTACCATCCCAACGCTTCAACTTCATGTTATCATACTCTTTCGTACAGCGTTGGTCTATCAGTTTCACCGGCAGAAGTATCCGTTTTCGACCGTCGAGTCTCTTCCTCTCATCGTCCCTTAAGAACTTTGTTTGGTCGGAAGCTATCGTCAATCTGAGGCTCCTCCCTCTCAGAGCCCCGAAGAAACGCTTCCGCAACACGAAATTCACTTCAACCCCGCCAGTGCTTTCGATCTTGTTCCTTAGAATTTGAGGAAGATCACCAGGCCACTGCGAAACTAGTACCGGAGGAGCTCTACTTGTGTTGACCTTGGCTTCCAATTCTTGCCTTCTTGCTTCGTCTATTTTCTTTGGTAGTTTCTCCAATTTCTCGGCAAGCTTGGGATCAGTAGAAGTTTCAACCAACGTATTAAGATTGTCGCAAACCCCCTTGCGCTTCACATCTCTCATTCTCAATGCCGGTACTTTCTGCTCATCATCATGATTTTGATCATCATGATCATTTTCTTCCCCCGCCTTCTGTTCCATTTTGGACCAAGAACTCGGTTTCGTTAAAGACTGATAACCGCCTGAGAATTAAAGAAGACCAAGAACGATGAAATTGACAATATTCAAGTACAAGATATAATTCTAGAGAAAATATTACAAAAATTTATGAAGTTTTACTTTTGGTTTTGTTTCGGTGAAAGTTGAACGTTGGAAAGGGAAATCAAAAGAAAAGAAGCAACTCACCCAAGCCTAGTTGATAAGATCAAACAATGAGTGAGAAGTTATGGGAGAGTTCGTTCAAGAAAGATGATCAGGGAGCTCTAGAGAGAGAGAGAGAGAGAAGTTATGGGAGAGTTCGTTCAAGAAAGATGATCACGGAGCTCTAGAGAGAGAGAGAGACAGGAACAAATTATTACGTGTACAGGTATATATAAGAAGTGTATATATAAGCGTTGCTATGCAATATATAATCCTATATATATAATATGCCACTTTTCTTTTCCTCTGAAAATGACTTTTTAAAGTGTCATTTCTTCCTCTCATTAGCATACTTTTGGCCTTTTGTTTAATATAGCTAGCGTTGAAACGACTGGTCGTTCACCTTATGGCATTTTACGAAATTTTTTTTTTTTTTTTTTTTTTGTTGAATTTACCCTTGGATAGAGTTTTCAAGATTTTGTTATATCATCTCTCTCTTAATTTGTGAAAAAACTTTTTGTAATGTATGAACATGTTTAACAGTGTATACACTGATTATTCACGCACAATATTGTATAAAATTAGTCTCTTTATTTAGCTAGGTTTATGAACAAAAATATGCCCCCGAAAGTATGATTTTACTTATTGGAAAAGGTGGGCAAGCATGACGAAATCAGGAGTTTTTATTAGGAGACCAATAACTATGAGTTTTTAATTTTTAAAGAAATAAAATGAATTTTTTACTATTTTAGGAGGGAGGGGGGCTATTTGTAAATTTGATTAAATACCTCTATAAAAACACAATTAATAAAAAGTTGAGGGGGCTTAGAGCATCTCCAATATAATTCTAAAAGATTGTGCCAATCGTATTTGGCATTTAAATGAAAAAATGTTCTTCGATGGAGTGTTACATTTTATACCAAATTTGTCCTATGTTAAATTTTATGACAGATTTGTCATAATACATAATGTCAAATTTAACATTTGATTATTAACGCTTGTTGGCTTGATTTGTGCCATGCAATTATTATAATATTTTTATTTTTATTTCAAATACTAAATGTTCAGTTTTACAAGTTCGGAAATATAACACAATGACAAAAGATAGAAATAGCATTAGAAATAACATTATGTATTTGATCATAAAACAAGATATTGTTATTTTTCACAATTTTTTTAATTAAATATATCATTGGATCTTCTTTGTGGCTTTGAAGATGTATTTTACAAAATCCCTGTTCAATTTCAACAGCTTTAAAGCGGTCATTGCATCTTCTGTAGTTGATCCATATTTGAGCAGTTTATTTAGTGTACGATTTGTAGCTATCAAAAAATAAAGAATGCACAAAGGTTAGAAACCCAATTAACTAAAAACAGTGCCTTTTTTTTTTTTTTTTCAAATAGTTCAGATCATTAAAAAAGAAAACTAGGAAAAAAAAAAAAAAAGGTTTATTACTTTAAGAGAGAGAGAGAGAGAGCTAGTGCTTCCTCAATTGGTGTAACTAGAGAGAACCATATGAACTGAGCCAAATTGATGCCAAAGCAGCCGAAATTACACTCCTCATAAAGATACCAAAACTCACTAATTACAGTTTCAAAGCATGTATATACAAAGCATACAGAAGTACATAACATAAACTCCTTCAGAAACCAAAATAAAACCGCTACGAGGTGCATCGAGTGCCCTCCCGCAATGCCGCCGTTAGGAAGGGCGACAAATGGGAGAAGAATTCCTCCCCTCCTAAGAAGCAATGGAGCTTATCCAGTAATTTAAAGTGTCAAAAAAAAAATTTTTTTGTGGTGTTTTATCCCCAAGCTTTTGCAAAAATGATAAAGAAAACACTTTTTTCTAGGATCAAATGAATAAAGAAAAACTGAACGTTATCCTGTATGGAGTCCCAAACTTCTGTTTTTCCCACAAGTCTTGAACCATCACACCATCAGAACGAAAAAGGGGTGGGAAAAAACTTCAAAAACGAAGAGGACTAAACAGGAAGATGAAGATACTTCGCCTCCCGTTTTTTTCCTAAGAAAAAGAGGATCCTTGAGAGGGGAAAAAAAAAAAAAGAGGATCCCACCATAGTGCCAAACATGACGCAGAGATCATCTAACAGCAAAAATATGGCGTTATATTTAATTTCCATAAATAAGATGCTGAGACTTTTAGAAAGATATAAAAGATTCAAGTAACAGCTGAACGAAGAAAATTTACATTGGAGAATCAAAGATTACGAAATGTCCTACAATGTCTTAACATAATAGTCTCAGTGAATTGCAACTCGGCAACGAATATGATACAATGTACATACATTCAAACGCCTTGATTTTTCAGGAGAACTCTTCGCAGTCATGACCGACTAGAACAAATTCCAGTTAACCCTCTTCAGACTCTACACAAGATTCAAATTCCAAACAACAGAACAAAACTATGAGAAACAAGTGAACAGCCCCCTCAGAGGGAAAAAGAAAACTCACTCCAGCAAAGCATATATTTTTATTATATTAGTCCTTTTTAATTTACGCCTTTTGATCTAGAATGCAGAAAACTGCCAAAAGGACTACAAAGAAGTTGAATTTATCATATATCAAAATGACACAGAAAGTTCACTGTCTAGATAAATGGTGAACATCTAATATGGCGTATAATTTGATCCTGACATGAGCAAGAGATTTAGAAAAAGTCGGGTACCATGTATAGCTTCCATGTTGTCTTCTTTGTAAACACCAAGAGGCGAGCCACGAACGGATAAAAGCATCTCCCCAGGCTTTGGGAGCCTTATCGTTTTGGGTGTCATTCCAATAGAGGGCCTTTCGCTGCTCATCTGCAGCATAAACGAATAAGAAAATTACTTCACCATCTCTAGCAACCCAAAAGCCATTAAGATGATCTTTTAGCTCAAGTATAAATCATAAAACCAATATTACTACAAATGTTCCTTTATACTCGGTTTCCCAACTGCTTCAAAGTCTCTTGTTGTGTTTTAAGGACTTGATGTTTATTATTGATGCATCTGAATCAGAACAGTCGAGAAAAACAATATGAATATGTAATGCTAAAAATAAAGAGAAAAGATACAGACTCTGAAGCTACAAACCCCAGGCGTTCGCAATGTGTCTTGCAGTCCTAACATCTGAGTCTCAGACGGTTCTTCCAGAACCTACAAAAAAGAAATTGCAGTAAGGAAGATTATCAAAGAAAGTCGTGCATTTTTTCAGTATTGCTTGGATGGTGCTTTGAAAGATGCTGTATGTTTGTGCTTTGTGGTAAATTTTGAAATGTGCTTTGTTTGATTGTCCTAAAATATTAAGCCCAAAATGTATTGTTCACGATTTACCAAAAACTTCATTGCATAGTTAAGTTAAGATGTGTAAATTCAATTAGGAACAGCATGTAAAAGAAAGCATCACACATTATTTTAAATACAATTAGACATAAAGGATTACTCAATTTTTTAAAATTACATTCAAACACAACTAGAAACTTCGTATAAATAAACATATATATATGGATATATAAATTGCAAAAGAACATACGAACTCTCCAATATGCGGATCATCGCCAGCTAGAAGGCTTGTTTTCACTGCCATCAACCAATTAATTCGTGTGAGATACAATAAGAGCTGAAAGAAATTAGATCTCAAATCTAGTACATAAGAAATCAAGAATTTTCCTATACCTGCTTTACTAGAAAATCCAAAACCCCCCAAAGATGTGATTGGAGCAGAACAATCAGAATAAGCAATGGACAATCGGCGCAAAAGGGAAGCATGGACATCTCTTCTATCGTCCATATATACTTCGCCTTCTTTAGCATTCCATTGTACTTCAGCCTGTCCATTTTCTCCATGTCTAACCAGTGACAGGTTAGGAAAGTTCCGTGCAAAAAATTGTAGTACTGGGGTCTGCAACTGCTCCTTGTTGAAATTTGAGCGAAGCAAACGTAATTCAGTCATCATACGCCCAATCTCCACATCACGAATAGCCCTAATAGCACAGCTTTGTCTCTCGACTGACAAATTAAGACATGATAATAAGAGTACTACAATCAAACAGGAAACTTCTCTCTTAAGATCTTAATTGCGGCTCAAATTTAGTAAATTTGCATCTTTGACATCCATCTAGTATTCAACAAACTTTCTTATGAAACTGCAGTTTACCAAAAAAGTAAAATGATGGTGCTTCAGTAGCAAAAGTTTTAAAAAACTGTGAATTAAGATAATGTAGGCAAAAATAAATTACCAATAGCCATATACAAATGCTCAACCAAAACAATGTTCATTAATTCGTACTATGTTTGGTAGAGTGGAAAAGGGAGAGGAAGGAAGTTGGAGGAGGGATTTTAGAGAGGAAAATGAAATCATTTAGAATGTTAGGTAGAGAGGAAATTGGGAAGGAAGTTTTAAAATCCATGGAACCCACCATTTTTTAATCCTTCCAACTTTGGAAAGAAAAAAGGAGGAAAAATTTTGACAACAAAAGTAGTATGTAAAATACCTATTTTTGAGTTCCAAACTTGACTCCACCATAAGATATAGAGTTCGAATCCCCCCCACCTAAAGTTCAAAAAAAAAAAAAACAAAAGGACCTTAATCCCTCTTTTCTTTCTATCAAAGAACGTGAAAGAAAATCTTCTCCCTCCTTCTATATTTTCCTCACCAAAGTATTTTACTTCTCCTTCCTTTCTATTTTCCACCCTCCCTTACCAAACATATTAAAGCGAAAGAAATAATGAGCATCATTGGAAACAACATATGCAAATTCTTGTGAGGCTCACTTTCCCTACTAAGCTGCAGTTCTTAATAACTTAGCCCGAAAACTCTGAACAGTCTTAATTTGCACATAAAAATCAAATAAACAAACTAACAAGAGAAAGAAATGAACATAAAAGCGAACAAGAGTTCAATTAAGTAAATCAGTTGAGCAAAATTTTTATACCATCTGGGTCTGTGAATTGAGCTTGTTCCTTCTCAATTTGGGGTTCTTTCACTTTGGTTGAGGCTTGTTTTGCAGTTTTCTTAGTAACCTTTCGCCTTCCCATATAAACCACTAATAACAAAAATCACAATTCTGTAAACAACATAACAGAAACATTTTTTCACCAAATTGTTTCTGAAAAAAACTGTTCTATTTTTCGAACTCCCAATGCAAATACGTGAAATTTGAGTTTGGCCTCCAATTTGGAAACGAGATTGAAGTCTAAAATTTAAAAAATATTTCATAATGAGAAGATCTTTCGGTGCTTACTTTCGAGAAAGTAAAAGGAAACAAGAAAGAAGAAATTTGAAATTTACCTGGAATCCAGAAAACGAGAAAGGTAGTCGAGAACGAACAGGGAAATTTTTTAGGAGCAGTGGAAATGAAAAATTAGAGGGAAATATTTTGAATTTTTCATTCACACTCGCACAAAACGGAATTTTGCGGCCAGGAGCCGCAATCAGTTTTTGGCTGGGCCTCGCTATTCAGAAGCCGACAATTTGCTTGGCCCGTTTTTCCTTTAAGCCGGAATTGTAGTAGGCAATAAAGAAGAAGTACGAGCCCGTTTACTATACACACTCAAATTCTACTTTTTTTCATCATATTTTTTATTTTTTTTTTAAAAAAAATTTATCTTTTCTAACAAAGTCAACAAAAATTACTATTCAAATTTAAAAATCTCAACTTAACTCAAACTCAACTCATTCACCAAACACCCCCTAAAAATAGCATGTTTGGTTTTTTAAATTGGGGGTGTTCACTTTCCAGTTTCCTCACACAATTTTTAATTATGTTTTTAATACTAAATTACCCTTCTATAAAATTGCTTTTAAAGATAAAAAATTATTTATAAGATACTTCTTACGCACATCATATTATATTTAACATACTAATAATAGACTAATTTAAACACAATATATATTAAACACTGAACCCTAATTAATTATGATCAAATAAAGAATAAACTAGAGCTTCCCCTGAAAAAAAAAATAATAAAAGAAAGAAAAAAAAAGTATTAAATTTGCTTTTAAAAATATCACGTATCATTTGTAGAATTCATATACGTATATATTAGAACTCTCCCATATGACACCGTCAGACCGCCAACCATGAAAGTTCTCTCCCTCTCTAATGGGTTATACCACACTCTTCTACAAGTTATACCGATATTCTACACAGGTTGTACTGTCAAACAGCCATTCTACCAGACGAAAAAATGTTCCTATATATATATATATACACACACATATACATACATGTTTCTTTCTTTTTTGGTTGAAAATAGTAGTATACATAAAAGAGCGAAAATGGCAAAATCTTAGAAGAATGGCTGCCAACATGCAGAAAATACATTATAGTTCTGCAACGACTTTACATAATAATATTCATATATTGAAAAGCAAGAGTATTAATTTGTTGAGTTTCTTCTCTTTGCTTTTTGAAATGGTGGATCGAGAAGTCGAAAATGTTCGACTTTATTAATCTCATGGTTTCTGAAAAAAAAAAAATAATTAAATTAAATAAAAATGTTATAAAAATAAAGTTAAATTATTAGACTGATTCTTGAACTTTTAACTTTATACAATTTTGGTTTTTTTCGCAATTAAAATGCTCTTAAACTTTTAAAATATTACTACAATAGTTCTTTATATTAATTTTTGGACAGAATCCGTTAGATAATATTACTTTTTGATCAAATTACTAATAAATTTCATTTAAAAATTAACAAAAATGACTATTGTAGTAATATTTTAATAATTTAAGGATAATCCCTTTCATAGTTGGAATTATAATAAACTATTAAAAACATTGTTACACTAGTATTTTTTATTTTTTTTTTTACGGAATCCGAAGTTATTGACCATATTACTAATAGATTTCATTCAAAAACATTTTAAAAGTTTGAGCGTATTTTAGCTAAAAAAAAAAGTTCTTTACTAAAATTACATAATGTTAAGAGTTTATGAATTAAATAAACAATTTAGTCCTAAAAAAAAAGTAACTGTTGGAAAATTGGATTTTTCACTTGCGATTTCTCACAAAAAGAAGAAGAAGAAAGTTTGTTTAGAAAAAGAAAAGGACTTAGAAAAAAAATATTTAAAAAAAAAAGGGATTATTTATGGAATGAAGGGTGAAAAAAGGATTAAATTTATAATTTAATTGAAGGGATTTTTTTGGAAAAATAAAATGGTGTAACACGTAATAATTTAAATTTAAAACTTAATTGGTAGGCGATTTAAGAAAGGAAATGGAAAAAAAAAAAAAAAAAAAAGACTGAAAGATGTCAATAGACCTCCCCTTTAAAAATATTTAGAGTAAATAATAAATTTGTTAGATAAATAATAATTATTATAAATATGTGATTTACTATCAAATTTATTTTTATCTAGTAAATTTTCTATCGATGTAGATGCTTAGATATATTTCCTATAGTCCCACCACAACCTGTTGTTTTATCATTTTCATAGAATATGATGTCGTTCCAGCTCTCTTTATGTTGGGGTTGTTTCGTTTGAGTCGTTTTCTCCCTAAGTTGGTGTCGTTTGTAACTTCAATTTTCTAGTTGTCGTTTTCTGTATTAGTGAGTCTCCTTGTAGGGGTAGATTGTACTTTGGAAGCACACATTGGCATTTGGCTTGTATTTTCGTTGCTTTGTAGCTTCTCTGCAACCTATATGGTTTTATTTATGCCGACCAATTGAGTCACGTTGAAACCTCATATCGTTGATTCACTGGGAACTGTTGTTTTTCAGTTGTGTTCTATTTACTTAGTAACTTTGCTATTTAATTCAATATTTTAAAACCTTATTGTTTATTTCAACTATTTTCATAAAAATGTTATTTATTTACTATTTCCGTTGTGAGGTAAATAGCATTTTCATAAAACAAAAAAAAAAAAAAGTAAATAATATGATTTCAAAATATTTGAAATATATAACAGCAAATAGTAAATTTATCAGAGTTATTTACTAAATAAATCATTAGTAAAATTTTATATTTACTCCAAATATTATTAATTATTTACTGTAAAAATTTTATTTATTGGTTTCTTCATTTGAAAATTTGTCTTCTTATTATTTTATGGTATGGAATCTATAAATCATAATTATTAAAAAGAAACAAAGACACTCTTAAGTTTTAAACCTATGAGCTAAGACTTAAATCTCTCACATCCCATTTATTAGGCTAGTCCCAACACAATTTTAGAATTTAGAATTTGTAAAATTATATTCATAAAAAAAAATTGTAAAAATTAAAAGCATGATAAATAGACATCATTCTTAAGGGAAAAGAATATGCATGGAAGGAATCCGTTGCCGTGACGCGGGAAGCCCCAGTTCTGCGATCTGTCCAGGTGAACGCGACCCATTGACAATGCGGGTGAAATTACACACCGACGTGAACCCATCGACCCCAATCCAACTGGAAGTTCCAGAAGATCTACGGACGTAAATGAAAACAAGGGACCAACCCCCTACTTACGATGACAATGGCGAAGAACGCAAACTCGCGACGAGCAACCCCCTGATGGGATGACGCTGACGCTTGCTCTGCACGGACAGGAAGCTAGCGACGGTATATTCGGAATTCCGAAATTTTTTTTATCATTCAAAAATAAACTTATTTGTAAATTGAACAAAAAAAGGACTTTGTGTTAACCAAAATAGAGATACATATAATTTAACAAAAAAGGAAAAATCAGATTCTCCAGTAAAAGTATTGGATCATTTGGGATTTTTGGAGGAGGTTTTGAAGATTTAATTTTTGAGATATTTGAATTAAAATTTTAAAAATATATGTTTGATTGAAAAAATTCTTTGAAGTAAAAAAAATATTAATACTTAAAATGTGTTTAGAAAAAAAAAATCAATATATATCTTATTTTATTTTTTTTGTAATTCTATATATCTCTAATAAATCATTTCATCTAAATATAAAATAAGAAAATTATAAATTTTTTAAAATTTAAATTTATTGTAAATATTTAAATATGTGAATAATAAAAAGTAATTTTAAATTTTAAAAAATGAAAATAAAAAAGCTGGATATAATATGTAAAATGCGCCCAAACGGGTCGAAAGTCCAACAACAAATGTGTTGGGCAAAATAATCCAGCCGCAAATGCCGTGGGTCTCAACTCCACATGAGATGCTCTTGCAGTTTAGAGAGAGAGAGAGGGAAAGATAAAGGGAAAGAGAGAGCGAGACGCTGACAACAATGGCAGAGACGCCGACGGCGACGGAATCCTCCGGCGATGACCTATCAGCATCACCGGCGTCGGAATCAAATCACGAGAAGAAGCTTGAAAATGCATCAACATCATCGACAATTGCAGCCATGGCGGAGGATCTCCAGCGCAGCGTCCTCAGCTCCACTGACTCCGCCATTCGCTCCGCTCGCTCCCTCCACCACAACTCCTCCGCTCATTTCCGTAACTTCCAGGTCGCCATTTCAAAAATTTTCACTTTTTTTTTTTTTAATGAAACTTTTGTTTTAGAATTTACCATTTGATGATCATAACATGATGTATATATATGTGTGTATATATATTGTTTTATAATCGTAACAGGATTTAGTAGCTAATGCCAAATCTCACTACAAAGCTTATGAAGACACTTTCTTCAACACTGTTAAAGGTAAACCCTAGCTCCATTTCATATATATGTTTGTGATTGATTAAAAAAATCACGTTAATATGAGTTCCATATGTGTGTGTGTGTGTGTGTGTGTGTGTGTGTGTGTGTGTGTGTTTGTGTGTGTGTGTCTTGGATATAATGCAGAAGAGTTGAAGAGTGCAAGGGAACACCCAGTTGCAACAATTGGGGTTGGTGTTGCTTCTGGTCTCCTCCTTCTGCCAGGTATTTTGTTCTTTTTTTTTTTTTAAGGTTCTTATTTTGCACTGATTGCCAAGTTCGAATGATATATAGTTGTTAACGTTTCATCTGTTTGACTTACTGTACTACTGGATTCCGATTAGCTTCAACTATGGTTTTCTATAATTTGACTGACACGACTTGTTTGATGAAGTTGTGATGCACTAGATTGATCATTTGGGTTGTTGGTCATGCTTTAACTATGCTGACAAACTTTGCCGATTTTTCATCGGAGATCCCAAGGTGATTGGTTTTCATCTCATTTGATCTATAGAGTCTAATGAAGTATATTGCTAAGACCAATGGGATTGAGAAAAATTGGCTTGTCCCTAATGTGAAAACACTGGACTTGGCGGATTCCCGTTGAAATCAAGTTGTAGATTTTATTCCGAAGCTTATGTAAGGTTCAGAGAAGAATTTTTTGTCTTTCTTTGTTTCGAGGAGGAGACCTTGTTCTCGTCTCCTTGTAATTGATTAATTAATCAATGAAAGGTTTTTTCTTATTAAAAAAAAAATTACGAAGCTTATGTAGGTAGTGTGATTCTTTGACTTTGGATGTTGAGTAAAACATTTTAACCTTAAAGTTTTTTCGTCCTACACAAGTCCTTGCCGTTTGAGAATACCTAACAAACCTGCCTTGTGAGGCCTTGCCACAACTTTACCCACCTCCCACTACACTATTGCAGTGAGTGAAGTACGGATTAAGGAGTAAGGACTCATATTCGATCAGTAAGTGCAAGTGTCTGTGTTTATCCCTCATACAACTAAGGCAAATGAAAAACAGTAGTTCACAACAAGCCAAGTCAATTCTCCAATTGCACAGTCTGGTCAACTGTTGCCGGCGTCCAAGCAGTGTATTTACATGTTCTATGTCGTGCTTGTCTGCTGCATCTGCATTTTGTTGGTGAATCTATGTATTAATTTTGGCAGATTGTTATCTCTGATTTCTGAAAATGATTTTGTTTACCTCAGGACCTAGAAGGTTCTTGTTCCGTCATACATTGGGCCGACTGCAAAGCGAGGAGGTATTATATCTATTAGCCTACTGCTGTTGTTGAGTTGCTGTAAATATATTCCTGAGCAAGATAAGTGCTTCAAAGCAAATATGGACTTACACGCATACTTAAAATTCACCGAAACTGGGTACAAGCTAATGTGATCCTTATAGACAACTGTAAAATTCCATGATATTGGTGATTAGAAGGATTTTAACAAGATCAAGGAAGTATCATTTTTATGTCGCTGTATAATTTTAAAATCTGAAGTTGACAGGAATCGCACTCTACAATCAGTATCAAATAAGCATAACATGTATTATTGATAGCTTTTGAAGTTAGTTTACTTGTTCTAGCAAGAGTTCCGTGTTAACCTTTGTTTGCAGTTGTACATTTTTATTAATAGCTCTCCGTCTTTTACCCCCTTCCCTCTCCATAAATCTTAACAAAATTCTTGCAGGCACAATTTGTTAGAGCTGAGAAGAATGTGAAGGAGATTAGCCTTTCTGTGGATGTGATGAAAAATGAAAGCAGAAAACTACTAGAAAGGGTGGCTCTTGCTGAAAGGGACATGAAATATGGCCATACTGAGCTGATGTATATAACTTGAGCACTCAATGTTTTGACATCGAATTTTATGATTGGTTTTGTCAAGTTAATCCTTAAATTTGATACGCATCAGATTTATCTGTTTTGTTTATGCAGGAAAGCTGGAAATCAAATTCAACATCTCGCAAATTCTGTTTACAAGGTTGAAGCTCAAGCAGCAGGTATTAAAATAATTGTTTTGAAAGAACCTGGGACTCTTGATTGTCTTCAACTTTTTGCGATATGTCATGCTTTCTAGAGAGTGTTTTGTATATATTGCTACATGCTAAAATTGATACACTCTATTTTACCATTCGAATAGATATGATGGATGGCCTGCGGGAAATCCCTGGAAGGGAGGCTTTAAAACTTAGGGCCGAGGCAAGTCGAGCATTTTCCTCATAACTAACTCTTCAATTGTGTTATTTATTTAAAAAAATAAATAAATCCAAGCTTTCCCATGTTCCTCATAACTAACTTTCCTCCGACTTGTTAATGGTTTTCTAAGGTCTTCCTAACTTGTCTTTTCTTTTCTTTTTCTTTTTCTTTTTTTTTTCCTCTCTCATCTTTTCATCAGGTTGCTTCTATGTTGTCGAATTTAAAAAAGCAGAGGGTTGAGCTGGACAAACGGATAGTGAAGATTTCTGATTCAGGGGTTCCTGTGTAATGAAAATTCAAGTTTTGCTGCCTTGTCATTGTCTTTTTTGTTCAATCTATATATTGGTTTGGGCAACAGCTACTGAGTTAATAATAACAACAGAGGATTAAAAAGGAGAAGGGGGGAAAGGATTAAAAAGAAGAAGGGAGGGTGGAAACACAATAGATTTTTATCACCTCAACTTTATATTGTTTCATTTGGTTGACGTGTGAAAAACGAAGGGTGTTGGTTGGTTTGAATTTTATTTTATTTTAGTTTTTTTAGGGAAACAGAAATCAAACCGCATCATGTATGATCTGATTGGTTTGTTTAGGTTTAAAGATGGAATAAATAGATCTTTATGTACGAAAAATTTGTATCGCTTTTGTAAAATATATAATTAACTATTTTTATAACTTTTAACTTGCTTAATTTTGTAGGAATCATAAAATGACATTAAGCTTGTAAATAGCAAATTTCAGAAAATAATTAAAGTAATAGTAAGTTTTTAAAATATTTAGAGGAAATAATAGTACTTAATAAATTTATCAAGTAAACGATTTGTTTACTTCAAATTGTTATTTACTTAATTATATTGATAAACATGCCAAGTCCTCTTAATATCTGTGGTTTAAAATATCTAAAATTCAAAATGAAATCTACGGAAAAAACAAAAAACAAAAACCAACCAAGATTAAACCAATTAGAACTAAAAAACTAATTAGTTCCATTTAGTTTGATTGGTTTACACGGTCTGTCGGTTTTTTGAACATCCATAGTGCAAACTCATATTTCCGATCTTATTTCAAGAATAAGAATCACGTTAAAATCACTTGGCAAGCAAGAATCAAAGCTTGGTCCCTTCCTGACTACACCAAATGCAAAGGTTTATGCCATGAGGTTGGCCAATTCAGCTGCATTCAAGAATATTTATGCAGACATTGTTATGGAGACCTCATTTCCAAGGAGTAGATCATGTATGTACCCTCATTTGGGGCAAAGTCGGTTATGATCTGTCATTCAGATTTTTAGTTTGGCACATTTATCTTCGGTGTTTTTTAAAAGCTTTGTTTTTCAGATAAATAATGTGTTTTGTTTGCTTTCTCTGTTGTTCTTTGTGGAGAGTGCTCAGCTCTAACTGATGACATAAGCACATAAAAAAGACATTCAAGAACTACACGATAAGCCCCTTGCACTTTTAGATTGCGGAGCTCATTTACTTTTTATCCATCACTTTGTTGCGCCTTTTTTTTTTTTTTTTTTTTTTTTTGAGAAGAACACTTTTTTGCTTTTTCAGTACAATGAGAGGGTTGCTTTCTTTCATCATTGAAAGAAAAGTTTCTTGGGGTGGGGAGGGAACAAAACAAAAAATTTTGCCCCCTTTAATTGGGGCTGTCCCTAGATGATTAAAAACAAAAAGGTCTGCTTCATAATTTCATATACAAATAAAACATGTAATATAAATTTCTAGCAAAAAAACAAAAAAACAAAAAAACATGTTCTATAGATATTATATTGAGAATTTCAAAAGGTTACTTCCTCATTTGTGTGAAAAGCTCAGGAGGTTTTCCGCTTGCTGCTATATTGCTACCAAAAGCAGAGAAACCACCAGTCCCTTGTTGGCTGCCGAAAGCCCCAAATCCACCACCTATTCAGTTTGCATCATAGAATATCAACTTTAATCAGTAAGAACAACAAAGCGACGATAATAAAAGAAAAATATACACTTTACCGTCACAGGAAACTCACCAGCTGAAGCCGCACCACCAAATCCACCACCAGCAGAAGCTGCACCACCAAATCCACCACCAGCGGAAGCTAAGCCACCGAATCCACCACCAGCCGAAGCTACGCCACCAAATCCACTTCCACCTGATGCTGCAGCTCCAAACCCACCACTGCCACCTGAAGCAGCAGCAGTGAATCCACCACCGCCAGAAGCTGCAGCAGCGAATCCACCACCACCTGAAGCTGCAGCAGCAAATCCATTGCCAGTTGAAGCCAAATTACCAAACCCTCCAGCAGTGGAACCAATATTAGCAAATCCTCCACCGCTAACAGCACTTGAGAAGCCACCTGAGGAACTAGATGCAGCAAATCCACCGCCAATGCCACTGGGAGATCCAAAACCAGCTCCTGGTAGACTGGCTCCAAGCTGTCTCGACTGTCCAAAGGAACCAAGAACTGATCCTAAGGCTTGCTGTCCAATCTGGGAAGGCTGGCCAAACCCACTTGTCGGAGATTGTGCAGTTGTTCCAGTGACAAATCCACCAGAGAATGCACCCGAGCTCACAGGCTGAGATGTTTGGGGAGCCTGTGGAGATTGGAAGCTGAAAGATGCAGGACGAAAGAGCTCTCCACTAGGAACATTCATGGTGAAAGGTGAAGTTGACACATTTGTTGCCGAGTTACCAAAGGAACCACCAAAAGGATTAGATTTAGGAGCAGAGGGATGAGGAGTAGAGCCAAGCCCAAACCCACCAAGGCTTCCCAAATTAAGGTCAGTAGCGTTGGTCGATTCTGGAGCCTCCTCATCCATGTCATCGTCATTGGTGTTTGAAACATCAAAACTTTCAGTTTTTGCACCACTAACAGTTGGAAGAGTTGGTTGTTGTGTCGGGAACGGAGCAGGTAAAGATGATGGCTGCTCTGGCTGATTCTTCAATGTTATGCTAGGTGCCGGACTTGCAGCACTAGCGAAAATCAGCTGGCTTGCAGATGCTGTTGTTGTGGAAGTTTTGATTAATGGAGTAGTCGACACTAAAGACGTAAGCTTCATATCGAATGCACCTATGTAAGGGCCAGATTGTGTGGCTGGTACTTGGCTAGCATTGTCAGCATCCGAATTTGAAGGTTGAAGCTCTGTTGCAGTTTTGGTTACGGAGGTAGTTGACACCGAAGGTTTAGGCTTCATGTCGGTTTCACCTTTGGAAGATGCAGGCTGCATGGATGGCACTTGGGTGGCAGTGTCCGTATCTGATTTTGAAGAAGCTTGCAGCTCTGTCTTAGGAGATTCTGATGTGGAGAGTTTTGTTGGAGATGGGGAAAATAGGAGGGCTGGTGGTTTAGGACTCTCATGGGGGAGAGTAGCAGAAGATGGAAGAACTGGAGAAGCAAAAGCTAATGATGAAGACGTTGAGATAGTTTTATAGGCATCTGATGTGGTACTAGAATTGGTAAAAGATTTACTTATGGGCATGACAAACGATGAGGTTTGAGCAGTCGAAGATGAAATAGATAATGAAGTCGGAGCAGATGGAGATGATACGGATAAAGAAGATGGAGTAGCTGAAAATGACAATGAAAATGTGGGAAAGGCCGAAACTTTTTCATGAGTTTGACTATTGCTTCTAGCAGTATCAAGCTGTTGAGCTTTTCCCAGCAGGCTCTGTGTTCCGGAAGCAGCAGATGTAAGGGAAATCGGAAAGCCATGCTTCCCCTCTAATTCTGGAAATGAACTCGACGTTAAGGGCCGATTCTTTGAGCTGTCAGTTACTAAAAGTGCAGTCTCTTTACTAGAGTCTAACTCTTCGCCAACTTTCCTTAGAAATGTTGGCGTCTGAGTGGATGACACTGTAGGAAGTGATGGTTTTAGATTAAGGTTCACAGGAGATTGCAGCTTCACTGCGACTGCATCAGACTTCTCTACAGAAGTTATGCCACTGCTTGGTTTTTCAACAAGCGTATCACTAATAAAAGTATCCCTCATGAACTTTGGTCCTTCTACAGCAACCAAATGGGATGATGATGACATGTGGTTCATTTGGAATATAGGAGACTGCGGCTCTGCAAAAGAAAATGATTTTGGACGGTCGCTCATAGATGGAGTTGCTTGTTTTACAGCAGCCTGTTCTGCGGGTTCTTCTGAAATGACAGTTGTTTATTTTCATGACAGCAATAATCCGATCCTTTTCAAGTAAGCTAATATGATATAATGAATGTAATCAGAAAACCGTTCTATAGTTTGGACTTTCTCACGGCTCACCTTTGTTTTCGGATAAAGACAAGGTTGAAGAGGCAGAATGATCCCTTGACCAAGCTCCTGCTGATCTCTCTAGCATGTGAGAACTAAACATTTGCTTATCAGTAGGTACACTTGGCTTACGACTTTCTTGCAAAAGAAGTCTCTTTACAGTTGTTTTTGGAGGCTTGTAACTAGCCCAACTCTGATGAAGAAAATAAGAACAAATATATTAATTAGTATCTGAAAAGATTTCTAGTATTACCCTATTTAGGGAAGCAAATAACCTTGTCTGGAACTCGTAAAACCAAGATTCAGTGAACCACTCAAGGTACAGTTACAAAGTCCAAACAGTGCCTGCAGGCACGAATTTGGAGACAATAGAATTGAAAATCGAAAGGTTTCTTTAGTATGATATATGGAAACTCACGCCAAGTTTCATGTTTGGTTCCACAACAGCTAATAAATAGATTCGGAAAATTAACTCCTGGTTGCAAATCTGTGTTTTCTCATTCTAAAACAAACAAGAATCCTCATATCCTGAATAGTGAATTCCAACTCTTGCAAGGTTATTTGGTCATAAATAGCAACCTAAAGAAGTGATTAACAAAAAATCTCTGAGCATATAGACATCTATCAGAATACATTTCTTTGCCTATTTATTAACTCGGCAATAACCAGCCTTCGAATATCCGAAAATGCAAGGGGGAACACACACCAAAAAAATAAAATAAAACTAAAATAAGTAGACACATGTATATCTGGTTATGGCTGGTCTTTCGAAATACTTGGCCAAATTAAATAGTCAATTTATGGAACAAAAGAAAAAAAAAACAATTTAACAACTGTCAACACTAGCGTTATTTCCTTGCTGAGAAAATAAGTTCATATATGTAGAAAGTAACTCAAATCTGTGAGAAACCGAACCACAGAAAACAGTCTAGAGAAACATTACCTGGTCCAGTGAGTCTCTTCTTCTCCTTGCAGTCTCCTGATCATAACTCTTCAAGACACTTGATTTTCCTCTGGACTTGTCTTTAGCTGAAGCAGAACCAGAAGAAAGTAAAAGTTTACTGTTTAATGGAGTACCACTCACTTTTTCTACATTTGGAGAACTGTAGGAGGCATCATAAGGAATCCCTATGGTTTCAAACAACTCTTTCTTCACATTCTTCTGCTTCAAAGAAGGCGACTCTACCTTCAACATCGCCATTTGTTTTGAGAGACACTCAGAAAGTTTTTCCGCAGCTGCTAATTGAGAGCTCATCGTGTTATGTAAACTGTGAAAAGATTGAACACGCCTGTATAGAAATAAGCATAATAGAAATCAGAATGCGAACTAGCTTCTCTCCAAGGGTGTCACACAAAGTGCGCTTAAGCAAACATTTGATGGGAGAACAACAAAAGCACCTATTTTTCATAAAAATATACATATACACCACAAGCTATACATCTATCTTCAGAAATACCTTGAGGGTCCAAATCTGGTCTGGAAAGCTCTCTTACCAGCATGAGCTTCACCATTTTCACCAAATTTATTAAGTTCAATGCTATTAAAATGCCTCTCCAATTCAATTAACTGATTAGTCAAATCCTGAAACATGCAAATGTGCAAGAAATTAAAGCTAGAGAAAAGGAATTACTCGACCATCAGGTCAAAAAAAAAAAACATTGCTAGTAAGAAAGCTGGTTGAGCTACCTCATTCAACTTTGATATGTGTCGCCGCTTCATCTCCAGTTCAGAACTCAATTTTTGGCGATTCCAAAGGTCCCAGTATTGGTTATCAGAAGCTTGTTTGACAATGCCCTCCATATATATTCTCCTTGCCAAAACTGAGCCAGTTGAACAATCATTTTTAAGGGATTCAAAGAGAGAGGGAAAGTGAGTTAAAGATGACATGCTGACTATGCTTACAAGCAGTTCAGACTTATTGGACTACTTAAACACTAAAAAAGTTGGCAAAATTGACCAAGCTTCATCCACCACAGATCTCCTACTAGCAATCAGTTGCTAAATTACAAAAAAATGTTAGGAGTTTTCTTTTCGAGAGGTTTTCGTATTGTCTGTTCTCTGTGTTCCTTTTGGCTATTTAATAACTTTGTTTAGTCATTAAAATGATATGTGTTTAGACAAACTCATGGTCCAATAGTACGTGTTTAGACAAACTCATGGTCCAATATTAACATACTATTGTTACTGTAGATAAATAACCACCGTTTGCACAAATATAGCACACAAAATACCTTGTATTGTCTTATCAAGAAGATTTCGCACCTCTCCAGTTCTTTCATCCATAATACTCTGCAAAGCCCAAAGACAGCTTACATTTAACAAAATAATGAAATTAAAGATCACAAGTACAAAACATGTGTTGCATCTAAAAGGCCAACATTCAAAGGAGCTTAAGAAAATCGAACATAAGCATTCCAGCAACGAATATACTTCTCAAAGTCTTGACGATAGGATTGAAGTCCTGGGTTTTATTTTGATTAATTAGGAGCTTATGATCATTTATTGAAGACCTCGTGATATGTTTGGTAGGAGGGATGGAAAATAGAGAGGAAGCAACAGTAAAATACCTAGGTGAAGGAAATTAAAAGGAAAGAAGTCGTTTTCTTTCATGTTTTTGGTGGAAAAAAAGAAAAAAGGAAAGAAAATGTCTAATCTAATGTGTTTTACAATTATGACCTCATAGAAGTTAGAAGATAATGAGAGAGTAAGGTCAAAATAGTGATTTCACCTGCCATTCTTTTGGCCAAACTTTTCCCTCTTATTTTCTTTCCAATGTTGGAAAGATTAGAATGGTGTGGACCCCATGGATTTATGTTTTCCTTCCCTTCCCATTTTCCACCCTGCCAAACAACCAAAAATCTATTTTCCTCTCTAAAATCCCTCCTTTCCCTTCCTTCCTCTCCCTTTTCCACCCTACCAAACAAAGGCTAATAACCAACAACAATGACAACCAAAGCTTGTCAAAGTTAAGCTCGAGCAAGCAAATCTAAAACTAATGGATTTATTATGGCAAATAACAGCACGCCAAGAATTTAAGTAAAAAGAATCACCCTCCACTTTTGCCATTTGTCAGATAGAGTCAAAATTCCTTGCTCCAGCGCTTCAAGTGAACTCTTCTGCAAAACAGTGCAGGCATCCCTGAACCCACCAGGTTGCTCTATTGAGTGTAGAAGCATATCCAATTCTTTGGTCATGTCATTGATCTGGATGGAGAAGGAAAGAGAAATGAGATGAGCAGAAAAGAACAAAGAAAACAAGTTTACACAACCAAAAAAACTAAAAGACGTACATACAAAACATGACCACGTTGATTGGCAAAAAAATGAATGAAACATAAATTGGGGATGACCAAAACATTTCTTTCACAAACAAAAACTCCCAAATGTAACTTTCTGTAAAAATAAAATTTACAACGTTGCAAGAATATAAAAATATTTTCTTTCACTCAACCGAGAGCAACTTATTGATCCTTAGACACAATAAAATCTACCCTAGATAGGATATTTTTCCACTTTGCTTTGCCATCAGTTAGCAGAAAAGAAAATGCGATAAGGTTATGAAGCTTAGATAAGACTAAACATAAGCACACAAGAAGCAGAAGAAAAGAAGGAAATCATGATTGCGAAACACTGATAAACAAAATTTTGAAATCGTGCTTGGATATTGGGGAAAAAAGATAATAAGACAAGTTCATTACATTGCCAAATTGTTTTGATGAATTTGGTTCAGAATTCAGCATCCCTAACTGGGGCAGAGTTCTGTAAGTTTCCTTGGATGGCTGATGCTTGTGGTGGGCAGAGTTGCCAAGCATAACATTTTCCTGTGATGATACCTGAGAGCTTCGAATGGAAGGTAATGACTCAATATTACCAGGCACTGCTAAAGGTCTCTGTCCCCAGCTCTGGACCAGCCTATTTGCAGAATTTTGTGGAGTTGATGTACTAATGGTTTCCTTCAAATGGGCCACCTTTCCAGAAAGGTTCGATGAAATATTTCTGGCACTAAGACCAGTTTTTTTAGAACCATCATCTTGAATATGACTTGAAGGCATAAGTGAAAATTTCACATCAGTATCCTTAGAAGAAATGAATTTTCCGCTTGACAATGACTGAGATGAAGCACTTGAAAAAGCAGTTAACCCAACATTTACAGGTGATAGCTTACCCCTCTCCACACTCGCATGTGAATCCTTACGATTTAATTGGCCAGCAGAATCAGCATTGGTTTTTCCAGCGAATGAAAAAAAACCTGATCCTAATCCTGAAAATGATTGAGTTCCTGTTGTGCTAGAGTCCTTGACCACATTAGGAGGTCCTTCCATGAGAGAAGCCTTAGCAAATGTCTGCTCTGGATTTGTGCACCCACTTGCTGAAAGCCGAGTTAGTTCACTATTCATTTCAAGCTGAAAATTTGGCAGTGGCACTTTCTGTTTCCCATCAACCTTGGAAGATTGGGAATTAACCAAGAATTCCACGTCTTGTTTGTTAATATTACTCTCTTCGTGGGATATTTCATTAGAAGAAAGTACAGAGATTGACGACTCATTAACGTCACAAGGGTTCGGGTTTGTTTTGATGGAAACCTCACTATTTCTTTCTTCGTCAAATTCCTTTTTCACCGCATCCTGCAATTGAAGATCCAAGGGACGCTGTCCCAACTGTTCTTTAATGGGTTCAATAAACGGTTTTGATACCTCAACCTCTACAGGTACGGGTTCACCAGCATCATCTTCCTCTTCAGAAAGAGTAGAAGCAACATGAGGTGCAAATGCATTGGCGTTAACACTGCAGAAATATTCGTCGTTGTCAAATATAAACAATTATAGTATGGGCATGCAGAAAATGATGCTCAACCATCACCAAAACAAACTTATCAAATGGGATATCAATTATGGACCATGTGCTAGAACTTAGGAGATTAAAAAATTACCTAGCAACATGAAACATGATAAGTTTTCCCTCTAGCGTAAGACACAGAAGAATGCAGTTCGGCAACAGTTCTTTCTGTTCCTCGACTCCAAGTTGAACTTTAATTTTTCCATAGCATGAAACTTTATCGGTACAAAGTCCCAGGATCAAATTATCATCATCATTTTCTGAAAGCATAGTTTACCCATAAGCACAGATCCATCGTCTATCAATTCATAGGTGAGAACAATACAGAATATCACAAGAAAAAGGCACTTTAACCTGAAATCGTCCAGCATTCAAGACCCTATATGGTTAAAAATGTGGCTACAAAAGCTCAGATGAAATAAAAATGTAGCCACACACCTATTCTAGAAATAAAATAAAAAATTTAGTATCAAAATACTTTAATGAAGACACGTAAAAGATAAAGTAGAATAGCACGCTTAGTATTTGAGTTAACCAGCTGGTAACGAGACCAATTTTAGAAACCAAGGAGCTCTTTCAATATCTGTCACACCTTACACACACACAGAAACATAATGTGGGTAAAATTCAGCCCCTTGGACAATGAATTGTGCGTCTCAGCAGTAGCATTATATTTAGAAACTCATATTTCATAGAACAACAGAACTGAAACAAGATCCTTCAGCATATAATTTGTCGAAACTATAAAGTAGGTTCACCTTGAAGCTCAATCCTTGGTAGCCAGTTATCACGTTGAATCTCGAGACTCGCAACTTCATCCTTTTCCTCTCCTATTGACCAACCAAGATAGACCATATGTTGATCTGTATTCTTCTTGTTAGCAGCTATTGCTAGTTCACTGTGACCACATTGAGGAAAGGAAAAAGAAAATAATCAGCTATCACTGCAGTACAGTGATTTGTTCCAGCCATATTCAAATTCATGATAGAAACTGTTTCTTAGAAATAAGCCCAGCTTGCGTAAGCTGTTTGTCATGATACGTGTGTGAAATTAAATGATGAGAAAACTTTTACTTTGGGTGAAATACTGATACGACAGTTAATGAAGCTTTGGCAAGTTAGTTTGGCTGCTAGAAAATGATACAGAAATTCTTGAGTATAGCGGACGGTCAAATTTGTTGGATAGGGGAAACCCTTGGGAGAGCTGGCACATCTCTCAAATATATGCTATCATTTATATCTGTGCTTTTCTTGTTACTGCAATTAGTTGATTCATTGAATAAAGTTCAATTCGTTCCATGGTGTCAGTGGTTTCTTCAATTTGTGTGTGATTTCTATGGTATTTTCCAACAAAAACTACTGGTTCTATCAAATACATTTCAAGGTAAAAGGTTCATTAGTTTTCACTTTATTTCCATTGTTGCTCTTTTATGCATTACATAACATTAGCAAGCAATTTCATTTCATAAAATTTAACACATCATAACTTGACAAAGTACCAATGTTGAGTCCTTTTTGTCTTACTAATCTTTAAAACTTGGACCGCTAAGCGAGATAAACCTAAAAACAGAAATTAAAATCGTATTTCCGAACTAAATGAAACAAAAGGATGGCTTCAAGCTCCTTTGGAGACAAAGGCTATAATGAACCAAAAAACCATATTCCAACACGCTAATAACAATAACCCCAATAGTAAGCAACTATCATCTGTGACCAATCAGTCTTAAATATATACTTTAAACCAATCAGTCTTAGATAATTTACCCCCAGCCAGAAAATAAAAATTAAGAAAAAAAAATCCTGCATACAATGCAGAGAATTGGATGTCAACTAGCTCAAACATCATTATGTTGTGAAAGTTCAAAGCAGCAGCACAAAAAGCATCCGCTCAGTACTATGAGAGTGTGAACACAAATTCTTTAGGAATCCAAATGAAAAGCACATACCACTGATCCAGATAGCTCACCAATAGATAAGGCCCACTTCCAAATGGCAGAATGTCATCAACTACACACGAAAACAAGTCATAGAAAGATATGACAGCTTTGCTAGAAGCCTGCAAAGAAGTTCCAGAAAATGAAGATGTAGACCAACAAGATATATTATGCTGCAACTATAAGAACAGCTATGAATACAGTTTGCCAGGATATTAACAATCGGGCAAAAACAAAAATAGTCTTGAGATAAAAATATTCCATGGTGATTGAGAAAAATAGCTGAAGAGAAATTCTAGAGGAGTCCCCATAAGTTGTTCTTTCAGGCAAAATTCTCCTTACAAAAAGGTGTCCATCCTGTCAGATGAATCACCTGATCATGAAATAGTATAAACCAAAATATTATAAGTTGTGCATACATTTCCTTTGCACCAACACAAGTTTAGTTGCCATGATTTTACACCCAAATCTAATTCAAATATGTCTCTGAAAGATGGGAAGCACTGGTGAATGAAGAAATTCTGTTTCACTTAAAACTTAAAAGGGAGAGAATAACTAGCGAAATGATGACTAAGTGCTCATTATTTTGTTCAAAAACTCTAAAACCTTTCCAACACTTCACATCCCAGCAAGAATAAAAGGTACCATGTCAAATTTAGATCTACAAAAGAACAATTATCAAGTTATCACGATATACTTTCATTTTTTTTTGGGATAAGAAACGCCATTTTTTTAATTTAAAATTAAAAAATTAAAAAAAAAAACAGAGGACAAGGAGTCCTAAAAACAAAAACAGTACAAAATAACATCGAAGACACAGACCGAACAACCACTCTTAATCTTGAAACACTTAAAAACCAGTACATGGTGTATGATACAATAACTGACTTTTAAATTTGACTGCCAAAACAAAAGGTTAAGGTTTTGATAAAGTTGGGGCTTGCAGATAGATAATGATTTTACTGCAGCGGAGGGGGGGTGTTTATGGGAAGCATGGCACTCTTTTATGCAGTACCACAATAAATTAAATATATTATTAGAATTGGTCCCAACTTTCTCCTCTTTTTCACTTCTTAAGGAGCAACGTTGTTTACTTGTGAGTTCATTCTACATTTGACTTCGATAATCCAATTCACTCCTAAAATCTTCAAAAATTACATGTAGACCGCTAATTTATGGAAACTGGAAAATGCAAAGGTGACATGTTTCAATTAAATATAATGCCATTGCCCCTAAAAGTGTTCATATCACCAATTTAGGTCCTAATTGGAGATGTCTAACTCTTACAAACGTTATTAATAGTGATAATATTTAAAAGTTGAAACAAAGAGATCTACATACATCAGAAAATTTGCCTTCTTTGCTTCTTATCACTTGTACAAGGTAATTTTCCTCCTTTCCATCCTCAGTCAGTTGAAAGCATCCTAAGATGATGCTATCTGGGCGAACCCACCTGATAGAATCCACTGATGATTAAGGGAAATATTTCAGTGTCGTCGACTTATTCTGATTTATATCTTGAAAAAAAACATGATCTTATTTTGTACATTAATAGAATAAGGTAGAACAACTGACTAGAATTTTGCAGCTGATGAAATCTTTATAAATTAGAACCGTACTATCATTTTGATCCCAGAACATATTACTAGTCTAGACCAACTATTTGATCTTAGAAGTATGAAGTAATTCGATGGAAATAAAGTGATAAATTCAAAAACATATCAGATATAAAGGTATAAAAAATAAAAAAGAAAAACAAACAAAAACAAAATTAAGACCTTTTACAATACAGTTTGCATCAGAATCACTGATCCAAGTCTTGAATGGAAGTGCCATGCACGATCTTTCCTTAAATTTAGATGACAAAATGCTGAGCGTATCCTCTTTTGCCAAAGCAATATAATTTCCTTTAACGCTCCACTCAACTGCGAATAAACATAAGTTAGAACAAGCATAAGCAAACAAGTGTATGGAAAAAGGCATTCACACTTCACATGGTACAAGCAACTACAACTTGGTGTCCATAGACTGTAGTTTGAGGTTTTTTTTTTTTCTAGTTTCGTCTTTTTTGTTGTCATATGTTCTCTCTTCTGTGGAGGACTCCTTTTCCTCTTCTTTTATCTAACCTTTTGATGATCAATAAAGTTACTGTTTCATCTTAAAAACAATAAACAAGACAATAAAGAAAAGCAGCTTCATATCGTTCCCAAAATAAGAAAATAAATAAAACGTACCAGCATCAACGTTGTCCATCACATCTTTAATAGAGCCATCAACAGTCCCACGATATAGTTTCCCATAATCCGAAAGAACCAAATAAGAATTTTCAGACTTCTTTCTCCAACTTATATCCTTGACAAGGCCCGGCTCACCTACTGAGAAGGTGAAAGACGGTTTCAGTCCCTGCAAAGGAACAACACAATCAACAATCAGGCACAAAACCCATAACCCAAGAAAGTGAATATCAACAAACTTACCAACATTTCCATGATATCGTCAGTAAATAAAAGTTAATTTGACAACAACAACAAAGATAAGATATATCTTAACTCTGTTTATGTAGAACGTCAACATTCCACCAGATTTATTCATGTAGTTTTATATTTCTTTTGACATCATCTGCGGTATAATCTAACGACATTTCTATAAATTCAAGCACTCAATATTCCCGTTGATACAGAGAATAGGCAAAAAGATAATTTGCACCAATAAATCCTGAATCTATCGTCATTTTCAAGTTGGACATTTCCTTCCACTAATGAACGTCAACTAGCTATCGGACCAGAATTAGAACGGAATTTCGAATTTAGAGTTCTAATTGCCAAATAGTGAAATTTTGAGATCCAAGTCCAATGAAAAATAAAATATAATAAAATAAACCTAGTCCAAAACATCAGGAAATGCGAAAACCAAATCAATTTCACCTTATCAGCTAGAAGCGAATTAACAGAGAAGAAATGAACATCTCCCCCGACCGAAGCCGCGAGGGTCGAGTCATCGAAAGAGAGGGCGAGAATCCGAACGTCCCCGAGCGGAACGTCGACTACGCTCAACTCCTGCACGGAAGAGGAAGCTTTTCCGGTCTCCTTAATCTCGACCGCGAGAGCGATCACGTCTTTGGTCATCGCAGCACAAAAACCTAGCAGAACAATAAAACAAAATAAAAACCGCATCTCAACATCAAAAACCAAGGGCGTTAATCAGAGAGAGAGAGATTGAGAATCAATAGAAGCGAACCGGAGGAGAGAGCGAGGAAGAGGAGGCCGCGGCGCTCGGAGACGGCGAGGGGCTGAGAAGGGAGGGAGTGGGGATCGAAGGCGAAGGGGGAAGGTTTGATGGGGACGGGTTCTCCGATCCTGTCGAAGAAGAAATCGGTGGTGCCGACTTGCTCTCCTTCGATGTCCTCGTCAATGGAGGAGGACGCCATTGTTGCCCCAAGGGCGAGCTCAGCAGCGGAGGAGAGAGAATGTGGTGGAGATTGGATTTGGAAGGAAAGAAAAGGGGAGGTTTGCGCGGGAACAAAGTGTGGGTTTTTGGGGTTTTTGGGGTTTTGGGGTTCGGGTGCGCGCTTTGAGCTCTCACAGATTCACGCTCGGATAGTCTCGCCCCTCTTATCACTGCTTGCCTTTTTGGTTACTGCGTGGTTCTAAGGTTATACTCGTCAAAAGCGTAATTCTAAAGCAGATGCTTTGAATAAAGGCGTCTTTCGGATAATATTTTGATTAAAAAGTCTGTGACAGAGAGTCTCTATCGGTAAATTTTTTTTTTGGATCATTGAGATTTAATCGAACGTTTGAAACATTATTGGTATATCATATTTATTATACATCTTACCTCATATTAACATTCCCATCCAAAGTCTTCTCCATCGCTAGCGACGGATGTCCGTGACCCAATCCCAAATGCCGGCGACCCACCCCCGGCCCCAGCCCTGGCCGTCGGGACCCCTTTCTCTCTCTCTTCCCCTTTCTCTCTCTTCTCTTCTCTCTCTCTTCCTCTCTCGCGGCCCCCCCCCACCGGCCCCAGCTCGGCCGCTCCCCACCTGCTCCCTCTATCTTCCCCTTTCTCTCTCTTATCTTCTCTCTCTCTTCCCCTTTCTCTCTCTTCTCTTCTCTCTCTCTTCCCTTTTCTCTCTCTTCCCCTCTCTCTCTTCCCCTTTCATCGGGGAGGCTGGGGCGGGCTGGAGGGGGTTGTCGGGGCCTGGGCTGGGGCCGGTGGGGTGGGGGGCCGCGGGAACAGAGAAAGAAAGGGGAAGAGAGAGGGGTGGGGGGCGGCCGGGCTAGGGTCGGTGTGGGGGGGCCGCGCGAGAGGAAGAGAGAGTGAAAGGGGAAGAGAGAGAGAGAGGGGGGTCGCCGGCGTCGGGATTGGTTCGCCGGCATCCGTCACCGACGGCAGGAAGGTCGCCGGCGACGGAGAGGACTTTGGGTGGGAAGGTTAATGTAAGATAAGGTGCATAATAAGTATAGTACACCAACAATGTTTCAATTGTTTGATTAAATCTCAATGGTTCAAAAAAGAGATTTATCGGTAAAGACCCTTAAAGAGTCTCTACCACAGACTTTCCCAAAAATAAATTAGAATTCTAGAAATATATATTTAATAGAAAATAAATTATTTAAAATTATAAAGTATAAAAATTTGTAATGTATTTAAAAAAAAACAATATAGATTTAGTTTTCTTTCTCTTATCATTTTTATTCAATTAAAAAAAATCTTATTTCAATTTGAAGTAAGAAAATTATACATCTTAGGACCCATTTGAGAAGCCATTTGAAAATGGTGTTGGATTTTAAAATTCTAAATGTACATCAAAGTTTCCCTTTCTTCATTTTCAAAAACACTTAAACTTTAAAAGTCAAAATGTTCGTAACGATAAGATGAATAAGATAATATTCATTTTGCATATTTTTCTACGAACACATGTTAATTTTTTGCATAATTTGCTATATTATAGAACTTTTTCAAAACTATTCATCTCAAACACACATTTTCAACTAAACCTTCAAAATATCATCTCCAGATATCCTCCCAAACAGGTCAAAGTTTGAAGAGGGTTGCATAAGGGTTAGGATGGTTTGAAGACTGATTTTTGGGCCAACCTTACTTGCTTGGTTTTCAGAAAAATTATGAGATGCAGCTTAACTTAAGACCCAAAAACCCGAGCTACTAGTTAGGCCTAAATTCAACCTGGGTTTGGTCGCCCTACTCGGTTTGTGGGATTTGAAAAAATGGCCATTACTTTACTGGGCTAATTCAGTTTTCATCTTATTGAATTATGCATAAATTTTATAAAGTGATATCCTGTAAATCTTTCAGATACTAAGTTAGGGTAACGATATAACTTTTTGGACTGTTAACTAATTTACTTATTCTTATTTAATTTAATATTAACACTTATTTATGTTAAGTTTCAAAAAATATACAATTTTTTTTACATATTATATTTGTACTTGAAGACTTTAATAAACTGAAATTTTAACTAAGGATATTGAAATTTTTAAATGATAAATATCATATTCAAATTCGTATTTATATAATATTTAGAAAAACTACAACGTTATGTGAGTTGAGAAAAAAAAAGACTCTAAAGTCTTTTTCTCGTAAAGTACTCATACTAGTTTAATAATACCAAAATATTAAAAATATAGTTATACATATAGTCGATGCAAAATAATGTAAGAAATCTAAATGCGGAAATTAAATTCGTGGTGGTATCCCACTCCCTTCCTTTATTGCTTCCGCACAGTTTCACCAGTCCAGAAAATATCTAAGTAACGGGCTGCTTACCCGCGTTTCCTACAGCACGAATACACACGTATGAGCTTTTACTCAGTAAGTACAAACAACATCTAACAAAATATTTTGGTAAAATCATATCATCAGATGTAACAAAAATATTCAAAAATGCATGTGATCTATGTATGTTCAATTATACTTCATTATATACATGTATTGTCTATTTAATGGCCTCTATGTCGTACCCATATGAGCGTAACTAATGGGGAGTTAGGGAAGTGACTCTCTAACAACCTCCAAAGTCATAACTTATAACTTTCGTTCTTATTATATACTCTTACTAATTGGAGTTTGGTATGACACTTAATCCTATCTTTCGTTAGCCTCATTCTTATAATTTCTGACAATATATAGATTTACATATCACTATACATCTATCATTACGATATATATATCTGTAAGACATGTCAATCATATCAGTGCAAGAGAAATTATGCACGTCAAGTGTTTAATCAATGTAATATATAGCTTATAAACTCATCATTTCATCAAGGCAAATCATAAAAAACATAGAATATCAATAACGAAAAACAGTTTGTTCCATATTGTAGGTAATGTTTGTACCTACTTGTCTTATATGCTTAAACTTTTGGAGTCGTACCTCTTACTACTCAAGTTTGAGAAATCATCCTGATTTAACAATATCTCATTATTAGATAGAATCATAATTATATAATTTTATTTATTTATTTTATAAATTAAAGTGAGCTTAATTTACTTATATCATAATTAATCTTAACAATTAATTCAACTTAATTATTAAGTATTAAATATATTTATACTATCATTATTTAATTAATTTAATTTTTACTTGATTTAATTTAATTAATTAATTAATCAATTGATTAATTGATTGATTGATCAATTAGATAGTAGTTAATTATTATTTTATTTAATTGAGTAGTTATAATTAATTTTAAAATTTTAATTGACTAATTAATAATTATATTGTTAATAATTTAATTATGTTACTTAAGTATTATTTCTCATATTAATAATTAATAATTAGATTATTCTAATCAATAATGTTTGATTGATTTATAATTAATCATCCATACTTATATTAATAAATCATGTATTATAATTAATGAGTAACTAATATCTAATTAATCATGTATTATAATTAATTATTTATTAATTAATCAATTACTTTATTAATTACTATTTAACTTTCTTAGTATAATTACATTTGGTTATTTATTTATTTATTCCTTTATTAATTAATCAATCAAGATAATAAGGAGTCACATAAATGTATGCCTCTCATCTAGTATTGGACTTGTAATGCCCAATCCCTTTAGTTATGATCATTTAGTTGGACTAAGATAATCTCTTAGTATATACCCAGTAATTCACTAGTTTACTTTATCTTAGTCCATTTAAAAACTTGTGATTCAACTTTATAAAGTTAGGATCTTTCACATTATTTGATCATACACTTAATATCAACTCATTTCATAACTAAATATGTCTATATGTTATGATTTATCCTTATATTATATTTTAATATTTAATCGTTTTGTCGGTATAAGATTGTAAATTATAAGATTTATTTAAAGTTGAGTATAATCCTGTTTTAGACATTTAATACTTTGTTAGAAAGTTTGAAGTATCTAGTTTCTGTTTTTATAATTTGTTTTCCAAGATTTCAAGCATTTCAAATATTAATGTCAGCCTTTTCCTAAGTATCTTATGGTGAAATCTCAGTTTACTAAATTATAATATAATATTATGTGATTTATTAAAATTTATGTACATATCTGTTTTAAAAGAATAATAACTTATTTTGAATTTTGAGATGTCTACTTTACAACCGTAAAGTTATTTCCTTTAGTGTTTGAGTGTTTCATACCGTAAACTTAGATTTTGTTATTGTTGGTCTCACATATGTACCACAAGTCCAGATTTATGGGTAAAATTAGAAAAATCATAACAATTCACTTACAAATTCAAATAAGGCAAGAAATATGTCATTGGAAAGCTTACGATGTCTAATTCATATATAAAGAATAGTTTTGTAAAAAATTGTAGTTTATTAATCCAAAATATACAAAACTCGTTGCTAATAAAGGGTTCAGCAAAAGCTCTCGGTTCGTAATCCAAATTTGTAAAATGCACAAAAAAGTGCACATTTATCCTTTGAGGCGCATGATACGTATTGGAAAGCTTAAAGAATCTAATTTTCAGTTTTATAACTTATAATCTAAAATTTTGAGACTAAATAATTCGGAGTACATAAAACCCGTGGCTAGACTATAACCCAGAGGTTTATCTTCTCTCTAGTTTTGTATCACAATTTCAAATGCTCATAACTTTAGACATACAAAAGCAAATCAAGTGATTTTAAAGCCTAAAATGAATTTTATCTTCTGTAAAATCTTATCATATAATTAATTTTTCATACTAAAATTTTTAATACATGTCATATTATCATAATATCTACAAGCTTTACCAAAATTCGTAAAACTTATTGAAATGCTCTGTGGATCCTTTAAGATCTCAAACCTCCAAAGTTTTTCTTAAAACCTTTTCCTAAATAAGAAGAAGTCTAACATTAACATTCCAACTAAACATTATGCTTTAGTTTTCCAAAAATGATTAAAACACAAAGAGTATCACTAGGTTATCTCTAGTAAAACGTCCTCTAACTTCGCTTTACACTTTTTCGAACTTAGTAACGAGGTTGCTTGGAGTTTGAAAATTAAGGAAGAGGGTGTTAGAGGGGTGTTGGAGATGGAGAATAGTGTTGGTGGTTCTTTTTTCTATTTTGAGCTTGGTGGAAGTTATAGAAGCTAGGGTTTTTAAGCTTAACTTGCATGAGAATACAATGATATACGAGGGGCTTGTTTTCAACCAATATTTTACTTTAAAAAAGCTGTATTTTGAGGGGTAAAAATGGAAAATTTTTAGTTGATTCTTCCCATACATTGCTGCCACTTATAAGAGAGAGTTGGTGTGAAAAATTTGTTCAACAAAGTGGAGACAATGGGTCACTTTCACAGTCAACTTGACAAAATAGACCATGTTATCTCTTACATAAGGTTGCATGGATGCACCACTTTCCTTTTTTTTTTTTTTTTTCATTTATTCAAGTCTCCTCTTGCTTTTGACGACAAAGAATCTGGATCTTCCCTTTGCTTTCTCATTTTTATTTTATTTTTCTTTATTCTAATTTTTCACTATTTATCCATGGTTGTCATCCTTATGCTCATCTATTGGATCTTCTATCAGACCAATCCTTACCTTAAGCTCCCATTGGTCACTTACCATCCAAAGCTTGGTATTGATTTGCCTAGATTTTTTAACATAAAATTTATACCATTGATTTCAAACTTAAGTACAATTCTTGATCAATCTTCCATCTTTGGATTTTCTAAGAATAAATCCTAATTATACATATTTTATCTATGTGATACATTAATTTCTCAATCATACTCTCAAAACTTAACTATTGATATGACCAAAATAAATATTAAGATCATTAAATTGACCTACTAATAAAAATCAAAAGTTTTCTCGAAATTAACATTTATCTCTCTAATACGACATAATAAATTTTTTATTTTATATAAATTTATATGTCGTTTAACTTATCTTCTATGTATCTAAAATTTCACATTTAAATAGAGAATCTTAACATTGCTAGATCATCGATATCATCATACTATGATATATAACCAATCATTTATGATTTTAAATTTTAATATTTATTAAATTAATTCATTAGAAGTATATTAATGAAGAAATCCATAATAGTAATTCATGAATCAAGGTTTTGAATTTCTAGGGCATTACAGTTAGTAGCACTCAATCAACGATCACGAGCAGCATTTTCTATTAGGAAAATTAGGCTTGGTAGTCTTTTTTAGTCATCTAATCAAATAAATAACCCAACTTTTTTTTATTTAGCAAAATAGTCGCTTGTCATTTTTCCAGATTTAGTCAATCATTGATTGACTATGAAATTTGGTGATTTATATTATTGTCAATCTAATTAACCGTAAGTCAATAACTGATTGACTAAATTAACTATATTATGTGGTCAGTCGTTTATTAATCATTTAAGAATATTGATTAATCATTTTAGAAGAAAATTAACTTAATCACTGGTTAACTGGAAAATTATTGATTTTAGTTATGATCAATTAGTGATTGACTATGGTTAATTAGTGATTGACAATAATAAAATTGGCGATAGATTATGGTCAATTATTGATTTATCGATGGTCCATTAGTGATTAACTATATATATTATTTACAAAATTAATTAATCATTTTAAGGAAAAAAAACTTTTAATTAATTTTTAAAAACTTGAATCATTTATTAAAAAACTTATTTCAAAAAATGTCATTTAGCTATAAATCCATTTCTATTATTTACCATCTATCTGAGTTGGACATTGAAAACTAAGAAAAAATATAAAAGAGGACAATTTTAAGAAACCGATAAAGATGGAAGATGAAGACGAAGAAAGAGAGGAGATGAAGAGCATCTGGATTTGAAAGAAAAGGAATGGATTCAACGGAAGTAGAGAAGATCTTGGACTTCAAAATATTTTGGAAACCCTAGTAAAGGATAAGAGGAAAGGGTGGCTGTTAAGTATGAGAAAATGAAGCCCAAGTCGTAACAAATATATATATATATATATGGAGAGACTGTGGTAAAACCTTTCTCAGAGTAATTACCGGTAAAGTTTTTTTTAAATCTTTAAGATTTAATCGAATGGTTAAAATACTATTGGTGTATCATGCTTATCATACATCTTACCTCATACCCTTCCCACCCTAAGTCTTTTCTATCATCGGCGACCCACCCTCGAACCCCCCCACCCCATCCCAGGCACTAGTGCTGGCCGCCCCCACACCCCGCACCCCTAGCCCCCCCTCCCCCCAGGCCCCTTTCCCCTGGTCTCCCCCTCGACGGGGACCCCCCACCCCTTCTTTCTCTCTTCCCGACCCACGGACCCCCCCACACCCCCGACATGACTGACTCCCCCCAGTGAGAGAAGAGAGAGGATAAGAGAATGAGAGAGGGGGTCCTAGTCGGGGGTAGGGCTGGGACAGGGTGGAGGGGTCGGCGGGGGCCGGGGGTAGGGAGAGATAGGGGAAGAGAGAGAGTGTGGCGTAGGGGGGCGAGGCGGCCGGGAAAG
This sequence comes from Ficus hispida, assembly GCA_025413025.1. Classification (NCBI taxonomy): domain Eukaryota; kingdom Viridiplantae; phylum Streptophyta; class Magnoliopsida; order Rosales; family Moraceae; genus Ficus; species Ficus hispida. The sequence goes on from CM046370.1 coordinate 19,971,678, forward strand.
AGGAGGAGAGAGAGAGGAGGGGCTGGGGAGGCATGGGTAGGGGGGGCTGCTGGGATGGGTGGGAAAGACGGTGCTGGGGAATAGGGAGACCTGGGGTGGGAGTAGGGGCCGGGGGGAGGGGGGGAAGGGAGGGGATGTTGTTGGTGATGGGGTGGGGGAGGGGGCTAGAGGTGTGGTCATCGACGTTGGGTGGTCGCCGGCGATGGGACGTAGGTCACCGGTGATTGAGAAGATTGGGATGAGAAGGGGTAAGATAAGGTAAGGTATATAGTAATTATGATATACTAACAATATATCAACCATTAGATTAAATCTTAACAGTTAAAAAAAGGGTTCTGCTGATTACTTTAGAAGAGACTCTATTACAGTTTTACCCATATATATTTTAATTTTAATTTTTTTTTCAGTTTTTGGTCTGGATCTGCCCAGTTCGGGTGTTGAATCCGAGAACCCAATGCTCGAGTTAAGGAATTACAAGGCCGATTGACTTCGGCCCAATCAAGATAAAGAGATTTGGCCCAAATTTCAGGCTTGGTTGGATGTATTCATCGAGTTTGGCCGTATTTTGTGCAACCCTAATTTGAAAGGGAAATTTTTAATATTTTTTTCCCTAATGCTCCTCTATTCCATCCATTGTTCTGTAACAAAACGTTTTCCCCAATTGCAGGTGTTCCTTATGAGGTCAGAAATAATAGAGTTGCTCTTTCTATAATTATTGAATCTTGTGATACATACTTATATTTTTATTATGTTGCGAAGCTGGCTTCTTTGCTATTTTATTGTTCTTAACATGATACTTGCATCCTCTGTCTAATTTTTTCTATCCCAAATTAGGTTTAACTACTCTTATGATGTCACTTTACAAAAATAAGTCTATTCACTTTTCCTTCCACATTCTATTTGTTAACCCACTAAACTCTCACTCTCTTCTCCCCCACCTCCTCCCTGTTAAAAACAAATCTCCTATATTCTAGGAAGCATGCTTCGCCCTGCATTAATTTCTTTTTTTTTTTCCATTATTTTATTATCTGATCGGATGATGCCGCGACTGCCATTCTTTTTTTTAATAATCATTTTTTATTTTTTATTTCAGGTATATGTGCTTTCTTTTTCTTTTTTCTTTTTTTCTTTTTATCCTACAATAATATGTCTTAAAAAAAAAAAAAAAACCCCCACAGTAACATCTATTGTTCAGTGAAAAAGTAAAAAAGTGAACTGAATCTCTGTACAACGAGAAAGTTAAACAACTTTTTTTAATTAAATCTATAAAATCTAAAAATTAAAATTTAGACAAAATTTCTTTCATTTAAATCATATCGAGCTTATACTTATTATATACATAAATCACATTCATCTATCACCATAAGTTAAATTAAAATAATATCATATAAATGTACAATATATATTATATTAAATATAAGTTCTTTATCTTGAAAAAAGAAAAAAAGAAAAAAAGCAAATAAGGGGGCGTGGTACTTATCTGTGCGGCGTTTGTGAGTTAGTCAGGGTCTGAGTGGAGACAAAAGTTAGGAGCTAAGTCTGGGTCTGAACGAATAAGACAAAAATGAAGAGGATGCAAATGAAACCTTTTTTTTTTTTTTTACTAGAAAGAGGAGAGTGGAGAGAGAATAAAGTAAATGTTTTTTTTTTTCTTCATATAAGATATACATGGTTCTATCATTAATTTAACGGGAAGTTAAACTAATTGTATTAATATTATGATAATTTAAAAAGTTTAGAAAACAAATGACCAACATGGAAGTGTGAGGGGCAAATTAGCAAAAGATAAAATTTTTGGAGGTAAAAGAGCTAAATATCAATTTAAAAAAGCCTAAAATACAAGGTATAATTTTTTTAGAACTTCAAATTAATCAGATAAATGTTGAAAAAAATGGGTTTTAAACTATTTTGAAGCTCAAATTTGAGTAGGACTCACTTTATAAAAGTAGCGAGTCTTGGTGGATTTGTGTTCTTTGTCGCGAAGAAATAGAGATCGTATATTCATATGCTCAAATTGGTAATCGGGTGAACGAGAAATTGATGCTCAAAATATACCCATTACAATTAAATTTTATTGGTAAAGTTACAAGAATGTGGAGTCTCATATTATTTATGCAACATGACATGATGGAGTTTATAAGTGATTGAACTTTTAAACTTGTGTAGTATGATATACTCAAGAGGGAAACCCAGATCTTCCGTCTCAATTGGTTGTTCCATTCGCAGTCTCACCATTCAAATATGACGAGACCAAAACAAACGGAAAATGTTGTTCCATTCGCAGCGCAGTCTTACCATTCATGGAGGAGACCAACGGACCACATCTGTACAAATGATGGAGGCTCACCTTTTTTCCTCCCAAAAAAAAAAAAAAAAAAAATCTAAATAGGGTTTTTGAAAGCCAAATTGCCGTCAACAAACAAAGAAAAAGAAGAGAGTATTGATCCAACATCCATCTTCTTATATATTTGATCCTCAAGGTACTACCCTTTTTGGCTTTAATTTTTTTTCCTTCAAAACTTTGTTAACCTTTTTGTTATTTGTCTTCTCCTAAATATGTTATTGTAAAAACAATCCTCTGTTTTATTTATTTTTTCTTTTCTGTTTACATTGAGTTTTGTAAATATTTTGTTTGTTTTGTCTTCAACAGTATTGGTTATTGAAGTTTTGTGTTAAACGTTTCTTTTTATTTTATTTTTGTCGATTGTTTAATATACAATAATCTCTTTTGTTTCTTGTGAAGTTTTAAGATATTGAAGTTCCTTTCTAGATTCAACTCAAAAAAAAAAAAAAAAAGGATGGAAAAGAAATTCAGAATTAGTTTTTTTGTTTTTGTTTTGTTTTGTTTTTTTTCTTTTGGCGCTTAGAAGAATTTGTAGTTCTGAAGAAACAGTAATGATGAGAAAATAATGAGAATTATCAGTATTATTCTCATTTCTTCAAAAATGATTACCAACAATGAGAGGAATAAATAGAGAGGAAGGAGAGATCTCTTCCTATAAACAAGGAACAAAAATAGAAAGATAGCTATTTAGGGAATTGGCAAAATAATACCAATATCCCTTTATTCAAGGAAACAAATCAAACTAATTCTCCAACAGCTAATTCCTAGAACGTAGGTAATAAATTGTGGATTTCTACACTCTCCCTCAAGCTAGGTTGCAAATGTTGAGTAAACCTAGCTTGGAATGAAGATCTTCAAATGTCTTTATGGGCACAGTCTTAGTCAAGATGTGTGCAATCTGTTGGTTGGTTGGAATATATTGTAATGGTATAATGTCTGCCTCTATCTTCTCCTTGACAAAATATCTATCGATCTCAACATGCTTTGTCCTGTCTTGATGCACTGGATTCTTTGCTATGTTGATTGGACTGGTTATCATAGAACATCTTCATGGAACCTGTAACCGAAATTCGTAGCTCACAGAGAACCCGTTTTAGCCATATTCCTTCACAGATACAGAGTGCAAGTGCTCTAAATTCTGCTTCCATACTGGTTCGAGATACAATTGATTGCTTCTTACATCGTTATGTGACTAGATTTCCCCAGAAATACGTGTAATAACCTGAAGTAAATTGTCTGTCCTTCACAGACCCATCCCAATCTAGATCAACGAATATCTCGATCCCCTTTTTCTCTGTCTTTATGAAAAATAATCCTTGGCTCAGTGTCATCTTTAGATATCTCAAGATCCTATAGACATCCTCCATGTGCTTTTCTAATGGGTTGTTCATGAATTGACTTACCACACTAACTGCAAAGCTAATGTCGAGCCTCGTATGTGACAGATAAATGAGTTTTCCAACCAGTCTTTGATACCTTCTTTTGTCAACTGGTCCACTGTTGTTGTTGTTGTTTCCAAGTTTTGAATTGGAATCCGTGGGGGTGTCTACTGGCTTGCATCCAAGTATCCCTGTTTCCTTCAATAGATCTAATACATACTATCGTTATGAAACCACAATTCCTCTTTTTGACTGTGTTATCTCCATACCAAGGAAGTATTTGAGATTGCCTAGGTCTTTGATCTCGAATTCCTTGGCCAGAAAGCGTTTGAGTTGAAGTAGAATGATGTCATCAATATACACAATGAGAATTGCCTTTTTCCCGTGGATGAGTGCTTGACAAACATCGTGTAATCTATCTGACACTGGTTATACCCAAACTTCTTAACTATTCTGGTGAACCTGTCAAACCTTGCTCTTGGTAATTGCTTGAGCCTATATAAAGATTTCCTGATTTTGCAACCTTGTTGGTGGTGGCTGGAGTATCCATGCCAGGAGGTATTCTCCATGTAAACTTCTTCTTCCAAATCCCCATTGAGAAAAGCATTTTTCATGTCTAGCTGATATAATGGCCAATCTAGGTTGCAGGAAAGTGAGAGTAACACTCGAATTATATTAAGTTTTGCTACAGGGGCAAAGGTCTCTTGGTAATCAATTGCATAAGATTGTGTGAACCCCTTAGCTACAAGCCGTGCTTTAAATCTGTTGACACTGCTATCTGCATTATGTTTGACGATGAAAATCCACTGGCATCTCACATGATGTTTTCATGAGGGTAACTCAGATATCACCCAAGTTCCATTCTTTTCTAGAGCGTTCATTTCTTCCCAGATAGTTGCCTTCCACTCTGGTACTCTAAGGGCTTCATGTATTGAACTTGGAATCTGTACTTTGTCAAGACTACTAACAAAAGCACGATAACTAGGTGATCGTCCTCTGTATGAGATAAAATTATAAATGGGATGATCAGTGCATCACCTTTTGCCATTTCTTATGGCAATAGGTCTATCATCAATAGGTACATTGACAAGAGTCGGAGCAGCAATAGTGTTACTTACTTTGAGATTCCAGATTCGGAATGGATTCATGGTTTGGATTAGTTGGCTGCATTTCTTTCTCTTCTTGAGTTTTTTTTTTTCTCCTAGAATAGACATGTAACTCACTGGATGCTACAGGTTGCATTTGACCAAAATGTTGGGGTGTTTGAGGTTCCATTTAGACTTTTGTTTGAATGACAGGTTGAGACAACTCACGTTGGATAACAGGAGAATCAGACTCAAGTTGGACGACAGGAATTGGACTTTGATTAGGTTTAGATGACTCTAATGACTTTAGATTAGAATGAAAGATGAATCCAATATATCAATATCCCAAAGCTGATATTCTTGTGTAAGGTTCTCCCCCTGAATATCATATTTATAATAGGGTTGTTGCTCGAAGAAGGAAACATCTATGGAGTTATAGAATTTTCTTGTGATTAGAGAGAGTAACATTTATACTCTTTTTGATTTGAGGAGTACCCGACAAATATGTGTGTGCTACACTTGCCTCAATGTTCATCATCTTCATACAGTTTTCTTTCGGGTTAAGGTTGACTTTTTGGTCAAAATAAATTTAATTTTATTCCATTGTAATATTTCATTTAATAGTATTGAATTTGTTCTTTTTTAATAGTCTATATTTCTGGCACTAAACTAGTTACAAAAGAACCAGTCAACAAATAATTGTTTTATTTTCGCTAATCGGCTAAAATAGGATAAAGAATAAATTATATAACATGAAATAAAGCGGAAGAAAATATGATTCTGCCTTTTAAGGACAAATTAAGATTAACACATCAGCTATGCTATTATAGCATCTCCTCCCTTGGTTGTTTACTTCAACCTAGAAAGTAAGAAATCAGATAACTGTGTAATCAATCCTTCAATCTTAATTATTATGGCATCTACTATCAACGCATTTTTTTCACAGTCTTTCCCATTATTTATTTTCTTATACTCATATATATCATGTGAAAAACCGTCCTTATTTTGAACTCTTTCATAAAACCTCTTCCTATTATAATCCATCACATACTTCTTCTTTAACAGCCTCTTTTCTGCAAGTGATCTATCTCCAACAAATTGTCCTCAAGATAAAAATTTTTACTTTTTTTTCTTCTTTCCAGTACATTACCAAAATACGACAAGTTTTGTTTCTTCTTCATTCTAATGGTGAACCACTTTTACGAGTTCCATATATTATTTATTCCTTTTAAATCTATATTTATAAATGCTTATCAAAATTACCTATCATTATACGAGAAACTTTTTACTTGCTATTCAGAATATAATTGAAGGAGTACTCTGCTATGTCAATGATTAAATGTGCTCCGATGTTTCCCATTTATGTATACATATAAATGTACTTTTATTTGTTCGTATGTTTTTGACAACAACCCTATTCGATAAGAGATGAACTGTTAAGTTTTACCAATGTTTTGTATACTAATTCAATTAATTTCTTGCCTTATTACTTTCTTACTCTATCTTTGAAGCTGAATCAAGCTTTTTATAAAAGATAATACATATACACAATATTGTTTTTCTATAATGTTCGGCACTTATAAGTTATAACTCTTTTCAAATTATGTTAATTTATCATCCCCTCATTATTCTTTGCCATCTTGTTATTCACAAACTCCTGAACTACTCAATACCTTGCCAACACCTCCAGTTAAAACACAAAATCATCGTTCAAGAAAAGTGGACGCCTTGCACTCATTGTCTTCGAATACTCAAACCCAGGAAATTTGAAAATCGCTTTGTAAGTACAAAAGCCTTTAATTTAATGTTTTCTCAATATTCTACTCCCTATTTATCGAGTTACTTTTTCCTTTGTTTCCCTATAAACAACGCATGATATATACAAAGCTCTTATAATCTACTTTATTAACAGAAAATACCTTGCAAATTTGCTGAAGTCCTTGTTGAAACCAACAGTGACATAATAAAAATAAAGACTTGTCTTTATATATACTATGTTACCCTATACTGCTCTCAACGAGGCTCATTGTACTTCTACACTAATCAGAAAGATATCATCAAATAACATCGCTTGAAGGCGTTACGCTCGCCTTCACCTTCAAGGAGGATATGTCTCTCGTCCTTACAATATTTGCTAAGCCAAGATTTGAAAAACAATTCACAATATTGTTCTTCACAAAAAGCTCTGATCCTCACAGCTTTAACTTGCTACTAATCATGTTTAGACCATTTCTAATGCATATGCCAATAACAATGTTATATTTAATACAAAAAATAATCAAAATATATTAGACATTGGCATTCGTTTTCTACTCTAATGTATTTGTGCCATTTTAAATGTTATAGTATTATTTTATTGTTTTCTATTACAAAATCCAATAAAAGATGTCTGGAAGTAATTAATGATGACAACTGAAATGAAAAGGCACTATTTTTTTTATTTATAAAAACATTCATTCTTCATTGTCCTTTTTTTTTATACTCTCTATAGAGTTTTGCCCCCTTTTGTCATTCTTTTATATTGATAAACAAAATGAGTAAATTGTTGAATGAGATCCTACAAGGAGAGTATGATGAATCTTCATCTGATGAAGATTAAAAAAGAAAAGTGGTTCAACTTGCAGCATCAAAGTTTCACACAACTGAAGCTAAACGAGGTAAGCATATTGGTTCTTCAATTGGTCACCGGTATGTTTTCCATGATAGAGTTTTCCGGCAACGAGTGATTATTTGGAGATTATTTTTCTGAAAGTCCAATTTGTCCTTCCAACATCTTTCGAAGACGATTTGGAATGAATCGCTTTTTGTTCTTTCGTACATTAATTACAATACAAGTATATGATAACTATTTTGTTAAAAAAAAAATGATGGATTGGGTATAGTTGGGCTGTCTGGTTTACAAAAGATGACAACAGCAATTCGGTTACTCGCAAATGGAATGCCTGCTGATTGTGTGGATGAGTATCTAAGAATTGGAGAAAGAACAATAATTGAGTCTTTGAAAAGATTTTGTCAAGCAGTTATTGGTACATTTGAAAAGGAATATTTAAAATCTCCAACTGAGATAGAGGTTTTAAGATTGGTAAAGGAATAGGAGAAACGTGGGTTTCCTCGAATGTTAGGAAGTTTGGATCGTATGCATTGGGTATAGAAGAATTGTCCAAGTGCATGGCATGGACAATATACTGGGCATGCTCATAAACCCACAATTATACTTGAGGCAGTGGCTTCATATGATTTATGGTTATGGCATGCTTTCTTTGGAATGCCTGGGTCTGACAATGATATCAATGTTTTTGATAGATCTCATATATATTCTTAACATGCTGAAGGTCATGCTCCACTTACCAACTATACAATAAATGGTCGCAATTACAACATGAGATATTATCTTGCTGATGGCATCTATCCAGAATGGGCAGCACTTGTCTAGTCAATTTTCCAACCTCAAGGATTGAAGAATTAAGTTACTTGCAACGATGCAAGAAGCATGTAGAACGGATGTGGAAAGGGCATTTTAGAGTACTACAAGCATGATTTGCTATTGTTCGAGGGCCAGCACGATTTTGGAGTCAAAAGGTTCTTGCTTGCATCATGAAAACTTGTATTATTCTGCATAATATGATCATTGAAGATGAGCGTAATAACTTTCTAGATCATGACTACGATGCAGCAGATATGCCTTCAATTCACTTGTCATATGAGCGAACACTTCGCTTTACTAAGTTTATTGCTCGTCACAAAATGATTCGATCACAATTGATCCATTACACACTTCACAATGATCTTATTGAACATTTGTGGGCACAATATTGAAAAAGTATTGAGTGATTGTATTTTTTTTAATATGTTAAATAATATTAAAGTTGAATGTTTATGAAACAGTTTATATTTCTCACGTACTTGAACAATTATGTAAGTAAATCATTGAGAATGAAAACTTGTTATATAATATTTAAGCTGAATGTTCATAAACAATGCATATCTCTAAGAGGTTTGAACAACTATATATGTAAGCAAAATCTTGAAAATGAAAGTTGAATTAAGCCAACGGAGATGAACTTGTGGGAACATAATCTTCTGAGCTTGAAGAATGCATTAATCTGGCATAAACTTCAGCTTTGAAGAGCTCATAATAGGCTTTTGTTTGAGGATCCATATTGGAGGTGTCAATCATCATAATTTTATCATCTTTTTCCTTTTGTTCCCTTTTATTTTTCTTCGGCATCAATTTTAATTCTACTCCTGCCTTCTTTCGCTCCCTTTCCAAGATTTGGAGTTTTCTTTCTTCAGCAAGAGTTTTGCATTTTTCCGTCTCACATGCTTGTTTGTTCAATTCAGAAAACGAATCACAGAAAATGTATGTTTAAAGTATCCACTATGTTGCTTTTCTTTCGTGATTCTTTTATAGCTTTCTTCCCTACATGCCTTTCAGCATTTAGATCAATAATATCATCTTTAACTGGATCATGACTAGAGACAAGAGAAATTGGAATTTAAGAAACTTTAGATGGGGAATAAGGGCTAGGAGAGTCATTGGAAGATGTTCGTTTCTTTTGTAATATATCCCAACAGTGATCAAATGCAAAAAAATCTTTTCCCTCAATCTCACTATACTACAGTTTTGCTTGAAGAACCTGGACATAGTTTACAAAATTAGTCATTTAAAATAATTGTATGACATAGAGAATTTTTGAAGCAAAGCCAAAAATACTAGCTATAAAGAACACCAACACAAACAAAGGGAACAAAAAGACAAAAAACAAGGACAAGCAATAGAGTACAGATTGAAACAAAACATATGAAACATTTGAGAGATAAAAAAAACGAAAAAACAAATATAATCTTGTTAGCTTCAGTCGAGTACAAAGAACATCAACACAACAAACAGAAAAAAAAAAAAAAAAAAAAAAGAGGGGCAAAAAATTAGACAAGCTACAGAGTATAGATTGCAACAGAGTAATGCAAAATTTGAGAAATTGAATGAAAAAACAAATCTCACTTGTCAACTTCAATCACTCCACTTTATTGCCTATTTTCTATTTGACTGAGATGCCTACGAAATTTGTAGCTAACATCTCATGATTATTCCCCAACAAGATTGAATAGAAACTTTTGTTCATGCATATTCATCATTTATTTGGTTCATATAATTCTTAAACACCCGGTCCTAAAAGTTATTTGATGTTTGAAAATTGTCAATTATGGGATTTTTGGGTGATGCTCAACCGAGCATTATAAATTGCTACATCTTGTTTATTGAGAAATGACTTCCCACGTTTTACTGAGTTTTGTGATTCTTCCTTTTTTTTTTTTTTTTGGTGATTCTTCCATTTTTTTCTTCGCTATTGTTAATGAAGGAGAGAATAAGAGAGTTTATAATACACACAACCAACAATTTTGTCTTTCTGATTACTAATAACCTTTTAGAATTTTAAAATGTTAAGAGGGTGTTTGGTGAATGAGTTGAGTTTGAGTTGAATAGAAATTTTTAAGTTTGAGTTGAGTTGATTTTTTAAAAAGTAATTATAAATTTTATTGATTTTTTAGAAAAGATAAAAAATAAGATGAAAAAATGCAATTTAATTAGAGTGGAATTTTATTACCAAACACCCACTAAATGTTGAAAACCTTATCTGTCATGTCAAAATTTTGACATGAGTTTTGTCTTGTGATATATTTGCTATAAAATTTACTGTATAATAAATTTAGTATCAAATATAATATTATAATAAAAAATATTTTTTTTAATCAAAATTCTAATATATTCATCGACACAATAATTTGCCATTCCGTTGGAACTTGGAAATGCTTAAATAGTCATAAAATGCAAACCTTCCGGTCAAAATGAGAGAAAATTTGATGGAATGCATACCTTCCGGTCAAAAGGAGAGGGAGAGAAGGTGAAGGTTGTAATTGATGAGGCAAGAAAAGGGGTTATGCAATATATTAATTCCTAGAGAGTGTGAATAAATTTCTCTCTCTCTCTCTATATCTTTTTTTTTTGGGCAGAAAAGAGTGAATAATAATGTCCTGAGGTTGTTGGTTCGTTTAGAATGGAAACTCCCCCAACAGTGAAACGTCAAATGCCAGATCACCATAAATTTAGCATTTTTCCACCGCATAATCTGCAAACTTTTTCCTTTTTTTTTTTTCCTTCGTAACTGAGTGATTCACCCATTTCAAAAAAAAAAACAGAGAGATTCACATTTGCACCATTTTCAATTAATTTACACTCGCCATTTCTGTATTAAAAGAAAAGGGGGAAAAAAAAGTCGAAATTCATTTCTCTTCCTTGAGAGAGAGAGTGAGAGAGAGGAGGAGAGAGAAAGAAGAAAACGCAGAAGAAGAAGAAGAAGAAGAAGAAGAAGAAGGAGGAGGAGGAGGAGGTTTTGGAGCATATGATGCTTTGTGATTCACTGAGCGATCGAATACAGCCATGGCTTCGTGATTACGACAGGCTTCAGTCATTCGCCGTTTTTCTCATTTACATTCAGGTACAATATTCAATTTTTCCGTTTGCTTTTTTTTTTTTTTTGGGTTTTAATTCGATTTCTCCATTAATTTTCGTCGAGATATTCTTAGGGTTTTCTTTTTTGTTCCTCCATTAATGGCAGATTGGTTGCGCGTTGATCGGGTCCCTGGGAGCGTTGTACAATGGCGTATTGCTGATAAACCTGGCCATTGCTTTGTTCGCTCTCGTCGCCATTGAAAGCAGTAGTCAGAGTCTTGGCCGTACCTATGCTGTTCTTCTTCTCTGCTCCATTCTTCTCGATATCTCCTGGTTCATTCTCTTCTCCCACGAAATCTGGTGAGTGTTTTTTGATTTTAATGTCTTTTTTTTTGTTTTTTTTGTTTTCTTTTAATGAAGTTGAATTAATGTTGAATATAATATGACTGGATTTTACGTTGAAATGTATATATTGAACCTATAAAATAAAGGGTATGTATTAGAGTGATTAATGAAAGATTGTTTGGATTAATCATCTAAATTTTACTAGGGGAAAAAAAAAAACTAAATTATTGAAAGATTGCTGGGATTAAATTTATTAGATTTCTACTTATTAAGGGATTGAAATTCTGCCACAATTAGATTTGAAGGCTCAACCAGGTTATTTTTTATTTATATGAGCTTGAATTTATGTGAATGTGATTGGATTTTGTGTATAAAGGTTGTATTTATAGTTATCTGTGAAAGATTGCTGGGATTTATTAACTATGGGATTAATTTACTAAATTAAACCGAACGTGTTCCTTCGTTAATTTAGTACAGTTGGTTGTGCCCCTTGGGGTGGTTGAGTCTTGGCGGCTCAGACTCTCCTGAGTCCTGATTGTGCTGTTGTTATGTGCTTAGCTGCCGCCATGTTCTGTTTCCGGGATGTTAAGGAAACTATTTGATCCCACTATATTAGGTTTTACAAATTGTATTTGTGAGGAAAATTGTCTTTTGTGGGTCTCGTTTATCTTTCCATTGGATGATTTGATTGATAGTTACAGTAACTGATTTATGGAAAATGTATAAAATTTTCTTTTCTGTTCTTTGTTTTTTTCCAGCTCATTAATTCAAAAATTGCATTTTAAAAGTGTAAAATCCCGTTAAGCTCATTGAAGTTGCGTGATGGTAAAACCCATTCATTTATGATGATTCTTGACAAATAAAAATGAGGTTGGTGATATGACTGTTTCCTTAAAAAAAAAAAAAAACTTTTTTGCGTGCGGATCAGCACTGGATTTAAGGTAGGGAAGTAGAAAAACTTCTAAGAAACTTTTCAAGTGATTGTGATTGTGATGGAAATTTCTTAAGTATTAGTTAAGAAAGATGACGTGTGTTGTAGTCTTTAGAATAAAAGGCATCAATGTTCCACTGCTTGCTTTCCTCTCTTGAAAACCGATACTTTACACTTGACATGTTCTCTCTTCTTTCTCTATATGTAATCTGTCCTATAAATGACATCGTGAAACCCTTCCAAAATCAACCAAGTGGTTTCATTTATTAGAACTTGTTCTTTTGCTTTTATCTCTTCTTCTTTTTTCCTTTTGTCTACAAGTATCCAAGCTGTTTGTTGTTGTGCCAAGAAAAAAGACACCCCTCTACGTTTTACTTTAAAATTCTCGTCGGTCAATGTTATTTGCTAAAGCAATATATGATTTGTTCCAATTCTCTCCAGAAACCAGGGTTGGACTGATAATTTGGGCCTTGCACTAGTGGCTGTCCCTTGTCAGTGTTTTAAACAGGTTTTTGCGGGAGAGATTGTCTACAATAATTGGGGAACGTTACTTCTGTAGTAAGTTTTATGACTTGGAAAACTCTGAGCGTGCTATACCGATGGCGTGCTGTCTATTTGTGGACGACTCATTGTAATGCGCTGAAGAGATACTTTTGAATGTGCTTCCACCAGATTCCAAGATGTGGGGAACTAAAATCAGGAACCATTCTCTTGATGTTAGGCATAATGAAACTCTATCCTTTTTCATTAGAAGTTTACCACGCTCACTTGGATTTAAACCCGGTCACCTAGAACTTTCAGCCATTCTCAAATCATGTGCTGCTCTGTTTGCTATCAACTTGGGGAGGACTCTTCATGGTTATGTTGTCAAGAAAGGCCATATTTCCTGCCAGTCTGTATTGAAAGCACTACTTAACATGTATGCGAAATGTGGCAAGATAAATGATTGCAAAAGGCTATTTGGTCACATGGGCTACGGAGATCCAGTCGTTTGGAATATTGTCCTATCTGGGTTTTCATGGTCTCGAATGTACAGCAATGAGGTCATGAAGTTATTTTGTGCAATGCATTTAGGTGGTGAAGCGAAGCCCACCCCTATTACAATTGCTACTGTCTTGCCAGTCTGTGCTCGATTAGGAGATTTGGTTGCGGGAAAATGCATACACTCTTATGTGATCAAATCTGGTTTTGAAGCAAATAATCTCGTAGGAAATGCTTTAGTATCCATGTACTCAAAATGTGGGCTAGTTAGCAATGATGCATATGCAGCGTTTGTAAGCATAAACCAAAAAGATGTTGTTTCATGGAATGCTATCATTGCAGGCTTTGCTGAGAATGCGTATGTTGATGATGCTTTCAAATTATTTAGTTTGATGTTGAAAGGACCAACCGAACCAAATTGCATAACTATTGCAACTATCTTACCCGTCTGCGCTTCATTAGATAAAAATGTTGCCTACCGCCATGGGAAAGAGATCCATTGTTATGTTGTACAGCATACTGAACTTGTAGCAAATGTTTTTGTTTGCAATTCTTTGGTAAGCTTCTATTTAAGGTTTGGTAAGATGGAAAAAGCTGAATACTTGTTCCAGAGGATGAAATCCAGAGATTTGGTTTCATGGAATGCAATTATTGCAGGGTATGCCTCGAACGGTGAGTGGTTAAAAGCTGTGGAGTTGTTTTGCAGGTTACTCTCATTGGACGGAATTGGGCTAGATTCTGTAACTATTGTTAGCATTCTTCCTGCATGTGCAAACTTACGAAACTTACAGGTAGGGAAAAGTATCCATGGCTATATATTTCGACGTCCTGTCCTACATGAGGACACTGCAGTGGGTAATGCCATGATCAATTTCTATGCAAAATGCAACAATGCAGTTGCGGCATCTAGAATATTTTCAATGATGCCCAAGAGAGATTTGATATCATGGAATTCCATGCTTGATGCCTTTGGGGAGTGTGGACGTGAGTCCACGTTTCTGAACCTATTAGTAAAGATGTTTGAGGAAGGAATAAGGCCAGACCCCATTACCATCTTAACCGTAGTTCGTTTTTGTGTTAGTGTTTCGATGGTGGAGAAGGTTAAAGAAATTCATGGCTATTCGATTAGGGCTGGTTATTTGGTAGGTGATATTGAGCCCACTATTGGTAATGCAATACTTGATGCATATGCCAAATGTGGTGTCATGGAACACGCATGTAAAATATTTCAGACCTTATCAAAAATAAAGAATTTGGTCACATTCAATTCATTGATCTCAGGTTATGTATACTGTGGGTCACATGACGATGCACATATGATATTTAACAAGATGTCTGAAAGAGATCTCACAACTTGGAACCTAATGGTTAGAGTTTATGCTGAAAATGATTGTCCTGATCAAGCTCTTCATTTGTTCCACGAGTTACAAGCTCAGGGAATGAGGCCTGATGCTATGACTATCATGAGCCTAATTCCGGTGTGTGCTCTTATGGCCTCAGTCTCCCTTCTGCGGCAGTGTCATGGATATGTGGTCAGGGCTTGTTTTGATGATGTTCGCTTAAATGGAGCTATTTTAGATGTGTATGCAAAATGTGGTGCTATAGACTCTGCTTATATGATCTATCAGTCAAACTTCTACAAGGATCTGGTCATGTTCACGGCCATGATTGGTGGGTTTGCTATGCATGGTATGGGAAAGGAGGCACTTGAAATCTTCTCCCGTATGCTAGAGATTGGGTTGAAGCCAGATCATGTTATCCTTACTGCTCTTTTATCTGCTTGCAGTCATGCCGGACTTGTGAGTGAAGGGCTGCGGATATTTCACTCAATAGAAGAAGTTCATGGGATGAAACCCACCATGGAACAATATGCCTGTGTGGTGGATCTACTTGCACGAGGCGGTCGGATTGATGATGCATTCGCTTTTGTGCAGAGCATGCCTATTAATGCTAATGCTAACATATTGGGAACACTGCTTGGTGCTTGTAGGAGGCATCATAAGGTGGAATTGGGGCGTATTGTGGCAGATCACCTGTTTAAAGTTGAAGCTGATAATATAGGGAACTATGTGGTGATGTCGAACCTATATGCAGCAGAGGCTAGGTGGGACGGTGTGGCAGAGGTAAGGAAGCTTATGAGGACTAGAGATCTTAAAAAGCCAGCAGGATGCAGTTGGATTGAAATAGAGAGGACCGAGAATGTTTTCATAGCTGGCAATTCTTCTCACCCAGAAAGAAGCACGATTTATAGCACACTTAGTACACTGGATCAACAACTAAAGAACCCATTTAGTTATGACTTGGTAAATGCTTAGAGTTTGTGCTTTTTGGACAAACTTCTATTCAGAAAATGATTTGTTACATAGTTGCCTAAAATTTATAGACTCCTGCTTGTGTGTGTCATCTGGATGGATTGATCTTTCCAAAATCATTGTTGAGTCTCTTTTGCTTTAACTTGTGGTTCTTGGATATCATCACTTGGTGAAAACACAATCTCGTGTACCCATCCAATCTGACTCTACATCTGGAATATCATGATTCTAATCTTTTCTGTACTTCTATTACTTCTTATTATGCCTCAACTTTCCTCGGAATGTTAAGGCTCTACCCTCAATTCTTGCTTCTGTTTTGAAGTCCTCTCAACCTTCACTAAAGGCTCTTTTTTTATTTTTTACTTTTTTCTTACGTGAGATATAATATGTTCCCAATTAAAGTCCACTTTGTATGAGGAATGAGGCCAATCTTAGACTTCTATCCTCTACTGACCTCCTGAACTTGCATGCTGCAATGTCGGTATCTGTTATACGTTTTATTTTTAATCTCTCTCTCTCTCTCTCTCTCTCTATTTTTATTTATTATGTCCCTTGAATATTCAGATTATATGATTCATTGTTTGGTAATCATTTAAAGAAGGTTCCAGTCATTTGTTTCAATTACAATAGGAATTTTTTGATTTTCTCCTGAAAACCTTAATATTGTATGTGAGATACACGTTCAAGAAAACCTTGGTGAAACGATTTCTGTTTGTTGTTAATATCTTTTAGTCTCATTTTCAGCGACATTAGTGACGGCTTAGATGGTTCTACTTTTCTTATAGTTCTAACATTCTACATTTTTTTGGAACTGAGCTTGTGCATGATTGTAATTTTTTCTTAAATCTTTCTTATAATTAATTATCTAGCCACATGTTGGCCACTTGTCATCTGTATTGCCTGCGCAAAGCTGAGTATGCCGGAACTCATGTTTAGAGTATCATATTCTTTATTAAACTTAAATTAAAGTCATCACTGGAAGAATGCATGGAATAATTGAAAAGGAAGCATGTCTGTCCAGTTTGGTGTACACAATTCTTGCTTCTCCTTAGGTCTTGCTTAAAACTTGTTGCTGAAAGGTTCTCTAAAAGCTCTGACTTTAGAGAGCTTCTGCAGATACTTAAGAAAGCATGCTTTTTCTAAACGTGCGGTGATTTTGGATTCTCCTTGCATTTTCATGAAGGTTCTTTTTTTCTTTGATATGTATGCTTTTACCGTTGAATATGCGACTGCCATTCTGTTCCTTTCTGGGCTATTGAGGATAATGTTTCCTATTCTCCCCAATGCAGTGGTTATATGCAAAGGTTCTAGTGAAAGTTGTCATTTGCCAGACTTTTTTAGGTCTGTTTCTCTTGGATTTGTGATGGACAGTGACTGACTAATTTGTGACAAAAGTCTGAGCAAATTGGGCTTTGTATTCCTTTAGCAAAACAAGAAAAAGCTATATATTCTTAGTACACCCTCTTCCTCTAAGCAAGATTTTCTGTTATTATTTTATTTTATTGTATTTTTTGGCTGAATTTTCTGTTAAGTATTTATTGAGGAATTAGTCATCGTCATGCTCTATAAATATTTTATGGGAAAATATTGTTTGTGTTTGCAGGAACATTTCTTCTGAGAAATATGGAACATATTTTATCTTTTCAGTGAAACTCACCCTGGCGATGCAAATTATTGGCTTTTCCGTGAGATTATCTTCATCACTATTATGGATTCAGATCTACAGATTGGGGGCTTCGTATATAGATACACCAGTTCCAAGAGAATCAGATTCTGATTTAAGAACCAGTTTTTTGAGTCCTCCCACTCCTGCTGTAGCCAGGCAGTCCTCGGGTTCCGATGAGGTATTGGGGGGCTCTATTTATGATCCAGCTTATTACTCATCTCTATTTGAAGATGGTCGGGAGAACAAATTTTCACTTCGGGTATTGTATCTTTCAGATAGACTAGTTGACATATGCCCTTAAAATTTTTCCAAGTGCAGTTTAAAATTTCCATTGTTATTTTGTATAGGAATGCCATTGCCTCATTTTATTTGCATGTTACTAGAATATTCTATTAGTGCCTTATCATTAACATCTCTCTTTCTTTGCATCTGTTATTACTCTTGTAGGGTCAGAATCATGCCATTGATAGTCCTGGTTCTGCTTCTGCTGCTGATATTTCTCCACTGAAGCTATCCCTTGGAAGATCTTTCAAGTCTTTAGATGTAAGTTCTCAGAATATATGTCGACATTTTAAATTAATCGAACGACATAACAATTTGTATGGTTACTACATCTGCTATTACTTTTGTAGGGTCAGAATTATGCCATAGGTGGCAATGGATCTACTCCTAGTGCTGATGCTTCTCCACTAAAGCTATGTCTAGCAAGATCTTTTCAGTCTGGAGATGTAAGTTTCTCCGGGTGTATCTTGGCCTTTTTAACTTTGAACCTGGTGATCAATTTGTATGGTTGAATCATGAACTTTCTGTGTGTGTCATTCTATGGTATCCTATCACAGTTTCCTTGTCATCTTATGGTAACGAAAAGGAAATCTGCCTGTAACTTGTGGTGTGTTGTTTGTTTTATTGTTGAGTTAGAAAGAAAGAATATCTGCGGTTGAAGCAATTCATAGGATTTTTTTCCTGTAATGTCTCTTGTACCTCATAATAAATCTGCATTCTTCAAGACAACAGTTCTTCCGCATAGTCAATTGAATTGGGTATCTCGAAGTAATGCATAAGCAAATAAACCAATGCCGGTTCATTACTGTCCTAAATTGTAAACCAGTCAGTATTGTACTTCTGTCATAAAGAAGACAAAATGGAAATAGAGACATTTCCATGGTTTACTCCCGAGTCCTGTACAGCTTTTCTAATATTCTATAATAATGCACCAAAAATTTCCTTTTTATGCATGCACTTTCATAGATCTATATACCTGAACTGCCAGGAATTTGATTTATTTATATCATTGATATTATATATTTCCATTCGAATAGTCTACTCATGCTGACAATAGACAGACAGTTTGTTGAATGTGTTCATCTTCATGCTTGAGCTGACGAGATATGAATTTGTTGGTAGGCTACTTTGGTTGTTTTTAACTGAATTTTAGTCATCGCAGGCGCAGGAGGAGAATACAGGTGGCCATCTTCAGCCATTTCGAAATTATGGCAATCAGTGATTCCATTTTTTCCTTTTTCCCCGAGTATGTTGCTCTCCATACTCATCGCTTTTGAGGTTTGTTTGCTTCACACAGTGCAACGCAATGCGGCCGGGACGATAGGGGAGTGTTCTATGTACAGTTACCGAGTTACAGGTTATTAAGCAATTTTTTCTTCTCAATCATTGCACATGAGAAAGTGGACCACATATGGTTGATTTGTTTAGTAGTATTATATAAGGAAGACAGCATATTGTTAAAGGATACAGTCGGAGAAAGGGATATTTCAGTTGAGATTTTTTCTCATTCAATTTTCCAAGTCTATTGGTTCTAGTTCTCTAGATAACACTTTGCATTTAGATCGTTAAAAACAGTCGAGCTTGTAATCTTAGAAGGGAGCAATGCGCTTCTAATGGGTCGGAGTATCTATTCATGCGATTAATGCTTCTGTAACGTTATGCGAACTAACTTTATTTTTATTTTTTTAAGATGGCTGTAAACCAGGTGGGTTAGGGGTTTATGGCCCGATTGGGGGACTTTTAGAGATGGATTTTTGGTGGTTGGCTTGGAACGTGTGTTTGGTTGAGGTGCGAATTGGAAATAAACTATGATATAAAAATATTATAAAAATTAAAAATGTAAAATGAATAGTATTTTGTTCACCTTGTCATTGTGAACGTTTTAACATAATAATCATCTTATTTCAATTCCTCTAAAGTAAGATTTTTTCAAAAATAGAAGAGAGAACGTAAGATATATATTTGAGAGTTTTGAAGTAGTCAAAATTTTGTCAGGAGACGGAATCCCAAATGTCCCCTTAACGCAATTATGGCCCAACCTGCCCTGCAATCTATATAATGCGGGTTATAACCGCATAATTTGTTCCATTTACATCCCTGGGTTGGACTCCGAACCCGATGGGCTTGGATAATTTGGAACTTATGGGTCTAATTCATGACCAGCAGGCCTGGCCTGGCACATTGAACAATTATGGGAATATGTCTTGGAATTCTTTAGCATATTTGGACATGCATCGCATTCAAAATGATCGCAGTTGAGCTCGATGTTGCAAGTGGAAACCAAGCACGTCTTTTGCTCATCTCTTAAATGCTTTGTAATTAGACATTTACTAGTACGTTGGGTGTTAAAATAAGGAGAATTTTATGGTAATCTAGTGTTATGGTTTTATTTTAAATTGTTATATTTTTATTGAGTCTTGTTAGTTTTGGTATTTTTAAATCGAATCTAATGCTAAAAAAAAAAAAAACAACAACAACAAAATACACTACCAATAAGAATGCTTTATTGTAGAAGACTCTCTAAAAAATGGCCAAAGATAAATTGGGAATTAAAAAACAATTGAACAATGAGATTAAAATAATCTCAATGCTCCTTAATAAATAGTAGTTTCTTTTTTTTTTTTTTTTTAAGTAAGTAATCAATCAAAATGGCCTCCAAATTTTCTAATAGATGATGATTTAGAGTTGTTCTTTTAATTTTGACCAAATAATCTCTGAACTCTTAAACATTGACAATCTGTATCTCTTTACGTGTTAAGTTTTTAACAAAATAAACCATTGAACAAGTGGATCAAAAGAATCCAAGTACTCGCTAGCATGTAGTAGTTTCTTTAAAAAAGCAAATCTTCCAATCTAATAATAGAAGATGAGGTACCAATATTAGGTGGGGAGGTGGTTTGGGCATGCAATGAAACAAAGTTCTGACTTGTGAACCAACTGAAAATGACAGTTGGAAAATGTGGAAAAGAGTGCTTGTGGCTGAGGAAGGCCTTCGCTTTCATCAACAAAACCCTTCAATATCACTCCCTATTTGCAAGACATGTTATGACCACCACTGATCAACAAATAGGGACTTATGCCCGAGGCCTTTTTGTTTTTTTTTTTTTTTTTTTCAGTTTTATTCTGTAAAATTTTATATTTCTCTTATTTTTCTCATTGTCAAAAATTAATTATATCTTCTATTACGTTTTGACTGAAATGAGAGACTATATACTTAAGACTAACACATATGATATCAGCCAACAAGAGGGAAAAAAAAGGTGATAGACTTGAAGTTGGGGCCGACTGCGGAGTCGTGACTTTATATTCAATCTCTATACTATGAAAGGTGAAACATTATAGCTTTGAACGATGATCATTGTTATTATTGCTTTGCCCCATTATTCATAGGCCATTATTTTATTCAATTCTATTTTATTTTCTCTTTGTTCTTACTAGTTTCTCCGTCCATTTCAATTTCTCTCCTCGTTGCTTTTGGTAGGCCGTAGGAGGAATAAAAAGACAATATTCTTATGGTGGGATGTCTTTGTATGTTTGTGTCTTTTGAAACAATAAACCGTATCAAAATTCGAAAAAAAAAAAAGAGAGAGAGTAAAATTTGATTATCCAAAATAGTCAATAATGATGTGTTTGTAAGTCTAGCATAGTTGGAATTTTACACTTGATTCCATTACAAGATGAAGAGGACGAATTCCTTCATCCCAAATTAAACAAAAAAAATCAATAATGATTTTTTTCAATTCATTTTAATTTTGTTTTGATTTTGATTTTGTTTTTTTGTTTTATTCATTTATTTATTTATTATTTTTTATAGCATGTTGACAACTATATCCAAATAATATGTCTAGAAACTATTATAATTATTAAATCAGAATGGATTCCCAACCACGTTCGACATATTGAGTTAACTAACATACACTATATTTCTTATGTAAAAATTGTATATTCATATATATATATATATATATAATGTTTGATCTATCTTATATACATATACACCAAAGTAAATTTTCGTAAATTTTTTTTTTTAAATTTCTAATAATAACGACGCTTTTTTCTTTTTGAAATTTTATAAAACATACGTATAGATTTTTTTTTTTTTTCCGTAGCTATTGATATATTTATCTTTGAGTGTGGTTAACCACATAAGTCTTAATAAAAAGAATGAAACAGAATGCCATCATTTTTGTAGTAAATTCAAGTGTATTAGAGTTCAAGAATCTTTTAATATTCTCAAATGAGTTTTACAGATCCCATTATCTTCATTCTGCCTTACACTTTAACCCAAAGAAAGACTCCAAATAGTCCAAAAGACATCCAACACTAATTAAATTGTGTTAAATGGCAAGAAATTCAGGGGATACAATTGCTGAAGATTTTTATTATTTTGTTCAAGATAACAAGTTGAGTTAATTACTACAATTTTATTACTTCAAGAACTAAATTGTCCAAAAAAAAAAAAAACCTAAAGTATCAAATTATGAGAAATTTAAAACATACAAGTACTAAGATCCAAAAGTCTTCAATAGCCTTAAAACAGGTACTGCTTCGTATATATCTAATAAATTCTTGTTTCCAAACCACTGTTTTTTGTTTTAGTTTCCGTTTTGTTGTTATTATTATTATTATTACTTTTGTTTTTGTTTTTGGTAAGAATAAACCCAAAGCCACTTGAGCCTACAAACATTCTCCAACTAAACTTGATAAACATGGAGGTGTTGTTGAGGTGACATATATTGTAAACTAAAGGCAACTAGAAGGCCTACGCAAAGCAAGAGAATTTGTTTGTAGCTAAAAATGTTCTTTGAGCTTTCTTTCTTATCCCAAAGCATTTAAATGGCCCCAAAGATCAATTAAACGCATGCCTTTGTTAAAAAGGATTAAAGGATTCAAACATTGACATGAAGATTGATTACTATTTATTATCGATAATGAGACTTCACTATCTTATGGTTAAAATCAATAATCATTTTACCTTTTCCACCTCCCCCCCCCCCCCCCCCCCTCTTGTTTTGCTTTCTTATGCTTAGTGACGTGCCAGTCTTTTAGAGGTCCAAAATGCTTTGTTTTCAATCCAGATTATAAATTTGTTACACATTTAAAACTCTCTTCTTTGCCATTTCGGATTAAGAAGATAAAAGCGTCTCTTTTTCTACATAAGAACTGTGCATTGAGGTGTGAAATGAAAGATAGGGATTATATATTTGAAGTCTTTTCTTTATATTTCATTAGGTTTTTAATATATGGTATATTTAACCTGCATATATATAAATTTCCCTTTAAATAAAAAGGGTTAATATGCCAATGCCACTCAATGCATGTCATCTTCATTTTTTTTTCCTCTTTTTTTTTTTCCCTCCTCTTTCGTCAAATCCTGATTTTTAAAAAAATGTTAGTATTACTTCAATGTACCACTATATATATATATATATATATATATATTTTACAGCAAAAATGTGCCACAATTATTATTATTTTATGAAAATTAAGAAATATGACCTACTTTATACATCTATCTTTTGGGTCTGAAAAATACTGAGGACAACAATTATAATATAAACTTTTAAGTATCAACTTATATGGTATGTGAGTTTGTCAATCTTTTATTGATAAGTCTTTAAACTTAAAAGATTGGATTTATAAGCAAAATAATAATAATAACATATTTTTTTGTAATTATTTATCTAAGATTATCTAATATTAGACAACCTATCAATTTATTTTTAATGCATTTTTTGATACATTATTTAGCTACTATTTACCAATTTATACTTTTAGGGAAATATTTTCCAATTTATCCACTTAGTAATTTTTTCCCTATTATTTATACATTTATTAACTTAGTAAATACATTATATGCCATTTTTTTTCTATAAAGAATCATCTATTATATTTTTTAATAATATATCACAAAGCCGGACCAATTTGACTGTTGGTTGTAAGATTGGCCTAAATCAAATATATTATATACTAAACATGTTATTTTTTATTACTTATCCATTTATTAATAGTACAGGTTTAAATTTTGACGTTGTTAAGTAGAGTAAAAAAAGTTTAGCACTTTTCAAAAAATGCTTCTTTGCATTAATGCCGCTTGAGCTTATTAAGCAGCTGTAATTTATCACTTGTATTTTAAATTTTGACAATTGATTCTTTGAATTTAAAAATGTATAGCAAAATACTTACAGTTGATGATGTTGTTAACTTCTTAGAAAATTGACATGTCACTTACATATGAGTCATTAATTAAGTGCATGAGATATCTTTTTCAATAAATATGGACATGAATTTATGTTTAAACTTAAGTTAATTCAAAATCTTCAATTTTGATAAAACTCAAAAGATTCTAAACATAACAAATTTAGGTTTTTTTTTTAATTAATAAATTTATATTAAAATAGATAGAGATGACTAATTTGCAAGTTGACTAGAAAAAAAAAGAAAAAAGAAAAAAAAAAACCCCTTTTGTGCAAGTTACGTGTCTATATATACTAAAGAGTTAACATTGTCATGAATTGAAAGTGAAAATTACCCAAATTAAAAATTTTATAAGGTAAATTACACCTGCACGATAGATTTAGGGGTATAAGGGTATGAGAAAATTAGGAAAACAGTCACTTTTAGAACACCTCTTTATAATTTTACCTACTCTTATCTAGGTAATCTGTCACTCATTCATTCTACTTTTCTCTCTCTTCTACCAAACATCGCATTCAAATCGATAATTTTATTATTTCATATTTATTGATTTATTTAGTTATTTAAATTTTCGGTTTTACCCTTGTTGAAATACACTTGTTTGGTAATATAATTTAAACTCAAATTTTTCATATCAGTTTTTGTCTTTTTTTTGAAAAGTCAATAAAAATTATAATTAGTTTTGAAAAAGTTAACTAATTCAAATTTAAAAATTTCAACTCAAAATATTTCACCAACGGAACCTTAGTTTAGATTTGAAATTCTTTTTTTTTTTTTTCACAGCAAAATCTCAGCTTTCTTTTTTTTTTTTTCCCTTTTTTCTCCCCCCTTTCTCTTTATCTCTTCTATTTTCCTCTCCCTTGCGCGCTCTCTCTCTCTCATCCCGTCACATCCTACGTTCGGCAAGCCTTTGCCGTTGCCCTTCGGTGAGCCTTCGCCGTCGCTCTTCGACGACATCTCCCACACCAGTTTCCTCTGAAGGCTTCGATCTACAAAACCTCGCAATCGGCGTTTTGAATCACGACTGGCATTTCGACCATAAGCCATCAGAGTTCGCGATCTTTCTATCACCTGTTCTTCGTCATCGGACTCCAGGTGATCTCAGATGATGGAGATCGGAGGTCGTAAATGACAATAGGGGCTGGCTACAGTCCTTCTAGTAAGCGGATCTTGAGGAAGAAATGGTCCTACCTCCCCACTGCAGATATGAGGAAGTCAATCTTCCAGTAGTTCATTTACTCGCCGACGAGGAGATACTGGAGTTGCTCGCCGGAGTCGCCGCCTTTCTCCTCACACGATGTGAGGTTTGGATGGTATTATCTTCTTTTCCAAGTGGTTGATCTAGAGATTCAGTCTTTCGGCGAAAGCTGCCATTCGATATACATTTCCATCCCTCCGACAACCTTGCTTCTGCTGCTCTCATTAATGGCGACGTTCTTCTGTATCCTTCTTCGCCGCCTCCTTCTTCTCTCTCTCTCTCTCTCTCTCTCTCTCTCTCTCTCTCTCTCTCTTGAATATATATTTATGTAAGAGAGCCACTCGTGGCTGTTAAGATAGATATGCTCATGAAAACACCAAAGAGAATCTATGGATGGTTTATTTTAAGCACGTCTGTTGCAGTTTGCGGCTCCTATGAGTTTGGAACTTGTAAGTTCTTAGTACATCTCCTTAACCGCTCTTTTAATTGGAACAATTTTGTGCATTGTGTTTGCACTTTCCTTGTTCTAAGGGTTTTTGTTTGTGTAACAGGTAGCTTATTCATCACCTACTTGATCAGTTTGCTAATCTCAGAGGTTCTCAATTTATGTTTAGCAGATGTACAGACACTAATCAAATTATTTTCACTTAATATATACATAGAGATGTATGCAACTTCATAGTTTTCAGCAGACGAACTAGTTTATGCTATTACCATGAAGGTACCATTTCCCTTTTCTTTCAAGTTCTTAATTACAATTGTGTCAAGGAAACATATTCCCTTGTGTGACGTTTAATCTAGTAAACAATAAACTCCTTTACTAGCAACAAGAGTTTTTTTTTAAGGTCCATGAGTTCAATTTAGTTAATGTCTTGTTTCATGGAAATATTGTTTGGTAGGAGTTTTGATTTTGCATTGATTTCTTGAATTCTTGGGGTACCAGTTTTTATGTATGGCCAGGTTGGAAATGTCCCGTTGAATTGGTATTATGCACATGTTGAACTATCGAGACGGATTCTTCTAGAATCTGAGACGGATGCTATTTGAATCCGAGAGCATATTTATATCTTTAATAGCTAAAGTCCTTCACTAGAGTATACACAAAAATATTTTTTCTTGTGACTGAATTTGCTTGTTTTCGGTAGTTTGTTTACCGAGAAAATTTATTTTTTGTCGTTTGGTTTGTTTGTCAGTCAGTTTTCTTAGTTTCGTTTGTTTGCTGAGAAAATTTTTGGTATTGTAGGATGAAAATAAAAATGTTAATGATTTTATATTTTAGCTGGAGATACAAAAAAAAAAAATCTATTCAAATTTATATTGCATTCTATTAGAATGCATTTTGCCTCTCGGATTTTAGTATAATCCGCTTTGTATTATGATAAAATCCATTTTCCATTATGAAAGAATCCGTTTCGCATTTTATCAGAATCCGTTTCACTTGTTTTGCATTTTATTAGAATTCATTTTGCATTCTCAGATTCTGGTATAGTCCATTTTAGATTATAACAAAATTTCTCCGACTACCAAATTAAGATACGTCTAGCCATCTTTCTTGAAATCCAAAAAAGATATATTTGATTAGAATCCAAACCATTTGGATTCTAATAGAATCTCTCTGGTGACCGACATCAACACCGGTAATCGGAGCCTAATACCCCTAGTTATCTTTGTTGAAATATGAAAAAAAAAATTGGCAACTGGCAACCGACATCAAGGTCGATAATCGGAGTTGGATACATCCGGTCATCTTTGTTGAAATATGAAAAAAAAAATTTCAACAACTGGCTGGTAAACAGAGTTAGAGTTATAAAAAAATTCTAATAAATAAAAAAGAGAAGAAAATAAAGAGATATGTGTATTTTATCTGTTTATTATTTTTTTCATCTAATTATTTAAATAAATGTTATGGCATGATAAAATTATTAATTTTACTCTTATTATAAGGAGGTGTCAAATTTAGGACATTTTTCAAATAACCCCTAAGGGTCAAATAACCTCTAAGGGTATTAGTGCAAATTAAAAAAAAAAAACAGTAAAAAATGAGGGAGGAAAATAACTTTAGAGGGGAACGGTTACAGTAGAGCCTCATTGAGAGTAACTACTGTAGAACTCTTTTTTCAAGCCATATAAATGTAATCTATCAGTTGATGTAATGATAACTATGATATGTCCTGACTCACAGTATTATTGACTATATGACAATTTCACAATTTTTCTTTATTCAAGTCACTTTTGTTAGTGTCTTTGTTTTTGGAATCTATTAGTCCAAATATAGAAAAAGAATAACCTTCAATACTAAAATTTTCTGCTATAGCTTACATAAAATCATATAATAAATTTTATTTTTTCTTATTTCATTTATTCTGTGCTTTCAAGTTTCCAGTTTCTAGTCACCATATTGGCAAATGAAAAAATAAAAAAAGTTTCTATTATATCAACAAAATCATGAGATTTTTTTCCTTAAAAAAAAGCCTTTTTCTAAGAATGGAAAATTTGAAGGAAAACAAAACTGAAAAAAAGCAACTAAAAAAAAAAGACTGAATGATGATCTGCTCTTGTTCTGCTCTCCCGTAGCCTTGAAATATCGGCTTCACGAACAGCCCCCCTCCCCCCTCCCCCCGATGAGGACTTGGGAAGCACAAAAGCATGAATGTTGATCCTATTTCAGTTCTAAAAGAATGTAGCTAGAAGCTAAGTTTAATTTTAGCAAGTTAAATTGGGTTGTAAGGCTTGCATGCCAAATTGTTTAACTTTCTTTCTTTAGGAGTGCTTCTGTAGGTAATGACTGATAATAAAGGTAATTTAAATATTTTGTTTTATTTTTCCTTTTCTAGTTATAGGAGTGATTTAGGAAGAATAGTTTAGTTTCCTGATTTGTTTTCCTTTTGGAAATAAATCCGAATTTATTAGAGAATAAATTAGGAAAAACATATTTGTATTCAGCAGTCTATATAAAGGCATGTTTTGAAGCTAATGAGCAGTTTTGGAATTTAGAAAAAAAAAAAAAAAAAAAAAAAAGGAGAGTGTGCTTTCTTACATTCTTGAGAAGACTTTTGAACTTATCAAGTTATTCTTGTGGCATTCAACAGCCAAACTTATCATCTAGGTTCTTGAGACATTCTTAAGATTCTTGATGTGGCGTTTGACAATATCTGACGTCTTGGTTCTTATCTCACTAGGTAAAGGGTCAAGGCTCAAACAAGCTTGCATCTTGAAGGTCTTGGGATTTGAATCCACATTTGGTAGTGGGTGTCATCGTCTCATCGGCGAGGTTCACATCACACCCCCTCACCACCTTTAGGTACGGCCCACGACCTTCGAATGGCGAGATTTGTAGCGACAGTGACAAAGCTCATCAAGAACCTATTTGCCATCAGAGCCGTGGTTCGAAAATAGAGGTGGTTGGCGATGGTGGGCATGAACGATGGTTGGCGGGAGGAGGTTTTCTGCTTTTGGGCCGATAATAATGGAGACGTGACTTGAGTGATGTAGAGAAAATACAAAGAAAATAGATTTTGCAATAATCCTCCATAAAAATTCAATAAATCTTCTAAAGTTTATTCTTTGTTGTGTTAATTGCTGAAAAAAGTTGCAGAGTTGTAACAGGGGATTTGGATTTTGAGGACATTTATGGAAAAAAAAAAAAGGAAAGAAAAAAAGAAAGATAAAAAAACTTAAATATGAAATTGAAAAAAAAAATAGAAAAGATTGTATGAATGTTATATTATATTGGATAAAATTGTGGTAAAGAGAGTCTAAACCGATACAGTCATTTTTTAAACCATTAATTTTGAATCGGATTGTCTATATATTGAGAGTGCACATGATAAACTGTATGTACACCTATATTATAACAAAGTAAGTGAAAAAGAAAAAAAAAAAAAAAAGCTAACGAGAAGAGAGAGGGGGGGGGGGGGGGGGGTTCTCGTCGAGGGGGAGGGGGGGCGCCGGGTGGGGGGGCCACCGGGTGGGCTGGAGGCAGGGGGGCCGGCAGTGAAGAGAGAGAGGGGTGTGGGGGGTTCCCGTTGGAGGGGGTGGGGGGCACCGGGTGGGCTGGGGGCATGGGGGTCGGCTGGGAAGAAAGAGAGGGGGGTTCCCGTCGGGGTAGGGGGTGGGGTTCCCATTGGGGGGTGGGTGCCGGGCGGGCTGGGGGCAGGGGGTCGGTTGAGAAGAGAGAGGGGGGGGGGGGGGGAAGAGAGAGAGGAGAGAGAGATGGGGTGGGGGGGGGGTTCCCGTCGAGGGGGGTGGGGGGGGGATGAGGGGGAACCGGTCGGGCTGGGGGTAGAGGGGCCGACCGAGAATAGAGAAAGAGGGGGTGGCTGGCCAGGGGTGTGTGTGATCATTGGCGTTGGGGGATAGGTTACCGGTGATGGCGGGAAGGTCACCGGCGATGGAGGGAAGGTCGCCGGCAACGGAGGGGTGAGAAAGTTTATATGAGATAAGGTGTATGGTAATTATGATACACTAATAATATATCAACCGTTCGATTAAATCTAACAGTTTAAAAAAAAGCTTTACCGATAGTTACTCTGGGAGAGACTTTACCATAATCTCTCCTTATTATATTAACATGGAATACACCTTTTTTTCATAGTTATTTATTTTATTCTATTATCATCTTTTATTATTGAATTTAACTCTACTTAAAAGAAGCCTCTATCGACTCTCTCATTCTAAAGTTTCAGGATCGTATCATAAAAATTGAAAATCCGGGAATAATATATAATTTTTTTTTTCACAAAAAGGGAAAAACGTGTTGGTTACTGGTTTGGATTTGCTTTCTGTCTTTTGGAATTTTGGAGGGTAAAAAAAAAAAAAAAAGCCAGCCCATACGCGTTTTCCTTGAAAACTAGCAAAATAAAATCAAATTATGGCAAATACAACCAAAAGAATCAGCTAAGCAAATTAGACTATTACAGTACATTAATGCAATTACCAGAAGAAAGGGAAAATTTTTTTTTCATTGACTTAAATAGAAAATTTATATATTGACTACAAAGGAAAAAAAGTTGAATACATCAAATCAAGGAAAAAAAAAAAAAAAAAAAAAAAACACAAGTTTGTTTAGTTGGCAATGTTGTGGTGGCCATAGTTACATGTTTCCTTTGTCTAAAATTTCATATTTTTTTACTATTAAGACTGTGATAGAGTTTCGTTTAAAAACTCTATTGATATAGTTTATTTTATAAATTGTTCGATAAATTTTAACAGTTTAGATCTTATTTATGAATAATAATTGTAATATACCTTAATATATAATATTATATATTAAAAAATAAGAAATCAAAATAAATACACATAACGCCTCCAAACAATGGCTAGATCCACTGGCTTGCAACCCCTTGCCCCCCGTTGCCATCTTCGGCGAGAGAGCGACTAGATCTCACCGGCCTACAACCCCTTGTTGCCGTATATGACAAGAAAAGGTTCCCCAGATGGCCTCCCGCTGCAACCCCCCGCCCTTGCATCCATCTCTAACAATAAAGTGGTCAGATCCCGGCCTACAACCTGTCCACTGGGTCGTCATCTATAATGAAAAAGGTCCCCCCTAATGGCCTCCCGTTATAACACTCCGCCCTTATGTCGCCATCTCCGATGAGAAAGAGGCTAGATCCTGATCTGCAACCCACCCCCAGGTCGTCATCTAAGATGAGAAGAGGTCCTTGTCGCAACCTCCAACAAAGTCACTCCCCCACCCCTACCGACGGCCTCCTGACGACCTTCTCGACCTCGTTTGCACGACCTCCCCCCTGACGGCCTTTCCTTTCTTTTTTTTTAATTATTCTTTTTTTAATTGTTTAGTTCATACTAACATGAGGTAAGGTATATTATAAACAATATCTCAATCATTTAATCATATTTTAATAATTTAAAAATAAGCACTATCGATAAGATATATAAAAAGAGTTTTATTACAGGTTTACTATTTTTTAACCAAAAAAAAAATAGAAAAATGAGAAAATTCTTTTCTCAAATTACTGGTGGGTTTCTCTCTCAAGGGTTAAACAATTAATTAATTAATTATTTTAACTTTTGCTTTTGCGTGTCAACGTGCTCTTTCTTTAACTTAATCTTTGTTAAATGTGATTAGTAAATTAATATTGCTAACAAATTTGATATATAGTTAATTATTTATATAAATCGATGGACAATTATTTATTTATTTATTTATTTGAATAATGGGCAATTATTTAATTATCTATTTATTTTTTACGGAAAAAAAATTCAACGGAGTAAAAATATCTTTCGTTTTTTTTTTTTTTTTTTTTTTTGCTGTTGTAGTGATGTGATGTCATAGTTATATACGCTGGTTTTTGCTTATCCTTGGTTCATCTTTTCTCTCGTTTACAATTACCCCATCATTTTTCTCTCTCTGATGTTCTCGTCAATCAGCTGGAAAAACCCTAAAATTCTCTGCTGTTCCTGCCTCAATAATTCATTTTCGGTAAGAATCATCTTCAATTTTCCCCTCTTTTTTCTATCATTTTTGTTTTTTGTTGTGTGGTCCAGAATAAAAAAAAAGTTCGGATTTTTCCTTCTTTTTTATTTCATTTTTTGAAGAAGATTTTTCAATTTCGAATCCGAATTTTTTTTTTCTCTCTGGGTTCATCTGCGGAAGATTCTGACCTGACAATCTCTACCGGGAATATTTTTGGTTTTTTTTTTCGTAATTGTTCTCTATTTTTCCCCAATTTTGTTTCTGTTCATTGTTTTTCTGGTTTAGATCTGTACCTGGATCTCTATTTTTCCCCAAATTGCAGTGATTTTTTTTTTTCTTTAATTTGCTCAATTCTAGGGTTTTGTTGTTACAGAGCAATCAAAAAGGAGGGGAGAGAGAGAGAGAGAGAGAGTAGATAAATGGAGGAAGCTATGGCGTCACGGTATTGGTGTCACATGTGCAGACAAGTAGTGGATCCGATCATGGAGGTTGAGATCAAGTGCCCCTTTTGCCAGAGCGGATTTGTTGAAGAAATGAGTAATAGTAATAGTAACAATAGCCCCAATTCCGACGGCGGTCGCAATGCCGATTTTTCGGATTCTGATTTCGGATCGGATCGCGCCCTCTCACTCTGGGCTCCAATTCTTTTGGGAATGATGGGAAATCCTCGTCGCCGGAGGAGATTCAGACGGCTAGAGTTTGATGACTACGATGACCATGATGTTGTGGATGATGGGGAGAATGAGGATCATGTGGGAGAGACTGAATTGAATAATCTTGAGTCCATTATAAGGAGGAGGAGGAGGAGCTCAGCTACAATTCTGCAACTTCTACAAGGGATTCGGGCGGGATTGGCTTCGGAAACGCAGAATTCGGAGAGTTTTAGGGATAGGGATAGGGATAGGGAGAGAGATGAGAGGGAGAGAGTGATTCTGATCAATCCTTTCAACCAGACCGTCCTTGTTCAGGGTCAGAATGAGAATCAGAACCCAATTGGTTCATTGGGTGATTACTTCATTGGACCTGGATTGGATATGTTGCTGCAACATCTGGCTGAGAATGATCCTAATCGCTACGGGACTCCACCGGCGCAGAAGGCGGCCGTTGAGGCGCTGCCTACTGTGGCTGTCAAGGAGACTCTGCAGTGCTCGGTGTGCTTGGATGATTTTGAGGTCAGTGCTGAAGCAAAAGAGATGCCTTGCAAGCATAAGTTTCACAGTGATTGTATCCTGCCCTGGCTTGACCTTCATAGCTCCTGCCCGGTTTGCAGGTTTCAGCTGCCTTCTGATGAGTCCAAGCGTGATTCTGATGGGTCGAGGAGTGGAAACGCCCAAAGGGCGATGAGTGCGATGAGCAGTGAAAATATTAGTCCTGTAAATGCTGGTGATGAGGGTGATGGAGATGGCAGAAATGGAAGTGGGAGAAGGTTTTCGTTTCCATGGCCTTTCAGTGGCTTGTTTTCTTCATCGGGATCATCGCATTCTAGTGGCGGAAATTCGTCGTCGTCTTCATCAAATGCAACCGGAACTAATGGCAGTGGAAGTTCTTCTCAAGCAAATGAGAATTGAGTGTACATGCGTTGGTTATTGCATATCAGGTTCTTGTTGTTCTATTAAAAGTTTGTTTGAATGCTCTCTGCCTTGCTTGTTGTTGTACATAGTTTTGTCTTACTTTGCTGAAGCTTAAAATTGTGTTTGTATGTGTTGTTTTTTTTTTTGTAGATTTTTTTTTTGGCCGTTTTTACAAATTACTTTCTGCTATTAATGTAAAAAAAAAAAATTAAAATTCCATATATGTTCTTGCTGCCCTTTTGTCTGAGTTTTGTGTTATGGTTGAAGAATTAGGAAGTGGGTCCCATTTGGGTCGGAACAAACAAACCTTATATGATTGTATTATGAAGAGATGAACTTTTGAGAAAATCCCCATGTGCGATCCGAGTCATTGCATGAATCCCGTGGTGTGTTTAAGTTAACGAGATAGAAAATTCTTGTATCCACTTTCATGACTTGGAAAAATGTTTATTAATAATTTGTGCCTCTCGGAAATGCCCAAATAGTGGAACTATTGCTCAAGAAAATAATATATGGGCTATTGGGCGGATAACTCGACTTTTAGAGGGTATAGATATAGATATAGATACAGGTGAGACAAATTGCAGGCCCTTTTTTGGCTTACATCATACGCTGTACCCATGTGAAGTGTATACTTTTCCATTTACTTTTGATTGGCCTAAGTCTTCTATGGTGTGTGTTGATCTGTCCAACTTTGAATATACATACATATATGTATATAAATAAATAATCTTAACAACGAATGACTCTGGGTGGCAAAGAGGACATTTCCCATCTTCCAGATGCCTGATTGTTGGCTTATATATATATATATATATATATATATAGATAAATATTCATTGATTAGGTTTGCGAAAGGATGAGTTAGACTACAGGAAACTTCCAATGTCATGTGCTATTGAATGCGTAAAATACAATGGGATAAAATAGGCAGCATTACGACTTTCTGGAGATGATCTTATTGGAACTGTTCATTGACAATTTCTTCTTTACAATTTCCCAATATGATGAGATTTTATTTGAGATTCCAAAGTTCTATTTGATTTTTTTTCCCCATTCTAGCCATGAATAAGTTTGGAAATTTTTTAAAGAAAACAAGAGAAGAAAAAGCCATTTTAGAGATCATGGACAATGTATGATATATGGGCTCTTCCTAATGCTCACGGAACTAAGCTTTGTTTCCAAAAGGCAAAAGGGACATAAACTAACAAAAGTTAATGACAGAAATTAGGAATCTGATTCAAGCAGAAAATGACATAAAATTAATAATTATAATAATAAAAAAATTGCTTAGAAAGTCCAAGGACTATTGAAGAAATATTTTAATGATTCAGCTCAGTTAAATTGGAGCATATAAATAATGGTAGGTTCTGTGTTTCTATACCCGAAACACAATGCAGTAGCAAAATTATCCGAGGCTATAACACCTCCCCAGCCAAAAACAACAACGAACAACTTTTTCCTTTGGCAAGAACAAAAAAAATGGACAAATCCAATGATTCAAGTGTCTCATGAGTCACTTGACAGTCAAGATCTTGATGACAGAGGCAGTTCCATCACGGTGAAGAGCCACAACAGAATCTCCACTCTTGCAAAGCCCCCTTGACTTGGCATGTAAAATGGCAAACTCGAGAGATTCTTCAGTAGTCTCCGCACTAGAGGCCCTAGCAGATCCTGAGCTTAAAACCGGAACCAACCCTCGGAAAATCAGGCTATGCCTTGCTGGGGATTCATCACTGCATGACCAATCAAAGGAGTCAGTCTTGATCTCAGGGACAACAATGGACAATATGGGCATTCCTGGCCTGTACTTGGCCACCAGTTTCGCAGTGCTTCCTCCTCTGGTTAGTACTAGTATGAGAGCAGCTTTAGATGAGTTGGCCATCTTAACAGCAGAGGAAGCCAAGCTTTCCAGAGGACTCATTGGCACCGGTGAGTGTTCCATAATCCTCTTAAAGACATCCCCGTAATCAATGGTGCTCTCAGCTTCGACACATATTTTAGCCATGGTACGAACAGCAAGTTCAGGGTAGGCTCCAGCAGCTGTTTCACCACTAAGCATGACACAGTCAGTGCCATCAAGAACGGCATTAGCAACATCAGTGGCTTCGGCTCTAGTTGGTCGCGGTGACTTGATCATGGACTCCAACATCTGTGTCGCTGTAACAACAGGTTTTCCTTGGATGTTGCACTTGTAGATCATTACCTTCTGTGCAAGAAATATCTTCTCAATAGGGATTTCCATTCCAAGATCACCTCTTGCCACCATGAATGCATCTGAGTTTGCAATGATGTCATCGAAATTCGCCACACCTTCTTGATTCTCTACCTACAATCGAATTCCAAAGGGAACAAGCAAGTTTTGAGAAAGCAAGTGAACCAAGAGCATTATTTATTGCAATGAAGCAGCAAACATTATGAAAATATTGAGATAAATCCGTAATGTAGTGCATTATTTTCGGTTTAATCAGCATCTGCACGAAATTATGATTTAGTTTCTGGGGGAAATATAGTACCTTGGACATAAGAAGGATATTCTTGGCGTGCTTCCCAAGCAGCTTCCTGACCTCTATAAGGTCCGAACCTTTCCTGACAAAAGACAGAGCAATCATGTCAATCTTATTCGGAACACCCCATTGAAGAATATCTTCCTTGTCCTTCTCCGTCAAGGTTGGGAGGTCGACGACAACCCCTGGGAGATTGACATTTTTCCTCTCACCAAGAACAGCAGAGTTCTCACACCGGCACTTAACCAACCCGTTCTCCACATCACAAGCTAAGACTGTAAACGAGATGGTACCATCAGCGCAAAGTATCACCATCCCTGGCTTAACATCCTGAGCCAACTTCTTGTAGCTCATGCAGATCGTGTTCTCGTCACCCTTTAAGCTGTAGTCAGTGGATATGGTGATTTCCTGACCCTGTGTCAGTTGGATGGGTTTCCCATCTATCAAAAACCCGGTTCGAATCTCTGGACCCTACAACATTGCATACAACGAAATCAAGAGTTATGAGGTCCTTATAACAGCATCTAAAATCTTTGCAGCCAGAAAAAGCTAATACGAGAAAGAAATAGGAAATCTCAAGAAAACATTTAACAACATTCGAAGTAAATAAAAATATGGAAAAGCAGCAAATCAATTTTACTCGGAACTTGTTGCTTTCCTTATAAATCATCCACTTATCACAAAACGAACAATAACTCGGGACGGGGACTAAATTGGAAAATAATTTAACTTATTCATGAAAGATCATATTTTCGCGATACGGGAGATCCAACTATTCAATTTCATTGTGATTCTTGTTATGTGACAAAAGAACCAAAAAAAAAAAAAAAACAAGAAGATAAATTTACTTAACATCTGTTGATTCAATCGCCTAACATCAATCTTCGGTAAATTGAGAATCAACGTATTTCGTGCTTTTGTTACACTTCCGCTACAACAGTTTCCCTACCAAAGACACTTGTAACTCAAAAACTCAAAGCTACCAGAAAAAGCTCACATATTCTGAAAGCAAAAAAAAAAAAAAAAAAGGACAAACGGAACTAGGACAGACAAGATGAATCCAAAAGAACCCATAGTTACTGCTGAAACTCGACATAATAGGATCTATTCATTAGACAACAAACAACACAAACCCCAACCCCACCACCCCACCAACCCACAACCCACCCCCCCCCCCCCCCCCCCCCCCCCCCCCGCGCGGCTCAAAACTGATAAAATTGATCAAGCTTCATGTGAGACACATGACACATAATACAAAGAACACTAAAAATCATGGAACTGACAACCACCAAGGACCACAGAAACTAAATTCCACACACACACACATATTCATTCTCTGTTTAAAAAAAGAAAAAAAGAAAAAAAAATTGCCGCTGACATCAGAAGTGTAAGATACACTCAAGAAAACAAAACGACAAAAGAACCGGAAAAAGCATATACAATCCATGAACACAACACATAGAAACGCAATATTCACAAACCAATTAAATCAATGGGAAAATAAACGCAATCTCCATCAGTCAATTCCAATTTCCCAGAAATGTGGATCGTAAGAGAAAAACCAAAAAATGAAAAATAAATAAATAAAAATAAAAAAAACCTAGAAAGGGAAAAATTGAAAAACCTTGGTGTCGAGCATGACTGCGCAGAGAATACCGGTGTTGTCCATGGCCTGGCGGAGATTATCTAGGGTTTCCTGGTGGTAGTCGTGAGATCCGTGAGAGAAGTTGAAGCGAGCGACGTTCATGCCGGCCTTGAGAAGCTTCTCGATCATCGGCACCGACCTCGACGCCGGTCCCAGCGTGCACACGATCTTCGTCTTCGGCTTCTTCTCCGTCACCGGAATTCCTTGCTCGTACACTTGATCCATTTTTTTTCTTCTTCGGAGACCAAAAAAACTAGAGAGAGAAAGAGAGAGAATAAAATAAGTTTAGAGAGAGAGACGTTTGTTGAGAATAAGAAGGGCACGAGGAGAAGGTCAGAGAGGAGGCGCTAACTGCACGCCATCTCTAATTACTCTTCTTTATATATATATAAATATATACATATATATTTTTGCCTGGATGGAGTTGGACTTGGTGATATGCCTCTCACAAAAACTTTTTTTTTTTTTTTTTAATTAGTGATGAATAAAAGAGTAAGAGGAAAGTTCTCTCTAGAAAAATAGGGGTAAAAAAAAAAGAATAAGAAGAGGAAAGAAGAAAGTGGGATTTATTCTTTGTTTCGTCGAGGACAAGCTTTTTAGCGTACAATATATGAGTAGTTTTTTTTTTCCTAGTTAATTAACTAATTAAAGAAAAATTAAAGGGAAATAGCATATAGTGTTTTTTTTCATATACTTTGAAAAATTATAACATATTTTTTAAAGATGATAAATTGTAGTCTATTTTTACGGATGAATTCTTGGATTTTTTAATAATAATAGATTTATCAGGAAGTAACAACAGGTTCTCATGACGGCATCAATTATGTTGAGGAGAGAGAGTCTTAGTAGAGAGAGAATACGAGTACCCTATTAATTACTAATCTTTAAAAATTATTCTACAATTTTAAATTAGAGTCTCAAAATATACTATTTGGCTCTTTATCTCTTAATTAAGTTAAGCATTTATTGGCTAAATAAAAGGTATAGACCTAATGATAATTTTACATCTGATTTCACGAAAAAGATATAGCGTTCGAATCTCCATTCCTAAAAAAAAAAGGTTCACTTGTCTCTTTTAAAAAAATATATATACATTCATTAAAAAAATAATAAATTACTTGTTTAGTCCCTAACCTTTTTACAAAGTTATGATTTGGTCCCCAACCTTTTTTTTTATGGTTAAAGGGTCCTTAAACTTTTCAAAAGGGAGCAATTTGGTCCTTTTTAACAAAAAAAAAAAAGAATTAAAATTAGATGAAATAAAT
Organism: Ficus hispida; assembly: GCA_025413025.1. Taxonomy (NCBI): domain Eukaryota; kingdom Viridiplantae; phylum Streptophyta; class Magnoliopsida; order Rosales; family Moraceae; genus Ficus; species Ficus hispida. The sequence goes on from CM046370.1 coordinate 20,010,277, forward strand.
CACATATAAATTAAATCATGTAATTTTTTTTCTATAATTGTCATCAAATATTAAATCATATACGATTCACGTGATATCTTCTGTGAAATTTTTTAACTTTCAAAGATCAAATTCCACCTTTTTAAAGAATTTAGAGACTTTTTAACTAAAAAAAAATTGAGGATCAAATTGTAACTTTGTATAAAGACTACGACCAAACAAACAATTTACCAATAAAAAAAAATAAAAAAAAGGGTAACTTACTTGTTGCGGTGTCCTGTGAATCATGTGACGGATGGTTGAAGGGGGGAAAATCTTGGTGCACTTTGCCGTTTGGCCTCTGCCTAAAGAATTGGCCGACAAAGGGACAGCTCAGCCCCTTGTATTTGCTTTTGGTTTTGTTTTCTTTTTCCTCCTCAAGTATATGGCCTTTTGGGTAAACATTGTTTAAAAATATTATAATTCATTAAAGAAAACTGATTATTTAGAATAATATGATCAATCATATTCTAATTTTTTTTTTCCTTTTTAAAAAAGAGGATGAATTTCTATTAAGCCACCTAGCATTCTCTTTTTTACTTCCCCGGTTTGAAATCGGGGGACCGGTCCTCAATGATGTAACAGCCATCGACTTGTGGAAAATTATTTTTTTTTTAATTGTTTGCAAAACAATCTGACGAATAAACAAGTCTAGGGACTAGGGGGGTCAGTAGGGGCAAAAAACGGAAGCAAATTTGAAACCGGTTGCAAAGTGATTCACAATGGTGAAAAAGAAAAAAAAAAAAAAAAAAAAAAATTTCGAGCGCTTCAAAACAGGTGGGCCCAAGCGGCCTTTTTTTAGCCCTCTTTTTTGTGCGTTTTAATGGCTTTTTTTGTTTTTTGGTGAATTATTTTAATGGCTAAAAAAAAAAAAGCATTAATCTTGCATATATATGAATGAGTTGTATCTTGATTTATATTCCACTGCATTTTTTGCTTGATGCCACAGACTCCCTTTTTTTTTTGTCCAGCTTTGAATAATTATGCATTTTTTCCACATAGTTTAATTGATTTATGTATCTACCTATCTTCAATATAAAATTACCATTTTTTGTAATTATTCTCATGTGTGGCCTAAAAATTTTAAGGTCATTTTAATTTTTCTGTTTACTTTTAATAGAGATTATAATAAAAGGAGATAAATGTGACAAATTCATAATTCAGGAAACAAAAATGAAAGTTTTAAAGTTTAAAAGATAAGTTGGAATTTGAAAACGATCTTAAAGTTCATGGCATAGATGATAGTAAATTTATTAAAAAAAATTATGACTTCCAATTGTAATAGAAACTAACAGGCTATAAATTATGTTTTTGTAGTGTCCCGTAAGTTAATAGGTCAATTATAAAACAACTCATAATTTAAAACATCATGCATAAAGCTAAAGGTCTAGAATTCAGGTGTTACAATTCTCCCTCTCTAATTAAAATTTCGTTTTCAAAATTCGGAGGTTCTAGTTTGTTCAATTGAATGGTGATTCCAACAAACTTATTTAGTACTAAAGTTGACGGAGTTCTTAATCCCATGATGTACTAAATATTCTCGAGAATCGTTTTACTTTGATTCCATTAAATGTAACGCCCCTAAGATAACAGGTTAATAATAAAATAACTCATAATTTAAAACATCATACATAAAGCTAAAAGCTCTAAAATTCGGGTATTACAGTTTATGACAAAACTTTTTACAACTAAGACCATCTTCAATGTGTATATCAATGTCAAATTGTCAATGCTATATTTGTTTAAAAAAGTGTTAAAAATAATAATCTTATTTTATATCCAATATATAATGCTATTTTTAATGCTATATCTATTTTTTATTAGCATTATTAGGCTTTGAAACTAACTTTTAATGTTTAAATAATATTGAAATAAAAATATGCATAGCTCTATTGACACACTTCTTTCGACTTTTCATACCTCTTTTTTAAACACATTCTTCACTTAATTTTAAAAGAATTAAATTTACTTATTAAATACCCCTTTTAATTCCAAAACTACTGATAACAATTTTCATAAGATTTGTACACCGTCAAGTGCACCTTTAAATATTTATCACCGTATTTTTGTTTATTTTGTTATTTTTAATGCATTAAAAAAATTATTTAGACTTAAAATAACAAAATTATGAATTTTTAAAGTTTGAGTTTACTATAGACATTTAGAGATGTGAATAATGAAAAATATTTTTGAATTAAAAAAAAAGACAAAAAAAAATCTAAAAACCAGACAAGACGTTACCACAAACAGACCCTAAGAACAAAATGGAATGTGTCAATATACATATGCACATATATATATATATATTTATTTATATATGAAAAATAAAACAAAAAAAGTAAATATTTTTTGATAGGTTATGTTGTTTGTATTACTGATAAAGCATACATTTTATTAATCATTTAATTAAGTTCTTAACAATATAATTTATAAGCATTTATGGTGAAATATACATTAGATGATCCAAAAGTATTCCTACTCATAAATCATATCATAAAAATTTAATTTAATTGTTAATTAAACTTGCTCTGTAAATTGGCAAAAGAGAGATTAAAAAAAATGGAAAAAAGAGTATAAATTACTTGTTGATCCGTAACTTTTTTACAAAATTATAATTTGATCTTCCAACCTTTTTTATGGTTAAATGATCCAAAAACTCTTAAAAATGGTGCATAATGATCATTTTTTTTAACATATATTAAAAATTTAACAGAAAATATCACGTTAATCATATATGATTTATTATTTAAGGGTAATTAATAAAAAATATATAATTCAACTTACATGTATCATATATATGATGTAATCCATCTAATTTTTAATATTTATCAGTAAAAAGGACCATAATACACTCCTAAAGACCTTTTAGTCATAGAAAATAAGGTTAGGGAACTAATTGTAATTTAATCAAAATATTATAGACCAAACCTGTAATTAAAAAAAAAGAAAGAAAGAAAAAAAAAAAAGGCTCAAAGCACAAAATGGCGTGATGTGGGTGTGGTCTCTAGAGTCAAAGAATGTAATAAACTTGGCACGCAGAGACTGCAAAATGCAAACAAAGCAGTCACTGAAAAGCACCTCATTCTGGGTCTCCCAAAGTGGAATAAAAAACTTTCCAATTGGCCTTTTTCCAATTAGTTCATTAATCCCAATGATTAAAGCACTATCATTTTTCAAATCCTTAAGATCTCAGCCAATAGAAAGTCATATGTGGTATTTCAATACTAACAACTCTTTCCCTAACTTTTCAAGCAAGAAAAAAAATTGTTTCCCCAAAAAAAAAAAACCGAAAAAAAAAAAAGAAACCAACAATTTCAAAATATATTTTTTCCCCTCATGGATATTTACATCTCTCTTAAAAGTAAAAAGGAAAAATAAAATAAAATACATTGATCCTCCATGTCACCACTCACACAACATAATTATTGAACAATATTGATCATGCATGACCACATATTTAACAAAATAACATGATAAAAACTAGAAAATATATGGCATTGTTATGAAATAGTTTTGATATGTGATAATCACGTCGTTAATAGCGATAAATGACATTTGTTTCATAATTTTTAACCAAAGTTGACTTTCATTTTGAGTTCATACAGTTAAATTAGCAAGTAAAAGCACCAAATCCTATATTCTAGCTATCTCATGAAAAATCTAGACCAAAAACCTATTCAGGAAAAAAAAAAAAAAAAAAAACACTTTTCTAAGTGGACAAGCAAAAGGTGGGATATGCTTCCTCTGTTGGGCTCGATGCCCAGATGTTTAAGACTTTATTACTATTTAAATAAGTAATTTTATTATTTCATTATACTCGTATTGGCATGTATACTATACTTAATAGATACCAAAAAATCTCACGATTATTAATGTGACCTTAAATGTTGTACACAAGCATTGTATATAAAATAATAATATTTAAGGATAATAAATATTAAAGTCAAGATATTTATTTAATTATTATTAATACGGTTCATATCCATTATAAATAGGACAATCTTATCCGGATTATTGTTAAAGTATCATCGAGATGAAAATATTTTATATAATATGATTATGTAAGACAAGAACACGATTAATTTGAATATCTATTAATCTCCGTTACCATGATGAGCATTCAAATTTAATCAACAATAATCATATATAAAACAATTTTAATTCTAAGTTACAGTAGACTTTTATATATGGCATTATATCTTTTGACATATTAGGTGCACAGATTCACGGAATATTGAATCTCATTCTTGATACATTGAAGATTAATTACCTGTGAATATTAATTGATACATACTCGGTGAGTATGTATCAATTAATGTGGAATTAATTGTACAAATCAAATTATATGATTATTCAAATAAATATTAATTGGATAATCCGGTGTGGTCACCCCACCAGTGTCGGCGCCTACACCACAGGGATAAATCCTTGTGGCGTGTAATTTTTATTTGATAAAGATTGTTTATTTTAATTTAAATATCTTTATTTAAAGATTAGATTTTTATATAGATATTTCAATTTTAAATAGGTGATAATTGTTCCAAAAAAAAAATTTAATAATATGTTTTTGTTTTTGTTTTGAAATCTTTAATGAGTTTAAAATTTAGTTTTAATCTAAAAATCTTAATATTAGAATATATTATAATAATGAATGTTTGGATTTGATTTGTCACTAGCGCGTTGATTGTGATATATGGATAATCTAATTCATGAGGGATTCATATATCACATAGGGCATCCACCTCCATGAGATTATTTGGGCATTCTAACCTTTATCCCTATCTTTTTTTTGTTCAGTAAAAAAAAAAAAAAACTAATGAAAAATAAATGGAAAAATGTCATTAATTTTTCATTATTGGTTTTTATATAAAGTAATATCTATTGCAGCTGTCTCTCTGTGCTGGTTCTTGGCTTTTCTTTTTGGCATGGCTAGCTCCGTATAATCTGTTCCTCAGACTTTAGCCTTCCCGACTATTTTTCTCCACATAATGCACGTAGAGCTTTAAGCCGTGAACAAGCAAAATCTTTTTATTTATTTTATTTTAGTTTTTTATTAATGGTTTGCACGCACAGCTTTAGCCTTCAAGCGCCGAACCAGAGCAAAATTAAATAATGAAAAATAAAAACAAAGACACGCTATTGCTTTGCATGGAGTCTCGGGCGGGGTGGTTACCGCGGGTGAGGGGAGAGAAGAGAGATCTGGCGGCGGGGGAGGGGCGGAAGTGATTACCGACGTAGTGGGAGGTCTTCAAGTGGGGGGACGCCATTCTCGCCGCTGAAGAAGAAAAACAGTGCTTTTGGTTTTCTGTTATTTTGTTTGTTTTAATGTTTTTAACTTATGTTATATGAAATTTCAAATTTCTTCAAAAAATCCCTCTCAAATTTTATTCTTTAAAAAATGTAAATTAAGGAAAACGGGGTGGAAAAGTAATTATGCACCAAACTGTTTAACAACAACTGACATTTGTTGGACACGTGTACTTTAAGTTAAAAATACTAACTGAAGAGTTTATTAACATTTCGTTTTTTCAGGGAAACGGATATTATATATTTTGAACATATGGAGATAAAGTACAACAAGGATCATAGTAGTGCTTTTATTTTTATTTATTTATTTATTTATTTATTATTATTATTATTATTATTATTATTATTTTACCACCCTGAGTTTTTCATGCAATGACGAGTTTGGGGTTAATAATCAAACTTAAAACTTTAGTTGGCAATTTTCCAAAGAAAAAATTACCCAAATAACCGTCTCTCTCTCTCTCTTTTTTTTATCTATTGATCAACATGACATAAATTTTTAGTTATTTTTATTTAATTTTATGTCATATTATTCTAATGTTGCTTTTTTATATCATGTTGGTACTAGAGGTGTTCACCAAATCTGTCAATTCACTAGATTGGATTGGGTTAACAGACTAACGGATTGGGGTTTTCTTAATCTAAAGATTATGGATTGAGAATTTCTGAATTTGTACAATCCATGAATCCGAACCCTCTATATGTTTATATAAATATTTATAAATATGTCTATAATTTTTCTCTAAAAAAATTTAAATAAATGTGTACGTATATTTTGAATTATGAGATGCTTCAAATTAGCTTATGATTGAAGGTTTGAAGTAAATTATGTTGTAATTAAATTGAACTATTTTAGGTTTAAGTATTTTATTTAAGTTCCTAAAGTTTATGGACTGAATCCGTGAATCTGATCTGTGTAATCTGATGTTTACAGATTGAATTAGTTTGGATTGAGAGTCTCACAGATTGATAATAGATTGAGATTTTTCCAATCTGAAGGTCATAGATTAGACTGCAAATTTAGGTCTATTCCATATAATTTGATCAGTAAACAACTCTAATTGATGCAATAATTTTTAAATTTATATCATTTAAGTACTTTCTCCTTTTCCAAAACACGAAAAAATCAGCACGGTAAAGTGCCAACAAAAAACTCACATAGTAAACCGGTTCACACTTGTTTTTATGGGATGAATAGCTATGGCGTTGAGTTCAACTAACACTTCTACCTAAAAAAAGTGTCCGTTTCACACTTCCACCAAGAAAAAGTGTGTGGTTCACACTTTCTCTTCTTTCCATAGAATTGTAATTTTGATATATGAAAAATTGAATACATTTTGATTTATTTTAATTTAAAAGTCTTATATCCATTTTTTTTCATCATGTTTACATAATAATAATAAATAATCGAATTAACGTGGTATTCTGCGAGTGCCTCGAACCCATTATAGGGAAAGCCCTAACTCTGATAACTTAAATGGGCTATGGACCGAATATAAGGAGTGTTTTTATTTACATGGTGGGTTATCGAGAAGACTATTAGCGGGCCCTATTATTTTGTGATTCTTTCCGTTCTTAAAGATCATGCAAAATTATACATATGAATTAACTTAATTCTAAGGTTTGATTTAAGGTCTCCTAATTGTATTTTTTTTTTATCTATATAGTATTGTATAAATTCATTACAAATTATGAATGAGAATTATTTGAATCCAAAATTTCGAGTTGATATTAGAGACCATGAAAAAAATTCTTTCATTCACCACAAATAGCAAAATAGCAAAATCAAAGTGTAAAATATATATATATATATATATATAGTAAAAGAGAAAAAACCCAAACACAAAAAGCAAAACACCCATAAAAAATCCCACCTTCAATACACACCAAGAAAATCAACAAACTCACACCTCGATGACAAATCGCAAATCGTAAATTGCAAATCGCAAATCGCAAATCAAAAACCTTGATTTTTTTTTTTTTTCCTTTTAAAATCTCTTGAACCATGCCGCCTCCAAATCGAAGGACAACTGCCTTCATTTTTTTCTCCATGTTGAAGGTTTGTAAGTGAGGCCTATTTATTGACATATATGTATATATATATTATTTTTATTATTGTTTTTTTCTTTCATCACGCCACATGTGGTTGAAAGAAAAAAGGAAACAAATAAAGAAAAGAAAACACCATGCCTTGTGCTGGATCATTGCGAGTCTCTGTCATTAAGTCTTTTATCCTTACGAGCGTCGCTTCTCCAGGATCGAACCCTGTTTTCTTTTCTCTTTCTTTGTTCCTTTGTTTCTATTATTTGGGGAAAAAAAAAAAAAAGCAAAACGCAAAAAGCAAAATTTAAGGGGAAAAAAAACAGCAACAAAAAAAAAATCTTTGTTGTTTAAAAAAAAAAAAAAGAAAAGAAAAAAAGTTGATTGTTTGATGAAAGAAAAAACAAGAGTGAAAAAATATTGGATTATTTGGGACAAAATCTGTTCTCATTATTTCAATATGAAGTTGGACGATATTGTTCTCAATAAGGTGTTAAATTGGGAAATCTAAAAGTTTATGGGCAAGTTGGTATGCACCAAGTATCAACTTGAGGAGGAGTGTTGAGAGGAATTGATTTATTGATTATTATTCTAGTTATCGAGATTATGTAAAATTATACATATCAATTAACTTAATTTTAGTGATTGATTTTAGGTTTCCTAATTATAATTAAATTGTCTTGTACAAATTCAATATAAATTGTAAATGAGAATTATTTGAATCATAAATTTCAAGTCTACCCTGCTCCGATCCTACCATTGTCATCCTTACGAATGTTTCTTGGACGTTTTTATATTTACTAAAGAAAAAGTAGTCTGCAGGTTAATAGATAGGAATAGGCCCCACGCGCCAAATTTCCAGGCATTTCAACCATCCTCTTATGTATATTCCGCCAATCTCGCACTTTGTTGTGATTATTACGAGCCAGTTCTTTGAAACTTGCAGGAAATTCCCAGGAAGTGAAGATGTTACTCACACTGTTAGCATTATTTCTATATCTTCTTTAAAAGACCAATAGTAGCTTCTCATTCCGTAATAGAAGAAAGTTGTTTCGTTGAGTGTGCTTCATTGGTTCTTTCTCAATTATACGAGTATGGCTTCTCCTTTTCTGAAAAAGAACGATGTTTTTCTAAGTTTTCGAGGTGAGGACACTCGCAATACTTTCACTAGTCATCTTCATAAGGCGTTGTTGGATTCAAAAATTGAAACATTCGTTGATGGGAGACTTGAGCGAGGAGATGAAATTTCTTGCACTCTCTTGAGAGCAATTGAGCAGTCAAAACTCTCCGTAATTATTTTATCGGAGAATTATGCTTCTTCCAAGTGGTGTTTGGATGAGCTCGTGCATATTCTGCAGTGCAAGGAGATGAATGGACAGATTGTGCTGCCGGTCTTCTACCACGTGAGTCCATCTGATGTGCGAAAACAACGTGGACGTTATATGCAGGTGCGTTTGTCGGGCTTGAAAAACGCTTCAAGGATGACGCCTGGAAAATCGACGAATGGAGGGCCGCTTTAACGATGTAGCTAATCTGTCCAGGTGGGATGCACCAAACGCCAGGTAATATCTTAACTAATTTTCATTTAAATAAATCGAATTGATCAATTAGGCTATAGGAATTGGAACCAATTCTTATACAACTGTAACTTTTTATAAATCTCGATTTCTGTGGTCCTCCTTCACTGTCATGGTATATTTCCAATCTTATATATCTTATACATATCTTATAAAATATGTTCCAGGTCTGAATCTGAATTAATCGAGAAAATCGTCAAAGATATCAAGAAGAAATTATGTTGTGCATCGCTAGGTGACGATTTGAATGGCCTATTTGGAATAGGCAAGCGCATTGAACATGTTGAATGATTGTTACTCGTCGACTTATCATCGGACGTTCACATTGTAGGCATTTGGGGTATGGGTGGTGTCGGAAAAACAACAATGGCGGATTATTGCAGCTAATCTTAATTGGCCCTTGCAATAACTCGATGTCAAGAATGCATTTCTTAACGGAGATTTGGAAGAAGAAGTCTATATGGATACACCTCCGGGATTTGGTGAAAGATTTGGTTCGAGAGTATGCCAGTTACGGAAATCACTATATGGTCTCAAACAATCGCTGAGGGCTTGGTTCAAAAAATTCACCCTGTATGTGAAGAACCAAGGCTACAAACAAGCACACATTGACCATACAATGTTCGTGAAGCACTCAGATAGCGGGAAAACAACAATTCTGATCATGTGCGTGGATGATATCATCTTAATAGGCGATGATTTAGAGGAGGTGACCCAGCTAAAGAAGAACTTGGCCAGTGAATTCGCGATCAAAGATTTAAGAGATCTCAAGTATTTTCTTGGGATGGAAGTTGTAAGATCGAAAAGGGAAATTGTTGTGACTCAAAGAAAATACATCCTAGATCTTCTCAAGGACACCGGAATGAGTGGGTGTAGATATGTGAACACATCGATTGATCCCAATGTTAGATTCAAAGAAGACAAAGAGGGAGCGCATGTTGATGTGTCACGGTACCAAAAACTAGTAGGAAAACTGATTTACTTATCCCATACTCGACCCGACATAGCCTTTGCGGTTAGTTTAGTAAGTCAGTTTATGCACTCACAGAAAAAAGCAACACCTAGAGGCTACTTATTGGATTTTGAGGTACTTGAAGAGTTGTCCAGGAAAGGGATTGTTTTTCCAAAAAATCGGAGAGCGTGATGTTGAAGCGTTTACCGATGCTAATTGGGCAGGTTCGGTGATAGATAGAAGATCAACAATAGGGTATTGTACCTATGTGTGGGGCAACCTTGTGAATTGGAGGAGCAAGAAACAACATGTGGTAGCCCGAAGCAGTGCAGAGGCAGAGTATAGAGCTATGGCTAACGATGTTTGTGAGTTATTATGGCTGCAACGAATCTTAGTAGAGCAATAGAAGCCTATGAAGTATCCAATGAAATGAAAGGATCGTCTTATTCAAAACCCCAATTATGAAATCCCTTCTCTTTCACTTCACACCTCGGAATGCACCATTATTATATAGAGAGAGGCGCTTTCACATCTTCTTAACCCAAAACGGCTGGGGAGAGGAAAAGTTCCTTTTTTTATATTGTGATAACAAGACAACGATAAGCATAGCAAATAATCCTGAACAACATGATAGAACCAAGCATGTTGAGATCGATTGGCATTTAGAAGCTTGAATCAGACCATCTGTATGCCATTTGTTCCAACACCACAGCAAATAACAGACATCCTTACGAAGGGATTATTCAAATTGAACTTTGAGTCTCTTGTTAGCAAGTTGGGATTGATCGATATCTGCTCACCAACTTGAGAAGGAGTGTAAGAAAGTTAGATAGGTTCGGTTAGGATCTAGTTTGTGTGACAAGATTTTGTTCCTTTGAATTTTAAGTTTTAAAGTTAAAAGAGACTCAGTTAGGTTAGGTCCTGAGCTTTAGGAAGTCAAGTTAATACTTGGTATCTTATGTATCTCTATATATTTTTTAGTATCTAATTTTATTAAAAGGAAGAAATCGTGTTTTTCTTCCACAAAATTACAGAGGATGAGAAGCGCACCGGTTGAATGTCTAAACTAAAGTCTTTCAAAGCATGAAGAAATAAAGGCACGTCTCTTTCTTGTATTTTATTAAAATAAATCTTTCAACAGCAGGTCGTTGTGATGAAATTAAAGTTATTTCCGCCTCTTAAGGGTGCTAGTTGCTCTAAAAGTAAGTTGGAGATCGATGATTTGGATCTGAAATGAAGACCGATCTGGCAGTTACTACTTTTGGCAATGCCATCATTCATGTTTTTCATTTTTTCGCCTAGTTTTAAATGGTTTCATTCCCAAATGCCTATATTATCTTTTCAATTTATTATTCATTCGGTACAGAATTTAAGCGTTCAAATATACGAGTTCTTCTTTAAGCTAAACAAAAGTGTGTCCATGCCTACTTCATTATGTATGGAAGAAAAGCAGGAAACAATTTTCGACCAATTTATATATTTCATTTTCTCTGTGAACGATGTCAGTTATTCTTTTGCATACATTGGGTCATTAACAATGGTAGATTTGGGGAACAGCAGACTTTCTGTAGAGATCAATGCTTACATATAGGCTAATTTATGGTACAGGGCAGGTATCCGTTGCCCCGTCCATTAAATGGGGTGGGGAAAACAAGGTGGGTCGTTTGCGTGGGACAGGGCAGCTGAAAACCCGTCCCACTCCATTTACATCCTAGGTACAAGTCTATCATACACTCAAACTTTGTATTTATATTCTTGTATTGGTTGGGAGCAACTGCATGGCCTAAAAGGACTTCATCCCCCCTGTTTGTACATCACTCTATCTTCATTCTTCCCCATTACACCAAAAATAACTGACCCAAATAAGTTTTTCTTTCTGCTTTTTCGTTTTAGATGAAAGATCCAATCTGTTGCCAGTCACCCGAATCTGATACCTTCAATTGTCTAAGAAACTGGATTTCATTGGTGTTCCCTATAACCTTAAGAGAACCATGTAGGATTCAAATACTAGATCTGGCTAACACCAGAAGAAAACTGATTCTCAGGGAAGTTGTTAGTACTAAAATATATTTGTATTAGTTTACTTCAAAAATGTAAGCGAGAATCGATCTATCATTCCGAAATAGAGGGGTTTCAACCGAACTAAAGCCTCAACATTACCCCACCAAAGTAAATATTGTTCCATCAGTGTCTTTTCGAATGAAAATTTCGGCTCACCAATTGAATTTGTTGCTATAGGGATCACCCGAGATGTCGCATATTCCATCCAAAAAGGAAATTAATTGACGACTTATCCAAGGAGTGAAGATTAACCTAGCCTTGTCAGCTTACTTCCCAAAAATTTGCATGGAAAATCCATGCAGGAACTCAAAGTTCATCATGGTTCTCTGGTTGTTCCTTGTTCATCAAGTCAAGTTTATTTTGAAGTTCCTACAAATTCGAACCCTCAGAATTAGACAACTAATGAAAGAGAAAGGTGTTGACATTCAAAATTTGTGGGAATAATACCTTAAGTTTTTCCTCAAGACATAGGGCCGGGGTTGATAACAACGCTACATATCTGCCATAGGCATCAAAACATTGAGAAAAAGAATAATACACATATACACACACAGAGCGAGAGAGAGAGAGAGAGAGAGAGAGAGAGAGAGAGAGAGAGAGGAATTCTCACTCGCAACGACTTGGTTCATCTACATCAGCAACCTCAATTTTCAATCCACATCTAAGCTTAACCTAAGGAGAAATAAATCATATGTAAAAGTATGTTATGAAACGGACTAAAAATATGTAAAATACATATATCCCACCTTCACTATCAGTTGGTTTTAGTTCGCCATTAAATTGAGACATTTTCTCATGGAAAGCGAACATAATAAGCACAAACTAATAATCAAGTTCCACAAAATAATCCAATTATTTGAAACAAAAATCAGAACAAGTATAAGTTACAATCAACCAACAAAAGCATGCATTTGAAAGACGACAGTAGTACCTTCAAACTTCGATCAGGTCCATTCCAGCACTTATCGCCGTTTGAAAACACCATGACCCTGTATAAGTCCTCAAATTTGTCCCATCGCCTAGTTGCGAGAAAATTTTTAAACAATAAATACACGAGAAGCAAACAGCCACAGAATTCAATTGAAAAAAAAAAAAAAGAAAGAAATAATTTTGTCAAGCACATGTCCAGTAGACATAGAAGAAGAGAACAGCAAACTATATAACTTAATTAAAGTGCAATTATCTGCAAGTAAATAAGCTAGAAAATAAACTACGCAAATCATTAAAAGAGGCAATAAATATAGACACAAGAATACCTACCCCAAACTCGTTGTACTGTGTCCCTCTACCTGGGAAGCTTTTTTAAATGGGCACACTTTGTATACATACCTAACCCAAGATTCCCAGAAGACCAAAGTCAGCCAAATAAGTACCAAGGAAACAGGAATTTCATATCAAAATTTCAAGCTACAATAATGAAGAAAACAACAAAGATGGAAATATGTCAGAACTCATTACTTGTTCTCCTTGCCTTCAAAACATCGGTCGTAAAATGAATAGAACTCCTTATCAAGTCCTGCAATACGAGGAATTCAGATCAGCCAAACCAAACCAATTACTTTGAAGCACTATTATTACAAATGCAGCTCATTACACACTAACCAAAATCATGTTTTAGCTTCTGTGTCAAACTTGATATTCTACCCTGTATTTTAGACAGCTTGGCACTGGACTCATCGTATTCCTTGCGTATACGAGCAGCATCTAAGGAATGAGAAACGTAAGTCATTTTTTAATACTTAATTCCAAAATTTACAACAAAAATGACTAAAACATCTAGAATGCTACCTGACTGATTCACTGGAGTCTGGAACAGATTGACAGCCTGTAAAATGTTCCACACCTTTAGTTGTATCTTCTCCAACCAAGAAGAGCTACTTGAGGTGGTTTCATCTAAAATTTATTTAAGATGACGCAAAGTTCAATCTAATTGAAATAGCCAGAATTGTATCTAAAAAAAAGAAAAAAGAATTACTTGGAAAAAAATGTTAATACCTGAAGAGTCTGATTCAGTGTCAGACTCGTATTTGTCTGAAGAACTCGAATCAAGAGGATCTTCTTCTTTATAGTGATCATCTATCTCATCCTCTACAATGTCATCATCGTATCTTTGACGTTCATCATCAGTTTCGGAAGCATAGCCATCATCTTCGTGATCATGTGTGTCGTCTGGAGTCTGTTCAGTGCTTTCATTGTCTTCAAGATTATTATCTTTTTCATTGACATCCTCTGTTTGCTTCCCAGTGTTTTCTCCTGTCCAGCGAGAGGCAACAAGACGGCCCAGTTCTTCCTTCGACAATCCCTCGGTATTTTCAGATTTATCATTGCCCTAAAAGAGAGCAAACACCAATAAACTAATGTGGAAGAGGGCATCATGAACGTGACATACACCAGAAGAAAAAAAATCAACATTGTTACCATAAGCAGAAAGAGCAATGAACAAAAATTTAATTGAGTTTAGATATACAATGACAATATATAAATTAACTGGTGAGTTTGGGTGCAGAAGAACGAGGATTTTTTTTAATGTTGTCTTAGCGAGAATGTTGTCTTAGTGACAAAATAGAGCTTGGGCTATCCGAATATTACTCTTACCTGCGAAAACTTTCTTTTAGGCATAAAATATTAAAACAGTCTTAAGCGCACACAAGATATACAGCACTATGGCAAGATATATAAATTGCTTCCAGGGATTGAAAAAATTCTGTCAAGAACAAGAAAACCTACAAAGATAGCTTACAACTATGGTGTTTTTCAAATAGGGAAAAGAAACACAATTTAGAAAGTACGTAGTAAAAAAATAATGACCCACTTTTTTTTTTTGTTACCTACTTAAAACCAAAAAAAACATTCCTATCCTCAGAAATCCTTTAAATTTCTAGATTAGCACTAGTCAATTTTGCAAAGGATTTTGTGAAATTGTGTATCTGCTCACCAAATGCACGCTCATTAAACTAAGAAATAAGACCAATTAAACTCTAGACTCCCCTCTACTGACCTTTAAAAATTGCCCTAACATCACAGATGGACCAAATCTGACAGTAAAAAGGTTCGAGCAACTAGCCTTTGTTCCCGTGTGGCATCATCCACTCATAACGTTAAAAAATAAATATAAAAAACATGCCTTTATCCGAGACTTCTAAAGATAGATCTTCAATGCCAACAATAAATTAACATTGATATGATCCTCTAATATGGCAGACAATAAATCTTCCAGTTAATATTGATCTGCTAACATGCAAATATAAAGCAATTTAAAAACTAAACATCAAGTATAGATTTTTACAAATTAACTAAATACGTAATAGTACATCTTAAATAATTAAAGTTGCTTTATGGAGGAATACTGATTCATCAGGAGATACCTTGCTTCCAACATCCAGACCAGTTTCAGATATAGATGCAGACTCTTCTTTCTCTTTCGCTGGGTGCTGTATTCAGACAGAAGCATGTTCAGATCGTGCAATAATCTTAACATTAAAGCAATAAAGCTCAAGCACCAGTTCCGTGGATACATGTTTGTTTGAAAAGAAAGTACAAATAATGCACATATTATGGTTACCGGCTCGACATCTTGGACGGAGGGTTCTTCATATCTGGTAGTATCACTAGATTCACGTTCAGCAGTCACAACATCATGGGCCTCGACAGTATCCTATTAAAAATTCCAAATGTGAGAATTAGGAAAAGAAAAACATATTTATAATTGTAATCACAGACTAATAGTAGATGACAGAATTCGAAGTTTGGTATAACAGAACGACCGCTGTGTTCAAGCAGCAATTCTAACCTGATCTAAAGGATACTCATCCAAGGATCCAATCTTATCATCATCTTTACCCTCTGTGGTTTTGTCTTCACCATTCTCCTGCTTAGCTTCCACCTCAGCTTTTCTTTTCTCCTCAGCTTCTCTCTTTTCCTTTTCTTCTTTTTCTTTGCGAAGGCGTTCCTTCTCCTCTGCCTTTTCTATTTGTTCTTTACGCTCTGAAGTTTTGCAAAAGTTATGTTATGTGTCTTCCAATAATCAAACATGCACACTACCAAATACCAACCTTAATATGTAACAAGTTTATCGATTACACTCAGGATTGGAAAAATGGTCAAGGACCAAACATAAAAACAGATTTATAAGATTAGCCAAATTGTTGACCATTTTATGGGGAAAAGGGTGGACTCTTGCAAATAGCCATTCAAGATTCAATATACTGAGACCTGCTTAAAGAATCACCTAATCAAACATTTAGCCTATTTCTTACTTAGATTGTCAATAGCTTTTCCTACAATTACACGCAAGAGTGCATCAGCTAAATCAGACAATGATGATAGCTTTTAACCCATGCAAGATCTTGGTCAACCTAAAATCTCAATTAAAGGACAAGCAACCAACTTAAACAAGAAAAGTCTATTGAAACCTAATAAAGATATTTTTTTCCACATACCGGAGATGTTTCAACATTTATTCATCTATATGTAGATCCAAAGAATCCATAAACCATACGTGGATGATGAGAAAGATCGGAACTTAACTTAGTTAAAACAAGTCAAAATACTAAAGTGGACATAACTATATAGGGCATGACAAACCTTTAAGCTGTAGGACAAGCCCTTTAAGTGTTTTCTCTTCACTTTGCAACTTTGATAATTCGGCCTCATCCTTGGCGATAGCTACTTTTGCTCGTTCAACTTCCTGCTTTCTTATAGTAACCCCCTCTTGATAAGTTGCAATTTTTTTCTTCAACTTGTCTCTAGCCGCTTTTCCAGCCTCCCAACATGTATTTGGGCACTTTACTTTATTGTCATACTCATCACTCCCATCACAACAGTCTGAAATTGAGAACTAGTTAAACAAATTAAAGCACGACAAAGGATCTCTAGCAAGAAACAACAATCCACAAAAGACCTTACCATCATGACCCAAATTACACACAAAAGAGCTTTCTTATCAAGAATTTTTGTTCATTAACAAGAGTTTCTTATTAGCAAATATTTGACATCTAATAGAAGATCTTAGAACCGCGAGCTACTTTCGATAACATTTAATTGCACACAAAAGAGTTCTCATACATAATTAATTTTGTTCTTAACAAGAGTTTTTTTATTATCGAAGAGATGACATAATTACATGGCATGTTTAATATCCATGTCCAGCAGCTCAAGGTTAGGGCCACTAAGTCCTCAACCTCGAGCATCGGCTCAAACTAATTTCAATATTTAAGCATTCTCCATCTGAAACTCTATTTATTTAGGCCAAAAATGGATAACAGCTAAAGTTATGGTATTAATTCTCTTTCCCTTATACCATGATTATCCTACATTGTTTCACTTTTTTTCCTTTACCACTCTATGTATCAAAATTTTACCTAATACCACATCTATTGTTGAGCAGGCCCTGATTACACCAAAGCACAATCCTCTCTGAACAAGATCTCAAAAACCAAAGAAAATAAAACAAATACGAGGTAAAACTCCGACAGAGCACCACTGTTTTTATTTTTCCTTCAAAGTAGTAGAAAAATGGAAAAGCCGGTACCTATGGTCTGAAAGTACTCACCGCATATGCCGTCATTCACTCTTGAAGAGAATAACACTAGAGGAACATGTCCTTTGTTTTGACAGTAGAATTTTCCATTAGGGCATGCTGATGTACCTACAAACCACAAAATAATAATAATAATAATAATTAAATTAAATTAAAAATAAAATAAAAATAAAAATAAAAATAAAACCCACATTCTAGTTCTAAAACAAATATATATATATATATATATGTATGTATATCAAAATGAGAGGCTTCATAACCGAAGTTCAGAATCACTAGCTACTCTAATCATGCAAGCATAATAATCACATTACAGCGACACACACACGCACACAAAACACTAACTAGTATGTTGATTAACGCACAGGTCATGGCTAAGAAATCAGAAGGCAATCCAATATCCACTACCATCGTATTCCAAGAAAATTGTTTAAGAAAATTAAAAATCCAAAAAATAAAAATAAAAATAAATTGATTATGAAGGAAACAGATGAAACCAGGTTCGTCGGAGCCATCGGGGCAATCGCAGAAGTCATCGTTGAGCTGAGCTTTGGTGAATTTCTTCGATCCGTCTTTACACTTTATGAATTCCGACGACAACTTGTAGTATTTCTCATCTGAGATTGATTGATTCACAGAAAATCCCCAATTTATTAGATGATCATTCTTCTCAAAAAAAAAAAAAAAAATCTACTAAGATTAGGAGAGAAGAAATTTGACCTTCGGGAGAGATTCCGAGAAAGTGGAATTTGGAAGGAGAAGAAGAAGCCGATCTGACGGTGGAAGCTGCAATGAGAACGCAAATCACAAGAGGAATGAGGATGATGCTCAGCTTCTTCATCTTCTTTGTATGGTTGTATCTATGTAGCTATATATATATATATATATATATATATAAAGGTTTGTATGAATCTTCTGAGAGTATGATCGCTGTTCTTCTTCAGAAATAAAAAACCTAATTCATGGTTGAGAGATGAATGTTGAAGAGAGAATTCATCAATGTAGGAGCTTTGAGCAAGAAATGGGGATGTGAGTAATGAAGTTCATAGAGAGAGAGAGGAAGTAAAAACGACGTCGTTCATGAGTTTCTTACAGTACGGCTTGAACTAAATGACTCTTTTACCCAATCTTTCCGTCGTTTGGATCTCTTGTACTTTTTTGGTATAATTTCTAACCTTTGGTACAGTGTAAGAAGGTATTTGATAAATAAATTTGAGTTAATATTTTTAAATTGAGTTGAAAATAAGTTAAGTTAAGAGTTAAAGTTAGTGTTTGATAAAAAGTTTGAGTTGAAAAGTTTAACTTGAGTTGAGTGTTTGAATGTAAAAAAGTTTGAGATAAAAAGTTTAACTTGAGTTGAGTATTTGATAAAAAAATTTGAGTTGAAAAGTTTAACTTGAGTTAGGGTCCTGTTATAAAAAATTTGAGTTAAAAAATTTAACTAAAAGTTAATATTTCATTATAGGTTGTGAGTGAAAAAATGAAAAATTAAAATTAATTAAAATAAAAATACCAATAATATATATCAAAATCTTTTATAATATTTCTTACGTAATCATAAAATATAATAATAAAATTTACACAGTTGCTAATTAAAAGATAATATACGGAGGACAATGTTTTAGGAGATGATATTATTATTAGTAAAGCAGGAATTGAACAACAAAATGTAAAATCAATTACAATTTTTAGTTGAAAAAAAGGTCCCAAATGTGGCTCGCCCATTCATAATTTACTGGGTTCCATGTATCCCTATCTCTTTTTATCCATATATAATGTTTATTTTAAACTATCAATTTCACTATATATATATATATATATATATTGCAATTTCTCTCAAGTGTGCGAGAGAAACTGACTGAGAACAACTGTAAAAGAAAAAAAAAAAAAAAATTTGAAGGCCAGCTTTCCAAGAAAACACCCCACCTTTAGAGGTAAGCCAGCACCATCTCAAATAGGGGTGGCAATACGGGTCATGACACGACGACACGACTCGAAAACGACACGAATTTCACGGGTTCGGGTTGGGAAAAATATGGAGCGGGTCGTGTTCGGGTTGGGAAAAATTGACACGAAAAAAATTCGTGTCGTGTTCGGGTTGGACCCGTTTTTTTCGTGTCAATTTCGTGTCCACTTTTTGTGTCAATTTCGGATCACGGGTCCATTTCGTGGCAATTTCGTGTCGATTTCGGGTCAAATTTCGTGTTGCGGGTCAATTTCGGGTCAAGTTTGTGTCGCGGGTCAAGTTCGTGTCGTTTCGTGTCAATCCATTACGAGTTCGTGTCGTGTTCGTGTCGCGGTTTCGTGTCACGGGTCGTGTTCGGGTTGGGGAAAAAAAAATTCGACACGACTAAAACACGATACGAACACGACACGAGACACGAATTGACGCCCCTAATCTCAAATCCCATTTGCCACAACCGAAGGAAAAAGGAAAAATTAAAATAAAATAAAATAAAAGACAAGAAAAGAGAGAATTTGAGTAGAGAAAGGACCCTCTCGGCGAACCACCACCATGAGACTCCTCCAGCGTGCACCAACCAGCCAAACCCTCCTCTAACCCCGAGATTGTCTACGAGCACAAGTAGAGGAAGGAGACCACCTTCGACATCACTATCAGTCATGGGGTGTCGCGTGGACCGCCGGAGCTCGGAGGAGAGAAACAAACAAACAGAGGAGAGAGAGAGAGAGAATGTCGGGCTTCTCATTCGGATCCTCGTCATAGTCGGCCCTATCCCCGTCGCCGTTCTCATTCGGATCCCCCGCCACCCCGGCATTCGAATCCACCGCCGCCTCCACTGGGTTTTCATTCGGATCATCCTCAAACTCTATTTGGCTTCTCCTCTGATGCGACTCCTTGTTTGGCTCCTCCCTCCCTGTTTGGCCCAAATGCTGTGCGGCGGCGCCATTCTTGAGGTCACCATTGTCGACCAAGCCAAACTCGCCGAGGACGTCGGAGCTTGCGTGATTTCAACCTTCGTTCATCTGCGGGTGTCGCAATCTCGGTGAGGCCTTGAGGAGGGTGAGGGAAGGCGCGGCAATGGGCGAGGAGGGAGGGAGAAGTTGGGCGGTGGATGAACAGCAGATGGGCAACAGGAAAACAAGGACAGTTTGTCTTGGATTGGCCGTATAGTAAAGCAAGTTGGGTTTATTGTGCAACGATCCAGATGAAAGTTGGAATCAAATTTAAACACCAAACAAGTTTAGTTGAGTTTGAACTAAAAAATTTAAATTCAAATTGTTTTACGGAACTCCCTCTAAAAATTTTCATCACAATTTTTATATTTTTTTTAATGAATAAAAATTATAATTATTTTTTAAAAAATTAATCAATTTTTAATCAAAACACTAAATGCACTATTAAAAATGTGATGGAAAGTTAGATCAAAAGGTTGGAAAACTTAGATCGAAAGTTAATTTTTTAAAAGTCAATCAATCTTAATCTAAAAATTACATTATTAATCGAAACAATCAATCTTAATCTAAAAATTACATTATTAATCGAAACACTAAACGCACTGTTAAAAATGTGATGGAAAGATAGATCAAAAGGTTGGGAAGCTTACTGAACGTTTAAACCTTTCTTAAGTTCCTACTTTTCTTCTCTCTCTGTCTCTTTTTCATTTGGTTTGTTGAAATATTATTATATCATTTTACACAAATATCAGTTCAAAGTACTCTTTGCTGCTTTCAAATTCTCAGAGAATCTATAATAAATCACACATGTTTCATAAATTATGCTTTTATCTAATAGATTTTAAAATCTGATATAACGTAACAGAATTTGAAAAAGGGGTTACCTTTTTACACAGCTACTTCTGTTGTTATTGTGTAAATTTTTTAATATATTGTCAACAATAATATATAAATGTCAATCTATCTATTTTTATTTATCTCCATAACACATAAACAAATTATTTTTAAATTTCGAGTCATTTATCTTTTTAAAGCAGTACTCAAGTCCACTCCATTTTTGGAGAATCGAAATTCTACTTTCATATCACAGCCATCCACTCATTATCGTATGGTGAAGATTGTGCCGTGGTTAAGGAGTAAAAAAGCAAACCTGGTTCAGGGTTGCAGCCAGTAAACTAGAGAGTTTTGAATTAATATTTAAGCGATATAGTTACTAGATGTGGAACAAGCTGTCATTTGATTGAGTCTGCAATAGGATGAAGTTGAACGACAAGTCGTTTGGCGGGAAGTGAAGCAAGACAATTTTAGAAAAGGCATACTTTTTTTTTTTTTTTTTTTTTTTTTTTTTTTTTAAATTGCTCGGTTGAGGGGCAGTAAACTTGTGGGGTGGGTTTTGGTCGGGCTTAGTTTGGGGTGAGAAGATTTCTTTGGTTTTTCTGATAGTCGGTGGAGTCGCAAATGTTCCGATCAAGAGGCGTTCTATGATACATACTTAAATTGAAAGTGGCAATAGGGTTTCAATTGGTTGGAGGTGTTTTTTGAGTGGGACGACGACATCTCCTATTGATGATTAGATTCCGCCCTTTATTCCACCAAACACTATAATTAATATAGTTGTTTTCGACATTCTATATGATTACTTCTATTCCCTTAAGTTCTGATAACTCTTTTATGTAAATGACAATTTTTATGAAATGTTTTCGATTTTCAAGACTTCATTATGTACTATTTTCTATCTTCGCTTGTACAACTTCATCTCTGATTATTTTTCATGTCCTATCTCAAAATGTTCATTCGTATTAATTAATTAACATTCCACGCACATTCTTTTACCAAAACTTTTAAAAAAACCGTCATCAAACTTTGACAAAACAAAAGGGAAAATGGTAAAAATGTGGTTTTTATCCCTACTTTCAAATTAATGAACCATATCAAATTGTGACATATATCATATTTTAATATTACAAAATTCCATGCTATAGTTTCATCCCAGCGGTTACCCTCCAACCAACTACGTCGTACTCCATTTATTATTAGGACTATCCTATCGTTGGGAAGACCAAATTTCACACAGAATTTGAATAAGTAAATTATGAAAGTCAAGTATAATTGCATCAAAGTCCCTAGGAAACTTCCATATTTAGACCTACCACCGCCCAACATTACCTCTCGACCTATGACACCTGGTTAACACAAGGACTTTCATGTTAGATTTTAACAAAAATAAAAAATAAAAAATAATAAAAAAAAAACAAAAACAAAACAAAACAAAAAAAAAGTCTAGGCCAGTAACATGCTTAGATTGGTTCGTATTACTTTTTAACAAAAATAAAAATAAAATTAAAATTAAAATTAAAATTAAAATTAAAATAAAAAAACTAGGCCCGTGACATGTTTGATCCACTCAAGCCCAATGGCAGCCGTAGCTTTTTCTCTGCAGGACTTCTAGAGGACCATAGTGCACTGCTATCTTCTTTATTTTTCACTCTTAGCTTGCGTTTGGTAAAATAGTTTAAATTAAAATTTTAAATTTGATTAGATTAATTTTTTAAAAATTAGTTATAAATTTTATTAAATTTTCAGAAAATAACAAAAATTGAGATGAAAAAAATACAATTTAATTGGAATTAAACTTGTGAGCCAAACACACTATTAATCAGAAAGTATACTTTATATATATTAAAATTTTACATTTTTACACCATCATATTATGTTTATTGTACAAATTCATACATTTCTTGGCAACAATTAATTTTGAGCACAAAATACCTAAATCCTTTTATAAAGAGAAACCAAATTTAAGTGTTATTTATTTTTCTTTATCTTGCCAATCGCCACATGATTCGGCCCGTTACTGTCTTATTTAGAAAGTACGCTATGCATTTGAAGTTTTGTATTTTTATACAATTAAAATATACTTAATACATAAGTCTACACCTTTTCTACGCGCTCGAAATTAAAATTTAAAAATATTTGAAAAAATCAAATTTAAGGGCATTTTTGACGTTTTAAGGTCCAAATAAAGGTTAACCGAGAAATATGTTTAACACAATAGAATGGCTTAAAATACATGATCGTAAAATATAGTATACTTTCTAAGTAAAAGCAAACACATGGTAGAAAATGTTAATAATCCAAATTTTAGTTTTTATTTTTAAGGGCATTTTGGGTATTTTTAGGTTAAATCTAAGTGTTAACCTAAAAATAGTATAGATTTGATATTAAATATATTCATAAGATATAAAAATATAAAATTTTAAAATACAGAGTATATGTTCTTAATAAAGCTTTAACTACGACATGATAAAAATATAAATAGCCCTTAACGTTTGTTTGAAGATTATAAACTATTTTCGTTCAAAAAAAAAAAAAACTAATTTTTCTATAAATACTATAAAACATAAATTTATTATCTATTTTGTTATTATAATATCAAAATGTTGGACATGGAAAATGTAGTGCCTTTAGTAGGCCTACTGGTTTATCAGTGAGTAGGATAAGTTAGTTGGTTACGTGGGAAACCCAGATAAGGGTACTTAATTAAATAAGGATCATATTCTCAAATACTGATGTCAATGAGATGAGAAAATTTATGTGATATTTTTTAGCTCTCTCTTCTCTCTCTTTCACGTTTTCTCTAATAAGGGTTCTAGGACTGTGGACTTCGTGGTTTTTTGGTTTTTCACCTTCGTGATAATCATACACATCATGAGTAATTCAGGACGTGATGATTATGTTTGTGAAGGATTGTGGGTTGGCGTGAGAAAATTGTGGTTGTGATACCATGGGAATGTAAGATAAAGATTCTTTGGATGGTATTGATCGTGGATCTAGTTTTCATCGATGGGTACGCTTCCGTGCACAAAACGGTGTACTAAAACGATTTGTTAGTTACCCTCATATATATATATATATATATATATATATTTGGTAGTAATTTTATTATTGAATTCTTTCTATTTTCTAAAAAAAAAAAAAAAAAACATGTGTTCTAAAATATTTTATTGCATACAAATAATATGTGGACGGAAATTATTAGGATAAATTACTTATTTAGTACCTAAACTTTTAAATTTATACAACTCTAATCCATGATCTTATTTTTATTATCTGAAATGCCCTAACTATAAAAATATTACTGCAATAGACATTTCCGTTAATTTTTACACACACGAAAAAAAAAAACACTCGAAACAACTCATTTATTTTAAATTCTGATGTTGGATTTGGCTAGAAAAAATGTTATCCCCGGTTTTGTACCTTCTCCTGTTTTTGGCTTCGGCAGACATTGCTCATTAATGAATTCCAGCTTTTCCTAAAAAGAGATAAACGTTCCAATTCCACAAAACATCAAACATAAACTCAAATGCATAAAATAAAATAAAATAAAATCAAACTAAAACCACCAACTGTAAGAAGAATTTTATGATACATGACTAGATTATAGAAGTACAGCTTTACCTGATACATGGCTGGTTCGAATTTAACGAGAAAGTATCCATTGAAACCATTTCCTTGTGATGGCTAAACGAAAGAACTTGAAAGCAACATTCTCCACAGTTTCAAAATACGTTTTTCTCCATCTCTTGCAAAACAGGATTAGTCCAACGACAATGCCAAAGCCAACAACAAATCCTAACTCTACGCTTAAGAGATTCCAATCAATTTCGCTCCCCGATTCAGAACTGTCATGTTTTGGTGCATCCAGTACCCCTTCGTCTTTGGAGTTTACCAACGGAAAGCCACACAATCCTTCATTGCCGACGAACGAATCACCTGAAAAAGTTTGAAACTGACTACCGGATGGGACTCTTCCGACCAGTTCATTGAACGACAGGTTCAGATATGACAGGAAATTAAGGTTGGCAAGCGATGTTGGAATGGCACCACTAAGCTTGTTCCTTGAGAGGTCCAAGGACTCCAGTTGTCGCAACTTACTCAGAGCCGATGGGATTGGGCCCGAGAATGCGTTGTTCGAAAAATTAAGGACATAGAGCAATGTCAATGCTCCAATTTCTTCTGGTATTGGCCCCTGGAAGTTGTTGCTCGAGAAGTCGATTGAAGTGTATACAATTAGGATCTTAACTAACCTCAACTCAAGTCCTTTGCTGGTAACTGCTACTGAATCCCGATAATAAACAGGCGACAATTGAAAGATCTTGACTTGTAGAGGATCAAGCTTTGACATGCCAGAATATTTATCATTCATCTTCATTCCATTCCATTTTGCTAAGCTGCGTGCCGGTAATCCGCCGCTAAAATTGTTGCGAGCCAAATCAATTATTTGAAGCGTTTCCCAGGTATCGTTGGTATTGGAACAGCCAATGCCTCCGTGAAATCTATTCGATCGAAGAACAAGAACACGCAAGGTGGATATGGTCTTCAAGAAGCAGGGGAATTCGCCAACCAGGTAATTATTGCCCAAGTCCAAAGTCTCTAATTCACTGCAACGGGCCAGAGAATTTGGAATTTTCCCCTCCATCAAATTTCCACTAAGATCTAGGGTCTTTAATCCACAATAAACCGAAAAATGACTAGGAATTGGGCCACTAAAGTTATTACCTCTAAGATTCAGTACCAAAAGAAACTGAGTCAATTCAAACAAACATGAAGGTATTCGGCCACTTAAACTGTTGTCGGACAAATCAAGAACATAAATGCTTCGAGCGCTGCACATGGACTTGGGTATGATTCCTGTGAGTCCATTGTCCGCAAGGGACAAGAAAATAGTGGGAAGAAGGTTATCGCCAATGTCAGCGGGAATGGAAGAATTAAAATTATTGCTAGAAAAATCTATGTAGCTAGCAAATGGGGGTGGAATGGGGATCTTCCCTCGGATTTGGTTAAAATGCAGGTCGATTGTATTGAGACTACTAGGAATGATATAAGGTTCTTGTATCCCCACTAGGTAGTTTACTGAGAGATTCAGATAAAAAAGAGATTCATTCCCGACTTCCCAAATCCAATTAGGTACCAACCCATGTATTTGGTTGTCTGAAAGGTCCAGTTCGTTCACATTTGACAGGTTTTTTAGGTGAGGGAATTTTGTCAGTTTGCAAGAAGCGAGCTTTAATGTGATAATATTCTTGGGAAAGGAAGCCCCCCATGCATTGAAGGAGAGGTTGTTGTATGAAAGGTCTAGGGTAAGAAGTGTAGTGAGCCCCTGAATCATGTCTGACTGTATGGTGCTATTGAGCTTGTTGAAAGAGAGGGAGAGGACAATGAGTTTTCTAAGTTCAAAGATAGACACTGGGATAGGCCCCTCTAAGTTGTTGCTACTCAATTCTAGCACAGCCAATAGTGAGGAAGACGGATTTGTAAACTCCGGAAGTTGACCATCGAATCCATTGTGGGAAAGCTGAATCTCCTCCAACGATGGAAGAGCAAATAGAGACGAGGGGATACTCCCACTAAAAGAATTGTTCCACAAGTCAACAGCAACAAGCTTCATAAGGCCTTCCCAGTGTGCCAATGTAATGGCACCAGTTAAACCATTATGAGAAAGGACTATTTCCATTAGATTTCTGGCCATTCTAAAAGGCGGGATCGGACCTGTAAAGTTGTTCAATGACAAGTCCAAGTAAACAAGCTCAGGCAGCATAAAATTTGGAAGTGTTCCATTGAATTGGTTTTCAGTGAGCTCTAAGAAAGACAATTTCTTAAGATTATTGATCGATGTTGGTAATATCCCCGAAAAACTTGTATAGCTAATCACTAGTTTTCTAAGAGAATTATTTCGTGAAAATTCAGGCAGAGAACCTTGAAGCAAGCTATTGTACGATAATTCAATAACTTGCAGTGTTGGTACCTGGAAGATCTCTTGGGGAAATACTCCATGCAACTCACAGACACTGAGATGCAAAAAATTCAAATTTGTGAAATTTGTAAGGAATCCCGGGACCAAAGTGGATAAATTGTTGTCATCCAAGCGAATTGTTGACAAAGACTGAAGCTTCCCCAAAGAGTCATCAATTGGGCCAGAAAGAGAACAACGAGACAAACTCAACACCCGCAGATTAGGCAGTGAGGATGACAAGGCTTGGCACCACTTACTCCCACTGGCCGACATATCTACTCCATCAAGATGTAGTTCTTCAAGCTTGGAAAAGTTCTGAATGAGCATGAACAAATTTGGCTTCTCAAGCTTTAGTAAATTAAGTTTTAGTGCGAAATTCGTAGACAAATCAAGATTGACCAAGCCAGTCAAGCCTGACAAATCAATCGGAATCTGCCCCACAAAGCCTGCATTTGACAAATTGAGATACCTCAAGTCTGCCAACATACCGAAGCCTGATGGAATCGGAGTACCGAAGTCGTTCAATGACAGATCTAGGCTCTTCAAGTGTTGGAGATTGAAGAGGCTAGAGTTGTCAATTCCACCGACGATGTTTCTGTTGCTGAGATCAAGACCGGCTACGCATCCCTCATGGCAGGTCACACCATCCCAAGTACAGCAATCAGTACTGGGATTCCAGTCCACAAAATCAAGCTTGGAGGCAGTGGTGTGAAAAATGAGGCTCTTCTT
The DNA here is from genome assembly GCA_025413025.1 of Ficus hispida. NCBI lineage: Eukaryota > Viridiplantae > Streptophyta > Magnoliopsida > Rosales > Moraceae > Ficus > Ficus hispida. The sequence goes on from CM046370.1 coordinate 20,038,212, forward strand.
TAGCTGGAGCAGCAGATATTGCTGGTCGCCGTGACATTGGCCGGACACTTCCAAGCCGAGTAATATTGAGGATATGAACTGTATGATCAAGAAATATGACAAGACTAGAGTTCTCATTCTTTTTTTTTTTTTTTTTTTTTTGGAAAGACAGAAACTAGCACTCTTTTCAAATTAAGAAAACTGGTGAACTTGTGATTAGATGAAAGCATGCATATTCAATCTTTCAGTGAAATCTAGTTACTACTTACATTGACGAAAATTCCACAAAACGTGTCCCTTCAGCAAATCAGACGTCAAAATAACGTCTTATTAAGTCAAGTCTTCGTTTTTGTGAGATTTTTTTTTCCACCTATTTAATTGTCTTTGTTTGGACAATTTAGAAGATTCTTGGAAGACTTTAATACTTGACCACGGTTTATAGTCAGCAGTCAGCAGTATTTTAGGCAGCCACCAAACTTTAAGGCCCCATCTTTTATAAATTATTAAGGCACAATACCGAATTTGGTTTCTTTTGTCTAATTAAACTTTAAAGTTGATTATATATAACATCTATTTTCTTGTGGACTCAATTAATGTATAACGAAATATGGGTATTGATAAAAATATTGATAATCGTATTTAAAGAAAATTTGGAAAACTTTAATGAAAAGTAAGGGCCTTTATTTTAAAATTTTAAAATTTATTTTTTCTTATTTTAGGAAATATATATTAAAAATTACATAAACAAAGAAGCTAAACACGAAAATTTTATATACATACTAAACTGAAATGGCAATATCAAAAAAAAAAAAAAACCTATAAAGTGCTAGTCTGATTGAGAATTGTCGTGATTCAAACCATATCTAATCCGTGATATATTAATCTACATAATGATTTTTTTTTTTTTTAATTGTGGTGGAACATTCGAACACGTCATATTTGCCTTATATAACAATGCAAAAAAAAAAAAAAAAAGTAATACATTGGCAGTTAATATTCATAAATTCTTTTAGAAGTTTTCTTTTTATATCTTCTCGATATTTTCCTAATATTTTTCAAAATTATGTAAAACAATGCACTACAATCCCTCCGAAATCAATATATATATATATTTTAATCAATTTTTCGATATTCGTTAAAATTTTCTCAAATTTTGACAGACTTTATTCACAATAAACAGATATTTTATTTTAAGACCTTCAAAATTTGAAATTTTGGGTGAAAATTTCGGTACGCAAAAGATATCTCGTGGCCTTTAAAATATAGAAATTTTGATGGAAAGTTCAGTAATATCAGAGAAATTTCCATTCATGACCATACTATACTAAAAACTTTTTTCTTTAATTTAAAGATTCAAACTTTACATACTGTGGTCAAGTTATAAAATCACTGCTAAATTATGCATGTAACCGTTGTACTACTACAACACTTGCTAATCAGTAACCGAGCGTGGAAAGAAAATTTTTTAAAAAATGAATAAGGAAGAAAAATCAAGCATGTGGATGTCGTCCACATTTAACTTTTGGTATTTGCATAAATCAAGCATGTCGATGTGTAACGACTCGAGTTTTCGAACCGTAAATTAACTTACTAATTCCTATTTAATTTAATTTTAATACTTTATATTTGGTTCTAAAAAAAATACATAATTTTTTTTTAAATTATATTCATGCTACAAAAGTTAGAAGTACTAAAATTTTTTTACTAAGGAAATTGAAAACATCTAGTAAATAATTATCCTATTCAAATTCATATTTATATAATATTTTAAAACCCTATAACTTTATGTAAATTAAAAGGAAAGAGTCTAAAGTCTTTTTCTCGTAAAATACTCACACTAGTTTAGTAATACCAAGACATTGGAACATAGCTATAAAATAGTCGATACAAAATGATTTAAGAAATCTAAATGTAGAAATTTAATTCGTAGTGGTATCCCACTCCTGTCCTTCATCGTCTCCGCACATTTAAGTAGCGGGATGCTTACCCGCGTTACCTACAGCATGAACACACAATGATGAGCTTTTGCTTAGCAAATACAAACAATATCTCACAAATCATTTTCATAAAATCATATCATCATATGTAGCATCATGAATGTTCAAAAATGCATGTGAACTGTGTGTGTTCAATTATGCTTTATTATATACATATCTTGTATACTTAAGGGCCCCTATATCGTACCCATATGCACGCAACCAATTGGGAGTTAGAGGAGCGACCCTCAAACAACCTCCAAGATTATATCTTATAACTTTTTTTCTTATCATATCCTCTCACTAATTGAAGGTTAGTACGACACGTAATCCTATCTTTCGGTAGCCTCATTCTTATTATTTGTGATAATGTGTAGATTTATATGTCATTATACATCTATCATTACTACATACATATTTGTAAGGCATACCAATCATATGAGTGCAGGAGAAATTATGCATGTTAAATGCTTAATTAACGTAGTACATATGGCTCATAGACTCATCACTTCATCAAGGCAAATCATAGAAAACATAGGACATCAACAACGAAAAATATTTTGTTCAATGCTGTAGGTGAGGTTTGTACTTACAGAAAATCGCGTAACTGTGTATCTGCGTTGATTGTTTCTGACTCTATCCTTAACTCGATGCGGTGTCCTAATTTTAATTTGACATTCGACAGTTAGAGTAAGGTTTTTGAATAATTTCGATTATGGACATATGTTCTCTTACTTAATAATTAATTTTAATTTAGTTATTAATTTGTTTCTAGGTTTTTTTTTTAACATCCTTAATTACATGATTATCATAAATTAATTTCTTAATTAATAATTAATTAATTTTAAATATTAAAATAATTAATTATTAATCAATTGGTGAGTTAATTATTTAACACTTAATTTCTTATCCATTATTTTACTTAATTCCCCTTTATTCATAATCGGGTCCATTAGGTGACCATGGATCACCATAGTCTTCCAACATTATATTGGGTTATCTTTGTGGGTTATGGGTTTATTGGGTCGATTACAACCCATTTACTTGTAATTGGGTCTTATTATTGTTTTAAACCTGTTAAGGCTCATTACACTTGTCTTTATCAAGTTTTAGTTAATAATTATATGGCATCTCAACAAGTCTAGTGATAAGTTCATTTCTCGCCACCGAGCCATCGGGTACTAATTTACCAATTTGCTCCTATTTCGGTTATTCAAGTCCATTAAAGCTTAAACTTGTTAAATCTTTTGATATTAGTTTTTAGTAATCTCTCTTACAGTTTTATATGTCCAGAAAACCTCTACCTATAGTCCAACATGTTCTCCCCATAAAATTACCATTTTGCCCCTTAGTTTGACAAAATTACAATTTTACCATTAGACGTATCCTTTTTAATCTAGACTTATTGAATGGCTTTTCAAAGTTTGTCCCAGCCTTAGAATAATGTTTACAGTGCCCTTAAGCTCTTCAAAATGGCTTTCATAACTTATTACATTTCTAAACACAATTAAATAAAAGTTTAACATTTATGCACTTTTATGTCTTTTAAGGTCATACATTTGACTATAACATAAACCATATTACTTTTTATATTTATTTAGCTTAATATACTGTTTTAAAGGTGACAAATATACTGTCTAATTATAGTCTAAGCAGATTTTATAATTTGACCCGTTATTTATTTATTTTTGCATTTTAGTCCTTATTTAGCCCCAATTAATTCCCAATACCCTTTGGTTCACGTTTTCTATACCTAATGTCCTTATAAAGTGCTCTTACAGGATCAGGACTCATTTTTAAGCAGTTTTTAGTATTTATGTTTTTGACCATAAACTTTTCTATATTTACGTTTTGACCCTAAAATGGTGTTTTAGTTATTTCTTATCCATTTATCACCAAAATTTGACACAAGGTCTATTTTAAGTCTCTAATCAAGACTACAAAGTTTCGGATTCAAATAAAGTCTTTAGGCTGGTGAAATTATGATTTTACCCCTTGAGGGCAAAATCATCATTTTTGACATTTATTATTTCTAATCAAACTTGAGCTCTTCTTATGGTTTATGTCAAGAGTAATAATCTGTCCTTCTATAAAATTATAAAAATCCCACTCAAAATACAATTTTCTAATTTATTAACATATATACTAAAACTGTTATTTTTGGTACTTTATGGTAATTAATTCTTATTCTAGCCTATTTGTGATATCAAAATATTTTCCTCATCATTCATGCTTCCATTAAACAGAGGACATAACATATTAACATGTCATAATCTCTTATTCTCATACATCAATACTCATTCATGTCATATAACCATAAAATCACATAAACATATTCTCATACTATACACAAATCATATTTTCTAGCCACCTTAAATCATGGCCAGCACATATATATCATCTCACTTGATAGAAAAACCACATTTTAACCATTTACCATGCCAAGATTTTCCTATTTGTAAGAACACATTTTGAAAAGAAAGTTATAAAGAACATGGTAAACTATTAGTTTACAAGTCATTTACCTCTTAGAAAAGTAGTGAGTTCTTAACTCCTCTTGAAGGCTTTAAACCACTCTTAGATCCTTGAGGTAGAGAGCTAGAATAGAGATAAAATATCACTTTAAAAAAAATTTTAAAACATCATTTTCCTTTCTAGAAAACAAGTGGAAAAAGTATAGGTTTCACCTTAGAAAACACTTGGAATTACTCTTCCTTCTTGAAAAAAATGATCTTGGGAGTGGGTGGAAGGAGATGAAGTATATTTTTGGCTTCCCTTAGCTAAAAATTTCGTCCACAATGAAGAGAGGAAGAGAGGAAACTTTTCTTTGCTTATATGGTTTTTATGAAAGAGAAAAAAAGTGGTTTTTGGTTTACCTAAAACCATTTTATAATCAAGCCTTATTGTGGGTTAAAAAAAAAATTGAAATATTTAGATTTGAAACTCTCCAAAAACGTGCTCAGCTGAAGAAGAAAGTTGGGAAGTTATTTTACCCACTGGGTAGGGGGGGGGGTGCACGAGCACTCCCCTAAATGTCTTTTTTTTTTTTTAAATGATATTAGGATTATTAAATTTAATTTAATAGATAAATCTTGACATAGTATAAAATTCATTTATTTAATTTATAAAATTATGATTATTCATTCATTATATTTATATAATGAATTTTCACACATAACATTTTCACAACCAATTAAAACGAAAAATAGGAGTAACATTATATATATATATATATATATATATATATTTCTCTTTTAAAAAGAGAAACTCAACATTGTTAAATCATTGACATCATCATATTGACGATACATATATCATCATTCATGATCTTGAAATTTGGTATTCATCAAAATAATTTATTAGAAATGTATTGATAAAAAAAAACCATATTAATAATTCGTAAATCGAGTTTATAAATTTTAAGGACATCACAAGATGTGGTCCACATCTATGTAGCTAGCAAATGGGGGTGGAATGGGGATCTTCCCTCGGATTTGGTTAAAATGCACGTCGATTGTTTTGAGAGTACTAGGAATGATAAAAGGTTCTTGTATCCCCACTAGGTAGTTTAGTGAGAGATTCAGATAACAAAGAGATTCATTCCCGAATTCCCAAATCCAATTAGGTACCAACCCATGTATTTGGTTGTCTGAAAGGTCCAGATAGTTCAGATTTGACAAGTTTTTTAGGTTAGGGAATTTTATCAGTTTGCAAGAAGCAAGATTTAATGTGATAATATTCTTGGGAAAGGAAGCCCCCCATGCATTGAAGGAGACGTTGTTGTATGAAAGGTCTAGCGTAATAAGTCTACTTATACCCTGAATCATGTCTAGCTGTATGGTGCTATTGAGCTTGTTGAAAAATGATTAAATATTTTGTGGAAAGACGGAAACTAGCACTCTCTTCAAATTAAGAAAACTGGTTGACTTTTGATTAGATGAAAGCTTGCATATTCTATCTTTCAGCGAAATCTGGTTACGAATTACATTGACGAAATTTCCACAAAAAAACGTGTTCCTTCAGCGAATCAGACGTGGAAATAACGTTTTATTAAGACTTCGTCTTCGTCTTTGTGACATTTTTTTCCTACCTACTTGCATTTCTTTATTTGGACGACTTAGAAAACTCTTCGAAGACTTTAATACTTTTGCCACGGTCTATGGTCAACATTGGTTTCTTTTGTCTTATTAAACATTAAAGTTGAATCCATGTAACAATATCTATTTTCTTATGGACTCAATTAATGGACGGTATTGATAAAAAGTAAAAAATTTTGGGTAATCGTACTTAAAAAGAAGTTTTGGAGAAACTATAATTTTTTTTTTCCAAAATGTAAGGATATTTATTTTGGAAATTTTTATTTCTTTTGTTGGAAAAATGGATTGGAAAATTCATGCTGGGTATTATTTTTAAGGCATAATTTTGAGTGAGTGTGAGGAGTTTGAAATGGTGTATTCTTATGCTCAAAATGATGAATTGATAAATGAGAAAATGACTTTTAATTAAAGTGCACCATTGAAGATGGAGTATTTCTAACCCACAAATTAAATGGGATAATTACAGAATTAATAGTGTTTAATCCTAAAGGTTAAATAGGCTAATTAGTGCGGGGATTATTGTGATTAATTCCATAATTGAATAAAAATTAATTTTAATTTTTGATTGTGGCCATCGTCTTCCTTGGACCATATAAAAGGCTACCCTTTCTATATTTCAAGACACACAAAAATCCAAAAGTCTTCCCCTTTAGTCTGTTTCAGTGTTCCACTCCATACTGTGATCTAGGAAATCAGTGTGACAGAGTTCGGATAAATTTTAGTTAACTGAAAGTAAGTTCATGCTACTTGCAGAATCTGGGAGATAGATATTCGTTGAAACCTCTAGCTGTGTGATGCACGGACCCTTGTGTTCATCAACGTTTTCCTGTTTTTCATTTTCGTTCATATTACTGATTTAGTTTCTTAATATTGTTGCTAATGGATTTGACTTACATGCTGTTTATATTAAATATTTGTTCGTTATCCTATCATCATTTTACTAACATCTTTTTATATTTTAGGAAATGATATATGTTGAAAAGATTAACTCTCCACTCCCCCGTTCTAAGGACACATCCCTTTCAAAGTTTAAAAAGAATATATTTACTTACTATTCCCCCATAATTTAAAAATTATCCCTAATTATTTTTATAATAAAATATAAACTATTTTTTTTTTCACATTCATCTTTTTTATTTTTTTTATTCTGATGTTCTATTTTTATTGTATATTTTTTTAAACATATTTGTATATATAAAAATTTAAAAGCTCATTTCTATTTGTAAGTTAGTTAAAAATCTTACAAAAAAAGAAGTTTTTAAAAGAAAATGTAAACAACAAAAGGAATTCATATATATATATATATATATATAATCCAAATAATCAATGATCAAACGGTAAATCCAACATTCAGAGGAAAAGAAAAAAAATAACCAACCAAAAGGCATCAACAATACAATATCAAGGCATAATAAATTAACAAAGTTTACTTTAGTTTAGTGTTTTTTTTTTTTTAATTTTTTATTATTATTATATATACAACAAACATCAAATTATAAAACCAAAATATTTACCCAGTAAGAAAGCCAACGTAATTCGCCAACCAAAATAACAAAAACGTATTCAACAATCAATAAATATAAATAAATAAATAAATAAATATATAGTCAATTAGACATTATAGTCGTCGAAGAACCACGCTTGGGGCTAAAACTGCAATCATAAGGAAGACAATCTTTCACGTTGCTGGAATAAGAACCAAGAGAAGTTTTAAAGAACATTGAAGGGGAAACATTTAGGAATTGAAAATAATAGAAATCAAAATCAAGCACTGTACGAACAACAAAACAAGCCGCCTATTTCATAGACATACATAGATACGTATACATATGTAATTTGATGTCTACCCATCAAAATATATTAAGTTCAATGTCCATTGTTAAAAAAGTTATAATTTAGTGGGATCTATTTATGATATATTTGATTTCTCCTTCTAAAGATCTGACGGTCCTTTTGCTTGTTAGAAATGTCCTTTTGCTTGTTAGAAATGTGTGTTTTTGTAGGTGTGTTTTACTTAAAAGAAAAAAAAAAAAAAAAAAAGAATCAATGCCAACATTTAATTATGACTTTTGCTAATAAAAAATCGACCCAAAAATCGGTCGTTGTCGGTAATTCTCGGTAGTAGCGAAGTCATTTTGCTAATCAAACGGGCCCTTAATACTTGACCAAGGCCTATCGTCAGCAGTCAGCAGTGCTTTACGGAGCTACCATACCTTAAGGCCCCATCTTTCTTTCTTTTTTGTTTTGTTTTGTTTTGTTTGGTTTTTGTTTTTTATTTTTTTTATTTTGATGTTCTATTTTGTTTATATATATTTAAATATATTTTTATACGTTAAAATTAAAAAGCTCATATCTATTTGCAAGTTAAATTAAATTTTTACACAAAAAAAAAAAGTTTTCAAAAGAAAAGGTAAGCAATAAAAGGAATTCATACATTAAAAAAAAAAAAAAAAACCCCAAACAATCAATGGTCAAACGGTAAATCCAACATTTCAGAGGAAAAAAAAAAAAACCAACAAGACAATATCAAGGCATAATAAAAGAATTCGTCGTGTTTTTATTTTATTTATTATTTATTTATTTATTTTTAACAACAATACACTGACAAACATCTTATTATAAAATCCAATATTTACCCAGTAAAAAAGCCAACGTAATTCGCTAACCAAAATAACATAAAATCACATGTATTCAACAATCAATAATGTATTATAATCAATTAGACATTATAGCCGCAGAACCACGGCATGGGGCTAAAACTGCAATTGCAAAGAAGACGATCTTTCACGTGTCTGGAAAAGAACCAATAGAAGTTTTTAAGATCATTAAAGGGGGAACATTTAGAAATTGAAAATATTCAAATTCAAAATCAAGCACACTACGAAACAAAACAAGCCGCCTAATTCATAGACATACATAGATACATACACATATATAATTTTACATCTATCCATTAACCAAGAATCAACGCCAACATTAAACGAGGAATTTTGCTAATTAAAAATTGACTAAAAAACTGATCATTGTTCTTGTTCTCGCTCGATGCAAAGTCATTTTATTAATAAAATTTTTTAAAAGATTATTTGACAAATAAAATAAAGGGCATGGCTGTGGTAGAGACCCTCCGATAAAGCCTTTTTTTAGACCGTTAAGATTTAATCGAACGGTTCAAATGTTGATGGTGTACGATATTTATCATACACCTAACCTCACATAATCATTCCCACCCAAAATCTTCTCCATTACCGACATCTTCCCGCCGCCAGCGACGGACGACGCCGGCGACCCAACTCCTGCCACCTCCTGCTCCTAGCCCCGGACGGCGGCCGTTGGCCGCCGGCGACCCCATTTTCTCTCTCTTCCCCTTTCTCTCTCTTCTCTTCTCTCTCTCTTCCCCTTTCTCTCTTTTCCCCTCCCTCCCGCCGGCCCCCACCCCCGGCCTCCCCCCACCCCCGACGACCCCCCTCCCCCTGGCCGCCACCCTCCCCCCCGACAACCCCTCTATCTCTTTCCCTTTCTCTCTCTTTCCTTCTCTCTCTCTTCCCCTCTCTCTCTTCCCCTTTCTCTCTCTTCCCCTCCCTCCCGCCGGCCCCCACCCCAGGACCCCAGCCAGCCCCCCGGCCCCACCCCCCTCCCCCGGCCTCCCCCCACCCCTGACGAACCCCTCCCCCGGCCGCCACCCTCCCCGGCGCCCCTATCCCCCTCGCCTCTCTCTTCTCGCGAAATCGTGAAATCGTGATTCTCGCGAAATCGCGAAATCACGATTCTTGCGAGAAGAGAGAGGCAGAGATAAGAGGCAGAGGGGGATGGGGGCGCAGGGTGGGTCGCGGCCGGGGGAGGAGGGTCGTCGGGGGTGGGGGAGGCCGGGGGTGGGGGTCAGCTGGAGGGAGGGGAAGAGAGAGAAATGGGAAGAGAGAGAGGGGAAGAGAGAGAGAGAAGAGAAGAGAGAGAAAGGGGAAGAGAGGGGGGGTCGTCGGGGGGGGGGGGGGGAGGCCGGGGGAGGGTGGCGGCTGGGGGGAGGGGGGTCGTCGGGGGTGGGGGGAGGCCGGGGGTGGGGGCTGGCGGGAGGGAGGGGAAGAGAGAGAAAGGGGAAGAGAGAGAGAGAAGAGAAGAGAAAGAAAGGGGAAGAGAGAGAAAATGGGGTCGCCGGCGGCCGACGGCCGGCATCCGGGGCTGGGGGCCGGAGGTGGCCGGAGTTGGGTCGCCGGCGTCCGTCACCAGTGGCGGGAAGATCGTCGGCAATGGAGCAGACTTTGGGTTGGAATGATTATGTGAGGTTAGGTGTATGATAAATATCATACACCATCAACGTTTGAACCGTTCGATTAAATCTTAACGGTTTAAAAAAAGGCTTTACCGGTAGAGACCCTCAGAGGGTCTCTACCACAGCCATACCCTAAAATAAATGATTGAGTCATTGTATTAATTGACGCATTTTTTACATCAGTCACTTTATTATGTATGTTTTTTAGTTTGCATTTACTTTTTTGTGAATAACTTTGTAGGGTAAAACTGTTGTAAAATCCATTTTATATACTTTATAAATAGAGCTCGTTTTGAAACTATTCAGATATAATCGAATGGCTGAGATATTACTTATGTATAGTAATTATCATACATTTTATCTTACAATAGTATTTGACTAAAAAATTAAAAAATTAAAAAAATAATTAAAAAAAATATGGTGGAAGGTTGGGCAGAGGGGGGTAGGGGAGGTTTCCGTCGTCGAGGTCAGGAAGGAGTGAGGGAGTGGGCTGGTCAACGTCGGGGGAGGGGGGCATATCTATTCAGGGGGAGCGCCACCAGCTTCGGGGGGGAAGGGGGGGCGCCTAGGCTCGAGCTCATGAGGGGTGGGGGGGTCGTCGGCGTCAGGTAGCGGGGGGTTCTCTTGGGCTCGAGCTAGCTGGGGGGGGGGGGGTGTTGTAGGCGTCAGGGAGGAGGGTGGGCACCTGGGCTCAAGCTCGCAAAGGGGGGGTTGTCGACATCGGGGAGGGGGGTCTCCTTGGCTCGAGCTAGTGAGGGGGGAGCGTCATTTGCATTTGGGGGGGGGAGGGGGAGTGCCTGGGCTCGAGCTCGGTGGGGGGGGAGGGGGGTTGTCAACGTCTGGGAGGGGGCCGCCTGGGCTGGTCGGTTGGGGTAGGGGACTAGGTTGGTCGGCATCTGGGGGGAGCAGGGGTCCATCGTCGGTGTAGGCGGGGAAGTCACAGGCATTGGGGAAGGAGGTTGGATTTTTTTAAAATTATTTTTTATTAGTCAAATACTACTGTAAGGTAAAGTGTATGGTAATTATCGTACACAAGTAACATTTAAGCTGTTTGATTACATTTAAACAGTTTAAAAATGAGCTTTATCGATAGGGTATATTAAAAGTACTTTACCGTAGTTCTACCCTACCCAACTTTGAGTAGATAAAACATATATGATTTTATTTGTTATTTATTTATTTGAAAGAAAGCATACTTTATTTTTTTTTATTTCCGGGGGCGGAGGGGGAAGAAAACCAAGATTTGTAATCAGAGTTTGCTCCTGAAGATAACTGCATATAATCAATGTTGAAAGGAAGGAAATGAAAAAAAAAATGAAACTTTATCAAGTCGCTTAACATACACCAAAAAAAAAAAAAAAAAAGGGGGTCTAATCAATTGTCACAACTGTAATTTTCCATTGGACAAGAGTGCTCAAACCTATAACATGGTTACAAATAAATGAAATTTGATAATGATAAAAGTAGAATATATATAGCGAATGAATTAATTCATAGACACAATGAAAATAAACAATTAAGCGTGGAATTTTTTTATGGGATTTGATTGTTGCGTGAGAACATGTTGGAGAAAAGAAAATTGAAATTGGATAGATGGGTGAAAAGAATATAATTTAGATATAGGGACTTTTTTGGGATAATTATTAGAGTGGTGTTATAAGGAATAATTAAAATTGGAATTTTTTTTGGTGGTTGGTTTTAGATGAGGAGTGTGTGAATAGACTAACCTACTGAAAAGTACATAAATTGACAAGTTGGACACAAAAACTTTATACATTGTAGATTGAAATCAAAATATCAAAAAAAAAAAAAAAAAAAAAAAAGAAAAAAGAAAAAAAGAAAAAGTCTTAGAAAATGCTGGTATGCTAGTATGACTGGGAATTTATCGTGATTCAAGCAATATATGACCCATGATATGCCAATCTACGTAGTGAACAAGTATACTAATAATAATAATTATTTGGCTAATAAAAGAATGAAACAATGAAAATAATAATAACAATAAATTAGCTCCTGATATTCCTAAATTCTTGTTAAAGTTTTCGATATTTCCTCAATGTTTTCCTAATATTTTTCCGAAATTACGTGCATAAAAAAAAAAAGGCCACAACCTTTCTGACATTGATATTGTTATCGATTTTTCGATATTTATTAAAATCATAGATAATTCTTTTAAAAAAATTTTAAGGAAATGAAAGAAAATGAATAAGGAAGAAAAAAATCTCCAAAATTAATATTTCAGATAATATAACGCTCAATGTTACGGTTGGAAATTTTATTCATAATGATAGTTGGAGTCTTCCTCAATCATTATGTGATGCGTTTCCTAACATCGCGATATTGAGAATATTCCCATTGTTACTAACACTCTCAATCAGCTCAGATGGAGACACTGCTCAGATGGATTGCTGATGGTTTGTGAATTCTATGAATTTATCCGTCCAAAGAAGCCGATTGTTAACCATAGAGTGAAAAAATTTGGAGGAAATCTATTCGACCGAGATCTCTTTGACTCTTTGGAGGATTATTCATGACAGGCTGCCTACGGAAACAAATCTCCGAACAAAAGGATTTTCTATTCCTTCTTGTTGTCGCCTTTGTTACACTGCTGAAGAAATTGTAAGCATTTATTCCTTCATTGCAAGTTTGTTAACGCTATTTGGAACTGCTTGGAAAAATGTCTTTCACGCCAAAATCTGCAAAGATGGTATTGTGGAACTTATTACCTCCGCTTTTCAATGCCGCATGAGTAAACAAATATTTAGACTCTGAATTTCAGGTGTTTTCTCGGTGTTTTTGTTGATTTGGAAAATTCGTAATGAGGCAATCTTTCAAGATAAGACTTGCACAATCTTTGGCATATTATTAAAGAAGCCGAAGTCCTCGATTCTGGAACTGTGCACAACAATATGTCTGATCTTTTGATACTCAAAATGTTTCATGTTCCTAATAAACTTGTTAAAGCTCCACGAATTGTTGAAGTTCAATGGCCTCCTCCCCCTCTAAACTGGCTGGAAGTTAACAATGACGGTGCTGCAAATAGTTCCACTGGAGTGGTAAGTTATGGAGGAATTTTTTGTACTTACATAGGTATTTGTAAAGGTTGCTTCTCAACTCCTCTTGGAGGGTTGAATGCATACGAAACTGAGCTTATGGGAGTTATATGTGTTATTGAATTAGCTATCCAATATAATTGAAACTATCTATGATTCGAGTGTGATTCAATGTATGTGGTTAATCTTCTCAAATCAAAGAGTAGAATGGTATCGTGGCACTTTCTGGCACGTTGAATTCGCACAATCAATTATATGAACATTATCTGCCATCATGTCTCGCATATTTTCAGAGACGGGAATCATGTTGCAGATAAATTAGTACCTCATGCAGTTCATATGGCTCAATCGACATGGTGGCTCGATGTTCCTTCATTTTGTGATGCAGCCGTATTGAAAGACTTAGCTGGGCTACTTAGCTATAGATTTCGCAATTAATTATGGGAAGCATTTTGTCTTTTACAATGGGACTCCCTAGTGCTTTGTTTTTACTCTTTTTTCTTTTTAGGATTTTACCCTTTGGGTTTTGCCTAGAGGTATTTAACAAGGTATATTTGTAAGCTATTCTCAAGGAACGAGTCTAGGTTTTATCCTACAAGACTGCCTTCCGGTTTTTATCTTTTATTAGGTCCTCTTGTCTAGTTGTTTATTGATTGTTTTATTTTCCTTCTTCGGAGAAACTCTTTAATTTTTCTTTTTATTAGTAATAGAATATAGTGATAGATAAGTGATGAGGAAGCAAAAGTGATGTCAATCTAGTCGAAATGTTTTGATGCACCTGTTAATTTTTATCATCTCCATATATTAATTCAAAAAAAGAATGAGGAAGAAAAATCAAGCATGTGGTTCACATTTTACTTACCTACAATTCATATAACTTCTCATTAGTGAATTCCTTCTTCTCCATTTTATGTGGATGTAAACACATCGTCGAATCATGTTAAATCTTGAGGTTTTGTTTCTTTCTTCTGTTTCCTTTTTCTTTTTTTTTTGCATAAAAATTGAAACTTTTTTTAGAATATAAAAATAGAAATATTGACCTACACGTAGTGGTCCTTAACACGTAATCACACCATTGCTAATGTACAAAACTTAATAGTTGATTAGGTTGTACTGAGCTTTCTTAACAACGTCTAAAAATATTATCCCAAATAGGACTTAAAGTCCACGGTTTTGAAGAAGAGAAATATGGAGAAAATTGCGCCAAGAAAGAGCAAAAGAAAATGATTTTTATTATTATTATTTTTTAAACTAAGCCTATTATCTATTTACAAGAAAGGCAAGTAAGTCAAAAATTTTCCTTGCTTTATTCTCTTGGTACAACCGGCCCCCTCCATATCCATTAGATCTTTCTTTCCTTTTTCTTTTATTTGTTCTCTCTCTCTCTCTCTTTTTAAATAAATTTATCAAATCACCAACCACCATTCTTATCCCTATTGTGGCCATTGGATAAAAAATACTTGATCCTAGCCGCACATCAAGAAGATATCTTCTTCCTTTTTCTGTATTATAATTCAATAATATTTTTTAAAATAATTATTAAATTTTTTAAACAGTAACAATTTAGTTTATATTTTTTTTAAAATTTTGATTAAGAAAATCTTAAATTTTTTAAATGTCGATAATATTTTTGCGTAAATTAAACTTAACGAAAAAAATTAGGTGTGAGACATATGATATTAAGTTTTTAGTAATTTAATATTAAATTAAAATTAAAAAAAAAACATAGATTATTATTAGAAAGAAAAAAGAGAAACCCAGATCCTAGGGTTTGCTATGATAAAATACAGACCTGAGCTACCGCTGCCCCAATCTGACGACGTTGGAGAGAAACCCCTCCACATTGTGCCTACACGTCGGCAAGGCCTTGAGGAAGAGATCCATTACCCCAAAGAAGGTGGCGGTTCGTCTGTACAGAGCACGGAGCCGTTCGGCGCCTCCGACGATGGCGGCCGCCACGGAATTTGGGGTTCGAATCCCCAATCCGAATCTCCGTTACGGGCTTAGAACTGGGCGGTGGTGGCGGATCTGGATGGAGAGGCACCATATCTGTGGGGATGGCTGCATATTCACTCATTCCTACGGTCTCTCAGTCCCCTCCCACTTTTTGTTCACTTTCTTGCTCCCCAAACAGAGAGCCCACTCTTTCTCTTTCCAAATCCCCCTCCCCCGACCTCCTCCTCCTCCGCCGACCCCCAATCCCCATCTTCTCCCTCCGCCATAACCCAAACTCCTCCGACGACAAGCCCTCTTCCTCTCCCTCTGCTCTTGACTCCTTCCTCGTCCTCTGCACTTCCGTAGCTCTCTCCTTCTCCCTCTTCGTCGCCTACGTCGACTCCACCTCCGCATTCATCGTCACCACTCCGAGAAAGTTGCAGTCCGATGAGCTTCATTCTTTCTAAGTTTCCTCTTCTCAAATCTATCCTTAATTTGTTTCCGACCCTGCTATTTAACCTTCTTTTTTTTTTTTTTTTTTTCTAAAATGTTATTTATGTGATAATAGTATTAATTATTAATTGAGCTCTTCATAAGAGTGACGCATTCCCTTAAAAATTTAAGGAATTTGAATGAAAACGAAAATAATAAGATTGTCAATATTTAAAGAATTTAAAGTCATCTCGATAAAAATAAAAAAAAATCTAATCATCTAATTTTAAATAGTTCAATGACCATTTGGTCAATTATTCTAATTTTTAATTTTTATTAGATAAATTTGCATTGTCCGTTCAGTGGGAAGTCAAAACAACTTAAAATTTTAAAACTAATAAAGTTGATTCATTTTTAATTTTAAAATCCTAATGGATTTGCTGAAAAATTTTTCCAAATCACTTTTATATTCAAAATTTAATTCTGACAATTGTAATTCGGTTTAGAAATATGTAAAATTTATCTTCCAAACTTTTTAATCATACTTTAACTTGTGGAACTTAACATATCTATGGGTAAATTCATAATCAAATTTATGTGATGAAAAATTCTATGTTTCTGATATCATTTTTTATCTTGTAAAACAAATATAATGGTGCAAAAATTCATTGCTTCACAAAACTTATCGTCCACGACATCTCATTCATGAATGATTCACATGATTACAAAAATTTACATCATAATTATAGAAAATTTACGGTTTAATTTCTATTGACCTAAAAAGTTAATGCTGTGAATTTTCTTATCACTACATAAATTCTTAGTATTTAAATAATATAGAAAGAAAAAAAATGTTATAATAATTACATGGAGTGAAGACACCAATAAAAAAGCATCCAATGTCATATTTAATATTGATTATACTTTATAGTAAATTTACCCCATATTGTAGCATACACTAGTACAGAATGTGGATACCACGACGGTTTTTAATCGTCATGGTAACATTTTCACGACGGTTTTTTAACCGTCGTGAAATCTAAGGTCGTGGAATCTTTTTAGATTTCACGACGTTTTTTTACCCGTCGTGGAATAGGCAAAAAATAAGGCCTAAATGTGGACATTTAAGAACATACCACGAAGGTTCTACGCAAAAAACCGTCGTGATAGGCAGACATACCACAACGGTTTTTTTTGAAAAAACCGTCGTGGTAGGTCTGCCTATCACAACGGTTCGAAAAACCGTCGTGGTAGGGTCCGTCGAAAAAAAAAAATTGCGAATTCATTTCATTTCCCACAGGTGGTAAATACGGAAAATTTAACTCACAAAATCAACTTTTTTTTCTAGAAAATTCCCAAATCCATGCCTTACCCAATCAATTTTAAAGCAATCTAAATCACAACGACAATCAACAATCACCGAAAAGACGGATTTTGGATATTTTTCTATGGAAAATTCCCAAATCAACATTTTGGAAGGAACATTGTGGATTTTTGACATTTTGGACGGAAATTTCATAATCAAAAACCACAATCAACAAGATCAACATTTTGGACGGAAAATTCCCAAATCCGTCCCTTACCCAAGCAAGATACATTTCAACTTACCGGATTGTCGAGCGTGGGTATGGGCGGAGTGGTAGAGAATGTAGGGGACGGAGGAATAGCGGCGAGAGGGATAGGGAAAAAGGCTCGAAGTTAGAGAGAGAGGGAGGAATGGCGGCTAGAGAGAGAGGGAAAAAGGCTCGTAGTTAGAGAGAGAGATGAATGGCGGCGAGAATGTAGAGAGGGAGCGGAGAGAGATAAATGGAGGGAGGATATGGGCGGATTTGGGTTTGAAGTTGGAGTTTGTATTAGAGAGTGAAAAAAGCTTGGAATGTAATGGAGTGAGAAATATGGTGTTTTTTTGGATTTTAATATACGCTCCAAAAAGTTGAACAATTTCAAAAATTTTTAAAATTCCCGCATTCATACCTACCACGACGGTTTTTCAAAAAACTGTCGTGGTAGGTCAAAAAATTCAAAATTTTTTTTTTTGAATTTCAAAATTTTTTTTATTTTCATCCTACCACAACGGTTTTTAGGACATCTACCACGACGGTTTTTTAGAAAAACCGTCGTGGTAGGTCAAAAAATTCAAAAATTTTTTTTTTGAAAAATTCCCTCCTCCGTACCTACCACGACGGTTTCTAAAAAACCGTTGTGGAAGATTCATTCTTCCACGACGGTTTTTGGAAACCGTCGTGGTAGTTAATTTTAAATTTTTTTTTTTAAGTTCAACGACGGTTTTTTTTTTTAATTAAAATTTTTTTTTATTAAATATTTAGTTGAGATACCACGACGGTTTTTTTAACCGTCATGGTATCTCTATCTTCCACGACGGTTTTCTATAACCGTCGTGGAAGCATGGTCTTCCACGATGGTTTTAGCTTCCACGACGGTTTTCGGAAACCCTGTTCAGTTCCGTATTTTTGCCGCATTTTCCACGACGGTTTTTTAAAAAACGGCCGTGAAAACTCTGTCGTGGAATCTACATTTTTTAGTAGTGATATGATAAATTTGACATCAAAGATAATACTTAATTGGAGAACATTTTTTAATCAAAATGTCAATATTTATCATTGACATATTAATTTAGTATTCCCAATGCTCCAAAATTTGGTATTGACAATTAATTTAGTATTATACTGAAGATGCCCTTATTACATGTTGAGATTCTTTTAAGCATAAATTAAATTAACTCAATCAGTTGGGGTAGGTTATTAGATATAAAGAAGTCTTTGGACGTCTTTATTTTATTGTTTTATTTATGCATATTATTATTGTTTGAGATAAGCATGAATTAATAGCATGGCTTTGATTAGTCAAGCGTTTGGGCTATATACAAGCGACTCCCTTGTGCGAATGTATCTCTCATTTAATCAATAAAGTTCCTCTCAGATCATTTTCTACGATCCATCTCTCTTCTTCGTTTCCAAAACACAAATTCCATTTCTTCTGTAGATTTTCCATACACAACTTCCTTAATATGTTTTGTCACTTATCAACCAAGTGACTCTTTCTTGCCTTTGAGTGATTTCCAAACTTGGCTAATAATAAGAATATGGCCTCCTCTTCTTCTTGTCTTTCTCTTACTGCTAGTACTCAACATAAGTACGAGGTTTTTCTTAGCTTTCGAGGGGTAGACACCCGAGAGTCATTTACTAGTCATCTTTATGCTGCTTTGCGTCGCAACAACATTGAAACTTTTATGGATTATAGACTTGAGAGAGGTGATGAAGTTTCACAATCACTCCTCAACGCCATCAAAGAATCAAGGTTGTCGCTCGTGATTCTCTCTGAAAATTATGCTACTTCTTCTTGGTGCTTGGATGAGCTCGTGCAAATACTCGATTGCAAGAAAAGAAACGGGCAAGTTGTGATACCCGTTTTTTATGGCATCGATCCGTCCCATGTGCGGAAACAAAAGGGCACTTATGCAACTGCCTTTGCTAAACTTGAAAGACGTTTCAAGTACAAGATAGTTCGAGAGTGGAGAGATGCTTTGACTAAGGTAGCTAATCTCTCTGGGTGGGATTCAACAAGAACAAGGTTGCTCTTTTTACCTATATTTTCTTTTAGTTTTAACTTTTTTATTATTATTCAGAAAATTATAATTAGAGCCGTTGTTTTAACAAATAAATTCAAAGAAAGAAAGACAAATTTAGTGAAAACACTGGATTGCTGAAATTAGGTACTACTATTTGGAAGCCTTTTTTATCGAAATAGTATTTGAATAAAAAATCCATGTTTGAGAAGTATTATCGTTTGCAAATATAAACACTGAGCCGAACTTTCTTCTTAATTCCTTATAATTACTTAAAAAGGAAGATCTTCTTTATACATATCTCTCACACAACCAGATGTATTTTCGCAGCTTAGAAAATCCAAAATAAAATAAAAATCTTTCTTCCTTAGGTTGAATATAGTAAGAAAGAAAGAAGATAGGAAGTAAAAAAATGATGTAGGTGAGATGAGCATAACACTGCAAAGGAGTAACACAAAATTGAGCTCCAAGTGAAATAAAGTTTTGGCTATTAAATAATCTTTGCCTCCAATATAAAATCTTTTAATTGATAAGATAATAAATCTATATTATCGAGATTGATTTTAGGCCACCTATAATCTTCGTAATCTAGCCCTTGCCTATGTAGATAGAGGAAGAAAATTAGAGAAGGGATAAAGCTGGAGAGGAAAAGAGAATCTTAGCTTGTTTCGTAAAGAGGAAATCGGAAAAGAATAAAATTACAGATCCATGGAGCTCACCAATTTTCAATCCAGAGAAAAATTTGATTAAGCAAATAACGTGTTAAAAGACTATCAAACTTTTAACTATACAAGGATATAATTGTAGAATAAATTAGAATATAAGTGTCTATTTGGATTGTTAGTTGGAGTTAAAATTTTTAAGTTACAGTTGGTTGACCTTTTAAAATAGTTATAATTTTTATTGTCTTTTTAGAAAAGATAAAAATCCAGCAAAAAAAAAAAAAAAATTTAGTTTGAGTTAAGCTAATATGCCAAACAAAGTCTAAGTACATTTGTTTGCTTTCTCTTCTACCAAATAATATAAATAAATAAATAAATCTATCTCCCTTTTAATTTTCCTTACCTAAGTACATTTGTTTGCTTTCTTTACTAGATGGTGTTTTAGCATTTAGAAATGACTCCCTAAATGGGTCCTCATAAAACTAAATAGGTTAGCCCCCATCCATGTTGAAAGAAGCTTAAATGCTTTATTTTTGCTTAAATAAACTATCCTCTCGTGAAAGTAGCTTCAACAAAAAATATATGCAATACATATTACTTTATTATTAACAAATAAAAAAAATACAAATAGGTAATTAAGTAGTTCTAATATGGTGTTGGCTATAAGTCAACATGATTACCAACCGGGTGACTTTGGTGACTAGTCGCCATAATCACTTACTAGGTAATTTTGATGGAAATATCACATTCAGGGAGGTAGAGCATATGGACAAGAACAAAAAATCAAACGTGTTGTTCTCTAAAAATTTGTTTTACTGAAATTTGTTGTAAGAGTACCTCTTGATCTAATTGTTGTTTGTCCTTCTTGTGTTTGAATATTTTCCTGTTGACTAACTAGTCGTTCTTAATGTACGCAAGGCCGGAGTCCGAGTTAGTTGAGGCAATTGTGAAAGACGTTTTGAGTAAACTGAATTATAAGTTGTCAAGTGAGCCAAAGGGATTTGTTGGAATTGAAAAGCGCATAAAGAAAATTGAAACACTATTATGTATCGGATCATCAGATGTTCGAATAGTTGGTCTATGGGGGATGGGCGGTTTGGGGAAGACAACTCTTGCTTCTCTTGTATTCAGTAGACTCTCTTCTCAATTCAAGAATCGTTGCTTTCTGGCAAACATTAGAGAAGATTTAGAGAGGTGTGGACTTCATCATTTGCAGCATATACTTCTTGCTGAACTAGTACAGGAAGAAAATCTGATCATGATGCCGACCATCTCGTTTATAGGATTGAATTTTCTTAAGGCCAAGCTCCATCGGAGAAAGGTCTTGATTGTTCTTGATGATGTGGATAATTCAAGTCAGCTTGAACTTTTGCTCGGAGAATGTCACATGTTTGGCTCTGGAAGTCGAATAATTGTAACGACTAGAAACGTGCAAGTTCTTAGGAATATTGGCGCGGATAAGAAATACAATGTTGAGGCGTTAAGTGCTGGTGAATCACTCCACCTCTTCTGTTTGAACGCTTTCAAGAAAAAATCTCCTGAAGCAGCTTACAGTGAGTTGGCTAGAAGGGTGGTTAATTATGCTAGAGGCAATCCATTAGCTCTTAGAATTTTGGGCTGTTTTCTTCATCGTCGCAGTAAGAAGCAATGGGAAAGTGCATTGAGTAAATTGGAAACAATTCCTAACATGGAACTGTGGAAGGTGTTGAAGATAAGTTATGATGGATTGGATGATGAAGAGAAGGAAATATTTCTTGACGTTGCATGTTTCTTTAATGGGAAGCATATAGACGATGTAGAAAGAATTCTAGAAGGCTTTGGCTTCTCTGCAGCAATAGGAATAAGAATTCTCATTGACAAGTCTCTCATAACTATTGAATCCAACAAGCTACAGATCCATACTCTCATTCAAGAAATGGGCCGAGAAATCGTTCGCCAGCAATCGATTAAAGAACCTGGCAACCGCAGTAGGGTGTGGAAAGTTGAGGATGCATGTCATTTGTTGGAAAAAGATACCGTTGTAAGAATCAAATGCCAATTTTCTTTCTTTAACAAAATTGTTTATCATTTTTAATTAGTTATTTTCAGTGGTGGTAGCTTTTAAATAGTTATACTTTTAGTTCGTAGGGTAATTTATACCCTTTTTTTCTTTTTTAATTTCAGGAAACTATAACCGTCGAAGGAATATCCCTGGATTTGTCTAGGATTAAAGAGTTACATATCAATCCTGCAACATTCTCAAGGATGCGTCGCCTAAGATTTCTGGAAATTCATCAACGTAATAAATTGGAGAGTGGGGAAAAGAAATTTGAAGTTCCTGAAGGTCTCCAGTTTCTTCCTAATTCGCTTAGATATCTATGCTGGGAGGAATATCCTTTAAAATCTCTGCCATCAAATATTGCAGAAAATCTTGCTGAACTTCATATGATTCATTGCAAGGTTGAGAGACTTTGGAATGGAGTCCAGGTATGATTTACATTTAGAGAATTCAATGCAATATGTAATAAGCATATAACTTTTTAAGTTATTTCTATACGATATATATGGGAAAATGGTCTTTCTTTTAATAAAGGGCCGAAGTATTGTAAACTTAAGCAAAATTGCTGTTTTTTAAAATATGGTCAATCTATCAACCAATATTGATTGATTATGGTTAATCAATAATTGACCAGTGTTAATATGTATTTGTCATTAAATAATCATAGTTAATCACTGATTAAAGTGATTGACCACTGACTAATGATCATTCTCCTAAACAAAATAAAATAAAATAAAATAAAATCCTTTCATTAATTTAAATAAGTGTTTGGAAACTGCCTATTTTCCTAATTTTTAATGTTCCTATTTTGTTGCAGAGTTTTGGGAACTTAAAGAGGATGAATCTTATGCACTCGCACAAGTTAACTCAAATTCCAGATCTCGGTGGAGCTCCAAATATAGTGAGCATTAATCTTGAGTGTTGTACAAGTTTGGTTGGCATTTCTTCTTACAATTTTCAGAGGCTTTACAAGCTTACTTATCTGAATTTGGGATTTTGTGATAAGCATAAATTTGCTAAACATTCCAATCATTATGATTCCTTGAACCAAAAAGATTCCACAGAGTTGTCGGGGGATCTATGTGACTCGAAATTGCATGTGACGGGAGTAGAAGAACTGCCTTCATTGATTGGATCTCAGACTCTTGACACATATACTGAATCGCAGCTTCCAAGTTCTCATGACCTTGCAGACGGTCGACTCACCATTGAGCCTCCAAACAGGTTTGCAAAGCTTCCTAGAAACATTAAAGAGTTGTATCTAAGCGACATAAGAATGACGCAAGTGCCCTCATCAATTCAGTATCTCTCTACACTGAAGGAATTATATTTGAGAAACTGCAAAAACCTTGAAAGCCTCCCACTCACCATTTGCCGGTTGAAATTTCTTGAAAAAATGTGTCTCTCTGGCTGCTCAAAATTTGAAAACTTTCCTGAAATCTTGGAGCCAATGGAACATCTATGGTTTCTCTCTTTGGCTAGGACATCAATTAAAAGGCTACCATCATCGATCGAAAATCTAATTGGGCTTCAGAAACTGTTGTTGCCCATGTGTGATCACTTCGAACTTGTTTTCAGCGCTTGTAAATTAGAAAGACTCGATACCCTGAACCTTTCAGGTTGCTCAAGACTTGCTAGATTATCACCCTTGTTAATCGCCTTTTGCAATTTGAAGAAACTAGATCTAAGTAACTGCAATATACAAGAAATTCTCGAGGATCTCAGTTGTTTATCCTCAGTAGAATGGTTGGATCTACATGGAAACAATTTTGAGGGTGTGCCGACAAGCATCAAACATCTTTCAAAATTGGTTGAGCTTGACGTAAGCAATTGCAGGTGGCTTAAATCATTGCCGGAGCTTCCATCAAGTCTAGAACGACTATATGTGCACGACTGTGAGTTGTTAGAGATGGTGTCAAGTTCCAAGGCTGTACTTGTTGAAGGTTGGGATCGGCATCATGCTTTTGATCAAGATGAGATGTTTTTATTTGTTAATTGCCAAAAGTTGGATCTCAACGCACGCAACAATATAATTGCTGATGCACAGCTCAGAATTTGGAAGGCCGCAATGCAACTTGGAAAAAAAGTACGTCCATCTCTTTTTATGTCTCCAAATCTAAACATGAGCACTGCTATAACAAATAGACATTCATAATTCGTAAAGAAAAAATAATTATATTCTGATAAAATTCATGCTCTCATCGAGTATCACATTCCATTTTATTTGATAAAGTCCCCCTCCTTTTTTGCATGGTGATGTGTTGCAGGATCACAATTCAGTTCTAATTTATTGCCCGGGAGAAGAAATTCCAATGTGGTTTAGCTCTAAAGCTAAAGGATGTTCAATTAAAATGAAGCTTCCTCCTGGTTGGTTTAGTATGGACTTCTTGGGATTTGCTCTATGTGTTGCTCATGCATCTGCAGATTGTTATCTTTTGTGCTTTCAACTTCAAGTTTGTCTCAGTAACGGTGGTGGTCAAGAATTTAATTTTAGTCGGCCTTTCCATCACTCACGGAAGAAGGTGGATCCAGCAAGTAAACTGCTTGCGTCGGATCACATATTGTTGTTCTTCAACAAATGCTTAAATCGTCAAGTAAAAGAAAAGGGAGAAGATTGGTGTTGCAATGTGACAGAAGCCTCATTCAGGATAACTGCCTTACATCAATCTGATAACAAATGCGTGAAGGAATTGGGTATCTGCCTACTCTACGCCGAAGATGTAGAAAAAGCTATTCCTGATAAATCCCAAGGTAAGAAGCTGTTAAAACCACGAGACCGAACCGAAGAGCTGGGACAAGCAGCATGCAGTGCCGTTGTAAGCAGACGTAAGGGAGGAGAAGAAGATTCAGATGGACATAGAAGTGCTTCTAAGAAAGTCAAATTCATGTGACATGCTGTGTTTTCCAATGCCAGATCACAAGGATTGCTCGTTTTGTTTTGTTTTTGTTTTTTTGTTTTTTGGTTTTTATTTTTATTTTTTGTTTTTTTGTTTTTTAAGGAAGTACTGCCGTTTTTAATTCCGTGAATTATTGTAAATTTAGAAGGTCATGTAATTTAGTCTAAGAAGAGCAACCACATCCCTCCACTCTTGAATGGTATCGAGGTAATGGGTCAATGATCCATCTTTAGTATAAGAACTATAGCACGATTGACTAAAATAGGAAGATTGGCCCAACTCTTGGGCTAAGCTAGCACCAAGTGCACCAATAACAACTTCGTCAGCTAGAGAGGTTTCGACGGATATAACATTGGGGGGTGAATTTGACCCGGGGAATGCTCCATAATTGCGAACAAGGTGAAGTGGGGAAAAGTGGTGGTTTGATCCTTCCGAGTAAAACATGGAGTGTTTGAATTCTGATCGCTTTTACGTGAGAAAGGGGGACCACCCTTTAAGCCTAAGTATTCCTCAATGACCAATAGCGTACAAGTACCGTGAGGGAAAGGTGAAAAGAACCCTATTTAGGGAGTGCAATAGAGAACTTGAGATCCGATGCGAACAACCAGTCGAAGATGCTCCACTTAGAGCCTTTACTTGATATTAGTAAAGTGCACTCACTCTAACAGCGTACCTTTTGCATGATGGGTTAGTGAGAAAATGGGAACAATGCCTTACGCCATTAGGTGTAGGCTCTTTCAGAGGTGGAATCTTCTATTTCTTCCCATTTGACCCGAAATTGATTGATCTAGCCATGAGCAAGTTGAAGAGAGCTCTAGTAGGCCGTGGAGGACCGAACCCATGTATATGGCAAAATTCGGGGAAGACTTATGGCTAGGGGTGACGAAAGGCCAACCAAGATCGAATATAGCTGGTTTTCCACGAAATATATCATATCATAGTCAATACATCTTAAGAATGGAATATTCAAACCAATTCTAACAATTCTCAATCTTGAATAGGGATCCGTGTCACCCAAGCACATGGAAAACATTGGAAAGAGAGCTAGAAGGAAGTGTGACTGTTACTGTTCCTTAAATAGGAACAATCTCACCATTAGCAGATGGGAGTGGGAGTGAGGATTGAGAACATGACTGATAGCCAAGGCCGAGGCCAACGTACGAATCGTTAACAAGATTGAGATGCAGATCCTGATCTAGAGAAGAAGCCCATAGATATACCAAACAAACAGGAGAAAGAAGCCCGCTTTATTACAATTAAGCCATATCTGTTTCAAAAGCAGCCCCTACCCCAACTAATAAGTGTGCTTTTAAGGCTTGACTACTTCAGTTCTTGTATTTCATTTCATGCAATCAGGCACCCTGCTAAAAAGTAAGGGTCAGGGCCCTACCTAGTAGTTCTCCCTTTGAACAAACGATAGGCACGAAGCCTTTTGAATTCATCTGGTTCTTTTGTTTCTTAAAGAACGGGGCAAAATGGGTCGTATCTTGATGCAAACAAAGTTGTACAGCCACAACCATGCATACAAGAGGGGGAACTCACACGTGGGCTTAGAGGGACTCAGTGGCAATATTCACATGATCCATTAAGCTTCTCAATTGGGTCAATTACTAGATTTAGAGCCAAGTGATATAAAGAGCATTGAATGGGCTGATTCAAGAAGTTTGGACTCAAGCAAATTCGTGAAGGCCCATTGAGCATAGTCCACGTGACCATCAGAGGAGTATCATCATGACTAAAGTTCTAGAAAAATTTAGTCAAAGCAAAGCTTAATTTCAGCAAGTAAATTGACATGATTACTTTCCTTTTATGTGTATAGGTCTGATTGTTAAGGTTTGCATGTCAATTTGTTTAATTTTCCTTATTTTTCTAGTGGTAGGCATGATTCTTTAGGTGTGAATGACTGATAATAAAGCCATTTAAAATACCTAACTTTCATTCTCTAGTTGTAGGCGTGATTTAGGTCTAAAAATAGAATTAGTT
Source organism: Ficus hispida (assembly GCA_025413025.1). NCBI lineage: Eukaryota > Viridiplantae > Streptophyta > Magnoliopsida > Rosales > Moraceae > Ficus > Ficus hispida. The sequence goes on from CM046370.1 coordinate 20,065,114, forward strand.
TTCTGATTTGTTTCTTTTGGTAAAATCCGAATTATTGGAGACCAATTTGGAAAGAAAAACTTGTAATTAGCAGCCTATAATAGACGTGCTTTGAAGGGAATGAAAATTAGTTTTTGAATTTAGAAAAGTTAGAGTGCTTATTGCATTCTTGAAAATACTTTTGAACTTATTAAGTTATTCTTGTGGTGTTTAACAACCAAACTTATCATCTAGATCCTTGAGTCGTTCTTAAGAGTCTTGGTGTGGCATTTGTCAACATCCGCAGTTCTTGGTTCTTATCTTGCTAGGTAAATGATCAAGGCTCAACAACCTTGCGTCTTGAAGGTCTTGGGGTTTGAATCCACGTTTGGTGTTGGGTTCTGTCACTTTATTGGCATGGTTCATATCATATCTCCCCTCAGTTTAAGGAAGGTCATCCTCTCCTAAGGCCATAAACATATCTTTCTTAGTATCTTTCAATAGAATACGTTGTTTTTCCCCCCTAAAGATTGTAAGGATCTTCAAGGAAAACCATCAATTATAACAATACTCGTAGATAAGTTCATACCTGGGCTAGCTTGTCCGAGTTTTTCATCGAGTTTATCGACCAAAACTTCCATCATCTTGGCCCACACTCTGTTATTCGGTGAAGTAAGTTGTCTCGAGTAGATAGCCGAGATCCGATGTTGATTTCCAATTGAAATGTCAGCTCCAGGTTTTTGGCAGTCCATCACCAGTTCCGTATGCACGAAGAAGAACATATATCTCAGGTCATATATTCTTATGGAACTTATGTTGTCCCGTTCATTGTGGTTCCTCGGCCCTGTTTATATGTTGTTTGAAAGCTGCTTCAAGGATCCAAGGAATAGCTAAGGTTTGTTGGCAATCCCTGGCTACAATCCCTGGGACAACATAATTAGTACAAGTGACTCCTACTTTGTCCACTTCGCATATGGGCTTTATATTCTTTATGGTGTCAACCATTGTCCACCTTAGCATTACAATGAAAACACTTTCTCATAATTGCTTATTTAATGATAACTTTGACTATCTTTCTTCAAATGAGAAATCAGTTCGAGAAAGCATTGCCCAAAGGTGCTCATTGAGCCGCTCATCGGTGGCTAAGCATAACCATTTCTCACTTGTGATGTGAAGCCGCATATCAATAAATGAAAATCTATATTTAGCCTTGATATCTCTCTTCTTTAAAGCTTATGCCATAGAAATTAACGTTAGGCTATTGGCGTTTTATCTGCATCTTGCCAACCAAGACAGCGAGAATGATTGGACATAGTAAGCGTCGTTATCCAAAGCATCTCACAGCACTCAAACTGAGTGAAAGTCAAAGGCAGCCATTCAACGTAGCCAATACAGAGACAGTTCGCGGCAATTGCGTCGATCCTCCCCCTCAGTGAAACGGAATTGGGTGGGGTTGGGTCAATAGTTGGCAAAGAACTGGATCCCCCACAAACAAAAAGGGGCAGCTGCGCCGCCCGTTTTTTATTCCGTGAATTATTGTAAATTTAGAAGTTAAGCTATAAGTAAATAACCACACAATCTCCTTCACTTCAGTCTTGTCAATCATGATTAAAGGATAATTTGCGAGCTGATCATAAACTCACGAATGATCGAGATATTAATCAAAGCAACAACAACTTATGGAGAGATATATATGGGCATGAACGAATTGGGGTTTCCAAATAACAAATTATTAGGAATTAGCTGTCCTAATTTTTTACTGTCAAGAGTAGTAAATTAAAAAAAAAAAAAAAAACGAACTATCAGAAATTTGAAGGGACGCATAGCAAAATAAAATATATTTTATAATTTAGGCGTGTTTTTAAAAATTGGAAAATTTGCAAAGATGAGAATAGCAAATTAAATGGTATTGAAAGAAAGGCAAATAAAATGGAAAATTTTGAAGTGGATTTGTAGGGGGGAAAAAAATTTGTAATTTAGCCGCCAATGGATAGAGTTGCAAAATAAGAATAGCACACTTTTTTATATTGAAAACAAACAAGCACACTGGTGAAAAAAAAAAATGGAACAAATGGAGCTTTTGTCTCAAAGTCTAAAATGAGCTAGATCACGATGTTTATAGAAGCAAGAGTTGACAAAAAAATCTTCCTAAATGGTTCCTGCCAATAGCCAAAAAAAAAAAAAAAAAGGAAGTTCCTGCCAAAGAAAATAAATGTGTTTCTAAAGGGTAGGGGATTACAAAACTGCCTTTTTATATTTCTTGCAACTCCAACTCAGATAATGGCTGCAGTAGGTGATGCACTTTATGCCAAAGAGCAAAGCAAATTAAAAAAATTGGATGATTCTCATTGGTTGAACACATTTGGTTCCTCCTCCTGATCACCCTTGTGATCGATTTGCTCGTGGGAAAATGTGTGTGCGTGCTTGCTGTGTATACAAAAAAACAACATTGATTTGCTATTCAGTTGGATGATGTAAGTGATTGCACTACAAGAATTTTCACTTTTAGAGACCAAAAAATTGGTCCCAGAAGGTCTATTTTTTGGTTGCCATTGCCTTCCGTGACCAAAAATTTTTGGTCGTCATTTCGTCCCCGAAAGTTGGTCGTACTAGGTATCTGCGACCAAAAAAATTTGGTCTTCGTAGTTATCGGTACCTACGGAGACCAAAAAAATTTGGTCTCGGAAGGTATCGGCGACCAAAAAAAATTTGTTCTCCGTAGGCATCAGCACCTACGAAGACCAAAAAAATTTATTCTCGAAAGGTATTGATGACCAAAAAAAAATTGGTCTTCGTAGGTATCGGCGACCAAAATAATTTGGTCTCCATAGGTATCTTGGAATTTTGCAAATTTCAAAATCGGCAAATTTTGCAAAATTTTTCAGAGACCAAAAAACGTATTTTGCAAAGTATTTTAGCTACCAAATATTTTGGTTATCGAAAGTTTGAGCGACTAAAATTTTCTGGTAGCATTAATATTTATAACCTGTTGAGAATAGTTATATATTTTTCAATCTATAAATATACAATTATAAAAAATGATAATGCAAGAAAAATATATTATATTATCTGATGAGACTCCAAATCTCTAAACACATTAAACAATTTATAGTAAATGTTTAACTATAATAGGTATCAAGCGAAGGTAAACTATAATTAAAATAAAAACTAACTTAGGACATAGTGGCTGATGGTGGCGGTGGTCCATTTTGCCTCTGGGAGAAAAGTCCCGGATGATCTGAAAGCAGATTAAGATGTTGAAGAAGTTGTTGGATTAGCTCAACTTGTTTTTTCATCCTCTCATCCTGTAATTTAATCCTGTCCTCCATAGCTGTCACATGTTGTTTATTGATCGCAACTTCGGTTCTAAGGTTCTCGACCAACAATCATTGGGTAGGTCCTCCAGAGCTGCTCAATTGTCTCTTTTTAATCACAAGACCTGTTCCATGTTTAAACCCATATTTTTCATTCCTGTCATTCATCAATACTTGAGAGTAGATATCTTCTTCTTCATCAGAATCGAGTTGTGAACCCTCTGGTAGTTGGCTTAATCTTTCATTACTACTTCCATCATATGTTACTGTGAGATTCAAAGTGTTATAAATATATATAAATAAAAAGAATATAGTTGATGAAGTATAACAATTAAGATTGATCTTACATAATCCGCCTCAGCTCGGTCAGTTTGCCAACCATGCTTTTCACTCCAATGAGTTAATTTAAAAACATCTAAATACTTTCCCAAGCTTGTCAAATCTGAACTTGATAGGGTGTTCTATATTCAAAGCATTAATCAATAACGACATCATTTATTGTCTCTTATTTTAGGAAAATATATGATTCAAATCATAACATTACTTAAAGTAAAGTATTTACCGGATGTTCGTTCAAATGCTGAATTAGAGATTTTGAGCCACCCATATAAGCATCTGACTTTTCACGATTAGATGCACCGGCAACTGACTTTTTTCTAAAAATGAGAATGAAAAAACAATTAATTAACTTACATATGTCAACTTAACATTCTACAAAAATTTTGACAGCACCTCCCTTATAATTGGGCCCATCTTAAAATTTAATAACCTGTAAACAAGATACACATTCTAGAATACACATTTCTCATATTAAACTCATATCGAACTCCATATAAATATAAAAGTTTATCTTCCATGTTTCAGATTCAAAGTATTCTGTGCACATGCACTTCCAATCTTCATCATTCACATAAGGATATGGATTGTTATCTAATGGGTTCAACCCCTTCTCAACAATTTTTTTATAATTGACATGACATTTGTAGCGAAAATTTTTGAACCTCTCAAAAAAAGTGTTATCTATAATGTCATTCAAATGGGAATTGTCTTCTAAATCCATATCGAAATGTTCCTACAAAAACAATTATTAAGTTTTATAAATTTTTTCTAACCATAATACAATAGTTACCATGAATAATTAAGAAAACAAAATACCTTCAATTTTTCAATGCATACTTTTTTTGCATCATCTGGAACCTTTCTCCAACCACTATAATGAAGTGGACAATAATGTCATACAATTGAACCAATTGCATTAGCAAACTTTTGTGCATGTATTCCATGTACACGAAGCTCCATTTCTCTATAATTTATGCTTAGTTTTCCCTCTTTTGCCACTAACTTCTGAACACACAAATTTCGAGTAGCTCCTTGAAAAGTAGGTTGTTCTATTTAGAATGAAAAATTCTAATTAAGAACAACATTGAAAATAATTTAGAAGATTTAATTCAATTGAACATACTTTGATTTTCAATCACTGGATTCTCGATAAGTTGTTGTTCCTGAAGAGTTGATTCAATGGCATGCTCTCTCTCAAATACCAGCAAAGAGGATGAAACTAGTGTTGCTTGAGATTGTTGGCCTTCAGATTGTTGGCCTCGTGTTTGTTGGTCATGTGATATTGTCTTGGTACTGGAACTAAATGACAAACGCTTTTTACTAGATATAATAGATATCCTGAAATGATAGAAACAAAAACAAGTACGCAAAAGATAACATTCAATTATCACTATAAGAATAAGGCCATTAGATAGCATCGGATAATAGCGGTTTCAAAAATAGTAACGATAAGGGTAGTGTATTAAAATAGATGCATAATATATATTACAATAAACAATATTTCACTAACAAAAAAAATCAGCTAGTGCGTTTCACATAATACATTAAAATAATTTCACATACTCATTCACTATAATCACTATCAATGTCACAATCGGTTTCCTCATAACAATCATCAATTTCCTTATCAGAGTCCGAAATATCGAACTCATAATTGATTTCATCATTGGGATCAATCTGAAGGTCAATGTACAAGTTATCTATTTCTGTTGGACTAATATCAGTATGATCCAGAGAAGCTTCTTCAACATTCATGGTGTCAAATGAAATGTCGACCTCATTGATAACTCTTCTTGATAAGCATCATTGTCAACATCGATCCTCTTCGTCACCATCATCATTTGCCTATAGTTTGGATGTATTTTCCAATATGTGACGATGATTAACTTTTTGAACCACCTTCCATGCCTCAACATTCTTATTGTCATCAATATAAAATACTTGTTTGACTTGATCTGCTAATGCGTATGGTTCTTCTTCAAACCATAACAAATCAGTTCTAATGCTGGTGAAGTTAAATTCTTTCTTTGTTCTTTTCTTTTTCTCATTGGTGTCAAACCATGAACAGTTAAACAGAATCACTTTATTCCAATACAAGTATGAAACCTCCCAAACTTCATTAATTATGCCAAAAAAATTCACTAGAATCACTATCATATAATTCTGCCTCAATACAAACACCACAATTTTGTGTCGTGCGTCTTTCATCTCGCATTCTTGAATGGTGCCGCACTCCATTCACCATGCAACTTGGATATGAATGAATATTGAGACTAGGTTCATTCGCAAGAGCATATAAAGCATATGACACCATTGACTCCGCATGCATAGCTCTAATCTACAACAACATAAATACTTTAAGTATTAGAATATAGTCAAAGTTCACCACATACAAGAAATACATGTCAAATTACCTTATCTCTAAGCCATTTAGGAAATTCGGTTATTTGTGCAAGTGGAATATTTTGAATGCCTTGTGATTGCAATATTGCAGCACGTTCGCTGTCAATGATCAACAATTAAGCATCACAATTGTCTAAAGATGAAACATATGATGAAAAGTTAAGGTACAGTATAACATACTACATATATGGTTGCACATCTGGACAATTGTTTAGAATATACCAATGCACTTTGTCTCGTTCCTTTTGTGTAAAAAAAAAAAAACAGATTTTTTCCTCCCAAATGGTCATGCTAGTTGCCGAAACACTAAAACAGATGATGATGATCAGTCCTGAACATAATCAGGATTGCATTCGGGTCGATTAAAGCAGGTTTCAATACCATGTGGGTACATCGAATAGTATGTCAAGGCCTCATTAATGATATAAACCTCCGCAATCGACCCTTCAGGACGAGATTTATTTTTTACATATTTCTTCAAATTCCCCAATGCCTTACAATACAACTTCTTTGTTTTAATTTCCGGTTAAGAATATAAAAACAAAGGATTTATGCCAATAAAAAGAAGATCAAATCATGCAACTCTATTAAGAAAACTCTCAAAGGGATTTTATTAATAATCACTAAAAAACTCGTCTATAAAATAACAAAGAAGCCTTTAAATAGTAATTCTAATCCTATTCAAATTTGATATAGTAAAAGATAACTACTAGAATTTGACAATATTGGGTTTTGGGGGGGGGGGGGTAACTGTAGTGGGCGAATAAAAGTGAGAGAGTGAGAGATTGATATTTAATAATGATAAATAGAATGAGAAAATTTTAAAACTCTGAAAAATTTGGGTCACATTTTTATAGGTGGTAACTTTAAAATTTGATTGAAAAGTTTATCATATCTTTTGCCTCCAAAATTTGGTAGCAAATGATCTTATTGAAATATTTATTTATAAAAATCTAAATAATTTTTTTGATTATTAATTAGGAGAGATGATATTATTTTGTTATTGATATTAAAATTTATGACAAATAAAAAAATTTTGATAAGATTTCGTTATCAAATCAGAAATTTGGCAGATGAATGTTGCAATTTAGCTACCAAATTTGAATTTGGTCACAAAATTTAGCTTTCTGCTACCAAATATTGGTAGCATAAACGTGGAATCGGCTACCAAAATCATATTTTGGTTTTGTAAGATATCTAATGAAATCGTCACTGGAATTGAGATCTCATTCAAAGATAAAGATATCAAATATCTGGAGTTTCTTTTTGTATATTATATGGATAATCCGATCCGCAAGGACCATGATCATTGGGAATTGTTTGATCGTCTTTCTTCGAGGAAGAGGCGAAACATAATCAAATTGAATTTGGCACAGCTATTCGAAATCTTAGTGAAAGACTGGATTTGTTATCTCATGTTTGCTTTTCGTGAAAAAATACCATAAATATTCGTTATTGAAATATAATTTAAAAGTTTTTTTTATCCTCCCCATACAATATATTTAGGATAGAATTTAGAATAACATGCTTTACATATGTATGTTTCATGAAAAAATATAATAACTACTATAGATTTGGTTATTCGAATCAATGTTTAATTTATAAATACGAGTTTAATAAGAGAGAAAGAAACACATTTTCAAGATTAATTTTAAAATTGAATCAATTGTAAATTGATTGATGTTAAAATATGTGTATTAGTATTGTATTAAAAACTTTGTATTGAGATTATTCATGAAATTACCTATTTGAAAAGGTGTAACATTATGTGTATTAGTATTGGATTAGAAAACTTTTGGGGTGTTTGGTCGAAGGTAATCAAATATAATCAAATAGTTGACAATCTTTATAAAGTAATCAAATTCCTAGAAATATTAGATTATAGTGTTTGGTTTGTATGTAGACAATTTTAGTAAGATTCTCAGTAATATTAGATTATTGGTAGAATTTTAGGATTACTATGATATTTAGATAATGAGTAATCTAAAACCTAAAAGGGGATGTTGGTATCTTCAGAACCAATTTTCAGGAACCAAATTAATTTGGTCCCGGAAGGAGACCTACTGTGACCAAATTTTGGTCCCCGAAAATATTTTTCCGCCACCAAATTTTTTTTGGTCGCTGTTTGGTATCTTTAGAAACAATTTCAGGGACCAAATTAATTTGGTCCTGGAAGGAGACCTACTGGGACCAAATTTTGGTCCTCGAAAATACTTTTCCGCCACCAAATTTTTTTGGTTGCCCTTTGGTGTTATCTTCATAACTAATTTTCAAGGACCAAATTAATTTGGTCAAGGAAGGAGACCTACTGGGACTAAATTTTGGTCCTCGAAAATATTTTTCCATCACCAAAATTTTTTTGGTCGCCGTTTGGTATCTTCAGAAACAATTTTTAGGGACCAAATTAATTTGGTCCCTGAAGGAGACCTACTGGGACCAAATTTTGGTCCCCGAAATTACTTTTCTGCCACCAAATTTTGTTTGGTCGCCGTTTGGTATATTCATAACCAATTTTTAAGGACCAAATTAATTTGGTCGCAGGAAGAGACCTACTGGGACCAAAATTTGGTCCCCGAAAATACTTTTCCGCCATCAAACTTTTTTTGATCACCATTTGGTATCTTCAGAACCAATTTTCAGGGACCAAATTAATTTGGTCCCGGAAGGAGACCTACAGGGACCAAATTTTGATCCCCGAAAATACTTTTCCGTCACCAAATTTTTTTTGGTCGCCATTTGGTATCTTAGAACCAATTTTCAGGGACCAAATGAATTTGGTCTCGGAAGAAGACCTACTGGGACCAAATTTTGATCCCCGAAAATACTTTTCCGTGACTAAATTTATTTTGATTGCGGTTTGGTGTCTTCAGAACCAATTTTTAGGGACCAAATTAATTTGGCCTTGGAAGAAGACCTACTGAGACCAAATTTTGGTCCCCGAAAATACTTTTCCACCACCAATTTTTTTTTAATCACCGTTTGGTATCTTTATAATGTAATACCCGAAACTTTTATGGCTTATGATTCCTGTAGAAACAAGGAAAACCTAAGTCTGAATCATGATCGGAGTAGAATATCAGTATAAGTTTGAGTTCTCGATTAATTAGCTACGAGACTCAAAAATAGTTTGCTTAGGCAAATATAGGCCTTTTTGGAAAAAAGGGGCAAAATAGTAATTTTGACTTTTATTCTGGTCAAAGTTGACTAAGGTGAAACCGCAGTGTAAATTATCGGTATAGAAACTATACTGCAGAAAACTGTCGTTACGGACGATTAAGCTAGAATAAGATATGAGACCAGCCTAGAAAAATCAAGCACACTAAGTTGGATATCAAGGGCCAGATGGCTTAAGGAAATAAGAAAAATTTTATACAGTTCGTTTTTATACAGATGGATTTTGGACTATAGTACAGTATAAAAATACTGTGTTTAAGCAAACACAGTATTAGAAATATCTGTGTAGCAGAAAAATGGACTGAATATTAAGGAAAAGCCAAACGGGGCTTAATATGGATGACATCATCCTATCTTTAATTTATGACATCATAATTGGATTAAATAAGCTTGGAAAGAAAACCAAGAACTCTCTAGAACAAGATGACATGGCCGGCCACCTCAGGGACAAAAATGCCAAAATTTTATCTTTAGGGGTTAAAGTGAAAATTTTGGAAAATTGATGATGTAAGCGAAGTGATGTCATCAAGATGATGTCATCAAGGTGAGATAAGCTTGGCTTGTTCACCAAGAAAGCAACCGGCCACCTAGGGGGCATTTTTGTAAGAATTTTCACTTTTGGGGCAAAAGTGCAAATTTTGGAAATTTGGTGATGTAAGCAATGAGGTAAGCGATGATGTAAGCCATGATGTCATCCCTTGCTTGCTCTCCAAGTCTTGGCCGGCCACCTTGACACCTAGCATGCCAATTGCATGATTTCCTCTAAGTTTAGGGGCTAAAATGCAAATTTTGGAAAGTTTGCATTTGCCTATAAATAGGGGTGGCATTTAATAAAAAAAAATCAGAAAAAAGCAGCCAAACTCTTGCCATTCTTCTGCAGAAAAATCCGAGAGAGAGAGGAGGAGAGAAACCAAGAGAGAACCAAGAGAAAAGTTGGAAAAAGCCAAGGGAGGCTAGTTAGTGTGCATGTTCGGTTTCAAGTTAGAAACCAAGGACAAATCTGGAAATTTTGGACCCAATTTCTGGACAGTGGCCGTGCATGGGAGAGGAAGAAAAGGGAGGGAGATTTCGGTTTGCATACCCTAACCCATCCCTAGGGTTAGCTAAGCCAAGGGGGAGTGAGGAAAAAGTTGGAATCCAAGCTTGTGAACCAACATCCAAGCTCTAGAGGTAAACCCTTGGCCCTAAACCTTTTCAATTTGAGCTTAAATTTATGAAATTTAATTGTATTTAAAGCTTGATTTGTATGAGCATAAGCTCACTTTAAATTTTCTGCCCTAGTTATGATTTTAGGGTTTATGATTTGATGGTTTAAATTCTTGCATGCTAAGTGTTTGATGAATGTCTAGGGTTTTGTATGTTGATGCATGATGAAAATTTTGATTTGCATGGATGCATGTTTTACGTTAGAAGCGCTGCATGTTTGCTGTGTAAGCTCCCGAAGTGATCGGTCGAGTTAGAATCCGCGAAATAGGACGTAAACCGGACTTAACAACCGAAAACTGCCATTTCGGGTAGAAACTGGCCAGTTTCGGGAAAAGTGAAATTTTAGGCCTTTAGAGGCCGAACTAGGTAAAACTCAAAACATGAAAGTTGTTCAGAATGATTTTTCCTTGTGGGCAACGCAGACAGTTTTCCAAATTGAGGCTCCAATGGCCTCCGTTTTTACAAAAACCCGTGGCTAGTTTGCCCAGACCCAGTTTACAGGGTCAGCCAGTTTCAAATTAAAACTGGTACGAATCCAAGCAGAACTGGACTTTTCGTAAAACACGAAAGTTTTAGGATTTTTCAAGATCTAAAACTTTTGTGAAGACAACTTTTTCAAATTCAATTCAGATTTATAAACTGACACGGATTTCTATAGAGTGTGCAGGAAACAAGAAATTCCTGCACAGGATTTTCTAAAACAATACAGAAAAACTGTATTTTTGCACCAACACCAATGTTTTGACTGTGGGAAACTACTCCAAAGGCAGTTTTCAACAGTTAATAATTTTTACAAACCCTACTTCAGGGGATACGATTTTTCTAATATTAAATCAATGATTTTAAAACCTAAAAGGTTGAATTTTTTCCAAAGAAAGATAAGAATGGATTTTAAAACCAAAGGTTATCTTTCTTTCGGAAACAAAACAAGGATGGACGGTAATCGGGAAGGATACCCGAGTTACTGCACAGGGTCCAAAGCCAAGGCAGACTTAGGATAATTGGACTAAGCTTGATTACCTCAAGGGTTACTCAAGGTAACCCAACAAGGTATAAAAATTGAGTTTGATCTTAAAACCCAAAAAGGATTAAAATTAAAAATGACAAGGCATAGGCCAAGGTTAGGATGATACCTAACCCTATTCATATATGATTGGGATTAATACCCAAGGTTACCTTAAGTAACCAAGTAAGTCATCATAAGTTATAAGGGAGACTTACAGCTAGAATTTCGTAGGCATGTTGGTATGGTCACCAACATTCCACAATACTAATTAGACCCTTACCTATGTCCTTCATCAAGCAGGAGGAAGCCTACGGCTACCCGGAAGAGGAGCAGCTTTACGTAGGACATAGTAAAAGAGGTAAGTACAAACCTCACATGCAGTATGGAAAATAATAAAAGATATTTTCCAAGTATACATGCTATGCTATGTTATGCTATGCTATAATGCTATGCTATGTTATAATGCTATGCTATGTGATGCTATGCTATGTTATGATATGAGATGCCATGTAATGATGTGATGCTATGACATGTTACATATTATGCCATGTTTTCTAAAATGTCATGGTTTTAAAAATGTCATGTTTTCAAGAATGCCATGATATGGCAAATGTTAAGTTTGGATTTGACCTTGTGACATCATGAAGCATGTTCACTAATATTGAACCACATGGTAAGATAAATCAAGTAAGGTGTCGTACCAACCTCCCGTGATCGAGGAGGCTACATGTTCAAAACCAGTGGTGACATTTACCTCTCGTTGATGCGTGAGGGTCACGTTATAATTCCCAGAACTGTTAGGGCCTTGCAAACCCTAGCTTTGTCTGGAGGCTGCGCGCTTTTGGTACGGACACTAGGGGCCCACATGTAATCAAGATAATGAGTAAAAGTGCCTAAAAGATTTATAATTGGACATAATCGGATCATGTATAAACTACATGATGATTGATATGTTACTTGATGTTTGAAAAGATTTTTGTGAGATCATGTTTGTACTTGCTGGGCGAAAGCTCATCTGTATATTTCATACTGTAGGTAAGACGCCTGTAGCATTACTTGATGGGCCATGGAGACGATGCAGCGAGTGAAGGGCGGTGTGGGATACCACTACGCAATATTTTCCGCAAATGTTTTTAAGTATGATGTTGTATATGGATGTGATGTAATGTTTCCAAGGTCCGATTTAAAAGGCCATGGTAACCTTATAATCGGCATAACAAGTAAAAGGGGTAGACATGATGAAGTTTACCCGTCAGTACAAGTTAATTCAAGTTGAGTTTCGAGTTATGATTTTTAAATAAAGTTTAAAGTTTTAAAAGAAGAAAAAAAAATTTATACTGAAATATTTTCGATAAAACAAAGATTTAAGTTTAGCAAGTTTGGTAACGGCCCACGTTTACGTATTCGGCCCTACGTGACGTAGTCGGCCCTACGTTAGATTTTCGGGGGCGTTACATATAACCACTTTTCAGGAACCAAATTAATTTGGTCTCGGAAGGTGACCTACTGGGACTAAATTTTGATCCCTGAAAATACTTTACCACTACCATTTTTTTTTGGTCGCCGCTTGTCTTCCGCGGGATGGATTTTTTTTTTTTTTTGCGCTCTACCATTGCCAACCAAAAAATAATTTGGTCTCCAAATGTCTCTTACGGGGACCAAAATTTGGTCACGGAAGTTTCTGACTTTCTGTACCAAAATTTGGTCGCCGAAACTTCTCTTTAAGGACCAAATTTTTTTTGGTCGCAGAATGTTTAGTGGTTGAAAGTTCAAATTCTTGTAGTGTTGCTTCCAATTTGTGAACTTACCTTAATACAACAAGTACACTAATTTGATTTTGGTATAAAAATTGAAATGATAATATTTTGAAAATGATATTGAGATTATTTTTTAAAATGTGTTTGATTATGTTTTAGAGAGATTAGTTTGATATAAGGAAAAAATGAATTATGTTTGGATATATTTCTAAAACATGATGTAGCTTTAAATATGAAAACGGAAGAGAAAACAACAGTTTTTTATTTTATTCACAAAAACCATTCTCACCATTTTTTGTTTTCATTTTCGCTATCAAAGCATTTGCTAAACAAATGCTACTAGGAAACGTTTTTATTTTCATACTTATAAAATCATGCGGAAACATTTTGAATACAAATTCAAACAACCCGAATTTCTTGTTCCCTATTATATGAGAGATGCTGTTGTTTTTAACTGGGCTGCCACTTATCTTGGTTGCTGCATCAAATTCTTGCTAAAATAGAAAGTAACTGATTGCAGTAAATTCGTGATTGTTCTTCGTAATTTTTAACACAAACAAATAAGATTACACAAGATTGGTCAATTGGTTAGTCCACTTGCGTTAGAGTTTTTGAGTTATTTTCAATTGAAGTTGAGTTTAGTTTTGGAATTGTGCATTTAGTTGAATAAACTGTTTAGAGTTAAAAAAGTATAAAAACTTGACATGTGTTCGGAAAAAAAAAATATCAATATGGATCTTATTTCATTTCCCTCGAAATTCTATTTAATTAAAAAAAAAAGCATCTCATTTCGATATATAATAACAAAGTTATGGACTTTTAAAGTTTGAATTTTTAAATTAGAGGTAAAGATGTGAATAGCAAAACTGAGTTTTCTTTTAAAAAAAGACAAAAAAAAAAAAAAAAAGAACAATTGAAATTGTTTGGTAGGAGCAAACCAACCAAACATAGTGATTTAAAATCCAACTTATTCTTAACTATCGTAGTGATTTATTATGATTAAAAAATAAAAAATAAAAAACTTACAAGAGAAGACCCACAAACTCTGTAATTTTTTTTTCTAACTTGTTGATTAACAATAAAACAGCGTCCCAAAAATAAAAATGGATAATCGAAATTATAAATATAAACTTCTTAAAATGCTCTTATTGAAATTTTGATATGAGGTATCCATTCTTGTACTCTAGGTTCCATCCCCACGATGACCTTACCACAATGGTCAATTCGAATGTTGTCTTTTGGTCAAGGTAATAAGTAAGTATCGTGGCCCGTTTAGCAAAGTTTTTACTTTCACTTGTGGTCAGTAGAAAAAAAAAAAAGAAACAAAAGTTGTGACTTTTAAGTAAATATTTAGGAAACATATTTTTAAAAGAGCTTTTGAAATCAAAATAATTTTAAAGTTTTTTAATAGAATAATTGGCCAAAGTAATCCTTAAACTCTTTAAAATGTAACGGTTTGGTCCTTGCTTTTTAAATTTTAGTCGAGAAGACCCTAAACTTTTTAAATATTGGTAATCTTAGTCTTTTTTATAAAATTTCATTAAGTTTCTAATAGAATCTTGCTTCAGTCATCACTTTTATAGTGAAAAGTCCAAAATACCCTCAAAATTGCTCTTTCCCTAAACCTTCCCTAAGTCCCTCCCTCCTCTCTCTCTCTCTCTCTCTCTCTCTCTCTACCTTTTTTAGCAGGCGATGGCCGCCATCTTCGACAAAGGAAGCCGATGATGGATCTCAGGTCCAGACAATGCGTGACGACGCTCGATGGTCCTAGATCTCGGCGGATCTCAACAGGTCCGTATTCTAATTGACGCTCAACGACGACGCCATCACTAGATCTTGACTAGTCCCTATTCTAGATGATGCTCGGTGACGATGCATTACCAGGCAGCGGTGGATCTCATCCCCATATCGTGTTACCCTAAAGCCCATTCCTTTTGCTCTGTAAAAAGTCTCAACTTTTCCGGCCACAAGAAGCTTCTAAAACGGCTCGAGTACTGGGACTTAGTGCACATCGAGTTCGATCAGGTCATTTGGGTTGATCTACTTGTGCAAATAATCTCCCAGCCATGGGCGCCTTCTTGCAGATCCAGTCGGAGCTCTTCATGTTCGTCAAGTTGGCTTTTTTTTTTTTTTTCCCCATAACCTCATATTTGTTTTGTTTTGTTTTTTTAATGTTAAAAGAATAAATTATATGATTTTACCAAAATGTCCGCTTTTGTTTGGTCATATGAATTGCATGCGACTAATTCCATTAGAAACTAAATGGATTTAGACAAAAAAGACCGAGATTGCCAACATTTAGAGAGTTTAGGATCTTCTCGGCAAGAATTAAAAAAACATGGACTAAATCACCACTTTTTAAATAATTCAAGGACTATTTTGGCCAATTACTCTTTTTAATAAGTAATTAAAAAGTTTAAATAAAATTTTTAGGCTTAAATAAAATTTTTATTGCCTAATACTTAAAATTTGATACAATTTTTTAAGTCCATTCTGAAGAAGTTTTTTTTTTTTTTTTGGAAGTCATATATTTGGGCTTTGATAAAAAACTTTTCTAACAAATCATCCAAATATTTTTAAAAATATCTTTTGGACTTAGGAAGTCAAAAGCAGTTTCTAGGAAGTTTTATGAAACAATCCTTCAAATAAGGCTTAAACATCGGTCGAAAACCAACCTTTTTTGTCTGCTCGGATCACCGACTGATTACATCGGTTTCCATGGAGGGAAACCAAACATCAACTAAAAAGGATGGAGGTGGTTTAGTTAACCTGCCGAACCTGATCGATTTTCTGTTGGTCGGTGCATCAGTTTTCATAGCTAGAGGATATAAGGAGGAGAAGAGAAGAAAAAAGGGGAAAGTACATGAATGTCACAAATTTAAAGACCATTACACCAATATGACATAAACAAATTAACACTACACTAATATGACATAAAATTAAACTAAACTTAACTATAATTTGTATCACGTAGGTAAAAAATAGAGAATTTATGTCATATTTATCAATAGATAAAAAAATATATGGTTATTTAGGTAATTTTTATTGGTATTGATATTGATGCCTATAAAGCATATGATGTTATAATTTTGTTGCGATTTAAATAAATAAATGTTTTATTTTATTATATTTTTATATGCATGTATGGTTAATACTTTATAGAGATCATTAAAATCCCATAACTATCTATGTGATCTTAAATTGTATATATAAGATTTATAGACTAAAGGATAATATTTAAGGATGATAATTGAAATGATTTGTGATAAGCAATCAATTTTTTAATTAATTAACCAATTAACGTATAGAATCTTTCTCAACTAAATATGTTAACAACCATCTTACCACAAGGTTTAGCATATGCACAAAAAGAACTCTGGAAATCATTCCTTAATAGTCGAGATAACAAAAACTGACTCAAACCGAACATTTTGAAATCACACTTAGGTAACTTTATAAAAATTTTGATCCAAATTCTAAAATGACAAAAATTAAACTCACGCATGAATATGCTCACCACCCCCAACCAAAAATCAAACAGTGTCCTCAATGTCTAAAAATATGTACAAATGTGAAGAAGACAGGGAAAGAGAACACCTGATTGATGACGATAGGAACAGAGATGAGCTACCTGATCTAATTCTTTAAAACACACAGACAAATATAAAAGCACATAAAAATAAACCGAAAATAAAAGCACACAAAACACACAAAAAGAAACAAACAAAATAAAAATATGATACAAAAAGAGTTGAAAGCAAACTACTTATAAACTGGGGCCTCAAGATTGATTTCTTCAGCCTGGCTTACTCGTTCAATGTAGTGCTTCAGTCTCTGACCATTGACTCTGAAAATTCTCCCATCGTTTGGGTCCTCGACTTCAACAGCACCATTGGGAAAGACTTGTTTCACCACAAATGGACCAATCCACCGCGACCTTAACTTACCTGGGTGGAGATGCAGACGGGAGTCATAAAGGTGCACCCTCTGATTTGGCTCGAAGTTCTTCCTCAAAATTTGCTTGTCATGAGCTACCTTCATTCTAGCCTTGTAGATCTTGGAGTTATTATATGCATCATTTCTTAACTCCTCAAGTTCCGACAGCTAGAGCTTGCGATGTATACCTGCAGCACTGAGATCAAAGTTAAGGGCTTTGACAGCCCAATAAGCCTTATGTTCAAGCTCTACAGGTAAATGACAGGCTTTTCCAAAGACAAGCCTGTAAGGAGACATCCCAATGGTGGTTTTGTAAGTAATGCGATATGCCCAAAGTGCGTCGGAAAGGCGCATGGACCAATCTTTGCGGTCGGGGTTTACCGTCTTTTCCAAGATTTGCTTGATCTCTCGATTTACCAGCTCAGCTTGACCGTTCGTTTGGGGGTGATAAGCGGTTGAAACTTTGTGGATCACACCATATTTGCGCATCAGGGCCTCGAAAGAACGATTGCCGAAATGTGTGCCTTGATCACTGATGATAGCGCGAGGTGTACCAAACCTAGATAACACATTCTCTTTCAAGAACTTCACAACTGTTGCATTATCATTGGTTTGGCACGGCACAGCTTTTACCCATTTAGAAACATAATCCACAGCGAGGAGAATGTATAGGTAACCAAAAGAAGATGGAAAAGGTCCCATAAAATCTATCACCCAACAATCAAATATCTCTATCATAATAATTGGGTTCAAGGGCATCATATGGCGACGGGACAAAGCACCTAACTTTTGGCACCTTAGACAAGACCGACAAAACTCATTAGTGTCTTTAAACAAAGTGGGCCAATAAAGACCACACTGCCAAGATTTTTGCAGTAGTCTTCTTCACGGAGAAGTGACCACCACATGCATCATTATGGCAAAAGTTCAGAACACTATGAGTTTCATCGTCAGAAATGCATCGCCTCATGATCTGGTCGGGGCAGTATTTGTAAAGGTACGGGTTATCCCAGTTGAAATTACGCACCTCGACCAAAAATTTACGCTTATCTTGAGCACTCCAATCAGCATGAAGTTCACCGGTCACCAAGTAGTTGACGAAGTGAGCGTACCAAAGTAGCTTAGTGACAGCGAACAGATGTTCATCGGGGAAATCATCTCGGATGGCAGGATCGTCAGCGGGGTCACTAAATTCGAGTCGAGAAAGGTGGTCCACCACAACATTTTCGACTGCTTTCTTGTCCTTGATTGTGATGTCAAATTCCTAGAACAAGAGTATCCACCTAATCAATCGCGCTTTAGCATCCTTTTTGAAAAGGAGATACTTAAGGGCTTCGTGATCTGTGAAGATGGTGATGGGTTAACCAATCAGATATGAACAGAACTTGTCAAGTGCAAACACAACAGCGAGCAACTCTTTCTCAGTGGTTGAGTAGTTCAATTGAGCATTATTCAGAGTGCGGCTTGCGTAATACACTACAAAGGACTTCCCCTTTCTTCTTTGACTAAGGACTGCCCCAACAGCATGGTTACTTGCGTCACACATAATCTCGAATGGTAAGCTCCAATCCGGTGACTGAATAATGGGGGTAGTAGTCAACTTCACCACAAGCGTTCGGAAGGCATCCTCACACTCTTGCGTCCACTCAAAAATGGCATCTTTGGCTAGGAGATTACATAATGGACGAGAAATCGCAGAAAAATTCTATATGAACCTCCTATAGAAACCAGCATGCCCGAGAAATGACCGAACTTCTTTGACTGACTTGGGAGTGGGCAATTTAGAGATAAGTTCAATTTTAGACTGATCGACCTCAATCCCTTTCTCAGAAACAACATGCCCCAAGACTATGCCCAATGGTACCATGAAATGACACTTCTCCCAGTTAAGCACGAGTCCTTTTTCTTCACATCATATCAAAACAGCTTCTAAGTTGAGAAGGCACAAGTCAAAGGAATTTCCGAAGATGGTCAAGTCATCCATGAACACTTCCATACATTTCTCGACCATGTCGCTGAAAATGCTCGTCATGCACCTCTGAAAGGTGGCCGGTGCGTTACACAGTCCGAATGGCATACGCCGGAAGGCATAAGTACCAAAATGACAGGTAAAAGTAGTCTTGTCTTGATCCTCCAATGCAATCTCGATCTGATAATATCCTGAGTAGCCATCAAGAAAGCAGTAGAAAGGATGACCAGCCACACGTTCTAGGATTTGGTCGATGAACGGAAGCGAAAAATGATCCTTACGGGTGGAAGCGTTCAGCTTTCAGTAGTGAATGCACATGCGCCAACCCGTAACTGTCCTTGTGGGGACAAGAGCCCCTTTTTCGTTCTCTACTACTGTCAACCCCGATTTCTTGGGCACTACCTGAGTTGGACTAACCCACTTGCTATCGGCAACTGGATAGATGATACCTGCATCCAAAAGCTTCAAGACCTCATTCTTCACAACTTCTTTCATTGTTGGGTTTAGTCTCCTTTGGAGATCCTTTCGTGGAACAGCCCCGTCTTCCAAATTGATGTGATGGGAGCAAATTAAGGGGCTAATACCCTTAATGTCAGCAATCGTCTAACCTAAAGCAGCTTTGTGCTTTTGCAGTATGTCGACTAACCGCTGTTCTTGTGATGCGTCAAGTTTAGATGAAATGATAACAGGAAATGTATCACCAGCTCCCAGGAAGACATGTTTCAGACCCTCAGGCAATTGAGCCAGCTTAAGTGTTGGGATCTCTTCAGTGGATGGTTTTGGCTTTTCTTTTTCTCGAGGAAGTTCTTCAAAACGCGGTTGCCAAAACTTGGTTCCTCTGCCTTATGCGTCTTTATAGATGGTAGCGTTGTTGGCCAACTCACAAGGACCGGAATTTTCAGAGTCAGAATTGTGGAGAAGTTCATCAAGATTATCGGAATCACTGTATAATCGAACCTCCTCCGAGACGAATGTGTCGATCAGAAATGTTTGGTGACACTCGTCATCATCATGTGGCTGCTTCGCAATGTGGAAAACATTAACCTCCAAGGTCATGTTCCCGAAAGATATCTTCATGAGACCATTCCTACAGTTAATCAAAGCATTGGCTGTAGCAAGGAACGGTCTACCAAGGATGATGGGAATCTTGGATTCCATGCTTACCACAGATTGAGTATCTAGGACAAGGAAATCAACGGGGTAATAAAACTTCTCAACTTGAACTAGAACATCCTCAACTATACCCCGAGGCTTCTTGATCGAACGATCGGCCAGTTGCAAAACCACAGATGTGGGCTTAATCTCTCCAAGACCAAGTTGCGAGTAGATGGAGTAAGGCATGAGATTGACGCTCGCTCCAAGGTCGAGCAAAGCTTGGCCGAATTCGTGAGTCCCAATTTGGCACGAGATGGTGGGACAACCAGGATCTTTGTACTTTGGCGGCACCTTCTGCTCGATCACCGCACTTACTTGTTCCGTTAAAAAGGCAGTTTTCTTGACATGGTGCTTCCTTTTTACAGTGCACAGATCCTTGATGACTTTGGCATAAGCCGGCACTTGCTTAATCACATGAAGCAAAGAAAGATTAATCTTCACTTGAGTCAAATGCTCTAGGATCTCACTTTGACTATCCAGAACTTTCTCAGCAGATCGCAGAGCTTGGGGGAAAGGCACCTTTACTGGAAGTTCAATTGACTCAGCTATCTTGGGGACAACTTCTTGACTACTTGAAGTGACAGTAGTTCTTGATGGTTCATTCGAAATCTTGCCACTACGAGTGGTGATGGCATTGACCTCCTTGATGTTTTGACCTGCAGAGTTGGAGGTTTATGCCATGTGTTGCCCCGTGAGGTTAGATTGAGCTTGCGAAGGAAACTTGCCTCGTTCTTGAACAGTCAGGGCACCAGTCAGCTTTGTGATTTGGCTCTTCATCTCTTTACTCTCTTCCACCATTTGCGTGAAAAATGATTCGAACTTTTGGTTCATCCTAGTCTGTGCCTCCATGAAAGATTTCAAGGTATTTTCGAGAGAACTCCTCGGCGGTTGTGCATGATATTGAGGTGCAGAATTCGCCTTTGGTGATTGTGTTTGATTGGAATCTCTCCAGCTGAAGTTTGGATGGTTCCTCCAGCCAGGATTGAACGTGTTAGAGAAAGGCTTGTTGTATGCCCCTAAGGCATTACATTGCTCTTCGTAACTCCCTCTCATTTCACTATAAACAAGGCAATCCTTAGCTAAATGTTCCAACCCTCCACAAACGAAGCATGGTTCTTGTGACTCTGCCCTTGCGACCATGTGGATTCCTTTACCTTCCTTGGTTTTGAGAGCCTCAATCTGTCGTGTCAAAGACTCGATTTGGGCCTTGAGGTTATCTTCTTCCCTTAGTTGGTAGACTCCAGCAGGTCGAGAACAACTAGTGCTGTCAGTAGCACTTGGTCCAGTCCATGTGTGGGCTTTCTAGGCTAGCTCATTGAGATACTCGAAAGCATCTTCGGGATCCTTCTAGAGAAACTCACCATTGCACATCATCTCCACAAATTGACGCTCTCGGATTGTGAGTCCTTCGTAGAAATAACTGACGAGGCGCCAACTCTCGTAACCATGGTGGGGACATTGATTCAACAAATCTTTAAAACGCTCCCAGACTTGATATAGAGTTTCATTGTCCTTCTGAGTAAAGGTCGAGATCTGTCGTTTAAGACCATTAGTCTTATGGTGTGGGAAATACTTGTTGAAGAATACAGTTGTCATCTCTTCCCATATTCCAATAGACCTAGGTCGCAAAGAATACAACCAGCTTTTGGCTTTGTCTTTCAGAGAGAATGGAAAAAATTTTAATCGCACAGAATCTGCAGCCTCAGCTCGGTTGTGGAAAGTGGCCACTACCTCGTCAAACTCCCGAATATGCACGTATGGATTTTCGCTTTCTAACCCGTGAAAGGTCGGCAAAAGTTGAATCATATCAGGCTTGAAATCCAAATTCGGCAAATTAGGTGGAAATATTATGCATGATGGTGTGGCCGTACGCGTAGGGTGAAGGTAGTTGTTCAACGTCTTCTGCTGGACCTCCTCGTTTTGAGCCATCGCAAATGGATTTGGAATTGCTAAAGCGTTTGGAGATGAAGGAAGGCTAAGGGAAGCGCTAAAATTCATCATGAAGTATGGAATGCGTTACGAGGAAGATTACCCTTCTAGTGGGCTTCCTAACTCCCCCCCCCCCCCCTTATCTCCCCCTAGGGAACCGGTAATTACTTTTTGTACTGTTCAATAACTTATATAGTATTAGGACTACATTTATCTTTTCTAACCTAAAAACAAATGTCTTACAGTACGGCAGGAGAATTTATCCATTGCGGCGACATAATGGATATAGCGTGCTGTGAAACACGGACGGGGACACTGAGATTCTTTGTTGGCTCCGAAGATCTCCCGTAATAGCTCGTCTCTTCAACGACGACAAATTTGATGATGGTAAATGGGTAAGTCAATTAATTTTTAGTGATTTATATATATATATATATATATATATATTTTTGTAGATTCTAACATTTTTTTTTTAATAACAGGAAATATAATATTCTACCAAAAAACGTGACAACCCATATAACCACAGTAGTGTTGTTTTAGCGGGATATGGAGTCGAGATCCAAACCAAATACTTCTTACATCAAAATAGTTACGGTAGATCATGGGGTAGAAACGATTACGGCAGAATACTTAATTCGAAGGAACATAGGATACTGGTTTTTATTCCTCATATGAGGCCGATTGAGGAACTATTCACCTATATTGAGTGACTAGAAATCCATGACATTAGTTGGGTGTGCTTTTTCATCTTAGGGTATTACTGCTAGTGTGACAATTTACAGGGATGCTATTTTCTTTTTTTTATTTTTTTTATTTTTTAAGAAGTTCATATGAAATACATACATATATATATAATATTATATTTTTTTTATTTTGCCTTGCCAGTTTTTAGAAACCTATATCTATCCATGAACGTCAAGATATGATTTACTACGCCAAATTTAACACAGATTTGTATCAACCTTCCAGTCTTTCTGATAGACACCACAACAAAAAGCTTTTGTTTCATAAAACCTATGTTTGTACAAACACATAGTTTCATAAAAGCTTTTGTTTCTGAACGTCAACTTATGTTTGTACATAAAATCTTATAATATCTTAAGATCAGTTTCATAAAACCTTTTGTTTTAGCCACGTTGGAAATGTCTCTGCATGTCTTTTCCAAAGTAAACTTAGATTCTTCCGCAAACTTTTATTTGTCTTTCTTAAATATTCTATCTGCATCCTATTGACCATTAATAATTCCAAGTAAGTAATATCAATATTAACCAAAAATGAAAAAAATAAGTCATAGTATTAACTTATTCCAAAAAAGGTTCTACAATAGTCATATTGAATAGAACTTAACGATGTGCACTTTCTATCACTTCATTCATCAACTTTATAGGTTTTTCACTAGAAATTGGACGACCTTCAAGAATCAGGTCATTGCAAAATTCTTCATTGCCCATTCGATTATTGTCCAGGTCCCGTTCTCCTTCAATGAATTCACTAACAAAACTGATGTACTCATCTGCAAGATAGCCCTCTGCAATGCATCCTTCTGGTTTTGTATGATTCGTTACATATCCTTTAAGTACCTTCATATACCTTCAAAGAAAAAATTTACTAGATCCAATGCTTATTTGCATCCTATAATAGTAGTTTTTTTGCTCAAGAGTAGTTAAAACTATATAATAAGGTGATAAAACCTGCCTTTTTTGTGCTCAGGAAAACAAAAGGTTACTGAAAAGTTACCTTTCGAATGGGTACATCCAATGAAATTGGACCGGTCTACATAGCCTTACTTCATGTCCAATATGAATCACTTAGTGAATCATAATATCGAAAAACGCTGGGGGAAAGTACCTCTCAAGCATGCATAAAATTTCTGCAGTAGATTCTTCACATTCCATCAACTTTTCTCTGTTAATGACACGCTGACATATATAATTGAAAAATCTGCACAACTTTGTTATTATATCCCTTGGACCTTTAGACATCAACCCTCTTATAGCCACCGGTAGTAATTGCTGAATTAGAATATGGCAGTCAGTGATTTAAGGCCCATAATCTAGCATTCTTCCACTGACACACAATTCCCAATATTTGAGCTTTACCCATCTGGTAACTTTAGATCGAACAATCTTTTGCAAAGTAGTTGTTTCTCCGCTTTTGACAATGTATGCAGAGATGGCGGAAGATATGTGCTAGTCCCCCTCTTTTCTGGATTCAATTCTTACCGGATGCCCATTTTTTTTAAATCTTTACGAGCCTTCCTTCCATCTTTGGTTTTTTTAGGAACATTCAACAACGTATTAATAATGCTTTCGCACACATTTTTCTCTATGTGCATCACATCCAGGTTATGTCGTACCAGCAATTCCTTACAAAAACAATAAAAAACCAGTCATGGAACGGTTAAAATCTTATGTTAAGAATAAAAATTAAAAGTAAAAAATAAAAAACCTCTTCATTGACACTAACCTTCCAATATGACAACTTAAAAAAGATTGATCGTTTCTTCCATCTTTGGTCAAGTTCAACTCTCTTTTGCTTCTCATGTCTTTTTTTTTTCTTCAAATGACTATTTGCAGCACCTTTTCTCCTATGATTCCATTTTCTGGGAGACTTTCCCCATTCGTTCTTAAAACCTTTAAGTTGCTCAAAAACTTCTCTAACAGTCATGATCTTTGGAGCTCCTCCATGCTCTTCCTTTCCATCAAACCAAGACTTCTTTGTTCGTAAGGGATGCGACGGTGAAAGGTATTTTCTATGAGCCATGTATGACATCTTTTTACTGCATTTTAGCCACTTTGCATGAGTATTTTCGCCACATAAAGGACATGCTTTCCGTCCTTTGACTGTACATCCGGCAAGATTTCCATAGGCTGGAAAATCACTTATTGTCCATAATAAAATTGCTCTCAGATTAAACCTTGTATCATCAAGTGAATCATGAACCTCAACCTCGTCCCACAATTGTTTCAAGTCATCTTTAAGGGGCTCCAGATATACATCAATGTCATTACTGGGCTGCCTAGGACCTGGAATTAACAATGTCAACAAAATGCTCTCTCTTTTCATGCATAGCCATGGAGGCAAGTTGTACATAACAAGTATCACATTTTCACCCAATTTTTTCTGTAAAATTATGAAAACAGCTGCTAAAACGCACAAAGTCTTGCTTTTGCCCACCCTTAATGCCAGCTTGGAATCTTGGCCCGTGATTTTTTTTTATTTCTTTTCTTTTTTTCTTTGATTCCACTAAAAAGACTAAAACTATTAAATGGAATGGTAGTTGAGTTATTTTAAAGGCTTAAAAATAGTTTATACTCTTTTTGTTCGTTTAAATCCCTTTTATTATTATTTTTTATTTTTTGCCTTATACATTCGGCCACTGAGTTTCTCTCTTTAAATTTTTAGCTATTGGAAGAGTGTATATTTTATGAAAGAGCTAAACAATTTTTTGGCATACTTATTATTTTATTTTTACCTCATTGTATCGTTGATTGTTCGTAAAATAAACATAACTTTTGTAGAAAGGTATGAGAAGAATTCTGATTTTCTTATTCAACACAAGGCAATGTACAACCTAATATATACACATCATGGCCGGCATTCCAGTCCAAAAAATTATCAATCTGTAAAATAGGAATCCCACAAAAATAGGAAACTACCTAATGAAGGAAAACCATAAAGCTGAAATAATCTATTCTAGGAAAGCAAATAATTCTCTAACTAATTACACAAGGGTCGGATTTTCAACACTCCCCCTCAAGCTGGATTGTATATATTATACAAACCAAGCTTGAAATTCAATTCATCAAAGCTGACCCTTGGAAGTGCTTTAGTGAGAATGTCAGCAATTTGGAGTTTTGTTGAAATATAGCTTAGCTGTACAATCCCGTTGTTGACCTTCTCTGAGATGAAGTGTCGATCAATCTCAATGTGTTTTGTTCTGTCATGATGCACAGGATTTTTGACTATGCTGATAGCTGCCTGACTGTCACTAAACATCTTGACTTTGTCTTGTGTTTCAACCTTAAGTTCCCTTAACAGCCGTTGAAGCCACATTCCTTCGCAGATTCCGAGGGCAAGAACACGATATTCAGATTCTGCACTGCTCCGAGAGACTACTGCTTGTTTTTTGCTTCTCCATGTGACAAGATTTTCCCAGACATATGAACAATAACCTGTAGTTGACCTTCTATCAGTTAGTTCTCCTGCCCAGCTAACATCTGTATATACCTCTACTTCACGGGTTTCGGATTTTTTGAAGAGCAAACCAAGTCCAGGAGTTGTCTTCAAGTATCTCAAGATTCTGTGAACAGCTTCCAAATCATCCTCATTAGGATTGTTCATGTGTTGGCTCACTATACTAACTGAATAAGCGATGTCAGGTCTTGTATGTGATAGATAGATCAGTTTTCCCACGAGTCTCTGATATCTTCCTTTGTCTGTTGGATTGCTTTCTTCACTTCTGTCGGGCTTTCTGTTAGGATCCATAGGGGTGTCAACCGGTTTACAGCCCAGAAAGCCGGTTTCACTTAGTAAGTCCAGGATGTACCTTCTCTGGGATAACACAATTCCCTCCTTAGATCGAGCTACCTCCATTCCCAGAAAGTATCTAAGCACCCCAAGATCCTTGATCTCGAATTCTGTTGCAAGCATCTTTTTGAGTCTGATGATTTCATCCGAGTCATCACCTGTTAAGATGATATCATCTACATACACTATGAGGATAGCTGTCTTACCTCCAGAATCGAATTTAACAAATAGTGTATGATCAGCTTGACACTGGTGGTATCCATTTGCAATCACTGTCTTAGCAAACCTGTCAAACCAAGCACGAGGAGACTGCTTCAACCCGTATAATGATTTCTTCAGCTTGCACACCATTCTGCTGTTTGAGCTATTTTCAAATCCCGGAGGTATCGTCATGTAGACTTCTTCTTCAAGGTTCCCATTCAAGAAGGCATTTTTGACATCGAGTTGGAACAGGGGCCAATTTAGATTCACTGCTAGAGATAACAGAACTCGAACTGTATTGAGTTTGGCAACGGGAGCAAAGGTTTCTTGATAGTCTACTCCGTATGATTGAGTGAAACCCTTTGCCACAAGTCTGGCCTTGAATCTCTCAATACTTCCATCTGCTTTGTACTTCACGGTGAATATCCACTTGCAACCTACAGGATTTTTCCCAAGAGGCAGTTTGGTAAGCGTCCATGTGTCATTAACTTCTAGGGCCCGGATTTCTTCTTCAACCGCTCGTTTCCATGCTGGAACCTTTAGAGCATCATATATGGAGTTAGGCACCTGCACACTATCAAGATTGGACACAAACGCCTTGTAAGATGGGAGTAGTTTTCCATAGGCAACATATCTTTCAATTGGATGACTGGTGCACCCACGGACACCTTTCCTATGAGCAATTGGCTGATTAGAGTCATCAACCAGTGGTACAATAGTGTCATGGGATAAAGAATCCATACCATTATGATTATCAGATGCCGGAGGATCTGGTTCTGGCTCTTGACAATCACTCATCTGTATGATGTTCTCTACATGCTCACTTGGTTTTCTCCTTCTGGTATAGACACGAAGTTCATGATTGGTGGTGTCAAGTTGATGTGAAGTAGGGACAGGTTTAGTGGTAAGAGCAGGTTCGGTTGGAGTATTTTCAGTGAAGACTGGTTTGGTAGTAGGATTTTGAGGAACTGATTCAAGTGGAAGATCAAGATCCCAATTCTGAAATTCCTGCAATTTCTCCCCCTGAATTTCGGATTGGGGAAAATAAGATTGAGTCTCAAAAAAGGTGACATCCATGGAGTTGTACACTTTCCTAGTGATCGGAGAGTAACATTTGTAACCTTTTTTATTAGAGGAATAACCAAGGAAGATACATTTATGGGATTTGGGATCAAGTTTGGTGCGGTGTTGTTGGTGGATGTGAACAAAAGCCGTGCACCCAAAGATTTTTAGTGGTAGATCGGAGGAGAAGGAACGGATGTGTGGGTAGGTTTGTATTAGAATATGACGCGGAGTTTGGAATTTTAGGATTCGACTAGGCATTCTATTAATAAGGTAAGTAGCAGTGAGTATGGCTTCCCCCCAAAAATATTTAGGTACCTGATTGGAGAACATAATGGCACGGGCTACCTCAAGAAGGTGTCTATTTTTCCTCTCAGCAACCCCATTTTGGTGAGGAGTATCAACACAAGAACTTATATGAATAATCCCATGAGTAGAAAGATAAGAGCCAAGAATAGAATTAAAATAATCCTTAGCATTATCAGTCTTGAGTACCTGGATTGGGCAATGAAATTGAGTGGTAATCATGGAATGAAAGGATTGGAAGATAGTGGCTGTTTCAGATTTTTCTTTCATAAGGAAAGTCCAAGTTGTTCTTGTATGATCATCTATGAATGACAAAAACCAACGAGTCCCATTAAGGTTTTTTACTTTTGAGGGTCCCCAAATATCACTGTGGATAACAGAAAAATGATGAGATGGCTTGTATTTTAAACTCGGGTACACATGTCTAGTATGCTTTGCAAATTGACAAATCTCACATTGATAATCCTTGGAATTTTTATTGATAAACAAATGTGGAAACAATTTTTCAATGTATGCAAAGTTCGGATGACCGAGGCGATAATGCCATAACATAACTTGATTCGAAACTGAATTGGAAATAAAATTACTAGACTCGGAAACAAAACTTGACCGGTGAACTTGTCTACCAAGGAGATTACTTCCGTTGAGCAAATAGAGTCCACCATGCATCTCAGCACTGCCAATCACCTTCCCCGAATCCACCGCCTGAAAAACACAACAATTGGAATCAAGTTTAGTCACACAATTGGAGTCACGGGTAAGCTTGCTGATTGAGAGAAGGTTGCAGTCTAATTTAGGAACATAAAGGACAGAGTAGAGATGAAGGTCCTTTGTTAATTGAACGGATCCGGTTCCTGCAACTGGTGAGAATGAACCATCGGCTATTCGAATTGCAGAGTGATTCTCACATGGGCTGTAATTCTGGAACAAGTTGACATCTCTAGTCATGTGATCCGAAGCTCCTGAATCAACAATCCACGGTTTTGAAGCATTTTGGGCAATATGAGCATGAGATAGGATACCTTGATGTGCTAGAAGGCTGGTGGGTTTTTCGGCTGGGTTTTGAGGTGCTTGTCCTGAGCCGGAAACATTGCTAAACATTTTCTGTAGCGCCTCAATTTGCTCTCTGGTGAATGGGCTACAATCTGCACTGTTGTCGGTTGTGGCAGCAACATTTGCACGGGTTTCTCTATCCTGTCGTCGGCCAGAAGGCTTCCAATCTGCAGGTTTGCCGTAAATTTTCCAGCAATTCTCCTTCACATGACCGAGCTTCTTGCAATGATCGCACCATGGTCGGTTTTTCTGAGGCTTATGGTTCGGAGAAGAGGAATGAGTGTATAGGGCCGAACCTTCAACATTTGATGTGGGATTCTTATCGATCATCATTAGCTTCTTCCTGCTCTCTTCTCGGCGGACTTCTGAAAAGGCTTCCCGAATGGGCGGAAGGGGTTTTATCCCCATGATTCTTCCCCTGACTTCGTCCAATTCCTTATTGAGACCCAGAAGGAATCGGATAGTTCTTTTCTGTTCAACAATTCTCCTGTACAAGGCAGAATCATCCGGGCATTTCCAAGAGTAAATCTCATACATATCCAGCTGTAGCCAGCAACGTGTGAGTGTGTTAGTAACACTTAATTCTTCCTGTCGCAGATCATACAGTCTGGTTTCGATTTCAAATAACTCCGAGGAGTTTTCTGTGCTGGAATAGGTGTCACGAGCAGCCTCCCATATCTCCTTGGCTGTTCTGAAGAGCAGGAAATTTTCTCCAACTTCTGTGGTCATAGAATTTATCAGCCAAGACATGACTAGGTGATCATCGGTCTTCTAGGCTCGGAACTTAGGATCTGCCGGTCCTGGAGCAGTGATTTCGCCGGTGAGATGTCCATCCTTTCCTCTGCCGCAGATGAACATGAAGACAGATTGAGACCACTGGAGAAAGTTATGGCCTGAAGTTTATGGCTAGTAACAAGGTTAGGAGAGGAATCAGAAGTAATGGGGGCTGGAGAATCAGACTCGGGTCTGGAAGTGACTTCAAAGGAGGAGGATCTTGACGCCATGCCGTATTTTGTCATAGGATGGGAAGAACACGGCAAGGGAGGATTTAGGGTTTAGAGCCTCGCTCTGATACCATGTAGAAAGGTATGAGAAGAATTCTGATTTTCTTATTCAACACAAGGCAATGTACAACCTAATATATACACATCATGGCCGGCATTCCAGTCCACAAAATTATCAATCTGTAAAATAGGAATCCCACAAAAATAGGAAACTACCTAATGAAGGAAAAACATAAAGCTGAAATAATCTATTCTAGGAAAGCAAATAATTCTCTAACTAATTACACAAGGGTCAGATTTTCAACAACTTTTAACTCTCTTTTTTTTTTTAATTTTAAATTTTGGCTAGGAAATGATAATCATGATCATTAATCAAGAATAAAACAATAACTAACAGAAACCGAACCTATCAGAGAAAACAGACACAGAAAGAAGATATAAAAAAACCAGCCTAAAAGAAAAGAACTGCCAGTGGTGTAATAAATGAAGTACACTTTTATGTATAATTTGACAGTCGATAATTGATAATCCATATACATTATACCACATTTTCATACTAAGTTCCAAGAATATAAAACAACTCCCTTCAAAATTTTTTCCTTGCCAAGCCATGTGAAACCTCTAAACGCAGGCTTCACTTTTAAGTGGCAAAAAATAAGTAAAAAGATTATATGCCTATGGTCTTGCCAAAGACCTACAAACTTATTTTACTTTCAGTCCACGGAACTAACCACCTTCTGCTTATCTTCCAAGGCCAGGGGTAACCCAGTTTCTTCAATATCTTTAACAAAAGTTCCAAGGCAACCGTTGATAACTCGTGGAGCCGCTCCATCACAGAATCGCTTAGCAAGATCCACAGCCTTCATAACATAGTCAACATAATTAAAATAATTATACACGAATGACAGTGCGGATCTATCACAAGTTATAGTTACAGAAGGATACCTCGTTTATGACGATCTGGTGTCGGGTTCCTAGCACTGATATTTCGGACATTGCTAAATGAAGAATACAGAACTCCAAGATTCTACCAGCAGGCTCATTCTGCAGATTGTAGATGGTCAAGCATGATGCTTAAGATTAGGCGAGACATTTAGCAATTTTTGGAAGAGAAGCATCATTATACAGATTACGGTTTCTCAAATCTTACATTCTCAGGCCAAAATATAAGTAGGGAAAATAGATAATTATAAGTCAACCTGGAAGTGATTTAAGTAAGGAATTTGAAAATGAATGCATCGCTCAAATGTAGAGTCAAACAAGATTTAATGCTTTATAGAGGAAGAATAATTTCATGAATATGCCACTGTTGTATCTCCACATCTTAATGCTGTCAACCCTTCATGAAAAAGAGACTTCAGAGTACATGGCATTTGAATATAAATACAAGCTCAAGAAGCCAAAGAGTAGGTTCAGAAAAGCCACCAACTTTAGCAAGAATATGTGGCATTTCCATCTAGACCTACTTCGAGTCAGAAGTGAAAATGGGCAACTAGAAGTTTTAACACACATTCAACCTGATTTAACACTACAGTGTCTACTCTCTTGGGGCTCGCTATAAGAAATAGATGCACGGTTTAAGAAACACAGCCCGAGAAAAAAAGGATGAACAGAATTACAGAGTGAAAGAAATTGGATACACAAACAGAAATGGTCAAGTAATCCCATCATGCAGAATCAGAAAAACACGGAAGTAGAACCAAAAGAGAACCGTAGTAGCTGTTTTTATTTTTAAATCTGGATTGTTATACTTCTTCTCATACACCTTGATATTTTTCCTTTTTCCCCTTTCGAGATCATAGAAAAACATGCATCACCATACACATCAATGATGGATGAGGCCCTAAGAAAGCAGGCAAGTGGAAGAAAAGAGAAAAAGAAAAAGGGGTAAAGCATAGCAAGACATGCAAAATAAATAAATAAATAAATAACCTGGATAATCATATAGAAAGTATAGCTGGTGAAACACTAGCATCTATAAACCTTCCACTTATGACAAAACAACGACTACCTATGTAGACGACAAGAATTGTGTAAGAAATATTTGAAAAACTTAAACTCGAATACAAGAATAATGTAGTATACCTTCCAATTTGGAGGTGCAACTTTGTCAATCGAAAGGACGTGACTATCCCATTGATCTGAGACTGCAACTAGAAGTTTCCTTGTTAAACTGTAATCGAAACCACCATACATAATTAGTAGCCCTCTCAACGTAATAGACACGCTCCACCAATGATAACTAAGTTTCAATACATGATGAACTTGAACACAGATTAGATCAAAGTAGGCTTACCGCAAAATCAGTTTGCTGTACACCAACTTCGGAGGAGCTGCCAGGACCTCCGCTTCTGGGGTCCAGACAAGACAAAGTTAATGCACTGAAAAGAGTGGCAAAACAATTTGGAAACCTACAACAGCTATACATAATTACAACCATCATTTTGAACCGTAGAAAACAAGTTAAAAAGTTTTAGCAAAAGAAGTAGCCAGAGTTTTTACTATATCTGATGTCAGGAATTTTGTCTAATTAGAAGAACACGGGATATATTTGTGAGTTTCTCTCTCTATATATTTTTAAAACACAGGATATATTTGTGAGTTTTGATTACACGTAGGGGATGCTGTTGTTATTAGGCTCAATATTTTCTTGTACATAGCTACCCGGACTTCATAGATAATACTAATCCGGCCATTCCCAATGCATTCTAGAATGTCTTTGAATAATAATAGAATAATTTTGCTCGTAGGAACAAAAAGAAGCAGATTTATTCTACACCCGATAAGTACCAATACGCAATGGTATATATGTTAGGTAACATTGATGAAGCTTCACATACGAACTTAGAAATGGAGAACAAATTGACGAAATGGCTATTCCCAATGCATTCTAGCTAAAGTTGTTTATTTCAAACTCATCTGACGAGCATCCAAATTTGAAATGTCAATTACTCCATAGTGTTAGCCTCTAACAAGATCATACAAATCAATGTTTAAAACCCTTCTGACATACCCATTACGTCGTTTTGAACAATCAATGGAACCCTATATTAAAAATAGAAAAAAATAATTAAAATAATAAAAAGAAAGAAAAAAAAATAGGAAACCACACACTAACCAATGGCAGACTCCTTGTCATCATTGCGCATTAGCTCCTCTTCCTCTTCAACAGTCTCTACCGTCACGGGTGGCCCTCCAAAACTCATGTGATTGTACTTCAACAACGATTCCTTGTCGAACTCATACCCCGGTTCTGCGAAAACACACACAATCAAATCACAAAACACAAGGCAAGTTAACAATACTACTTTATCCACGGTGTTAAAATATAGACATATATATATATATATATATATATATGTTCAGTGGGGAATTTAAACAAACAGAACGTGGGCATAGCAATTTCTGAAACAACAACTGTTACCTCGACGGACGTTTACTCTCTTCTCGAATAACCGAACAGGGTCAGACCCTTCTAAGCAAGAAGCGTAAACAATGGACCTGAATGTTTCGAAGTAAACAAAAACACCATTAATTAAGGTTAAAAATATCTCCAAAAAAACCAAACTGAAACAGACACAGAAAAAGAAAGGGAGAGTGGGATTTACAGGGCGAGTTCTCGGGCGGCTCTGGGGCTGCAGAACCTGCCGCTCTTGTCGGTCTTGGGCAAGGCGTCTGAGTTGGAAATGGAAGTGGAATTGGAATTAGAATTGGAGTTGTGGTTGTTGGGGGTTTCCACTGAGAAAGTGGAGGTGCGAAGTGAGGTTCTGGGGCAGGAGAGAGAAAGAGAGTGGGACGAAGAGGAAGAAGAAGTGTGGGGAAGAGAGAGAGAGAACGATAAAGAGGAACAGAAAGAGGGAGAGAAATGGAGAGGTCGGATTCTGAAGGAGGGAAGAGAAGAAGAGGTGGTGGTGAGAAGAGAGATTCCCTCCATTGTTGAGGAGTTGAGTTCGGAGATGGAAAAGTGGATTCGGATAAATTTACAGATAAAAAAATATCCTCTGTCTTGGAGATTTTAAGGAGGTTTTTCATTACTCTTGTCGTTTTTCCCTCGTTTGGTCGTTACAAAGTCATGTCTTTTTTTTTTTTTTTTTTTTTTTTTGTTATTTACGTTTTAATACCATGCATTTTACTTTATTCATAAATTATTCCATGTGTTTTGAACTTTTTCATTTATATAACAACAGATAATGCATAATATATAAATTTGTATCATTTACCAGTCAACACTTTATTTTGACATTGAAATGCCCAAATTACTTTTCAAAATAAAGACTACGATTATGTATTAATCAAAGAAATTCTAATTATCAAGCGGAGACCAGAGAAATTTAACTTTATAATTTAAATTATAATTTCTTTGATCATTTTTAATTTAAATTCAAGATTATTTTTGGTATTTTAAATGTGAAAATTAAGCATTGATTGACAAAATATATAGGTTTAAATACTAAATGTAATCTAATAATATAAAACTATAAAATTTTAAATCCATTGTATACTTTTTAAATAAAAATAAAATTCATGGTATAAAAACGTAAATAATACATAATCGTAATCATTCTTTTTAAGAGTAATTTGGGCTTTTTAAGGTCCAAATTAAGTATTTACTAAGAAATGATATAAATTTATATATTACTTGTAATCAGATGGTATACAAATGTAAAAATTCAAAAATGGTATATTTTTATAATAAAAGCAAAATACAGGGTACAAAACGTTAATAACCCTTCTTTTTTTTTTTTACAAATTTCATTTTTGCTCCCCAAACTTTAGTGTTCTTTTAACTTTGCTCCCTTAACTTTAAAAATTGGTAGAGATAACTTCCTGAACTATGAAATGATATCATGTTTACTACTTCCATCAGTTAAACGGATGGAATTAGCCATAAACCTTAATATTCTTGTAATTTTGTCATGTTTAAAATACCAATTTTACCCTTCCTAACCTATATTGAATACAATTTATAACAACATTAAACTAAACTTTTAAATAACATCAATCTTAAATTTTCAATTTAATTGTTTTAGTTAAGTCATGTTTAAAATAATATGGTTGGGAAGGGTAAATATGGTTTTTTCAAAATCTTAATTGTTGCGGGAGGTATTTATGGGTGATTTTACAAACACAGATGATGTTTTGGGATTGATTATATTATATAAGGGATAAAAGTAGTATTTGAACAAAACACATGAATTTTTTTTTTTTTTGGTATTTTCCCTATTGCCCTCAAAATACATGGTATATATTTTAAAAAGCCTAATAAACATTATTTATTTTTGGATAATTTGTAATAGTACATTCATGAATTTGTGTTATTAAAAAAAATGGATGTTAAATTATATATATATATATTTACATTTAAGATCTTGAATTTAACAATCCTTGGCAGATGCAATCTAAACGATTAGAGACGTTTGGAAGACAATGGAAGTTCCATTTTACTGAATTTTTTTTTTATTTGAGAGTAGGGGGATTTGAACTCTACACTTTTAGGTAAAAGTCAAGTGTGGTATTATCCTTAGATTGTGCATGCAATCACATTTTAATCGAAATTAAAATATGTAAAATCTAATTTGCCAAGCAACGAGAACTTTTAGATACATTTTAAGCAAAAATCGTGAATCATTGAGTTTACTAATTGACATCCGTTAGTTAATGAACTATAGTTGCAACGCATTTTTAAATTTATCCAAAATGTCTTGAAGGTTTTCAGGGAGTTTTGCAATAGTATTATCACTCTTTTGATCCTCACAAACTCATGTTTGTCGATAAAAAAAAAGTTATTTTCTTGATCTTTAATCATCACACTATTGTATATTTCAATGTAATTTTTTTTTTTTTATGTATATAGATAGAGGGAGAGTTGATATTTATTTATTCTAAATAATAAATAAATATGGTGTTCATATTTTACATAATTGATTTTTTATCATTCCAACAAAAATAAAATTATGCACAATCGGTAACTGTGCATAGAGAGAGAAAGGCACAAAATGAGAGATCACATTTATAGATCGCGATCTCGACGTGCAGATACAATGGCCAATGCCAAAGACTCGCCAAGGACGAAGGCCCATCGCAGATTGCAACTGCCATTGTAGAGAGAGAGAGAGAGAGAGAGAGAGAGAGAGAGAGACATGGAGGAGAGAGGGGGATGTGAGTAGAGAGAGAAAACTACCATTGGCATGCTAACATTGTTCCAAATGGTTCACTAAAGAAAAACCACTTGTGGAGTTGGATTGTGGGGAGTAAAAAAAAAAAAAGATAAAAATTTAGGACATGAAAAAGAAGACATTTGCTTAAGGAGTGTATGATATTTGCAGTATATTTGAGTAATGAAACCGGATATAGTGAAGTTTTTTTTAGTCAATAACTTATAAATTAATCGTACGTATATAGAGATAGCAAGTTTAAGAAGCAATAAAATGATGATATCTATGTATTAAGCATGAAAAGGGAGGAATTGGAGAACGTGTAAAGGTGGTGAATCCTTGTAACTGGTTGATAGACATAGGACGCATGGTTTTGAAAATCCAAATCGTTTATAATGTTGTAAGTGTTTTGGTAATTAAGAGGTAGAAATTTGTGTGCATGATGGCTCGTGTGTTTGGGTTTGAGGTGGCGAAATTAGGAAATAAACTAATTGTGCGCCAATCATAAGAATTAACAATAGAATAGTAAGGATTAGATAAATCAAACAAACGTGACAATGCCGTGAAAAAGAAAGAAGGAAAGTGAAAAATAGTACACAACACAGCTTATTAATACAACAGAGGTTAAAGTTTGCTTCCTTACTACCACATTTTTACCTCTCCAACAACTTTTTCATTTTTTTTTTAATTATTTTTTCAGAAAATTAGGTTGGGTGACCTTTTTCTCACCCAACCTTAAACAAATGTCTTTTCTTTTTTATTTATTTATTTATTTATTTAGGTAGATGGCTGATATTAGGAATTTAATGAAGTAAATTTACTTTTTTCCCCTTTTGCATGTTCGCGTCCTCTTTTAAGCTGCATCTCGCAACTTTCTCATTTACTCTCTTCTTCTCTCCTTCGTCAATGAAGGATCTGCTCACATTCAAATTTTTAGGTCCTCTTGATTGATCGATTTTAGGTTTCAATTAATTTCTTGTTCGATTTTGAGCTGTTTTGTTCGAGTGATTCTAAGCTCTCTTGTTTTCATGATTTCTATTTTCTTGTTTATATAAATTTAATCGTGATTTTAAATTTCAGTTTGTATAACTCTGATTTTTTTTTAATTCATTGGGTTTGTTCTTCGTGTTTGTTCAATTTTTTTTTTGTTCAATCTCATATGAAATCTGAAACTAATTTTCTATATTTCGCTTTTCGTCTGCATATTTTGTTCATTTCAATTTTAAATTAGGATTTATGCAAGATTATTATTATTTTTTTATCATTTTGTCTTTTCTTGTTTTATTTTCTCTTCATAGTGGTTTCAGTGATTTTCTAGGTTTTTGCTCATCAATTTTGAAAAAAAAAAATTGTGTTTTGATCCTTTATATATATATATATATATATATATATTGTTATGTGTTTTTTCGTGTTTTAATCTGTTATGGTCAATCACTGATTGACTGAGGGTCAATAAGTGATTATGTTCCTTTCTTATTGTTGATTTGCAATGTTTTTTCTTTACTTTGGGTGGAGGGTGGGGAAGTTGGGGGTTCCCCCATATCTTTTTTTTCGTGTTTTAATATGTTATGGTTAATCATTGATTGACTGAGGGTCAACAGTGATAATGCTCCTTTCTTAGTGTTGATTATAGCAGCTGTAAGTTAATAACTAAATAGAGTAGTAAGACACTGGTTAATCACTGATTGGCTTTTAGTTAATCACTAATTAACTCTCAACTTCGTTATCTTAGACTAAAATAACTTTTTGCATTCGTTTAATTACTTATTAAACTACAGTCAATCACCGATTGACTTTTAGTTAATTGATTAATTCTCGACTTCATTATCTTAGACTCCAACAAAAATAATGATAAAACAACTTTTTACATTCGTTTAGTCACGGATTAAACTAAATTCAATCACTGATTGACTTTTAGTTAATCACTAATTAACTAGAGTCAATTATTGATTAACTTAGTAGTTAATCAATGATTAACTCTCAACTTCATTATCTGAGACTCCATCAAAAATAACAATAAAGTAACATTTTACATTCGTTTAGTTCCTGATTAAACTAGATAATTGACTGGTAGTTAATCGACCAAGGCCAAGAAATTTCTTAATCATTCAATCTCTCAAAACAAATAACATTTATTCCATAAATTTGAACAAAAATCCCTAATTCCTAACAGAAACTATTTATTCATCAAAAAAAAAATATATATATATATATAAATGATTAACCTCTTCTTTGTTTCAATGAACAATGGTTTGGTGATTTAGCGGAGGTGAGGATCGTTTTTAGGGTGGGTAGCGACAGAGATGATGGGCGGAGATAGCAACAACAATGTCTAGTGGCGAAGACGAGCCCGAGTCACGATAGCGAGTGTGAGCGGTGACAGTGAGGGGCAACGGCGAGCGGCGACTATCGATTTTTTGAGGGTGTCGTAGTTTTTTGGCATAATAGAGGTTAGAATTTAGGGGGAAGTTTAGTTAAAGGGCAATTATGTCATTTGGATTATATTAAAAGGAATAAAAGGCCATTTACCTTATTATGAAAAGTTTGGGCCATCCGTTTAAATTGGTGGCTATTAATGGGCCATTTGCCTCATTATCACTATTTTTCTCCATATAAATCTTGTTAAATTGGACTTCTGTACCAGTCTACCCTGCCAATGCGTCAGGCTTTTCTTTAGTATGCCCCTCTTCGTCAAAATCTGATCGTGGTCGTCGATTCTCCATCCAAAGGCCAATATTTCGCTATCGTTTTCATCTGACAAAATCCAACGCTGTTTGCAAGAGCATTCCGTTAGTACATAGTATTCTACTTTAGACAATTTCGAATAGATAGTTTTTTCTCTGTTCAATCTATACTTAAAATGTCTATTACTTTTTAAAATCACCCACCTGTGTCAACTCATTTACTTCTGTGAATGTCAGAATTTACACATGATTTTATCATATGAATCAAATTTTTAAAATTTCAGAAATTAATTTAATAAAATTTAAATTTAAATGAACAAAATATCCTATTGTTTTTCACTTTAGGACGGCCAGTTCCACTTGTCAACGAGAGAGAGCTCGTTATCAGGAAAGACCGTTTACAGGTGCACGACAGGTGCTCGATAAAATATCCCACAGAAAACTAGAAAGCTTCGGAATAACGATGGCAATAACAACTGCGAACGCGATGGCCATGGGAATCAGACATACCTCCGGCGTGTTTCTAACAAGGTTCAAAGCTAGGAGGGTTTTTACTCCTTTGGCTCTTGTTTTTTCTTCTTCTTCTTCGAAGCCGCCAAGAAAACTCGTCCTTTACTCAAAGCCCGAATGCTGTTTGTGCGATGGCCTCAAAGAAAAGCTTCAAGCTGCCTTCTTATTGTCCGGTCCCGATTCTCTTCACGACGTTCATTTAGAGGTATAAACCACCAGTTTTTTAAATCTTTTTCTGCTTTCTTTTGAGTTTTAGACTATTTTCTCTTCTGTTTTTAACTTCAAATTGTGTCGGTTTTTTCTTTTTCAGATAAGGGATATTACTACTAATCCTAGCTGGGAAAAGGCTTACCAATATGAGATACCCGTTTTGGCCAAAGTCCTCTCTAATGGAACAGAGGTTAGTTCTTTTTTTTTTTTTTTTTTTTTAATTGTATGACCATTTGGTTTTATGTTGTTTTTGGGCTTTAACTTTCTTGGTGTTTGTTGATTTTGAGGATTCTATGTCTTGAGAATTTAGATGTTAACAAATATAAACTTAGGTTAAATAGTTGGTTGTACCTGTTTAGCTGTTCATCCGTGTTTAGCTGTTGTTGAAGAATACCCTTTTGTTGCTACTTGCAAAAATAGGAAATTTGTTTTCCACCAAAAATTGACATCAGTTTCTTATGCATTTACATTTTCGTTAGCTCATTTTTGTTTGTTGGCTGTACCCCATATGCATGTAGGTTCACAATTGACGACTCTAACCTGAGAAGTAAACAAATATTTAAGGAAATGTTACCCATTCCTAGGCCATTCTAACCAGAGAATTGTTGTTATTAGATGATTGGAAATGAGAATCATACATCCAACGATTATGTAGTTGTTATTACTTATAATTTACGGGACAAATTGAATTTTCCAAGTCTCGCCGACAATTATCAAGTTTTCCATTTACTCTATTCATCGGAAGCAGATGTTTTGTCTTCTTTGTTGTAATTGTGTGGAAAGTAACTTCAAGTACTTAAATCATATGATCTTTTGTTTTGAATTTTAAATTCTCCGCCAGCCTTCAATAATATAATTTAATATTCTTCAGGCAGTATAACTTTGTTTGACGTGGTAGAATTTTATGCTGGTGCTTGTGCATATAATTCATACTGAGGTACCAGTTCGTAGTTCGAAATCCAGAGAGCTTTCTGCTCTATAATAACTGATTCAAAGTTCATCATAAACATCTTCTTTACAGCATAGGTTTTATTTTTCTTGGAGTGCAGCTCTTGGAGTTTTAGGATAGAAAAATACTGGTTTCTATCGGTGCATTCCGGTAATGAGGCTCATCTTCCAAAGTTTTGATTGCC
This sequence comes from Ficus hispida, assembly GCA_025413025.1. Taxonomy (NCBI): domain Eukaryota; kingdom Viridiplantae; phylum Streptophyta; class Magnoliopsida; order Rosales; family Moraceae; genus Ficus; species Ficus hispida. The sequence goes on from CM046370.1 coordinate 20,106,111, forward strand.
TTCATGAGATATACATATTAATTTGGAAAACTTGACTATTGTTGACATAATTGGAAACATTTTGGATGGAAGCATTTAGCACTGCAGAAAAACATCCAAATGGCCAAAATGTTGCCCTCCCTAACATTAAGGATTTTGCCTAAAAGGTTGCAAATGGAAACAACATTTTGCAACGTTCCATACCATTTCAAATGTTGCTTCCCAAATGCCCATTTCAAATATTGGGAAATGGAAACATTTTAAATGTTTAGGAAATTGTTGAAACAAACAGTTTAAGTTTTTACTTACCCCCACTTCTGTTTTCTTTCTTGATTTGTTATGACCATGTCTTGGTTTAATATTATTTTGCTTTTACAAGGATGACTGCTTTTCCTCACCGTGCAAATTTAATTAGTCTTTTGGTTCCTGTTTCAGCAGCATGGTCTTGAAAAAGTTTGAAATATGGATGTGCTTTTTTTATTGGAGTTTTATTTTAATATTTATTCTAAATAGTAGTCTTTATTTCAGAAAACCCTACCTCGATTATCTCCTCGCCTTGGAGTGGAGCTCGTACACAAGAAAATAGCTGAAGGCTTGAAAGAAATAGATTAGAAGACAATATTGATTTTCTGGAATTTGTTTCTAGATCAACAAAGGTAATGATCTTAATGCATAGTCTCAGATTCTATGGCTCCTGTTTTCCTTGTGTTTGTTATGTCCTTCCATATATGTTTCTACCGCACCCAACAAATCCAGATCGTCTTTCATCAACGTAATGCTTTGAGGGTATTTTTATTTTTTATTTTTTATTTTTATGTGATAGTCAAGTCTTATATGGTGAAATGCTTGCTGCATAAGCATGCCAACTTTGTAGCATTTTGAATCAAAATATATTTAGACATATGCTGGGTGGTAAAGATGAATTTAAAAAGAAATGTCGGGTTATTTGGTGGTTATGTTCTCATTGAAGTGTCGGTTGACTAGTTTTTCCACGGGCTTAAGCTGATAGGACTGATGCCAATATTGGCATGTTAAGGTTACACATTTGCATATCGACATGGTTTCTCTTGTAGTTTTGAATAATATGGTTCTTCTTCTTCTTCTTCTTCTTCTTCTTTTTTTTTTTTTTTTTTTTTTTTTTTTTTGGGGGGGGGGGGGGGGGGGGGGGGGGGGGGGGGGGGGGGGGGGGGGGTGGGTGTGTGGGGGTTCGTTGTAATGTGCATAAACCAAACATTTTATATGTGTTTTATGGCATTGGCACATTTTACTTTGTGTATTCAGGAATGTCAATATCATCTCTTATATTTTTTAATTTCATGTTAAAAACTACTCTTCTAACAAAATGACCTGCTGATAAATTTCATGTTAAAAGGGATAAGGTGGTCCAATTCCCCCAAATTGCAAGTTTTGCAAAAAAAAAAAATAAAAATAAAAATAAAAATAAAATATTTTTTTTAAATAAAACTTGAAAAATAATCTAAATCAGTTGAAAAATAGAAAATAAGATAATGAGATATAACACGATATGTCAATAAATATGGAATACAGTAAATTTTGTAAAATATTTTAAAAATAACATAATTACATAATAGTTATTATAATTTCCAAATTTTGTGTTGATTATATAATAATTATTAAAATATTATAATGATTGCAGGCATAACCTAATTGTGATTTCATATTTGATTCCATCATTAAAAAAAAAGGAGTTCAAATTCCTATCTCAAGTTCAAAAATAAAAATAAAAAATTGAAAAAATTATTGTAACGATGTAATTTGTTTTTAAAAATTTAATTTTATGATTTTACTCCTATATATAAACATGTTATGGACCAAAAAAAAGTAAATAGTATTTTTTACGAAAATAATTGATATAAATAGTAAGATTTTAAAGATTTAAAATAAATAGAAAATTTATTTGATAAATAGAAAATTATAAGACAAATGATATATTTATAAGATGTAAAAAATAATTTATATGGTAAATCTAACGTAGATTAAATATTTATATGGTAAATAAACTCTGTTATTTACTTGAAATATTTAAAAAACGTGAGGGCAACTACATGTTTGGGCTGGGCTAATTTGTTAAGGGGCTTAAGTCGTTTGTAGGCCTTTTAAAACAGTTTAGGGTTTCTTTCTAGTGACGGCAAAATTCCACCAACACTCACCCCTATAAAATGCAATATGGTGGGATTCAACTGCCGATGTAGTCTTTTTAGCTCCTGTTCTTCAATTTTCCAGAACAAATTCATCTCTTTCGTTTTCTTTCATTTTTTTTTTTCGTATTCTTCATAATATATATGGTTTGCCTAATATTGCAATTCTTTGATCCTGAAAAAACCATTTTTTTCGATAGATCAAGGAATCTATCGTTAGGCGAGAGTAACGCCAGATCCACACGGATAAATCTGTGTGTATTTCCACCTTTAGCTCCGATAATCCTTGGGGCTTTTTTTGCCTTTATAGGAATTTTCGGTGACAAGGTTGATATATATATATATATATATATATATGTTCTTTTTCTTTGTGTGATACATAATATTTATATGAAATTTGGGTTTGTGATGATTTGGGATGATGAAAAAAATCAGACGGATTCCCACTGATAAATTCGTTTATGTGATTTCACAACCAGCTACTTCTGACCCCACATCATGCCCATATTATTTTCTCTTTTTTTTTAATTGTTTGAATTTTTAGTGGTTTCTTTTTTTTTTTCTGGGTTTTTTATTGGTTAAGAATTATAAAAGGCCGGTGATGTGATTAAAATATTTGCTACTCTTGATGGGATTCTCATCCCATTTGATGATTCTTGTCCACCAAGATCTCTGAGGCTATGCATATGTTTTCAGTAATTTTATTCTCTTAAATTTCTACTAGTAGTAAATAATTGCCCATGTTTTTTTTAATGTTTTTCTAAAATTTTTCGATGAACACGAAAGAATATAAACGAAATCTTTTTTTTTTTCCTTTAGCTTGAAGGAGTGTGTGTGTGCTTTTTTTTTTTTGGGTAATCTAAAGAAATACCCTGTAGTGGCCCGGCCTGCCAATTGCAAAAATGCAACATGTTTCGACGTGCATAATAGTGGAAATTCTCAAGTTTCACGTCGCATTTGGAATCTTTGAATAACATCTTGTTCATAAATCTAAATTGTTAATATACGGTGGCAGGTTTTCTGTAACATTTAAAACTTGGTTGTACTTGGAATCTCTAATTGCACGACATTGGTTTGATAATTTTCATGACCATAAGAGGTAAAACAACACAACACACTTTTTTTTTATTATTATTTTTGTTAAATAATCTTTTTAAAATTTTTATTACCTAAAATGATTTTGAAATGTACGAGAACGACCGGAAACTAATATGTAGGAAAGATATTTTGGTAATTTCAATTTAAAAGGATGTCGTTTTCGCAAACATCCAAGGGAAGACGAGTTTAAGATCCGTAATTGTGGAAACTACATGTTTGTTAAGGTGGAAACTGAGAAGAAAAAAAGAATCTATCACTTATATTGTGTGTTCGAAAATTGATGGTTGGATCGTGGACAATGGACACGACAAGTGTATTCTTCTTGCCCAACCCCACTCTCCTACTTGTTTATGATTGCTTACAAACTCGAGTGAGTTGGGATGTGAAAAAGATGTTTGAGTGAGTTGAGATGTGAAAAAGATAATTGACAAGCTGATGCATTTGATTATTTGAGTCACCTTAATCTTGATGTCCTTGCTTTGGAATGTTGATATAAGAAATTGTGGTAACTAAACCTTAACTAATGACACACTCGAGTCCTTCAACTGCCACGATTTGTGATCAAGAGATCAATCTTTGAATTGGAGTTGTGTGACGAAACGGACTCTTTAGATCAAATGAACATCACATTACTAGAAAAATTGCAATGCATTAAAACTTATAAATAATTAAATTTCAAACAATAAAGTGGAATGAACTTCATGCTGAATCCAGGGTCATTTAACATTCATAAGACATTCAAGATAAGCTCCTTAGTTTATAATACAAATATTCTGTCACGCCCATTCAAGCTTGCGATGATTTTTCCACTTTGAAGTAGCCTGTTTACGGAGAAGAAAAAAAAAAAAAAAAAAAACAACATAAGAATCAACACCGTTGGGAAGTCAAAATTTGCCATATATCGTCCCAGACTCGTTAACTCGACTTTAAACATAAACTAGATTCTTCCATTTCATGTTGTCTTGTTTGAGAATGGAGAGGAAGGCAACACTTAGGGTGAGGGAAATAACATAAAATTAAAGATTTAATGGAGTATGGAAAAGAAGACACAAAATCACATACAAATAGAGAGACAAGGTGATGAACAAAATCATATTTATTTCTTCTAATATTTAGTTTTTATATAATTGGAGATTTATGCTATTAGGGTACTATCCCAATATCTACTTTTCTTATGTTATTGTGGTTTAGTTTCCATTTTGTTAAATATGGTAGCTGGTTTATGAATGAATATTGAGATCATTGGTTTTTCTCCTCTTGAGTTCTTGTTCTCTCTGTAAAATCCGCTCTTTTCTCTCTTTTGCTTCTATTTCTCCTCTCTTTCTCTCTCTCTCTGCTTCCATTTCTCGTCCTGGTTCTACTATTCTCTCTTTTATTATGGTCCTACGTCACAAAAAGAGAGACGAACAATAAGGCAAAAATGGGCCAAGAAGTCGCTTCTCTCCTCGATCTTGTGAAGCATTGAAGGAACAATATCTTCACCTTTTTTTGGAATTTACAATTACTTCTTGCTCATGAACGCAATTATGTTTCAATTTCTTGATGGGAAAAATAAAAAAAAAAAGGTTTTACAATGTAGATTGAAAAGGTCTTTATCCAACAAAATGTCCTAAAGAACTTGTTTGGGAGGATTAGGAGGGAAAAGTGGGAGGAGGGAGAAGGGTGAGGATATTAGTGGAAGGATTTTCAAACCGTAATCGTGCTAGGAGAGAAAAGAGGAGAGAACGGATCATGCTAGGGATTTCAAATCCTTCAAAGAATCCCAATTGTAGTCTCTCCTATAAGAGGGAATCCATACGAGTCACAATTCCGCACCTGCAAGTATATCTTTCTTTACTTCCTATTTTCTCTCTCTCTTACCAAGCACTAACTAAAGAACTTAAGGACTGATGGGACTCGTTTGTAATGAGTTTAATAAACAAACAGAATTATAGAAACAAAAAGAAACTCCAAAACTTAGCCAATGATGGAATTTGTTTCAGTCCTTCTGAGTTTAATAGAAGCGAAAAACAAGAAATAAATTTTACTTACATAAAGAAATCCATATCTCACCTTGCTTAGCATCATCCAGATACCAACTTCACAACAATACACAAGGTGTTGAGAAGTATTAGAGGAAATCTGAAATACTGAGTTGCATAGATGAGACCTATAATCTGTCCCTTGATTGACTTTGCCTTGCCCGCCGAGACCTCTGAGAAGCTCCATCCTCTAGGTGCGAGGAAGCGGTCCTCATTCAGTATTGCAAACGCATTCGCAAGAAGCAGGAAGCCCTCAAGTAGTGTCCACAAACCCATTTACCTGTAAAGTTGAAAATTTATTCAATATAACTTTCAAATGAAGCATAATTTGTAGACATTCCCTCTAACCCTTTTTTGGTCGGATATTCAAGATTCCTAATTAACAAGCTAATATCCTGTCCTACTCAATAGCAATGGAAGAAGAAGATTATGAATACAACGACCAGAGGACTAAGGGAACGGTTGAGATTTTTCAATATATAAAATACCTCGTAAGCTTCATTAACTGAAGGCTCACAAACTCAAAAATAACTTGCGCAATTAAATATCGTAATCAAATGATGCCATGAAGCACAAGATGAACTCCTTTAGACACAAGACAATAATACCTTTCACGGGCCAATTCTATCAGGTTGTGAGATAAGAAAATGCAAAAACACAGAAAAATCTAAACTACCTCAGACACCTACAAGCATAACAGGCAATAAGCTCGCAGATTTTCAAACATCACGAGACAATAATACCATTCACGGCCAATTCTATCAGGTTGTGAGATAAGAAAATGCTCTAACACAGAAAAAGATCATAGTAAGCATGCATTTGTTTTCTATACTATTACTAGTGTCCTACTTCCTTCAAATCAAAAGTAGATCCAAAACGAAGTATTTGCAACCATAACAATCTTAGACAGTGAAATGAACAGAATAACCTCTTTTTTATTGTTTACTTTTATTTTAACACTAAGCTTCTAGCAAGGCGCGTCCACAAATAAAAATTTCAAGAAGTCGTTTTGTAGATAAGTCACACTACAGTCATTTTGTCAATGGACCAAGCACGAAATGCAGTCAAAAATCTCCTTGTAGAGAATAGGCACAACGTCAAGAAAAATAAGTAAATAATAAATAAACAAAAATTATGGTCTTAAAAGCTCATCAGCCCTCTTTTAGTTACCTCGTTTCAAATAACTTGGTTGGGTCTATGCAGGTTCATCCAATTTGCAAAGCAATTCATATATATATATATATATATATATATATATTTTTTTTTTTTTGGAGGGAATTCGTAGTTCGTTTAGTTATATTATATTTGTACTTTTTTTTTTTCCTAGTTACCCTTCTGTGATATATTTCAATTTAACATTTATATATGTTGCAGCGAACAGTTACGCAGTACCCACTTGAAATCAGCTTAGAAATCTCACAATTATCCACTCCAACTCAGTAATTCGAATGGAATGAAAAGAAATTAAAGAGTTAACATGCAAATCTGAATCGTCTTAGCTTTTCAGATAAAATAAAATAAGAGAGGAAGATCTTTTTCTCCTCTTTGCAATCCAACAGCAGAAAACAAAACAGAAAGATGTCTACTCAAGTAAATAAATAAATTAAGTGTGAAAGAGAGGAAAAATACCTGTGAAAATGGTTAGAAACGAAATCCGACTCGCCAAGATTCAACAGACGAGATTCTCAGCGACAATTCAAAATACTCGACTCGCGGTGGAGATGATTTACTAAAAATCTGAATTTCGTGGTGTTTTTTTTTTTTTTTTTAATTATAAGGGTTAATTGCCTTCAAAAAGTCAAAGTCGTATCATGTTTTTTTTTTTTTTTTTAACCTCTGCCAATAGGAAACGATAAAAAGATTTTTTTTTAAAATAAATAAATCACTTGTTTAGTCTCTAAATTTTTAAATTTGTTTAACTTTAATATCTTATCTTTTTTTAATAACTAAAATACTAATAAACTATTTTTAATATTTCTACAATAGTCTTTTCTGTTAAATTTTTAAGTAAAATATATTAGTAATTTAGTTAAAAAATAATGTTAATTAACGGATTCCATCTACAAATTAATAGAATTGACTACTTACTAACATTTTTAATAATTTAGGATCTTTTTTTTCGATACCAGAATATCCTTAAATTATTAAAATGTTATTACAATAGTTATTTTTGTCAATTATTGGACGAAATTCATTATTAATTTGATCAAAAATTTTGCTAACTAACGGATTCCGTTTAAAAATTAATGGAAAAGACTATGTAGTAACGTTTTTAATAGTTTGTGAACATTCAGCTAAAAAAAAAAAAACAGGGTTCAAAGTTACACAAATTTAAAAGTTTAAAAACCGATCTAATAATTAATCCTTTTTTGTTTTTATTTTTTTTAAAGGTAAAGGCTCTAATTAATTTTAAAAAGGGTAATCCTTTGAAACAAAAAATATATAAGTTTTATATTTTGTTTTCTTTAATGACTTTGCCTTCGAGGTGATTCAGCAAACACATATGATATATATGAAAAGTGTACACTATTGTTTTGTTTAAGAAGGAATGATTTTGATATTCTTTGTCATGAAAAAAAGGCATCAATTGTGGTTGTAGGTAGAACGTAATACTATACTTGATCCTATTTAAAGGTGCAGAGTTCAAATATTTAAACTCCAAGTTGAAAAAAAAAAAAAAACCATTTATCCCCCTATATAATCGTGGAATATAACCGTTCATGCTATTTTGGGTATTTTAGAAGTATCTAAAGGATATTAATGTATTTAACTTCCGTTTCTGTAGTTTATTTTTAATGATTTGTGCTGAAATTTTGCCAATAAAAAATGATTATAGTAAGCCATTCAAGTGTGCATGAAATGTGGTTACAAACATAATTTAATGGAACAAAAATGCATGTTCAAATTTCCTCACTTCCAAATTCATAAAAACTTGAGTTATAGTACTCGAGGGGGCATGTGATGAGAGCTGAGAATGTCTTACTTGCATAATGAATGTAATAGATTTTATTTTGCAAAATAAATTCAGCATGTCAATATCATATATCGGGCATCTTGTTTAGAAGCTGTGTGTAAAAACTTACATGCATATAAACATTATCCATGTATATTATATAGGCCTAGTCGCCAAAACGACATCGTATACAATACGATGATTACCTATACTGTAGGCAAGTCAAGCCCATCGTAAGAAGCCGGGGAAAATGCACTAAAGGGTGCAGACATGGATAGTATTTCAGAAGATTGTGGGATCCATACTCAGAAGAATTCGCTTCTAAATGGAAAAGACGTAGGCAGATTTATAGACCAAAAAAAAAAAAAAATTGAAAGTAGGTAGCAGATTTAAAAAAAAAAAACAAAATCGTAAGTGTGAAGGAAAATTGAAAATTGAAGAGGGCGGGGTGGTAATTCACTTTTGCAATTAGCCACAGATGACCCGTTGTCAGGTTGACCACTAGACATGTAAAAGAAGGTTGGCATAATGTGTTGAATTAATAATCGGGTAAAAATATCGTATTTACTAGTAAAATTGAATATTAGATATAGAAGCTTCAAATATTGACCTGAAATTTTAAATAGCTAAAGTAGCTGCAACATGGTGACCAATGTTAAAACTAGCACCTGCTAAGTAGACATGGACGTTAGAATACGCCCCACTTTGCAGCCAGTTCTTGTCTTGACCCATCACCGGTGCCAGCGCATGCTGGTAGACCTGATTGAGCAACCCCGTCATCCGGTCGATGTGATCGCAGGAGAAGACACCATTGACAGAGATCGTGTTGGCGGGGACTTGTCGAGAAACTCCGCCAAGTCATGGTTGAACATTTTGTCAGAGCACCGAAGGGGATTGTAAGTGAGCTTGAAGTTGGAGATGAGGTCCCATAAATGCCTTTCTTCTGGCGTCCATTATAATCTGCACCTGATTTTTTACCATTTTATGTCAATTAGTGTATGAGGACCCACAAACTCCGCCAAGTCATGGTTGCCCTTAACTCTCATCATCTCATCCTTACCGTCCGTAGAGATCTAAGGCGATCAGAAAACGATATGTCGTAGTCAAAAACTTGGTCCTCGAGTCTGACTCAGTGTCACCAGGAAAACATGTGTTTCCAAGTTCCTACTTTCCATAGATTAAAAAAAAAAGGTTTCAACTTTCCATAGCTTCAAAATGTCGCGGTGGAAGTAATGTGTTTATAGTCTTTGATATTTTGCAGTTTAAAACTATAAAATATACCACTAGAAAGAATGTCAAGATGGAAACAAAAATAAGGGGGAAAAAAAAAAGAGCCCTCAATATACAATTAATAATCTTAAAATATGTTACGTCTGTATAAAATCTTAAAATATGATAATCTTTTGAGTAAAGAGTTGAGAATTTTCCTCTTTTCATTTTCTGTACTGTTTTCATTTTCTGGGGAAAGTACAGGGAGAAATGGTATTGTTCTTTTTTCCTCAATCCATTTAACCATACCAATCAAGAAATAGAATAGAGAAGGTCAGGACAAATAGGAAAAGAAGAAGAAAGGTCCTGCTGCTACTATTCCGCTGGATTGCTTGGGACAATTCTTTGTTACCAAGCTCTACATTCTTCGTAGCTTCAACTGCCTGTTTTCACAAACGAAAGCAGGTCATGACAAGAAATCATTTCAAAACAGCTTTCTGCTTGTATTTTGTTTAATGGACAACGAAGTATCGGCAAGCAACCAGTTATACAAGATAGCCATGCAGACATGAAAGCCTGTTAATTCGTACGTAAGGTCAACGCAAGATTCTATACAAGGTAAAGATCGCTAATCTTAAAACACAAAGAATCATGTCACGAGTTGCAAGCTAAAATTAGAAAACGAACAATCACTGCTAAATGATCATCATATATGGAATGGAGGCGATGACGTGCATTTTTTTCCTCTTCTTTCAAGGATAACACTAAATGCTGAGAAATATTGAGCTTGAAAAAGGACTTAATTTGCATGTTGTAAGTTATGAAAATCCAGGCCTTATGCAGACTGTGGAAGGTAGATTTTCAATACGAAGCCTAAATCCGTGTCTTAGACAGTGCAATCATCAAGAAAGATGATTGCAGAATATCTGAAGCAACCAATTTATAACAATCAATATTCATATACTTTATTTATTTTTTATCATATTATTATTGAATACTCAGATATTTATTTGATAGCACGTATGAAGGCCAGTGGACTATGGAGCAACCAGGTTCGCTGCCCATATGCTAACTTCACAGTGTCCCTGAAATCAAAACACTAGAACCAAAGTTTTTTTATTTATTGTTATCTCTTGGTGGGTCTTTATTATTATTTTTGTTTTTGGCTGCTGTTGGCAAGTCTTAATTAGTTGGAAACCATCTTCCCTATTTCCATACAGTTCAACTGCATAGAATGACACTCGCAACTAAACAGAAGTTATATCCTTGTAACAAAGAAAAAGGATATATATCGTAGTCCCACTGACCCTCTGAATATTACTTCAAAAGGATCCCATCACTTCAGCAACTTCAAAACGCATACTAGCCATAAGGGAAAAAATAACGAGTTCATATTCTGAGAACCTTGTCAACTACAAGAAAATTAATGAACATGGATTCGGCATCTAACCTGCAGGTATAGTTGTTCTATTTGTTGGGCTTGTTGCAGAACATGTGTGGCCATGAGATGATTCAATGCTGACATTTCCACCATCTTCGTTTCTGTTTGTTGGACAGCATCTAGAAGACTACTCAACTCTACCTATAAATCAACAAGAGCAGCGTCAATTTTGAAGGAGACTTACAAATCGAGATGAAACAACATAAGAATCACATATCTGAACAACTTGGAAAAGGAAACAAAATGACAAAAAAATGACACCGTAGATCAGATAATCAGATACCTGAAGAGCACGTGTTTCATCATCCAAGAGTTGTTGCTGAACTTTTAGAGGCTCGGATTGAAATTGATCAGGTTCTCTGAAGTCTAAATTGTTTGATTTAGACGAATCTTCAGAACTTGACTTGGCAACAGGTTTAAACTTTCTTCTTGGCGTTGCCCTACTAATGGCATCTTGAAAGCGTATGGCTCTCAGCTGATCAAACTGGGATGTAACAGAGTGAAGTCTCTCACTTAAACTCAAGACCTGCAGTCAATAAACAAGCACAAGAAAAGAAAAAAAAAAATCGCAAAAGTCATTTGCTTTATTAAGTTTCGTAATTAAGAAATTGGAAAGTTAAAATTTCAAACTGTAATTACTAAATATTAGTGGGCAAGTAACTAGCCTGCATGAGATTGTTAGGGACGTGTAAATCTGAACAGCAAGATAAGATAACACAGCAGAGGAATTTCTCAAAGAAGACGGTGGTCTCTGGTCATTTTATTGAATTGAAAGACATTCAAACAAATCTGAGAAATTCAAAATAACAAGATAGCAGGGCCACTCCAAAGACCGATCACACAAAATCACCCCGAATAGCAACTCATCCCCATTTGTATTGCCCATTACCTAAGCTACAAACAGCTATCAGTAATTGCCTACACTAACAGCCTCTAATAACCATACTCTTACAGCCCCTAACCAAACTAATCTTCTCAAGCTGATCAATAATGAGTCCCAACAGAGATGTTATATAAAGGCATGAAAAGATTCTATCACTACAGAACACTATAATTAAGGTAGCAAAGACCAAGGTTTCTGCCCTGGTCCTCTCATGCTACACATATACAGACAAGAATCAATAACATGAATGAATTGACACTCACCACCCCATGTTTGTGTGCTACTGTATCAGCATTAGATTTATCCGCTCTAATGCCAAACCAGCCCTTAGAAGTTGCTTCTTCATCATTTATGCTGTTTTTCAAAACATCAATTTGTTCTTGGCATGCTTTAATAAAGGCACTAACCTGCATACAATTGATAACTATATAATCAACTCATGAAAACTTTGTACGCTTATTAATGCGTAAAATGACAGAATTTCCCTAGTTCATTTGATTTTAGAAGAATGCTAAAATTCCATTATAAAAGAAGATCTCATTTGTAATCCAAATAAAAATAAGTCATGAAATTGCAATAGAGAAAAGCCAAATTACTACTTACTTCATGCTCAATGCTATCTCTCTCTTGTTCAGTAGTTCGATGCAGAACCACATAATCCTTGCGATGTTTCAGCATAAACTGTTCTAGAGTCCCAATGCTTTCAAGCTAAGTACTCAAAAAAAAAACCCCACACACACACACACACATCAGAATTAATGCAAAGGAATTTTTTTCAAATAGATCGACAACTAATGGTAACGGGGCACATACTGTTTTGAGAGCAGCTTTAGTGAAAGGTGATCTTTGGCGAGGCTTGTGGATGATAAAATTTGCCAAAATGGCGGCCAATTTAGACTGCGAAAAGCAACAAATGATCACCACAAAGACTGAATGTGAAAAAACCATCTCATTGACAATGGACGAATAACAAAAAACCAAAGGCTCAGAAATATCAAAAGTCAAAACCTCGTCATATCCCAAAGAGAGAGCAGTGTGCCTCACGGCATCTTTGAAGTCCTCAGTCCTGTCCCTGACTTTTGCCATTCTTGACCATCAAAGAGCAAAAAAAAAATAAAAATGAAACGTATCAAAAAAAAAAACCGATTTAGTAATTCTGTTTGTTTTCTTCCAATTTTCCACCAATCAAACAGAGGAAAGGAAAAAAGAAAACATTAAAAAAAGGGCCATGTATATGAACACATCTCATTAATTAGAGGGAAAAAAAAAAAAAAAAAAGAAACCCCAAATTGAAAAATTTTGTGGCGGGGGGGGGGGGGGGGGGGGGGGGGGGGGGCGGGTGGTTGGGAACCACTAAATTTCCAACAACAAAAAATCAGCAAACAGGTAAAAAAAACAAAAAACTGTCGATAAGTCGCCGAAAACCCACGGCAAGCCCAGACTCACCAAGAAGAGAGATCGCGAGATCACGATCTAAAGGTAGAACGCGTAGGCGGCGGTGTATCTCGCGAGCTCGGCGCTGGCGAGTGCGATTGAGAGGCTGAGATCATAAGATTGCGATCGCGAGGCTTGGATCGATGTTGACAGCGCGATAGCTAGATGGAGCGAGAGAGAGAGAGACAACGTTGACAGCGGACAGTGATAGGAGAGAAAAGTAGGGGAGAGTGAGAGAGAGATGGTGGCGATGGCTGAGGGAGGAGAAAGAGTGGAGCGGTGGGAAACAAAGGGGCGGAAGAAGAGAGAGGAGAGAGAGAGAGAGAGTGTGTGTTGGGAGGAGAAAAAGAAAGAGAGGGGCGGAGGAAGAGAGATGGAAGATAGAGAGAAGAACTGAAGAACGAGAGGAGGGAGAAATAAAAACGAAGCAGCTTTTCATTAAGAAAGTACGTAAAGAAAAAGAAAAAAAAAAAAAAAACCATATAAACGGTGCGTTTTTTAAGACGAAAAAATAACCAGTAAATCTCTCCTCCACTCTTTTATATATTTATTACCATAAATATAATAGAGATTGTATATTTCATTTTTCAAATAATAATTTTCAAATAATAGCTAACAACCTCGTCTAAACTTATTTTAAAATAAGAAGAAAACAAAAACAACTCATTTCACATTCCTATTTGCTTAACAACTTCCATTATTTACACCGTAATAATCAAAATTCATGATGTAAAATAATTTATTTTGAAACAATAAAAAAAAATAGACTCTTCACTAAGACAAAAATTGGTACTTTTGTAATTGTGGAGATGTCTTACTTCATGCATAAATCCCTAAATAATAGCCGATAAGGACAATATTTTTACATAAAATAGTGTAAGATATTAGAGAAGATGAAAACAGTTAGGAAACATTAAAAAATATATATATTACTAAATATTGAGTAACATTAACCACAAAAAAATAAAAGCTTAAAAAAAGTTAAATTACAATAATATAATAGCATAAAATGTAAATTATTCAAGTTCATTTAAAATTCAAAATATTAGACATTTAAAATTCCGTGTCAAATATTTAACTTTTAAAGAAATATTAGTGTATTATTTTAAAGGAACTTTTGAAACGATCAAGAGCTTTGTATTAATATCCATTTAATTTTTATATTATGCTTCTTCTCATGGAACGTAACATTGAATATTGATATCAATCTCTTTCTTATCTCATTAATTTATGTCACTTTTTTTATTTTTATGTTGCAGCAATTGAAGATAAAAAAACTATATTTTCACATTTTGTTATCTGTATACCATGACAAATAAGAACAATATGGGACTGAAATGCGAAATAATTGAAGAAATCAATATTTCAAAATTAACCTTCATGATGAAAGAAATGCCTAAAAATCAAATTGACAGCTATATATACAAGCCTAATATATTTAAAGCTCAATCCATGCAACAATTTTAAGCAAGATCAAAACTATTACATGGTTACAAGCCTATACAAGAATTTTTGTAACGCCAGTAATCAACAACCTACAACAACCAATAGTAAATACTTTAAAAATAGAGACTGGGCTCAACCTCAATTCGGTCCATGTTGACATATAAAGCATACATGATGTCCGTTGTTTGTATAGATCATAAATGACATAGAAAAGAAAAATGTCCAAGGGTCTAACCACATTTTTATATGAAAAAAAAAAAACAAAAAAGGGGAAAGAGAGTTCAAGCAAGAAAATAAAATTTACAAAAGCAAGAGATGTAATGCAAATAATATTAAATTAGCTCAGAACTAATAAGTATTTCAAGTCCATAATCACAATCACTTGTGTAGATAACAAATGTGAGTTTTTAAATTATTTAGGGACTCACACAATCTCTTATGCACTCATTAATATATTTATAAGAATAAATTTGGAGATAGAATGGACAAAAGGAAACCATACCACAATTTTGAAGCTTTTGTTTCAACAAACAATTGCATAAAAACTTTTTTGCACCTGGACTAACACCTGGTAGGCAACATAAAAAAAAAAAGGAATGTAAACAATCGATTAGATAGTTATCAAATTCGTAATCTAAAATGAGAAAGATGAAATTATAACAGAAATAAACCTACAAAAGAAAAAAAAAATGAAAGAGTTAAAAAACCACAGTGGCACTCTTAGCTAGTTACAAACCCAACTAAAATAGGCTGTGAAAATACAAAGTTGTAACTGAAAACTGAAAATAATGGTAAACCGAACAAAGAATAGAGAGCTATAAGAGGAATAAAAAAGCTCTCTTCATATCTTGATTAAGGAGCAGATTTCATGTGTTTGGAAGTTGCCCAAAAATTTCATACTTAAATTTATACATCTTTTTGTATATTTATAAGAACAACATCATATTCATCACTACGAGATACTCAAAAAGTTAGACAAAGAGGATATGTAATTTGTCAGTGCATGCTTAATATCACCTAACGTAATTTCGTGAATTACCAATGTTACATTACACCTTGCATCAAAACACTAAGCAAATGTATGGTAGGAAGGGAAGAAAAAAGAAAGGAAGATGTGTTGATCAATAGGTGAGAGAAAAGAGGAAGGAAGAAGAGGTAATAGTTCTTCGCATGTTTGGTATGTAATCCTTCCAACATTCTCTCCAATTTAAGAGAGATCAAAATTTGGGGTGTTTAAAAGGCTTTGGAGTCTTTCCTCGAATCCCTTCCTTCCTCTTTTTCCCCCTACCAAACAACTGTAAGTGCCAAATTTCTTTCAGTAATTCCTTCACCCTTCTTCATCCTCCACTTTTTCTCTTGCCAAACACATCTTGAGAGACAAAAATGAACCCACGATTTTTTTCTTGTTGTCCAGTAGAGCTCTATATGTGTAAACGACAATTATGATAAGATTAATTTCTCATTATACATGACCTTTTTTTTTTTTGAAAAAACATTTTTAAAATGTGGTTTTATGGAAGATCACATTCAATTCCTTGATCCATGAAAGAGAACTCAAGATCTCCCACTCCTACTACCAAAGGAACTAAGAAAGTGAATAGCTTTCTCAGAGAAGTTGGTTAGCTTTCTTTTTGTTTCTACTTAGAAGGGGACAAAAAAAAGAAAGAAAGAAAGAATCAGACAAAATCTTGGATTTCACCATAATCCACTGAAGAACTTGGAAGATCAATCATGAATATGCATTTGGAACATACAGAAGCACATTGATCAAGCTTTAGTTATTATCTGAAAAAAAAATCACATAAATTTAAGAGAACTCATATGTTATCCGTTTTATTATGTGACCAAACATATATGTAAAATAGATTACAAAATTGAGAGCTGAATAAGAAAATTATAGGATGATGATTTCATCCAAGTCATGGAAAACAAAATCTACTGAGGGCAACTTGTTAATGATTCCTTATCACAAGACTATAAACAAAAATAAAATAGTATTCATCCTAACAAATTTGATCAAATGAGAAAAAAAAAAAAAAGGGTAAGAAATTTGATATTTCAATAACTTAGCCGTCATTCCAAATGACGTACCTGGTTAAAAAAAGTGACAAAACTAACCTTATTCTGTGTCAATATAGTAGTCCCAAAAGCAATGGCCTCAAACTTCAGTCATAAACAAAAATAATACATCTTAATTTTTATAAATGAGATCAGAATAGTTCTCCAGAGATTCATAAGAACATGTAATAGAAAAGAGCAAAAATGCACAAACTATATATGGAAGCGCATCACAACAATCAATGTAGAGAAAAATACAAGAACTTAATAAACCAACATGAGCCAATCAGTCAGTATAAGGAAGAGCAAGTGAAAGAGAGAGAAGCATTGTAAAAGAAAATTACCACCATCTAAAAGTTCCCCAACGGGCTAGAAGAAATTGTCAGTGTTGCTTGACTTCCATCAACAGCATCAAAGGTCTAGCAATTGAAAAGTTGAAAGGAAACATTATATACAAGTAATGTATTATATACATGAGTGTGTATGTACTAAAATCAACATAAGGAATGGTATTCTAACATAATCAATTAATGATGCTTTCATGTGCAAGAATAGGCGTTTTTAAATAGAAATGAAACAATTACGTTTTTAGGATTTCTTTTTCTTTTCCTCCATTTTCTCACCAACCAAACAAGGGAAAAGGAAAAAAAAACATTAAAAAAAAAAGAGTACGACTGTATATGTGAACGCACCTCACAGATTAGAGGGAAAAAAAAAAAAAAACCCCCCATTGAAAAACCCAGTGCTGCCGCGTGTGTTTTGTAAGCTGAAATCGTGAGATTGTAATCACGAGGCTTGCATCCACGTTAACAATGACAGGCAGAGGAAGAGAGAGAGAGAGAGAGACAAATTGATGGCAGATAGTGATAGGAGACAGAAAGAAAGAGAGAGTGAGAAAGGGATGGCGGCGATCAGATGACAGATGGAGGAGAGAAAATGGGGCGGTGGAAAAGAGAGGGGCGGAAGAAAAGAGAAGATAGAGAGAGATGAGGGAGAGATATAAGAAGAGAGAGAAGGCTGAGGGGGGAGTGAGAGTTGGGCGGAGGAAAACAGAGGGAGAGGCTGAAGAAGAGAAATGAGAGAGACAAAATCAAATAGAAGCAAAGCAGCTTTTGAAGGATGAGCGGGGAAGAAAAAGAAAAGGAAAAAAAAAAAAAAAGTAAAGCACCTAAACAGTGCGTATCTGTCAACGATGGAGGAACAGTGGAAGCAACATCCAGTCTCTTAATATAGTTATTATTATTATTATAAGATTATAAGATTAGGATTTCATGGCTTGTTTCGAATTTATATTTCATCAGAAAAGTTTTTATTTTACAATTTAAAAAAAATTTATTTAATTTTTTTCTAATAAATAAATAAAAATTATAATTAGTCCATGTTTGGTATCTAGATTTACTCCAACTAAACTTTATTTTTTTATTTTAATTTTTATCTTTTTCTGAAAAGTCAATAAAATTTATAATTAATTTTTAAAAAGTCAACAAACTCAAACTTAAAAATTTTATCTCATCTCAAACTCAATTCAAACACCAAACGAACCATTAGTTTTTAAAAAATAATAAACTTCAACTTCAAATTTTCATTTTTAACATTTATGATGAATTTGGTTTGTCAATTGGAGTTAAAATTTTTAAACTAGAGTTGGTTGACTTTTCAAAAATTAATTATAATTTTTGTTGACTTTTCAGAAAAAGACAAAAATTTAGATGAAAAACTTAAGTTAGAGTTGAAACATCAGATGGAGACTTATTCTAAAAGGGGTTATTTACGTTTTTATACTCGTATTTTACTCTTATTCAGAAAACATACCTTATATTTTGAAGTTTTACATTTTTATACCTTTAGATTTCAATTAATATACAAATCTATATCTTTTCTAGGTCAACACTTATTTTTGATCTAAAGATACCCAAAATACCCTTATGGATTTTAAAATTATGTATTTATATGTAACCGAATTAAATTTATATATTTTTTCAATGAACTCTTTATTGAATCTTAAGATATCCAAAATACCCTTATTTTAAATTCTTAAATAATTTTCTAAGTTCAATTTTTATGCTAATTTCGTTATTTTTTTTTTATCAAAATAAGTTTTAATTGAGAAAAAAATAATAGGAATATGTATTACATATATTATAATGGTATAAAAATAAAAAACTTCAAAATGCATAGTATACTTTGTAAATAAAAACAAAATGCAGACTATAAAAAGATAAATACTACTTAATTTTAGTTTTTCTTTTTAAGAGTCTTTTTGGTTTTTTTTTTTTTTGTTAAAATTACATGTTGACCTAAAAAGGGTATAAATTTGTATTTTAAATATAATATGATAATATCAAAATATAAAACTTCAAAACCCAAAGTATACTTCTTGAGTAAGAACAAAATACTGGGTATAAAAAGGTAAATAACCCTACTAAAAGCAAGCTTAATAATGATTTACATTATTAAAATGAATTTAGAGGTAAATAGTCTTTTTTAAGAATTTTTTTTTCACAAATGACTGAATTTGTTAAAAATTAATTAAAAATGTCCTTTTTTATATGGTCAATTAATTTATTAAATAATCAATTAGTGATTAACCATATCATAATGTTAATTTGGTTAATGGTCAATCATTGATTGATCATAATATGAATTACAAATTATCAAGTCAATCACTAATTGACCATGATCAATGACTGATTGACTTAATTTGGAAAAAATGACAAACAGTCAATTTACTAAATAAAAAGAGTTTGGCCATCTATTAGAATGAGTAACAAAGTATACCACCCAGTCTAATTTATTTTATTAATTTTTTAATACTTGTCACATCAGTAATTCGGTAAAGTTTATTAATGGAAGGGGTAAATGAATAGGGTGCATAGCTTAAGTGTTATTTGTAAAATTAATCCCTTTTTTTTTTTTTTGGAAGTTGAAATAAGAATAAATAGTTAACAATATTATTTGAAAAAATTGACATTCTTTGTATTCAATGACAACATTAAGGATTGCTTTTTTGTTCCTTTGTTCCAGGAAAACGAGATGACAAATGGTAAAAAGATAACTTAGAAAATGACAATGAGTGTTAAAGAGAGTGACCTTAGTATATTTTTAGTAGTCATTTTGAATTGTTCTATACATATCAGATGCTAAATAAACGAAGATGCATAGTTCAGGCGATTTATAAAATCGATCTCTCTTTTTTTTTTTTTTTTCTCATTGATAATTTTTTGTTTTTTGTTTTTTTTAATTTTTTCTACAGAGGAAACCAGGTGCTTCTCTCACTTCAGATTTGAATAAACTAGAGCACGCTCTATCAATATCACACCTTAGTTGAATTGCTGAACATATTTACACTTTAAATCCATGCTGTTGGGACTTGGAGAAAGAAAGGCAGATCTTAGTCACTATTCAATTACGATTTTAGTTAACCTGCTCGGATTTGTGCCTAAACACTCAATCAAAAGACAAGAGAATTCGTCGTTATAGTGTGAATAAATTAGACAGTTCAGTCATAGAAGAAAAACATCCTTTTTTCATTCAAGTGATAACAAATATGCAATTTGGACTAGTTTAGGATCCAGTTAGTTCTTTGTCCATCAGCTTCATGTTTTGATAAACTTTTTGCTATTAATCAGTCACTAGTTAGATTAATTATTTCTTACAGGAGCTACGAGCTAGGAGGTTCTTCCAGTCTCTCAGAATTTTCTTCCAGATTCTCGTCATTTCATTATATGCCATGGTGTTATTCCATATTTTGATAGCTTCATCATGTATGCTTCTAATAGGTAGAATCCCTAATATGAAATATCCACAGTAGATACTCTCCAAATACAAATATATAATACTAACTACTACTAATGAAAAAAAAAAAACCAAATTAAAAGAGTAAAGAAAAGGAAAGAACACATCAAAATTTACGAGGTTCGGCAATTTGTCTATGCCCTTAGGCAGTACAACAGCAGCAGACCAGTTCACTAATCACTCAAAAGAAATATTACAACTCTGTTTTAATTATTAAAATCACTCACTACTTAGGTATCTTTGTTAAAATACCTCAAATTTTGAGTAAGGATCAGAGAAATTTTGGGATAATAAAACAAGGAGGAGTTAAGGCCTATTTATATAGGCCTAGGACCCAAGCTCCCCTTATACATAAACAATGTGGACTTCCCACAAACAAGCCGAAAAGTAAACAATTCTTTTGGATTTAATGTCAACTAATAAGACAAACTATTAGGTAGCCTTATATGAATCAAATTATTTTTAGCAGTACAAACACAATTGCAAAACAGTGGCTGTTTACTTACAATTGTAATGTGTTAAGATTTTTGGCTTGATAAAAGGGGGAGTTTAGTCCCACATCGGAAAGGAAGCAAGAATTGAGGGGTTCTGAAAGCTATATATGGAGCTCAAAGCCTTTGTTTTTAATTGCCCCGGTCAAAAACCATTGGGTTGTGATAATTGTGGTTATTTTCTCATTTATATCTCTATTAATTGTTGATATTTATGTTTATTTGATTTCTAATGGTGGTTTTGGGGATTCAATTTTTTACCAACATAATGATCAATACCCTAAGATACTAAAATGCGATCCTTCAACCGATTGGAGCGATCTTCAACCGATTGGATCCAATTATTTACCCTAAGATACTAGATTGGATCTAATTATTTACCCTAAGATACTAAAATGCGATCCTTTAACTGAGCTGAATCTTCACCCATTACAATGCATTTCCAACAAAAAGTGCAATTTCTTGGCCTACAAATATCCTTTATCAAAAGGTCAAGAAAAGAATAAAGAAAAAAAATGTAATACTGTAATTTACCCTTTTTGGGCAGAAACACTATTTAATGTATAGATAAGAATGCCTTTTTTTATTTTTTACCATTTCTAGCATCTTCAATATCGAAAACATTTACAGGACATTTCTTGGCTGCATCGTCTTCAACATCTTCCACTAATAGAACCTGAAAAAAGGATGGAAAAGGACTGTAAATTACGCAACATTGTGAAAACCTTAGCATGGAATAAAAACATTGCTAAATAACAAATGTGACGCCTTTAGAAGCACTCCATAGTAAGAAACAGTCACTGGACCATTTAACATTTGTTTTGCCGAGGCTTTTTATTTCACAGGTTTCTAGATGAATTTCCTAGAGGAAAAAAAAGCAATGACATAAAAAAAATAATAAAGAAATTTTAAAAAATGTATTTTTCATAAGATTAACATGCGATTTTTCCAATCTATGTTGATGGTGTACATTACCAAATTGTACCCCTAATGAGAAGAAGAAATTATTCTTCCAAGTTCCCACAAATTTTCCACTTGTACAATTAGACCCTAAAAAGTCCAAGTTGTGCTCACTAGGGAAATGTGATTAAACGGATATCAAATTGGAACATTCTACCTAGCACTTCATCTTAAAGATGCTTTAACTTGATTGTTGAAAATGGAGAATGACCTTTTTTTTTTTTTTTTTTTTTCATGGTAGATGCTGTAGTTTGGAGTGCTATTAACAACAATCTTTCTACTTGAAATAATATTGGCCCTTGATCCCTCAAATGCCGCAGAATAGATAACTTTACTGGAAAATGACAATAATGTTCCAGATCTATTTCAACAGTAGGTACAACGCATGTCTTAGGCTTTAAGATCAATGAGGCCGTGGTCTATTGTCCTCACAACGTACGTTTATTAAATTTATTTATTTATTTATTTCATATGGGATTGAAGTATAATTGTAGACTTCACTCTCTCTCTCTCTTTAAAGTTATTTGCAATAATTATCATATACAACCAGTGTACCTTTGGCCATCAGGACCTTTTCATGTTGATCGAAGGGCCATATAAATGAGCACTACCCATTATGCGTACGAAGCATGTCCTACCATAGACGCTCCCGTTATTAAAAAGATTTTTTTTTTATATTATTGTTGTTGTTGTATAGGTGTATTTTAAATTATCACACAATTATAATTTGTCTCTCAAACTTTAAATTTTGATAATTTATACCATAAACTTACAAACCTGTAGCAATTTACGTCGTTGATAACAATGTCCATCTTTTGAAGAAACTTGACATATGATTTGTACATCAGTCATTAATTAATGACATGAATAATCATTTTTATCTATTGTCAAAAGAGAAAAATTTTGAATTAATTTTGCTATAAATACGAATTTGGGTTAACATTGATTAATAAAGACATTTTATACTTGTAATTAATAACCAATATGTAAGTCAAGTTCTAATTTTCATAAAATAAAATAGACATTATTATCAATTCGGTAGGTTGCTACAAATTTATAAATTCAGGAGTGATAAAAAACTGTCAAAATTAAAAGTTCAAGATGTAAATTTTAATTATTTGATAATTTTAGGGTGCATCGGAGTGGTTACGCCCAAACCGTGTCTAGATAAAGCGGTCAATTGTAACACAAATTGAGCAGTCACATCTACGAGAAGATGATAGAAATAAACAAGAAAAGATTAGCGGAACAAAAGTATTAGATAAATAAACAATCAAATAAAGAATAGAAAGAAGTATTTTTGTGATTTTTAGACAAATATAATTAAAAGACAATGCAATTAAAAATGAATAAATTTCAATAATTAAAAGTGGTAAGACTTCAAGAATCCCTTATATGCTTCATTCACCCGCTCGGATTTCATTATAAAATAACTCAATTAAAAGTTTCACATCCTAAGCAATCAATCACAAGATAAAGATTTGAAGAACTTGTGAATGAAAATGTATTTGAGTGTGTAAAAATTCTCATGTTAAAAACTAGCATAATTATCTTATGAGAAATCTAAAAGCGATAATATATCTTGGGGCAATATTACAGTAAAAGACTACTCGTAAAATAGTACTACCGATATATAGCATCATACAACAATCACATAAAAAGAGCTTGAATAAATTTATATAAAAAGTTGACAACACAATATTAATATTAATATGAGGAAGAAGAATGATAGAGGAAAATTATTTTACTCAAACATATAAACCTTACAAAGCACTGGAGGATCAAAATCCAAACAAGTTCACTACACTTATAGGATCATCTCTAGTCTCACCAAAGAAAATCTAACCATTCATATTTAACATTTTCACAAAACTCTCAAAGAAATATGAGAAAATATGACTATACTTAGATTAATAATCAACACACAACAACCTTGACAAATCCCCTATTTATAGAGTTTTTAGGGAATCCAAAACATTACAATAAGCAACAAAGATAAAGTTTTCTTCTTTTTAACAGCTACCGAAAGGCTTTGCTCCTTGCTCACAGAACTCCAGTCTCAAGTCAAGAGAGAAGAGCCATGGCATACCTTGAGTCAAATCAAAGCAAAAAGGTTTTCCAAATTAATGGAATTTGCAAGGCTTAATAAAGTATTTGATGAATGAGTTGAATTGAAATTTTTAAATTTGAATAATAATTTTTATTGATTTTTTCAAAAAAAAAAATTTTTTTAAGAGAAAAAGATAAAAAAAAAAAAAAAAAACAAAGCTTTAAATTGGAAGATAAAAGCTCACCAAGTGAGAAAAACCAACAGCTACAAACGCTCTGGTGCTGAAAAAGGAACCCAAGTGAAATGGGGCACGTGGCGCGCTTCAGGTGGATGAAGAGAAACAAATGGTACAGCTGGACCCACAGAAACACGTGGCAGATTCTTATTCGCGATTAGAAGAAATGGTTGGCCCGCTGGGCTCTTGCACGTGAAGAAACTCGCCCTGTGAGAGTGGCGTGCACGCCAAATGCGCGTGGGACTGGGAAAGCTAGGGTCCGCGCTTAACTGTGGTCTGGATTGCGCGTGGAAATGCGCGAAACTCGCACCCGGATTGGCTGGAAAACGGCCTGAGGGGCGCTGGGCCCCGCGTGGTGTTCTGACGAGTCCGGAAATGACACGTGGCAGCGTGGGTTTGGCTCGACTGACAGCTTGGGATGATTAATTGGGCCTCCTTTATTCAATTTTGCTTTTAATTGTGCCCAACGTGTAATTTTCCTACAAATAAAATAAAATAAATTAAAACTAAATATTTTCAAAATAAAATGTTTTGAAATAAGTTCATGAAAATATTTAATTAAAACGTAATTTATTTTGATAATCATGAACAACAAAAGTAAGTGCATTTCCATGCACTTATCACGGTGCAAAAAGGCCTACAATAAAAAAAAAAAAAAAAGGGGGGGAGGCGGTGGATTATAAGAGGGAGAACATCAAAGGAAAAAAAGAATAGTTATTACTAGGATAATTGTAATCCAAATAAAAAATATCTACAAGCACCGTACCAATTCAGATGACCGTGTATAAAAGGAAATTTAACCCCAGTTATAGACTGTTTAACCCTAGTTATAAACTATTTTCATCAGTAAATTTTAATAAAGTGTATAAAGGGATAGAATGTTCACTAAAATCTAATAATGAAAAATCGTAAAGGCATATCAATTATGGATGGAGAACATATTTGACTTTTTCAACAACAACACCACTATAATTAAAGCAAACTTTGATTGATTGAGACTAAGAGATTTATAGCAAAAAAGTTACCCTGAACATCATATAGAACTAATTCTAGCGGATTGAACATATAGTCAATAGGAAAGCATGCGTAGATCGCCTTTGTTATTACAAAATAGAATATATATATATATATATATATATACACACACACACAATGATAAAACGCAACGTCTACATGACTAAAACAACATTGCATTTATTTTAGGGAGGAAGTGGCAAATAGACCAAAAGTGGGAGGGAATAAAAATAACAGTAATTGGCCTAAACGGTTTCTGAACTTTTTACAAGGTAACCATTTGATTCCTATTTTATTTTTATTTTTTGGCCAAAACCCTGAATTCTTAAAATGTTGACAATTATAGTCATTTTCGTCTAAAACCGTTAAATTTCTAACGGAATGAGTCATGTGTAATGTATGTGATCTAATTTAAGAGAGTGTTTTAGTAATATAACAAAAAAAAAAAAATTAACAAAAATTAAAAAAAAAAATCATAAAAAAATAGAATTTCTTTTGTCTCTCTTTCTCTCATATTTCTCTTTATTTGCTCCCCTCGGTTCTTATTCCACAATCAGTATGGGTTCAGTCGAGGGAGGAGCTTGCGGATCGATTTGGGAGGCCGAGAGAGGAGCTCACAGAGAGATTTAGGCGGTGGTAGGGGTGCTCGCGGAGGGATTTAGCAGTGATGGGAGGCTAGATGATGGGCGGTGCTGCTCGCCGTGGGAGACTAAGTGCTGCAACAAGAGGACGATTGGTGATGGTGATGGAGCTTCCCACGGAAAAAAGAAGTCTAGATTGACATTCAATACTAGAATGCAATGCAACCCACGCCTTTCCATTTCAATCCAGAAAAAAGAAGAAAGCTTTTAGGGCATCTCCTACCTATTACACTAAAATGGTATAACTGTCACATCAAACAGTAAATTTATCTTCAGCACATTACATCATTTCTAACACCAATATATATATATATTGATATTAGAAATGATATATATATATATATTGGATGTATATTCTTTTTTCTTTTTATCTCTTTTTATATTCCTTTTTATTAATTTCATACTATTTATTGAATTTCGCCCATATATAAATTTTTTTCACATATTGATTCAATAAAATATATTTTATTATTTAACAAAGTCACAAAATAATAAATTAATAAATTACACCTTCTTAACTAAAGTAACCAATATATTATTGATATATTAATTAAAAAAATTATATTTCACAAAAAGTTGTGAACTAAATGTTCAATTTAATAACTAAACATAAAAGTAAAAGAGAGAGAAAAAAGTATATTGATATTCTTTCAATTATCTGAATTAGTATATTCCTCCCATAAGTGGTCAATTAATACATTATAAAGTGCAATGTGAGCATCTTTATCCTTGATTTGTCTATACCGAGTAAGGAACTATTGAAATCGGGTATTTTTATCTATCACTATTTGAACTACTGGAGCTGATGCTTCCATTACATCTTCAATTGGTGCATCAAGATCACGTTCATTCTCAATGATCATTTTGTGCATCATAATATATGTTGTCATTATGTCATGTAGCATATATTTTCTCCAAAAACGTGCCGATCTCGCCACAATTGCAAAATGTGATTGGAGAACTCCGAGGACACGTTCTACGTCTTTTCTACAAGCTTCCTGCTTCATGGCAAAATACTTTTTCTTCCGACCCTGTGGCTCATGAATAGTTTGCACAATAATGGACCATTTTGGATATATACTATCAATTATATAATAACCTATGTTATATTGTTATATTACATATCGAGCGGGAGGAGAAATACCTTGAGCAAGATTGGAAAAAAGATGAGATGACTCCAACACATTGATATCATTGTTGCTGCTCAGCATACCAAAATATGTGTGCCATATCCAAAGATCATAATCTGCCACAGCTTCGAGAAGAATAGTTGGGGAGCCACTACGACGTCTTGCATATTTTCCGGCCCATGCCATTTGACATTTATTCCACTTCCAATGCATACAATCTAGACTGCCCAACATTCCTGGAAAACCACGCTGTTGACCAACATAGAGTAGCCTGGCAACATCATTAGCGGTAAGTGTTCTTAGGTACCGCTCGGTAAATTTCTTCACAACAGCACGACAAAATCTCTTCATGCTTTCAATTGCCGTTGACTTGCCTATTTTAATGTATTTGTTGGTTGCATCTACTGGTAGACCATATGCCAACATCCATAACACGATTGTTACTTTCTGTAAAGCTGATAATCCAAGTCTACCAAGCCCATCACTTCGTTGTTGGAAGTAGTTGTCATGACGAAGGAACAAACTTCGAGACATTCGATATCATTAGCGCAATGGCACCATCGTAGAGTGGGTTATCAGAAAAATAATCGTTGAACAGCTACTGATCTGCGGTTTTTCGATCGCGATGGTGCACTACATGACTTCGAATCGAGCCAACATGTGTGTCGCTTGGTTGTTTTGTTGATTGAGATAGTACTCGATGATCATGTTGTTTTCAGCAATCGCACCGTATATCGCTTCTTCTTCCGCAATAAGATTACCTGTCACTAATAGCTCATCATCATCATCTGAAGATGAAGTTGAATATGATAAATAAGATGGACCTCCGAAATTGAAAATTCATTTTGCAAGTGAAAAAAAAAAGTATGATAAGCTAATAAGAATGAAAGAAAAGCAGGAAATGAGAAGGTACATTTTGAAACAACAATGGTGTATGTTATTTTTAAAAAAAATAAAGTATGATAAGCTGATAAGGTTGAAAGTTTAATATGACGATTGTGATGATAATTAAATCCATCCTACCATTTAGTTTAATAGTCTAGATTTTCTTATTCGAACTCATTAGGAAAAACTGATGATATTCTTATTTGAATTTATTCCTTAACTAATTTCGTATATGAATTTATTGAAGAATGTGTAAAGCTGATAAGATTCTCATATGAATTTATTGAAAAATGGGAAAAGCTGATAAGATTCTTATATGAATTTATTCATTATCTAATTTCGTAATTCATTGAAGAATGGATAAAGCTGATAAGATTCTTATCTGCATTTATTCCTTATATGATTTCGTATATGAATTTATTGAAGAATGGGTAAAGCTGATAAGATTCTTATCTAAATTTATTCCTTATTTGATTTCATATATGAATTTATTCCAAAATAGATAAAGCTGATAAGATTCTTAGCTAAATTTATTCCTTATTTGAATTCATAAAATATATAAGTTTTGCTATAAATAACATCCATTAATCCAATTCAAAATGCACCCACTAATTTTCTTTCACCATTGCACTTCTTCAACCATCAACTTGTGAAAAAAAATGTTTACCCGAACTACTGGATGCAGTGCTGATGAAGACTTGCTCCTATGTCAAGTTTATTTAGAAATTTCTCAAGACCCCTATTATGGGTGTGCACCAGTCTTCGGATCGGTTCTGGTCTCATGTGGAAGACGTGTACAACAAAGCAAAAAAAGAGTTGTGGGAGTATCGTAACAAAAGATCTGTGTAGGCTCGAATTGAAACTATAGAGAAAGTTATAAGGAAATTGAATTCCTACCTCAAACAAGTTGAAAATATGAGTGGTGCTTCATATCAAGATATTGTGAGTATTTATTAAACTTATTTTTGTATTATTTCTATCAGTCTGAATACTTACTACTTCTTTTATAATAATTTGCAGTTTGTTTGGGCAAAAGTGTTATTAATGCAAGATCCCAACTTCAAAAAAGGTTTCAAGTTTGATCATGTGTGGAATATAGTTAAGGATTTTGAAAAATTTAAATATAACGTCACCAACGTAAGACAAGCTTCTCAAGCAAAGTTTGAACTATCCCTCATCAGAGTTAGACAATCCAACGTCAGAGTCTTCTATGCCAGCATCTCCTGAGCTGCCATCATTTTCTCTCAATTTGTATGATGACAATGTTGGTGGTTCTTCATCCCAATGCCGCGTTGGGATGAAGAAAGCCAAATTGAAAAGAAAAAATGATGAGCAGCTTTCATTTGTCATCAATAGCCTTAAAGAAGAAAATCGACAGCTTTTAGATATGTGGAAACGGACAAGCTTGGACAGGCAGCAATAATTGGAAATCCAAAACAAGAATTTTGCCTTGAAAGAATTTAAAGAAGAAAACAAAATTTTGTTACAAGACTTGAATTCGTTCAATGATCCAATCATTCGCGCATATATTCAAGCTGAGCAAGCACGAATTTTACAAAAAAAGAGTCTCAACAACAACAACCTCAACTGCCTCTTCTTCTGCATCTAATGCATTTGACCAATATTACAACGATATTAGAGCAACTCCAATCAATCTGCCAGAATATTAAATTGTTGGTCTAGAAGATGTCTTATTTCATTGCTCTATGTTATGAATTTTCTAGTTTTTTTTTTTCTTAATATTATGTAATTTTAATTATTGTCAGTTTGAATGCATGACTTTTTCTAAATTATGCAATTACATTTCGTATTATTTACATATTAATTTTTCATCATGTTAAATTACCTATAAAAGAAAATTAACGATGTAGGACACAAAAAAAAAAAAAAAGTTCTTTCTTTTTTGGTAGCAAAAAAGAAACAAATTTGTTAAGAAATATGAAACTGGGGTAATAATAGAAAAATAAAATATATTTTGGGCTCTTTGTGAAAGTAAAAAAAAAAAAACCAAAGAAAAAAAAGGGAGAAATGGTGTTGAATGAACCGTGGAACAGCAAATTTCACACCAAAATGGTGTGAAAATTGCTGCTGGGTCCACACCATTTCAGGCTGAAATGGTATGTGGTTGGAGATGCCCTTATAAAGCTTTGATTTTTTTTACCTTTTGCTGTGGAAGAGGTTGCAAAAGCCTAAACTTAAATAAATAAATAAAAACCCTCCAACCCATCGCCATCGCCACCACTTTTTTGCCGACCTTGTACTATTATTCACCCTCACTTGCAATCTCCAGCTTTGTAATGTGATTCCTATACCCAAAAAACGCAAAAATTACATTTAAAAAGAAAAACAAAACAAAACACGTTGAGGATACACAATGAGTGTCTATGTGAACTGTGAAGTAAGCAGGAGAGCATGTTTGGAGTTTTGAGTCTCTGCTCTATTTCGTTAGTTCTTGGATTTGGGAAATGGAGTTCTCCTTTTCCCTTTTCTTTTTTGTTTCCTTTTTATATATTGTTTAAGATTCAATGGGTATTTTGGTCTTTTAACTGAAAAAATCATCATGTGAGGTGATCCCGTTAGAAACTTAACGGTTTTGGACAGAAAGAACCATCATGGCTAACATTTTAAGAGTTTAGGATCTTATTGACTAAAAAAATAAAACATGGCTAAACCGTCACCTATTAAAGAGTTCAGGGACTATTTATGCTAATTACTCTAAAAATAAAGGATTATTTACGTTTTGATACCTTATATTTTGCTTTTATTCATTAAGTATACCATGCTTTTTTAACTTTTATATTTTTATACTATTAGATTATGCTTAATATATAAATTTATATTATTTGTCAGTCAACACTTAATTTTAATCTTAAAATGCCTAAATTACCCTTAAAAAGAAAGACTATAATTATGTATTATCAAAAACATTCTAATTGCCAAGCGGGCAAGAGAAATTTAACTTTATAATTTAAATTAGAATTTCTTTAATCATTTTTAATTTTAAATTCAAGAATATTTTGGGTATTTTAAATGTAAAAATTAAGCGTTAATAAAAAAAATGTATAGATTTATGTACTAAATGTAATATAATAATATAAAACTATAAAAATTTTAAAAATACATAATTGTAGTTTTTCTTAAATTTAAGGGTAATTTGGATATTTTAATATCAAAATTTAGTATTGATCAATAAATTATATTAATTTATATATTAAGCGTAACATGATGGTATACAAATGTAAAATTTCAAAACATAAGGTATATTTTCTAAATAAAAGTAAAATATAAGGAATAAAATCATAAATAACCCAAAAATAAATAAGCCAAAAGTTTTAATATAGTAGTAAATAGCATATTTAAGTGTAAATATGAATTTATGCGCGTCGGACAGCCTGAAAATATCCTCATCTCCCTCTTCCTCTCTCTCTACAGACTGGTCGGAGTCATCATCGCGCCGTAGTCCCGTGAACGTCGTCATCAATCGCTGACACCGTCACAAGCCTGTTTAAACCTTTTGATTTAGATGTATCTTGAGAACTTGACTTGGCAACGGGTTTAAACTTTCTTCTTGGTGTTGCCCTGCTAATGGCATCTTGAAAGCGTATGGCTCTCAGCTGATTAAACTGAGATGTAACAGTGAAGTCTCTCACTTGAACTCAAAACCTGCAGCCAAGATACAAGCACAAGGGCAAAAAAAACCAAATTACCAAATCCTAACAGTCATTTGCTTCATTAAGTTTCCTAATTAAGGAATTAGAAAGTTAAAATTTCAAGTTGTAGGTACAAAATAAAGTGGGCAAGCAACTAGCCTGCACAGATTGTTAGGGACACGTAAATCTGACCAGCAAGATAAGATAACACGGTAGAGATTAGGAATTTCTCAAGGAAGACGATGGTCTCTGGTCATTTTATTGAGTAGAAAGACATTCAAACAAAGCTGAGAAATGGAAAACAACAAGATAAACATTTCCAATAAACAGCAACAAACCAAATAAACATTTCCCAAAATCACCCCCCCCCCCCCCCCCCCCCCCCCCCCCGAATAGCAACTCATCACCCTTTTATACTGCCCATTCCCTGACAAGCTACTAACGAGTAAACAGGTACAATAACAACCTCTTCTAACCATATTCTAACAGCCCACTAACCAAACTAAGCTTCCCAAGCCCATCAATAATGACTCCTAACAGAGATGTTATAAAATGGCATGACAAACGTGGAAAGAGGTTGTCTCTCCTTTAGATACTCTTACAGCCCACTCCCTCTGTCCCATGGATCTCTCCTTTTCAGAAAGAGGTTGACTGGGGAGGGGAAGGGTTATAGAGGGAGAGGATGGCACGGGATGCGGTGGGGGGACGATCGCCACTGAGGAGGATGTTGGAAAATAATTAAACATGTGGGCCTACATATGTAATTAAATGTGTATTATAGGCTATCTTAAAGTTAAGCCCATTTAAAGTGGTCTAAGTAAGGTTAATTTTTATTATTGGACTTTGGGCATTAATTATAGTATGGGTTTCTTATGTGTAGAGGCCTATTTCATATTTCTATTTTTATGATGGGTCAAAATAGAAATATGAAAAGAAAATAACTACTGCAGTTATTTTAAAAGGTTATGGTCCCCAATTCATACGATATATTCATTATTCCTATTCTCTCTGACATCCCATCATCAGGAAGAATACAGAGATTCTTCTCTAAAGAAAATCGTATTGAATTGGAAGATCCGTAACCCATAATCGTTTCTTTCTCATGGATCAAGGTACGCTTCCGCTTTTACTCTCTTGATGATTTGACATGGTGGATCTTGGATAAATTGGATTTTCTCCATGAAAGATTTAGGTTTCTTATTCTAACAAGTGGTATCAGAGCCTTCTCCATGTTAAACCATTAAGAATTAAGTTGTTTTCCTAAATTAGGTTTGGTTTTGTTGGATTTAAGAATGATTATGGTTATGGATTTTTTGATTTTGATTTTCTTTAAATTTTCCGATTCAACCCTTTTGGAAAAGAATATATGAATTATATATTTCTTGAAATTAAGCATTTATGTTTTCCGGTTTTGATTTTGAGAAAGAAAAAGGATTTCTACTAGTTATTTTTTTGATATTATTTGAATCAATTTGGAGTTGCCTTGCTGCCATGGCTGGCGGCTGCAAAGAAGGAAGAAGAAGAAAAGAAAAGAAAATTAGGGTTTTCTGGGCCTTGAGCCCAATTTCTTTTCTTTTGGGCAGGGCTAGATTAGGATCCGGATTAGGTTGACCCGACCCGGTCTAGTCCCAACCCGGCCAAGACGGACAGTTGACCATTGACCATTGACCGTTGATTAAAAAAATTTTTTTTAATTAAATTCAAATTTTGGTTTGTTGGTTATATTTTTTGGATATCTAATATTCTAAAATAGATTAATTGAAGCAACATGTTACCAAAGTAACCTCTCTTGTGTAGATTAATTTATTTGAAATATTAAGATGGTTGTGTGTGTGCAATTCATGCGGATATTGACCGGCCCAAAGGAAGATTAATATTTGGTCGAATTGCATGTACACTTGTGGTAATAAATATGTGACAATTATAAGGTATTCCATGTGAATAATAAGTCGATTAAAAAATTGACCTATTGTTTGACAGGATTTATTGTCAATATTTGATTTCTACATCAAAAGTACCACTTACAAGTTAATATTTCTGTCCGAAGACTAAATATTAATGTTGTGCTAGGTATCTTGTGATGGGATCAACCATTATTTGAATTTATTGATTATATGATATGGATTCTTATGTGAACATATTATTTTGCTTGTTTTGTTCTCTATTCAGTTAGTGCATCTGCTTCTACTATATCTGCTAATGTCAATTCCATCCCCATACTAAATGGGACCAACTTCAAGGATTGGAAAGAGAACGTCATGATAGTTCTCGGGTGCATGGATCTAGACCTTGTGCTAAGGATTGAACGACCTGCTGACCTTACGGGCATAAGTTCCACTAAGGAAAAACGGGACATGGAAAGGTGGGATAGTTCAAATCGCATGAGTCTCATGATCATAAAGCGTGGAATTCCAGAAGCCTTTAGAGGCGCTGTGTCCGAAAAGGTTACTACTGCCAAGGAGTTTCTTGAGGAAACTGAAAAGCGTTTTGCTAAAAACGATAAGGCTGAAACAAGTACGCTTTTGGCGAGCTTGATTTCAATGAGGTATAAAAGAAAAGGAAATATAAAGGAGTACATCATGGAGATGTCTCATCTTGCTTCAAAACTAAAGACACTAAAGTTAGAGCTGTCTGAGGATTTGCTTGTGCATTTAGTTTTGATTTCGCTTCCTACACAATTCAGTCAATTTAAGGTCAGTTATAACTGCCAAAAGGACAAATGGACTCTAAATGAGCTCATTCTCATTGTGTGCAAGAGGAAGAAAGGCTAAAGCAAGAAAAGACCGAAAGTGCTCACTTGGCAAGTACATCTAAGGACAAGAACAAGAAAAGGAAGAATGATAAGGAAGCTACAAGTGGTCCAGCTTAAAAGAAACAGCAAAAGAATGAAGATGAAGAATCAAGCTGTTACTTTTGTCACAACCATGGACACATAAAGAGGGAATGTACCAAATATCATGCTTGGCGTGCAAAGAAAGGTACACTTCTCACTTTGGTTTGTTCTGAGGTTAATTTAGCTTTGGTACCAAGACACACTTGGTGGATAGATTCTGGTGCTACTACTCACATAAGTGTGTCTATGCAGGGTGACCTAAGTTGCCGACAGCCAAATGATGCTGAAAGATTCATCTATGTGGGCGATGGCAAATCGGTGGAAGTTAAGGCTATATGAAATTTTAGGTTATTATTAAAGACTGGATATTATCTGGATTTAATAGAGACATATATTGTACCGTCATTTAGATGGAATTTAGTTTCTATTTCTGCTTTGGACAAATTTGGTTATTATTATTCT
>CM046370.1:20145937-20614705 GCA_025413025.1 Ficus hispida
CTAAAAAACTCGTGTAAAATATACCATAATGATGACATCAAGTATATAAAAATTTAAATAAAAAGTACTAAAGAATAATTAGCCTGAATAGCCCATAAACTATTTTAAAGGTGACGGTTTGATCCCTGTTCTTTTTTTTTTTTTTTTTTACTGAAATAACTTTAAACTCTTATTTTTTGACCGTTATGGTATTTTCCATCTAAATCTATTAACTTGCGAGAATATTTTTAGTAATCTAATAGTAATTAATTTAACAAAAATTAAAATATCATAAAAAACAAAAAAGTTTCCTCTTCTTTCTCTCTCTCCTCTCTCTTCTTTTCTCAAAACCCAGTTCGGGGTGGATGGACGGGGGAGGAGGGGCAAATAAGATCAGAAGGAGAGAGGGGTTGGAGGGCATCGGGTAGGGTGGGCATCTGCGCACGGTGGGGGAGGGGCCCAAAAACCCAAATCGTGAATTGGAAGGGGGGGGGGGGGGTGAACGGAGGTGGGAGGGGGGGACCCAGTCACAGGGTGAGGGGTGAATGGAGGCGGGAGAGGGGGCAGGGACCCGGTAGCGGGATGGGGGGCAAACAGCGACTAGAGGGGGGCAAACGGTGGCTGGAGGGGGGACGGCGAAACCGAGAAAGGGAGTAGGAGGGCTTAATCAGTTTAGTAATATTCCGTTAAAAATTTAACGAATTTGGATGGAAAAAATCATAACGGAAAAGAAAAAAAAAGAATTTATGATCATCTCAATAAAAAAAAATACAGAAACTAAACCATCACATTCTAAATAGTTAGGACTATTTAGTCCAATTATTCAATACTAAAATATCCCCACATCTTTTTCTCTTTCCCTCTCTTCTCTCTTTCTCTGCAAAATCCTATGTCTCTCTCTGCCTTCCCCCTCTCTTTGTAATTCCGCCTCTCTCTCTCTCCCCCAGCTCCGCCGTCCATTTCTCTCTTCATTACCCCAAGCCGCCTTCGTTGTGATCTTCGCCTCACCGCCATCGCAATTGTGATTTCGCAATCTCAGCCTTGTCGCCGCCTTCGTCATTTCGCGATCTCTGACGGTGGAGATCGGGTCGTGTGGAGGAGATTCAGGTGCGGACGAGATCGCGGGCGACGCCGAGCTCTTCCTTGGCCTTTCTCCCCACTCCAACGCCGGTTTCGTCTGCGGTAGGCGCCGATTGGAGCGACGTGGAGGAGGAGATTGGCGTCACAGATCCGTCGGCAAGAGTTAAGATATCGGAGAGCTTCAGCAACTGAGAATTATTGCTGTGATTGAGGAACTCCGCTCCGGGGTCGTCCAAATCCCTAGCCATCACATCGTAAAGCTAAAGAATCTGTAACGTTTCTGTGGATGGTGTGTGAAATTTAGGTAAAATTTTCTCGGTAAGCAAACGAGAAAGGAAAAATGAAAACTAGCTTCGCAATAGCGTCAAGTCAAAACCGGTCAAATTGGCATTCCTTGTTCCTGGCGGGCAAATCAAAGGACTCGAAAACCAAATACAACGGTAGCATTTAGCATACCAGCTACGTAACTATTTTTTTTTGAGCTTAGAGGTAAAGAATTTGAACTCATGGTGTTGACATATCGGTGATATGATGCAACACTCAACAGAAGCGATATTATCATAGGATATGCAGCTTAATTTTCATATTGCAGATACTACCTAGTAAATCAAAAGAAACGGTCTAGGAAAATCGAGGATTTAATCTGCTAACAAGCATCATTGTACAAGAAAGTACACTTTTTAATAAATGGTCAAAACTTTTGCTATATTTTTAATATTAAATTGAAACAAATGACTTGCAGACATTAGACAGGAAATCTGTCAACATAAACTAGTAGAATTTTGCTTGTTTTACCTTGCACAGAGTTTCCTATGGCATTGTGGCTTATCATCATGTCTAATGAAACTAGATTTCTAAACATTGCTTCCTAAAGTCTACTCTTTGCATTTTGCAGACACATTGTTTTTTGAGGGGTTAAAATGCATGTCTCGTAATTTTGAAACTTTGGGTATTGCATAAGTGCATAGAGCAAGAGAAAGTAAGAAAAAGGCATCCGAAGACAGAAAGAAGAGAGAGAGAGAGTTAAAAAAAAAAAAAAAAAAAAAAAAGAGGAATTTAGAGCTAAATAGGCTTTTTTTTTTAGGATTTGTTTAATAAATGGTCGAAGTTTTTAAAAATGAGTTAAAAAGCCCATTTTTTCTAAAATAGTCAATTAATTTTCTAAAATGTTCAATCAGTAATTGACCACGTAATATTATTAATTTAATCAATCAGTTATTGGCCGTAATTAGTAGTCACTGATTGCATAATGTAAATCACCAATTTTAATAATCAATTATTAAATGACTATAGTCAACTACTTATTGATCAGATTTGAAAAAAATGAAAAACGGTCATTTTACTTAGTAAAAAAAAAGTTTGGTCATTTATCAAAATTGAGTTATCAAAAAATTCCACTTCGCCTAATTTTCCCCAAAAAAAAAAGAAAGGGTGAGAGTTTTACACAAGTGTATCATTCGGTGTAGTGTGTAATTGAGACTTCTATGGATAGGTAAGTACATATTACATATAAAATTAGCCGTTATTTAAATAATTACTCGTACTATAAACAAATCACGTATATGTTTGTAAATATAATTTTAGTTATATATATATATATATTTTTATATATATGAATAACATATCTTACTTAAACAATGTGTTTAAATAAAAAAGAAAGGTTGTTTCAAATTTTTTTTATTCAATGAATCGTATCTAAATAACTTGAAAAAAAAAATTTTGCTACCAAAATTTCAA
The DNA here is from genome assembly GCA_025413025.1 of Ficus hispida. Classification (NCBI taxonomy): domain Eukaryota; kingdom Viridiplantae; phylum Streptophyta; class Magnoliopsida; order Rosales; family Moraceae; genus Ficus; species Ficus hispida. The sequence goes on from CM046370.1 coordinate 20,148,734, forward strand.
TTTGGTAGCAAATTTCAACAGTTTATAACCAAAACTTGGTAGTGGAAAGTGGCAATTGACGACAATTACGTATTTTGTTAGCAGAATGCACCTTTTTGCAATCAAAGACATGTTTTAGTAGCGGGATGTGTTTAAAGTTAATTCTCCTTTTAATGCTGATGTTTGATTTTTTGTTTTAATTCATCATTTTATGGGAAGGGAGTATTGACAAAAGGAAATATATTACCGTTGCTTGGGATAAGTGTGTCGTTCTTAGAAAAAAAGGGGGGTCTCAACATTCGTCGTTTGACCACAGACGACGATGCTTTTCTTAAAATGTTTGCTTGGCGCAAGGTGACTCAGAATTCTCCTGCCATTACTTTTCTTAAAGATAAGCGTTTTCATAACTTCTCGTCACCTAATCCAAGTTCTCAGTACTCTTTTATTTGGTCTACTCTCAAAATTAACTATGTTTCCATGCTTCCGAAGGTTATTTGGATATTTGGTGACCAAATGAAGCTTGATTTCTGGCGGCTAATTGGCTTAGCTATAAAATTTATAACAGATTGGGCATCTTGGAATCCAAACATCTGCAGGCCAAGTTAGCGGATTATATTTAAGGAGATATGGTGATAATTCTTGATTTTTTTTTTTTTTTTGGGGAAAGATTTCAAGGAATTTTGGAGATAGTGATGGAGTCTGGGTTAGTACAAACGAGGGGATGAGGTCTTTTGGAAGTCATGTCCTAATGGGACTACCACTGTTAAAGGTATATATAATGATTTGCGGCAAAGAAAGGCTGAAGTGGACCGGGGAGACTAAGGATATTGTTTGGCTCCCTACTCTGCAGTTAAAATTTTTATTTCAGTTTTTTATTTTTTTCTAAAAAATTAATAAAATTTGTAATTAATTTTTGAAAAGTCAATAAATTTTAACATAAAAATTCCATCCTAAACTGGAACACCAAACGCACTGTAAATTTGGTGTAATAATGTACCCCACATCGATTCCTTCTTTTGTGGCGCATGTTGCATAGACGTGTTTCTACGGAGGATAATCTCAAGAACATATGGATTCACTGTGCTTCGAGGTGCTCTCTTTACAGAATGTGGGCCGAGGCATAGCATTTAAGGGCTGATGAGGTTATATCTGCCTTTTGGATTTTCTGGAATTTATTAGCAATCAAGTCGTTAAATTTCTGAATTCTACCTATGTTTCCACCATCTTAGATTCTGTCGAGGAGGCGGAAAAGCTGAGTGGATGATGCATGAGCAATAGGCTGAATGATCTGTTGATCCTTAGAAAACTGTATATTCAAGGGAAGATTCAGAAAGCTTCACGTATTATTATAGTTCGTTGGATATCCATATTTTTCTAGTCAGATAAAAGTTCAGAACTAATGATGCTGCGAATGGTAGCGGCGGCCAGCAGCTTGTGGTGCTATTTTCAGAACTTATAAGAGTTTTCTGGAGAGTTTGTTTTTCCATTCCACTAGGAATTGACTGTACTTTTTGGGAAGAGCTTCTTGGATTGATCGGTGCAATTTTCTTCGCTTCTAGACATGGCTGGAGAAAGCTCTGGATTGAAAATGACTCTACCTATGTCGTTGATATCATGCAGTCTCATAATACAAGACTAGATGGTTGTTGGCTCTCAAGTGTCTCCAAACTATGAATATGCATATTCACGTGTCTACATTGAAGGGAACACAGTTGCCGATAAATTGGTTATTGAAGGAGTTAATAGACAAGAAGCTGCTTGGTGGTTCACCGCCCCCTTTTTTCTGCACGTTCTTTGTTGTGCACAACAAAGAGGGATTACCTTATAGATTTTGCTCCTTTTTTTTTTTTTTTTTTTTTTTTTTTTTTTTTTTTTTTCAGTTTTTCAAATATGGATCATGTACTCTTTTTTATTTTTCTGTTTTTCCCATTAGGTTTTCTTGGAAAGCATTTTTTAAGGGAGAAAATTACCTAAATAATGGTATTTTTTAATCTATTAACAAACATGACACATATTCCTCATTTTCAACTAGCATGCCACAAATTTTTATTTAATTTTGTATCATGTTAGTCTAGTATTAAATTTTTATGTCATATTAATGTAATGATCTTCAAATTTATGTAATTCAGGTGTTTTTTCCTTGTTTTGGCTTTTCGGTTTGGAGCTATCGCTTTTGTCTTTTAGGGATTTGCCTTTCACAATACGTATTGTTTGTGTTGTTTTATGCTCTTTTTTCGTTTTGCTCCTATTCTAGTTGTTTCTTAGGGCCTATTTGGTTTCTTAGGGCCTATTTGGTGCTAGATATTTGGATGATATTTTATCATTTGGATTTCAAAATTCTAATTATGCATCAAACTTTCTCTCTTTTCTATTTTCAAAAACTCAAACTTTAAAAATTCATAACTTTCTTATTTTAAATCGAAATGAGATAATTTTTATGTCAAAATACTAGTAATATATTTTACTATAATCTTCCAATATATATTTTATCTTGTCAAATTGATTATTTTGAAAACATTTAATTAATTATCTCAATCCAAAAAATTTCTATACTATTTGGTGACGTAATTTTTAACAATTAGAAAACATTAATAATGAATAAATTAAAAAATAAATAAATTTAATTTAGTTTGTTTTATCTAATGTATTCAGTCTTCTTTTCTTGCACATTAAAAAAAAAAAGGCATCACATTATAATACTAAACGTGCAAAGCACATAACTACTTTTTTATAATTAAAAAAATGATATATGTTAGGCTTAAAATGGTTTAAATGGTTGTAACTATTCACTTAAATGCTCTATTATAATTAGAGGTGGGAATTTGGGCCACCCGGCCCGGCCCGAATTTTTGCAATATAAGCCCGGCCCGGCCCGCGGGTTTAGAGCAGGCCGGGTCGGGCCGGGCCTAATTTTTTAAAATTTTATTTAATTTTATTTGTTATTTGTAATTTTTGAATAAATTTGTATATTTTTGATAATTTAATAATTTATCTTAATATTTTTAATTAAATATTACTAAATTGAAAAATAAATTAAGCACATAATAAAAATTATAAATTTTATTAAAAAATAAGGATACAAAAAAGATTAGATGATTGTGGCTCAGCACGTATACGCATGGATAATCTCATTGATAAGTCTTTCCTAACTATCAAGCCCTATGATGATAGATTCAAAGCTGAAATTCTACTAGAAATCTATCACAGGATTGAACCTCCGGATAAAATCATCTGCATGCATGATTTGCTACAAGATTTTGGTCAGAGACTTGGCAAATGCAGTAGGTTGTTTACAGTGGAAGATGCATATCATGTCCTGAGCAACAATGAGGTAAGCGTAAAAATTTATAAATGTTGAAGTAATTTGTTAAAATGTTGCATAAACTTAAATTAGGAAAAAAAAATCAACGTTAAAAATAGTTTCCTAATTTGTAGTTAATTAATAAAGCTTTGATCTTCTTCCTCTTACGCTTTTAATATATATATAATATAATATTAATATTTAATATATATAATTTTTTTAATAAAAATTTAAAAAATAATTAAAATTTTAATAAAATTAATATATATAATTTTAAATACCGGGCGGGCCGGGTCGGCTCATTGGATTTAAATATTCGGATCGGGCCGGGCTGGCCCGCCGGGCCTAAAATGAGAGCCCGGCCCGCCTCTTAGTATCGGGCCGGGCTTTTACCGGGCCGATAAAAGCCAGGCCGCGGACCGGGCATAAATTACGGGCCGCGGGCCGGCCCGTTTGGCCTGGCCCAAATTCCCACCTCTAATTATAATATATCATGTATTATTATTGCAAATTCTCACTAAAAATTGTGTCTCTTTTATAAAAGGTTTTAATCATTCAAATCTATTTATGTTTTAGTTGTAACTGTTTAAGGCAACTCTTGAATATTTTTACAACATTTATAAATGTATTTGTGTGTTGTTCATCTATCAATCATTCAAAACAACTATGCAAGCATCAAATTTTTACTTGTGAAATTCCTATGTTTGAAAGTAACCAGACTTCTTCCTGCAATACATCTCTCAAGTAATTAGTACGCATTAATCTCTCTCTCTTTATATATTTATATATATATATATATAAATATTGGTTTCTCTATCTAAAGTACAAATACACCGACACAAATATCTTTATTTGATATATTTCTCTTACGCACACAAGTACAGAGAAGGCCTTAAAACATGTGTGTGTGTGGAGAATTGGAAGAAGAATTTGATATTTTCTTATTAAAAATATGGAAGTTGTTGTTTTACTCTTCCGCGAGATTATGAGATGCTTATAACTGCTATTTTTTAGATAACCCACAACAAATTATATTAGTTATTAATTATTTATTTTTTTAAGAAGTATGGCCCCTTAATATCATTGCTTTATAAAGATATCCTTACTGTTTTTTCCCCTTCTAGATTGTTAATTTGTAAGATTTTTTTGCGATTGCTATTTTTTTTTACGATTTTTATATTAGATATGTTGTCTAATATATCGATTTTAATGTACTGTAATTCTATTATTTATCAAGTTATCATTATTTAATCTTTTATGATTTAGAAATAAATTATCTTGCTTCACTACCAAAACAAAAATTATCATAATACAACATAAATGGCCATCTCTCTCTCTCTTTTTTTTTGGGACACTATTAGCTTGGATACTTTTTTAAGAAATAAAAAATATATATGTAATAAAAACTACTCTTTTGAACTTTTAGATGTATATAGATACTCAATTAAAGACAGTTGAAAGTTTTAATCAACCTATATTAATTATAAAATCTACACTATTAATTACTATGATATATATAAAACACATGCAATGTACGTATATAAACTAGTATTTTTAAAAGGATAACTATTTACTAAGAGTAATTGGCTTAAATAGTCTCTGAACTCTTTTAAAGGAGATGGTTTGGTTTTTTTTTTTTTTTTGTGCAGAAGTTATCCTAAACTCTTTTTTTTTTTGGGCTATTATGGTCTTTTCCATCCAAATCCATTAATTTTTTAACAGAATATTACTGAAATGATTAATTTTTATACTAAAATGACTAAAATACCCTCTCATCTCTCTCCTTCCCCGCCTACCCTCTCTCTCTCTTTCTCTTTCTGTTTTCGCCCACCCCCTTCCCCCTCTCTCTCTCACGGTCTGGCCCCCTCAATCCCAACTAGGTTGGCCCCCCTTCTCCCCTCTCTCGGTTTCGCCGCCCCTTCCCGCTTTCGTTCGCCTCCTACCCCATGACTAGGTCCCCCCTCTCGCCATCATTTGGCCTCAAAAATCTAGGTTCCCTCCCCTCTCATTGCTGTTCGACCCCACCCTACGACTAGGTCCCCCCTGCCTCCATTCGCCCCCCCCCCCCTTCCCGCCTTTCCAATTCGTGATCTGGGTTTTTGGGCCCCCTCCCCCACCGCGACCCCAATGCCTAACCCACCCTACCACGATGCCAATACCCAACCCACCCCACCGCGACGTTGATGCCCCTACCCCCACCATGACGCTGATGCCCCCTCGCCCCTTTCTTCTTCTAATCTGGTTTGCCCCCATCCCCCACCCCCTTTTGGATCTAGGTTGGCTCCCCCCACTCGCGCCGCTATCGTCACTAAACTCATGCCCCTTTCTTTCCATCATAGATAGCCACCCCCCATCCCCCCCAACCCCCGAACTGGGTTTTTAGAAAAGAAGAGAGAGAAAGGAAATGAAACTTTTTTTATGATTTTTTTAAATTTTTGTTAAATTAATTACTGTTAGATTACTAAAATACACTCACAAATTAACAGATTTGGACGGAAAAAACTATAACATTCAAAAAATAAAAGTTTAAGGTCGTCTCAGCAAAAAAAAAAAAAAACACAGACCAAACTATCATATTTGAAAGAGTTTGGAGACTATTTAGGTCAATTATTCATTTATTTAATGATCCTTGATTTTGTTATCCACTAATGATAAAATAATGAGTAATCCTAAATAACCCCACAGGGTTATAGCCCATCCCATGTGGCACTTGTTGTATAATGGGTCTCACAGTTTTTTTATTCTTTTTTTTTTTTTTTTTTAATCTAAGTTGCTTTGCATGTTTTTTCACAAGAATCCAAGTGGCTTTTCCTAATATCAATATTTTAATGGGTCAGCTTAATTTCTGCACTTTCATATTTAATTTTTAAAATTTTTTTCTGGTAATGTTCTTTTCTTTTTCAAAAAAGTTAAAACCTTTTTTTTTTTTTTTTTTTCATATCAATAAGAAATAAGCTTTCCTTGATATATCACATATTATTTTTGGTCAAGACCCGTAAATCGTACATATATAGATTATGAAATAACAATAAACATATATATTTGGCTAATAACTCTAAAATAATAATTATCCATGATGTTTTCATGTATGTTAAGGGTCACTACCATTTTGCTCGTTGAAATTTTAAAACTCTCATTCTTCCCTTGAACTTTGAATTTGACCTCATTTTACGCCTTCTATCAAAATTTGAGCTGAAAATACACAAAAAAAAATAGGAGAATTAATTTTATTAGCACATTCTGTTAGAATTTTTGTTAAAAACAAATGGAAAAAGACTATAAGACTGCACTTGACTTACATTTTTTTTGTCTATTTTTAACTGAAATTCTAATAAAAGAGATAAAATAAGGTTAAATTCAAAGTTTACGAGGTAAAATAAGAGTTTTAAAAGTTCAGGAGAACAAAATATAAGTAATCATAAAATTCAAAAAGTATAAACAAGAATAATCCTTATTTTATTTTGAAAAAGAAATGTTATTTTTGTTGGACAATATGCTATGTATGGTCGAGTACTTGAACCTCCACTTTCAGTCACATGAATGGGATAAATATTATTAAAAAAAAAGGTGAAATCTGCACAGCACAAATAGTAAGAAAAGTTGTCTGATCATCAGTGCTACCAAACTAAACTTGAAGAAGATTTTAAGATCATTTAGTTCCAACTAAGAACATAATTAATACGAAAACAAAATATAATGAAAATACCTAAACAAGTTTTTGCAAGACTAATCAAAGATAAGCACGATATTAAACTGATAATCAGCTGAAAAGGAGCTCATGAATTGATTCCTACAAGACCAACTGGCAGCTCACTACTTCATAATAACACGTCGTTAGAAGCAGTAGTTACTGAAAATCTACATATATATATATATATATATCGTACTACATCAAAGATCACAAGTACTGAGTTAGGTTAATTCGATTAAGTTAATTAACTACTAATATTTGAACAAGAGGAATAACAATACCAGGAACACGAAGCAACCTTCAGCCCCTGCTCACGTTATCACCGCGTGCCAAAATAACAAGAAAGAGAGTCACAGAAGGAGATGGAACTTCCTTAATCATATATACATATATATATATATATATATAGAGAGAGAGAGAGAGAGAGAGAGAGAGAGAGAGGATTGCTGAACAAATGGGTACTCACCACCTGTATCTGAAACTTTCACCTTCAGTGACAAGCTACAGATCATATGAAACGTAAGCAACATATATTTGACTAGCTTTTGTCGTTCTAATTAAGCCGCGCACGATAAATATGTTGTCTGTAAACACTGTTCTATGATAGACGGCCATGATTTTAATTTATATTGACATTGTGTAGTAACTCAATGGCCTTACCTGCCCTTTTTTTTTTTTTTTTTTTTTTTTTCCGTAAAACAATGATCTCTCCTTTAATCGGCATCCCCGAACTAAAACAGCTTTTAAAGTCACAAAATGTAACTTCTCAAAAACAGAAAAGAATAACTACTTCTTAATAAAGTTTAAAATTTGTGTTAAGAGTTTAGAAAAACATTGTAAACTTCATTTTTAACACTTTTATTGCTTATTAAGATTTTTTAAATCATTCTTATTTATTAAGAGAATTAATCTTGCTAGCTCATTCTATTAGAATTTATGCTAAAAACAAATAAAAAAGATCACATGCATTTAACTTATCTTTTTTTGTATGTTTTTAACTGAAATTTTGATAGAATGGATAAAATAAAGTTAAATTTAAAATTTTTTTTTAAAAAAAAGTGAGACTTTTTAAAGTTCAAATAAATAAAGTGAGAATGATGATAAAATTCAAAAAGTATAGATAATAATAATCCTTATTTTGTTTATAAAAGAAAATGTCATTTTAGTTGGACAGTATGCTCTGTCTAGTTGATAATGAGACGGCTTAAGAAGCAGTTGTAACTGAAAATCTACACACACACATATATATAATACTACTGCAAAAAATCACAAGTACTGAGTTAGGTTCATTCGATTAAGTTAATTAGCTGCTGATACTTGAACAAGAGGAATAACAATACCAGGAACACGAAGCAACCTTCAGGCGATTGTTGACTGATCATGTGAACAAAGAGAAACAGAGCAGAAGGAGATATGGAACTTCCTTATAATCATAATAAATATATGGTTTATTTACATTTTTATATCTCATATTTTGCTTTTATTTAGAAAGTATATCTTATATTTTGAATATTTACATTTGTATACCATCAGATTATGCTTATTATACTAACTTATACCTTTTTTCGGTCAACACTTAATTTTGACCTTAAAATGGCCTAATTACCATTAAAAAGAGCAACTACAATTATGTATTTTTATACCATACATTTTGTTTTGATTAAAAAAGTATACAATGTATTTTGAAATTTACATTTTCATATTTTTATATTACATTTAGTATATAAATCTATATATTTTTTCAATCAACGCTTAATTTTTATATTTAAAGTACCCAAAATATCCTTGAATTTAAAATTAAAATAATAAAAGAAATTCTAATTGTCAATGTAAAATTTTAAAATACATTGTATATTTTTTAAATCAAAACAAAATATATTGTATATAAATGATTTGAGTATTTTAAGGTCAAAATTAAGTGTTAACCAATAAATGATATAAATTTATATATTAAGACTAATATAATAATATACAATTGAAAATGTTCAAATATATGATATATTTTTTGAATAAAAATAAAATATAAGATATAAAAATATAAATAACCCTAAATACATACATACATATATATATATAAGAGAGAGAGCACTACTTCACCCATCGATACTTGCCACCTGTATCTGAAACTTGCACTTTAATTGACAAGCTACAGACATATCTTATAAAGTCTGAGGAATGGTGTCAGTTCCGTAAACAACATAGTTGACTAGCTGGCTTTTTTATATTCATAGAGGTTAGAAATCTTGGCATGAGATAACCATATTCAACTAATAAATTTTCATTATCTTGAATATATTTTAATCAATCACTGTTGATTTGAAAGGTCTCACGCTGAAGTTGTTCATTACACGACACAGATCCATGTAATTTTCCTCTCTTCCAATATCAATATAAAAATTATTAATGTCACCGGTACTTAACAGACGGTAACGATCATATATTTCCCCTGTTGGACCACTTAAGTAACCCCCTGATAGATTGGACAGGTTTATAGGTTTTTGAGAACCAGCCTATGGCTTGCTTATTAGGCTAAGTTCCCACTGCTATAGAATTCAAAGTAGTTTACTTGCTTGCTTAGCTTCCCTCCTCTTTCCCCTGGAGATAGGAAAGTTCTGGGATTGACTTGCTTCCTCCATGAGATTGGCTAAGTGTGCCCCGAGGTACACTATATTCCATGTCTCACGATCTAACTCATCGGGTGAAGTACAGATTTTCGTGGGACAAGCACATCCTGACACATGGCAGCGATACCAATTGAGCTAGATAAGATATCTTGTCTAACCAAAGACCAAATACTCCTTTATCACCCGTACTGCCAGGGCGAAACGCACCACAGTGTCTTTCTGGTGGTTTGATCCTCGTACGGTTATTACCTGGAGCTCTGATACCAATTGAGCTAGAAAAGATATCTTGTCTAACCAAGGACTAAATACTCCTTTATATACCAATTGAGCTAGAAAAGATATCTTGTCTAACCAAGGACCAAATACTCCTTTATCACCCGTACTGCCAGGGCGAAATGTACCACATTGTCTTTCTGGTGGTTCGATCCTCGTACCGCAGTTATTACCTGGAGCTCTGATACCAATTGAGCTAGAAAAGATATCTTGTCTAACCAAGGACCAAATACTCCTTTATCACCCGTACTACCAGGGCAAAACGCACCATATTGTCTTTCTGGTGGTTCGATCCTCGTACCGTGGTTATTACCTGGAGCTCTGATACCAATTGAGCTAGAAAAGATATCTTGTCTAACCAAGGACCAAATACTCAATTGAGCTAGAAAAAATATCTTATCTAACCAAGGACCAAATACTCCTTTATCACCCGTACTGCCAAGGCGAAACGCACCACATTGTCTTTCTGATGGTTCGATCCTCATACCGCAATTATTACCTGGAGCTCTGATACCAATTGAGCTAGAAAAGATATCTTATCTAAATAAGGACCAAATACTCCTTTATGGTCTGTTAACACAGTCCTGTGATAAACGGTCATTTTAGTTATGTTAGTGTGTAGTAACTCAATGGTCTTAACCTTTATTCATTTATTTATTTATTTATTTTGTGTGAAACAATGACCTTCTCCTTTAATCTGCACATGCAAATTAAAAAAGTTTTCAGCCAAAATCACATAACATCTTTAAAAACTTTATTTTTAACTTTTTTATTACTTATTAAAAAATGTAAAATCCTTCTGATTTAATATGTTCTATTAAATATATATATATATATATATATATATTTCAATTGCTTATAAAAAGTCTACTTTTTACTCTTTTTCTACCGATTCAAGCAAAAGCAACAACTCTACAAATTATACCCTAATTTTGCTTGCTTAAATTAGATTTGGTCCAAAAAAAAAAGGGATAATTATCGTTCTTAAGGTAAGTTCATATTAATCTTTATCAATTTAAGTATGGAATGCTCACATAAAAGCAAACCTTATATTAAACATAAAAATTGTCTTTGAAATACTTAAAACAACTCATTTTAAACTTTTATAAACTGATTTGGAACAAACGCTTATTAAAAATCACATCAAAGATTTTAATTATGTCATTAAGCCATTATTAAACTTTAATTGACCAGTAAACACAATTTATCTTATGGAGTTTAAGATAGATTGAGAGGAGAGATGATGGTTTTAGAATGCTCATTTATCAATTAGTTAATTACTTATTAATTATAGAAAAATTAGTGGTAAGGTATTAATAAAAAGTAATAGAATGATTATGGGATCCATTTCTCAAAGATTAAAACTAGGTTTGGTAAGAAGGAAAGAAAATAAGATGGAAAAGAAAAATAGAAGTGAAAGAAAATAAGAACGAGGGAAAAGATTTTGTTTTTCTTTTATGTTGTTTGATATCACTATGGAAGGAGAAAAAATAAAAAGATTATGTAATTACTGTTGTACTTATATATATATTATTTTACTTTAAAAGCATGGGCAAAAAAGTAGTTTTGATAGTTATTCGGTAGATTTTAGTTTTCCTCCCAATTTTAGAGGAATAAAAAAGTGGAACCCACTACAATCTTTTCCCCTCCTATTTTTCATTCCATTCTTTTTTCCTTCTCACCAAACGATTAACTCCATCAACTTCCCTCTACTTTTCTCTCATCTCACTTCCTTCCCTCTACTTTTCTACCCTACCAAACATAGCACAAGAGTGTGCTTAGTAGGAGAGAAAAATGGGAGGAAACTTGAGTGGAGTGATTAGTTAAAAAATTTTGACATTCATAATTGATTGATAAGAGAGAGAAAATGAAGGAACGTATTAAGAAAGGAGTTCAAAATTTTTCAAAGCACCATAATTTGATTATTCTAAATGAAAGAGATAGTTGTACGTATTTTATACCAAATACCACTGGAGAAAGAACTACACCCTCCTTTTTATTTTCCTCACTTGGGGAATCTACCATTTCCTAACTTTTGGTGATACTGGGATCAGAAAGAGCGCCAAGCCTCTTCGGTTGATTCTGACATAACCCGCACTGTTTACCCCTCCCATCTGTTGGCTCAGTAATTTGATTTAGGACCGTAGTCGTCGTTTGATCAATAAATTTGTATTTAGATGGTACTTTTAAAAAATTAAAAACTAACATCTAAATGTAACCCATAACTGGTACAATATTTACTAAAAATTTGATTATTCAAGATGGCAAAATATTTCGCTCTCGTTGGCACCATATTTAAACCTACTGTTCAAAAAAAATTTTACAATCTTTTTTTTTTTTCCATAAAAATTTAAATTTATTATTGGAGTTATGGGTTTTAATCTATTGATCTAAACGGAGTCTTAAAGGTACGCTATTTCCATACTCAACTTACAATTTCTGTAAATGTAAAACAAAAAATTTGCATGTAAATCATGTCGTGTGTGTAACTGAGATTATTTGAGGAAAACAAAAAATTGGAATGATGTCACTGTGGCATTAGCACGAAACATAACACCCCATTAAATAAATATGGGATAAAAGAACTATGGTTTGACTGCGAACGCGTGACTAATTAAGGTTTAGAACAAGAATAAGCTCCGTTTGGAGTGAAAGTTTGAGTTGAAGTTTTAAAAATATTTTGATTGAAAATTAATTGAGTTTTAAATATGCGTTTAGTTGAAAATGTATTATTTGGAATTAAAAAATATAAAAACTTGAAATGCATTTGGAAAAAAATAACTTGAAATGCATTTGGAAAAAAATAACAATATTATTGATTACGTTATTCTATCTTTTTTTTTCTTTAAATCATCTCATTTTGACTTAAAAAAAAAAGTTATCTTTAAAGTTTGAGCTTGCATTTGGTGTATAAATGGGAGTTGAGTTTTTTATATTAGAGTTATTTGATTTTTTAAAAACTACATTTTTTTTAACTTTTTAGGAAAAAAAAACAAAAATGATATGAGATATTTTAATTTGAACATGAACACCAAACAAGGGCTGAGCTTTTTGAAGACTAAAAAGAGATATTTTAAAAAGTGAATTGCTAACTTAGTTTCCTTTTAAAAGAAAAAGATTAAAAAAAAAACTTTTAAAAAAGTACATTTAGAGATGTTGTCCCAAACGGGTCAAGTATTTATTTTTGCTTCTTCCTTTTATTGGAAAGGTTACGTAGAGACCTCTGAGGTCTCTACGTACATACCTTTTTTGACGTTAAGATTTATCGAACGTTCAAATGTTATTGTTACGATATTTATCATGCACCTAACTCACACATCATTCTCACTAACTCTTTCCGTCGCCGATCTTTCTGCCGCGACGGACGCCGGCGACTCATCCCGACGCCGACCCAACTCAGCACTCCGCCCACCCCCACGCGGTCGCCGGCGACCCTATTTTCTCTCTTCCCTTTTCTCTTCTCTCTCTCTTCCCTCTCTCTTCCCTCCTCCCGCCCCCACCCCGGCCCCCCCGGTCCGCCTCCCTCCCCCGGCCGCCACCCTCCCCCGGCACCCCCCGACGACCCCCCCTCTCTCTTTCCCTTTCTCTCTCTCTCTTCCCCTCTCTCTCTCTTCCCCTCCCTCCCGCCGGCCCCCACCCCCGGCCCCCAGCCAGCCCCCCGGCCACGCCCCCCTCCCCCGGCCTCCCCCACCCCCGACGACCCCCCCTCCCCCGGCCGCCACCCTCCCGGCCCCCCCCTGTCGCGATTTCGCAAAATCGCGAAATCGCGAAATCGCGAAATCGCGATTTTGCGAAATCGCGCGAGGGGGGGGGCCGGGGAGGGTGGCGGCCGGGGGAGGGGGGTCGTCGGGGGTGGGGGGAGGCCGGGGAGGGGGGCGTGGCCGGGGTCTGGCTGGGGGCCGGGGTGGGGCCGGCGGGAGGGAGGGAAGAGAGAGAGAGGGGAAGAGAAGAGAGAGAAAGGGAAAGAGAGAGGGGGCGTCGTCGGGGGGGTGCCGGGGGAGGGTGCGGCCGGGGGAGGGAGGCGGCCGGGGTGGGGGGAGCCGGGGTGGGCGACCTGGTGGGGCGGGGGAGGGAAGAGAGAGGGGGAAGAGAGAAGAGGAGAAAGGGAAGAGAGAAAATAGGGTCGGGCGACGGCGTGCGGGCTGGGCGGAGTGCGGAGTGGTTGCCGGTCGGGATGAGCGGCGTCCGTCGCCGGCAGAAGACGCCGGTGACGGAAAAGATTTAGTGGAATGATTGTTGAGGTTAGTGCATGTAAATATCGTACACAATCAATTTGAACGTTCGATTAAATTTAACGTCAAAAAGTATTACGTAGAACCTCAGGGTCTCTACCGTACTTCCTTTTTTTCATAGGCGTTAATATAAAAAAAAGTTTTTGTTTGTTTTGTTTTTGTTTTTGTTTTTTTTAATTTTTGTTTGTTTTTGTTTTTTTATTTTATTTTTGTTTAGTTTAGTTTTTTTTTTTGTTAAAGCATAAACGGAACAGATGATTATTTAAGAGGAAAAAAAAACACAAAAGTAATACTAATATCTTTTCTTCTTCTTTTTTTTTTTTTTTTCAAAATAATCAAAATTCAAAAGACGTCAAATCAATCAAAATTCAAATGATGGACTACTATCGCCCCCCCCCCCCCCCCCCCCCCCCCAAATAAAGGAATAATGTGGGTAATCGACAAAAAATGGAATCTTAGGATTGATCATGATAATCCGGAGATTAGCTGCGTAATCTACGCAGGAACAAAGCTGACAATTCCTTCAAAAGAAAGCCGTAAATATGGCCGATAATTGCTCAAATTCCTCCAAAAGAAAGCCGTAAATATGGCCGATAATTGCTCAAATTTGTCGGAATCAACACGTGATTTATGATTTAATTTGATAGCCAAATCTTTGACATTGGCCTCTGTCGTCCTCCTTTTTTTGACCATTGAAGCCGTAACTATCGGAAAAAAAATCTTTGCTTTTGTTGCATGATTTTCACATTGTCGACCGAATACATTTGAACGAATCTCGCCGCGGAGTCCGAGACAGGCAAAATTACAAAAGTAAAAGTTATAATGCCAATGTAGGGCATCGAGTTATTAATATTTCAAAAGCTGCATTATTCAAATTGGCAAACTTTCCAACATTTTGGAATTTTCTCTTCTTTCTTTCTTTCTTTGTGGGGTCACCGGTTGAGAAAAGAACTAGCAAATTATCTTGACACCATGTTCCTCAACTTATATGATTTCTTAATCGTGTTGACCTCATTGTCAGTATTCATACTATTATTTTTTTCCCCACGAATAAAAAAAGTTTGATATCTTTTTTATCATTTTTGTCGTTGAAAAAGACAGCTGCAATATGATATCAGAGAAGTGCACAGCAAAGTTCCATCGTCTATATAAATATATGCACAGAAGGTAATTGCTAATTTGGGATTGTGGAAAATTGGACAGAGATGTGTGGAGCCAACTTGCTGATGTTCGGGTTTATTTTCTTCTTCGGCTCACCATGAGAAGGATATATAGTAGTAATTCAAGTGGTATTTGTCTTGCTCCAAGGATGACTTAAATTTTATCAGTTTTTTTTTTTTTTTGAAATGTAACACCATTTCCTTGGTGATAGGGCCTTTATTCTTTATACTTCTTTCTTACTTTGTCACGAATCTCGCCGCGGAGTCCGCGACAGCCAAAATTACAAAAGTAAAATCTATGATGCCAATGTAGGGCACCCACATATTGAGCATAATCTGCATCTACGGTGAAAAGCTTCACCAACCACCCCCCCCCCCCCCCAAAGCCTTTCATCTGCCAGATTTTTTTTTATATTTATTTTTAATTATTTGTTTAATTTATTAATTAATTTATAATTTTATGAGGTAATTTGCATGATAACTGTCATGTACAAATAACATTTCAGTTATTCAATTATATCGTAATGATTTAAAAATAAACTGTATATGATGAGACACTTCCATAGATTTACTCTTTATTTTGTTTTGCTTTGTTTTTGTTTTTCAAAACAATCAAAATTCAAAAGATGGACTAATATCTTCTTTTCTTTTTTTTTTTTTCTTTTTTTCCGCCTTTTGAATAAATGGGGTAATCGACTAAAAGAGGAATCTTAGGATTGATCATGATAATCCGGAGATTGCTCCGTAATCTACGCAGGAACAAAGCCAACAATTCCTCCAAAAGGAAGCCGTAAATATGGCCGATAATTGCTCAAATTTTTCGGAATGAACACGTGATTTTATGATTTAATTTGGTAGCCAAATCTTTGACATTAGCCTCTGTCATCCTCCTTTTTTTGACAATTGAAGCCTTAAGTGTCGGGAAAAAATCTTTGCTTATTTGTCGGAATCAACACGTGATTTATGATTTAATCTGTTAGCCAAATCTTTGACATTTGCCTCTGTCATTCTCCTTCTTTTGACAATTGAAGCAGTAATTATCGGAAAAAAAATATTTGCTCCTGTTGCATGATTTTCACATTTTCGACCGGATACATTTGAACGAATCTCACCTCGGAGTCCGGGACAGTCAAAATTACTAAAGTAAAAGTTATAATGCCAGTGTAGGGCACCCACATATTGAGCATAATCTGCATGAAGTTATATATATTTCAAAACTGCATTATTCGATTTGACAAACTTCCCAACATTTTGGAATTTTCTTTTCTTTCCGTCTTTCTTTCTTTCTTTCTTGGTGGGGTCACCAGTTTAGAAAAGAACCATGCTTCTCAACTTATATGATGTCTATTCATACTATTATTTTTTTTCCCCCAGAATAAAAGAAGTTTGATATCTTTTTTCTTTTTTATCGTTGAAAAAGACAGCTGCAACATGATCTCAGAGAAGTGCACAGCAAAGTTCCATCGTCTCTATAAATATATGCACAGCAGGTAATTGCTAATTTGGGATTGTGGAAAATTGGTCAGAGATGTGTGGAGCCATGCAACTTGCTGATGTTCGGGTTTATTTTCTTCTTCGGCTCATCATGAGAAGGATATATAGTAGTAATTCAAGCGGCATTCGCTGCTCAATACTTGATATCTTGCTCCAAGGATTACTTAAATTTTATCAGCTTTTTTTTTTTTTTTTTTAGTGACAATATAACACAATTTCATTGGCGAGAGGGCCTTTATTCCTCTATACTTCTTTCTGACTCTCTCACTAGTCATTATTACTATTTTAACTATGATTATCATGTAGGAATGAGTTTTTTGTCTTTACAGGTCGAACATATGTAACTTTGTATTTAGGTTTATGTTATAAAATTGAATTGATTTACATGTAATTTTATATGTAATGTGATACTACTTGAAGCTTTTAGTGATATTGACATGTAAAATAAAAAAGAAATCTAAGTCCCATATACACTACTACAAAAGGTAGATTACACGACAGAGATTACACGACGGTTCCAAGAAACCGTCGTGTAAACTTGACTTTACACGACGGTTTCCATGGAACCGTCGTGTAAAGTTGTGCGAATCGCACTTTACACGACGGTTTATTGAAACCGTCGTGTAAAGTGTAACATTACACGACGGTTTCAATAAACCGTCGTGTAAAGTGTGTTGTAAATACGTATTTTACACGACGGTTTCAATAAACCGTCGTGTAAAGTGGGATTCGGACACACTTTACACGACGGTTCCATGGAACCGTCGTGTAAAGTGTTTTCGAATCACACCTTACACGACGGTTTCAATAAACCGTCGTGTAAAGTTTGTCCGAATCCAGCTTTACACGACAGTTTCAATAAACCGTCGTGTAAAGTGTGTGCGAATCACACTTTACACGATGGTTTATTGAAACCGTCGTGTAAAGTGGTTTTCGAATCACACTTTACACGATGGTTTATTGAACCGTCGTGTAAAATACATATTTACACGACGGTTCCAAGAAACCGTCGTGTAAAGTGTGATTCGCACAACTTTACACGACGGTTCCATGGAAACCGTCGTGTAAAGTACACCTTTACACGACAGTTATAAGAAACCGTCGTGTAAAATTTCAATGTGTATTATTAATTTTGTTTTTCCAGCAGCCCTCATTTTATCTCACAGAACTATCGCGCAGCCGCGAAAAATATCGCAGAAACCTGCCAATCCACGTCTCCTCTACTACGAAACAACATCTCCTCCACAGAAACTCGCGTATACTGAATATTTGTAAGTATAGTGATTATTACTTACTCTTCTTTTTAGTTATTCGATTTTTATTGACTTTTAGTAAATGTCAAAAATGGTATATTTTTTCTTCTTCTTGAAAGAATGATTAATTATTTGTTAAATTTTTTCAATAGCTTCATATATATATATATATATATATATATATGTTGTGGGTTTAAATGCAAAAACTTGATTATTGAATAAATTGTATGATATATTTAATATCGATTTAGGTCGGGTTCTTGGAAATGGATCGAAAATGGATGTGGGCTAATAGATTGACAAGAAAATATCGAGATGGTGTTGAAGAATTTTTATCATTTGCGGAAATTCACATGAACAATGAAAAGATTCGATGTCCTTGTGTGGATTGTGGAAATCATAGATCTCATTCAGTTGATGAAGTTAGAAGACACTTGCTTGCCCGTGGGATTATTTGTTCGTACCAAACATGGTATTTACACGGTGAAATGTGTTTTAATCCATCATCGAAGAATAAAGCGAAAGAACCTATTGTTGAGGAAGATGTAGGAGATAATTTGTTTGATATGGTTAATGATTTGGAAGAACAGTTTGTGCATCGTCCGAAGTTATTTGAAGCAATGGTGAATGATGTCGAGATGCCCTTGTATGACGGGTGTAGTAAATATACGAAATTGTCCGCATTGGTCAAATTATGGAACATGAAGGCATCGGGAGGGTGGACAAATTCTAGTTTTACGGCTCTTTTAGAATTTCTAAGAGAGGTTCTACCGGTTGATAATAAAATACCCTCTAGTATGTACGAAGCTAAGAAAACATTGAGCACTTTGGGAATGGAATATGAAAAAATTCATGCATGTCCAAATGATTGCGCCCTTTACCGAGATGCGTACGCGGATTTAGATGAATGTCCGGTTTGTAAGGAATCAAGGTGGAAGAAGGGCAAGAATCCAATGATGTGCAGTAAAGGTGTGCCGGCAAAGGTGTTATGGTACATTCCTCCGGCACCACGTCTGCGGCGTTTATTCCATAATGCCGAGCATGCCAAGAATTTGACTTGACATCATGATAAACGTGTTGAAGATGGCATGCTTAGACATCCAGCAGATGCACCACAATGGAAGACCTTTGATGCCGATCATCCTGAATTTAGTTCGGAACCACGGAATCTACGTCTTGGTTTGTCGGCGGACGGAATGAACCCACATGGTAATATGAGTAGTAGGCATAGTACTTGGCCCATCATACTTGTCAACTACAATCTCCCCCCGAAGTTGAGCATGAAGCAGAAGTTCTTGATGTTGACATTATTGATATCAGGTCCTCAACAACCAGGGAATGACATTGATGTGTACTTAGCACCACTAATCGATGATCTAAAGAGTTTATGGGAAAAGGGGATCGAGGTTAGAGATGCGTTCCGTTAAGAGACATTCACACTCCGTGCAATGTTGATGTGGACAATTAATGACTTTCCTGCTTATGGTAATCTATCTGGTTATTCAGTCAAGAGTTCTATCGGCTGTCCTGTTTGTATGAAAGAAACATCTTCTATCCGATTGAAGAATGGTAAGAAAACCGTTTACCTTGGTCATAGGAGATTCTTACCACAAAATCATCGATACCGCAAACAGAAAAAGGCTTTTGATGGTAATACAGAAGAAAGAGCCCCTCCGCCGGTTTTGACGGGTGAAGACGTTTATGAGATGGTTAAGGAATTGAAAGTGGTTCTCGGGAAAAGAAAGCGGCGTAACAACGATCCCGTGGTTGATGGACCTTGGAAAAAGCGGTCAATCTTCTACGAACTTCCATATTGGAGGACACTTTTTGTTCGTCATTGCTTGGATGTCATGCATATTGAGAAAAACGTTTGTGAATCAATTGTGGGCACGTTGCTAGACATTCCTAATAAGAGCAAAGACGGTGAAAAAGCACGGTTAGATCTTAAGGAATTGAAGATTAGACTTAACTTGATCCCTACGAAAAAAGAGAATGCAACTTACTTACCTCCGGCGAAGTACACGTTATCGAGACAGGAAAAAAGAAAGCTTTGTGAGTGGCTGTCTTCTGTTAAAGTGCCCAACGGGTATTCTTCCAACATCAAAAGGTTGGTGTCTATGAAGGATTTGAGGCTGATTGGAATGAAAACACATGATTGTCATATCTTGATGCAACAGTTATTACCGCTGGCATTGCGAGGAGTTTTAACGAAGGATGTGAGATTCGCAATTACCAAATTATGCTCTTTTTTCAACTCGATATGCTCTAAGGTAATTGATCTATTGACACTAGATTTGCTACAATCAGAGTTGGTTAAGACGCTGTGCTTGCTTGAGAAGTACTTTCCACCCTCATTTTTTGACATAATGATTCATCTAACGGTGCACTTAGTCCGGGAAGTGAAGCTATGTGGACCGGTTTATTTGAGATGGATGTATCCTTTTGAAAGGTACATGAAGGTTTTGAAGGGTTATGTCAAGAACCGAAATAGGCCAGAAGGATGTATAGTAGAAAGCTATATTGCAGAAGAATCGGTCGAATTTTGCTCTGAGTATTTGTCCACCGCGGAAGCGATTGGGTTGCCAAAGACTACAGACATTGACTGGAAAGGACTATCTGTCGGTATTCCATCTTCGGTAGATCGAGGTGAATGGGAAAAAACTTGTCTCTATACCTTACAAAATAGGGTTGAAGTTGAGCCCTTTATTGAGGTTCACCTACAGGAATTAAGAGATAGAAATCCAAGAAGAGGAAGAAATGAAAAGTTGCTACAAGATGAACACAATCGGACGTTTCGTCAGTGGCTACGAAGACATGTCTTACAGAATGACAGCTTCTCGCAAGAGTTAATGAATCTCGCTCGAGGACCATCGACCGTTGTTACACGTTATACGTCATACTTCGTCAATGGTTATACATTCTACACTCGCGAAAGAGATGAGAAGCATCCTGTTCAAAATAGTGGTGTTAGTATCCGAGCCAAGTCTATGCATATTTCATCTGCAAAGGACAAGAATCCAGTTTATGGAACTATGAACTACTTCGGTTTCATTGAAGATTTGAATCGATACTGTGGGTTACATGTAGCACTCTTTAAGTGCAAATGGGCCGACAATAATTATGTAAAGATTGACAGTGATGGCGTCACAGTGGTGGACTTTAGACGATTGGGATACAAAAATGATCCATTCATTATGGCATCACAAGCAATCCAAGTATTTTACACAACGGATCCCAACGATTTAGAGTTGTCCTTAGTAGTGCCGACGCAGCCAAAATTTATCCATGGCCAAGAAGATGAGGAAGATTGTTCCGACATTCCTCCTTTCACACAGGGATTGCCACTGATAGAGGAGATTGACGAATTCGATGATGATGTTTCCCACTTGGTTCGACCTGATATTGAATGGACCCGTGTTGAGCAAGCAAAGAGAAAAAAAAAAAAACTTGAATATGTTATGCCATTAATTTATTTGGTACAACCCATTACTTTATTCATATTATAATTGAAGATATATAATATAATTATTTTGTCATGTTTATTGCTTTATATTTTGATCCCAGCCACTACGGTACATATGAAAAAATTTTGTAAACAAAACAGGGTTTTTAGGCGATTAAAAAAACATGGATATTAAATGACCAATCAAGAGATAAGACGACGGAAAACTGAAGAACCGTCGTCTAAGCGGTGGATTACACGACGGTCCTCTAAGGACCGTCGTAGAAGTCAGAAGCTTACACGACGGTCCCACGTGGGACCGTCGTGGAATCCCCACATGGGATACCACGACGGTCCCCCGGGACCGTCGTGGAATCGGCAATTACCTGGCGGATTCCACGACGGTCCCACATGGCCGTCGTGGAATCCCCAAAATTGGGGGATTCCACGACGGTCCCCCGGGACCGTCGTGGAATCGGCCATTACCGGGCGGATTTCCGTTATAAAATCATGTGGGGAAGCTGCACGGAATTTTCGTTATGATCTGTACAAGACGTTTGTCGAGGGATCTTTAACAGAAGAAAGCATTTGGACACGGCCGCAAAAAGTTATTGACAACTACCCTAATATCGAAGAAGAGGATTGGGTGAAATTCGTGCAGTATAGAACATCCTCACAATTCCAACAACTATCTGATCGTGGAAGCGGAATAAGGACAAACAACGAATACTCATCAAGAGGAGGCCGAGACGGATATAGGAAGCTCAACCAGGAAATGGTATGTCAATAAAACGTGTTCATACTAAATCATATGATATTTATAGAACATTATGTCCTCATTTATACTAACAATGTGCCAATTACAGTTTAAGAAGACTGGGAAATGGGAAAAAAGAGATAGTTTGTGGCTTGAGCAACAGATAGGCCCTGATGGAGAGTTCAAATATCCAACATGTCAAAAAGTTAGCGATTTGATAGTAAGTTTACTAACTACCAATAAATTTTTACTCACTAGTATATGTACTTACAACCCTTAATCATAAATGAGTTATGTTAATTATCTTGTAGATGGAGTACAAGACACAGGAGAGCCAAGGCACTTTCGAATCAGTTGGCACTAGTGATGTGTTGTCGCAGGGATTATCTAGACCCGAACACAAAGGGCGTGTCCGTGGCCAATCAAAGTTCGTAAAGCCGTCTCAGTACTTTAACCTAGATCGAAGTTCGAGTAGGAACGATGAAGTACAATCAATGAGACGTGAAATA
Organism: Ficus hispida; assembly: GCA_025413025.1. Lineage (NCBI taxonomy): Eukaryota > Viridiplantae > Streptophyta > Magnoliopsida > Rosales > Moraceae > Ficus > Ficus hispida. Next base: position 20,171,449 of record CM046370.1, read on the forward strand.
GATGAATTAAAGGTGTTGGTGCGTGGTCTATGTGCAAACAAAGATGTGACGCCGTCGGTTGATCCCAACAATGTGCCAACCGTGGACCAACACAACAGCTTTAAGGCTAGTTGCTCTGCTCAAGAAAAACAACATGGAGTTTTGGATCCGCCGACCATGGCTGTCGAAAGTATGGAGTGTAAGCTCTATATTTTTGATGAAGTGCAGGGTGGATAGTTGCTTGTCGTGTTTGGAAGAGCATGGCTAGAGAGCCTTCCAACCGATACGGTGCATGGGATACCACTGGGGAAGGGAACGTGCGGTGTCAATCAGTGTGCCAAAATTAAAAGATGGCACAATTACCTATACCGACGTACGAGGCAACAACTGTGGAGGATGCTATTAATGGATTTGTTGCTTGGCCTAAAACATTAGTCGAGCTCGACACGAGTATGAACAAGGCGAGTCGAGGGCCTAGTCATGTTCCTGACCCAACATCTGGAAAATAAAAACGCCAAAAAACGCTTCAAAAGAAGACCATCGATTCTCGGACAGAGGTACAACAAGGTGTGCAACAACAACAACCTTTGTTCGACTTTAATAACATGAACTCGGCGATGAGGCCTTTGGCTTTTTATGCACATAGTTCCATGCGTCAAGGTAATCAGATTGAGGTCCCAATACCATCCACGATCATGACTTTTGAAATGCCAGTATTTCTGAGCTTTGAAGATATTTATGAGTTCATTAATTTGCAAGAAATCAGTGCAAATTGTATATTAGTCTACATGAGGTACGACATTCTATCTCTAAAATTTGTGTAATCTGGAAATTCTTCTATATCTAAGGTATAGTAACAATTTTGATACGCTTATATGCAGATATTTGGAGGAACTATGTAGGATTAACGGGCAAGCTGAGAAGTTTGCATTTGTCTCTCCAACCTTGATCTCACCGGTGAGAACAGATACTAAAGATGCTGGCATAAGAGACCGAGCTGACAATCTTATCAGGTTTTTGCGTGACGGACCAAAAGGTCAGATTTATCTTGTGCCACATAACAGAGGGAGACATTGGGTTTTGGGAGTCATTGACCCATGGGAGGACTTCGTCCTTTATTTTGATCCTCTTCGAGAGAAGAAACGAGACGATTTTACAGAGCTAATGAATATGTAAGTCAATTTTAAGCACGGTTAATTTTCTTTAATCTTAATTATTATATGTATCTTAATTAATTAGTTTCAATTTTACCAATTTGCTAGGGCCCTATCGGATTGGAAGATTATAGCCGGTCAAGGGATTAGAAGGAGACAAGACTATAAAACCATAATCTCGGACCGTCCTTGTCCTCTCCAAGAGGGAAGTGTTGAATGTGGTTATTTTGTTTTAGGTTTTATGAGGGACATAGTGTTGAATGGTATTGACATACTAGAAAGTAAAGAATTTTATACTTCTAAGGATTTGGATTTGATTAGGGGAGAATGGGCTAGCCATGTAATGCAATTCATTAATTATGAAATGTGAACTTATAATGTAAAAATTTGGTATGTATTGGATAACATGTATTGGATAACATGCAGGTTAGACTAGCACGGGAAATCACCAAAAAAACCAAAATAATTTTTTTAAATAAAATTTTACACTACGGTAACATTACACGACGGTTTTGGCCGAGAAGCGTCGTGTAATCTAATATTACACGACGGTTCGGCCAAGAACCGTCGTGTAATGTGTATTAACACGTACATTAAACGACGGTTCTCCAAGAACCGTCGTGTAATGTGTGTCATTACACGTACATTACACGACGGTTCGTCCGAGAACTGTCGTGTAAACTTCACATTACACGACAGTTTGGCCGAGAACCGTCGTGTAATGTACGTGTAATGACACACATTACACGACGGTTCTTGTCCAAACCGTCGTTGAATATGAATATTACACGACGGTTTGTCCGAGAACCGTCATGTAATGTGGACATTACACATACATTACACGACCGTTCTAGACCGAACCGTCGTGTAATCTTCACATTACACGACGGTTTGTCCGAGAACCGTCGTGTAATGTGGCCATTACACGACGGTTCGGTCTAGAACCGTCGTGTAATGTGGATTGATGACGCCTACCTTGGTGTAACATTATTCAGATACGACGACGGTAACGGGACCGTCGTGTTATCTACCAGGACACTGGATTACACGACGGTTGGGGAACCGTCATGTAAACTTTACACGACGGTAAAAACCCGTCGTGTAATCCACAATTTTTACTAGTGATAGTAACTATTTGAACTATTCCTATCTTTTAACTAAAATTAAATAATAGAAAACTAAAGTTTAAATTAAAGTACAACATATTGTACTATTGTTATATTCTTATTAATTTTCATGAGTTAAAATAACAATTTTTTTAATAAATTGTGAGAAAAATAACTGATATCAGAGCAACTTAATTAGAATATCCAACTAGCAACCGATGATATCTATTAAATAACAAGTGACAATATAGATTAATATATAAATGTTGTTGTTGCGTAAAATTATAAGTGTATAATATCGTAACAAGTAATAGAGTGATAAATAAAATATCATTCCTACAAATACTGATGTTTATTAATTACTGAAATTATATTAACTCTAACTTTATTTGAATAATCAAAAAGAACAAAATTTAGTGAAATAAAAATTAATAAAACCAATAAGAAAAAAGCCTAAGATTCCAATCTTTACTCAACACTTCATTTGAATCTATCTATTCTTCTCTAGATAAATTAATCAATCTGAGTTGTCAACCAATAATGACCTAAATTATCTAAAAGCCTCTCCTAATGATCAATTAGAAAAATTCCCCTTAACTAACTCACTATATTCCTATGAGAATTGATTAAGATGAAACTCATTAAGCTTAGGTTCTTTAAATGGTCACATATGTTATGCAACTATATTCCTATCCCATATAAACTCACAGCTTCCACACATTGATCATATGTCATTCTATCTAGGTATAAACACAAAATCTTCTTTTCCAATTCAATTAGGGTTTACCAAATCAATCTAATTAGTGATCAAGTAATTAGAAGCATTAAGCACAAGATAGAACGAACAATTCAATATCAATTAACAAAATCAAAAGAAAATAGAAAATTAATTCAAACTATATATTGAGTTCAAATTGCAATCCTAAAAAAAGAAAACTAATTCATAATTAAAAATAAAATTCTACAATATAAAGGTTTAAGCATTTTTAAATTATAAAAATAAAAGATAAGAAAATAGTAAGAAAAATCCCTTTTTTTTTTTTTTTGGAGTTGTAATAAGTCTTCAAGAAATTTTCTCTAATCTTCTTCTCCTTCTCTTTTTGACGATTGAAGATGCAATCTCTAAAACTTTGTAGAAAATAAAACCTAAAAACTAAAAAAAAAAAATAAAACTCTTAAAAACTAAATCCTAACAATTTTTTTTTTCTTTTTCTTCTTTTTTATCTCTAGTTTTTCAGTTTAGAAGAACAACCAAAGACCCCTAAACTAGCCCTAATCTCTCCTATTTATAACTTGTTCCAAAATGGTAACTTTTGAATCAAAGATTTCAAGAAAGGGAAACTTCTACGAACTGGGACTGCAGCCTTAAAAGTTGGACGCTACAGTCCTCACTATTTCTAATCTGGAGCCCACGAATCAGCGCAATAGCCTTGGAATCCAGAGCTGCAGCGCTCAGTTGTTGTACAAAATTTTTCAACACTTCAGGGCTGCAGCCTTGAAAATCTAGAGCTACGGCCTTGATAACCTGCCTTTATTTTCCTTCATTTCCACACAAAATTTTGCCAATCTTGCGCGATTTGCCTAAAAAAATCATTTATATCATAACCTACTTAAATACACTAAAAAACAACTCGAAAAACATTAGAGCAACTCTTAAACTAACAATACATCAAGATGAACATATTCAACTCACCGGTATAAACGCTACTCATAAACACTTCACTTGTATAATTTATTTTGGATAGTCATGGAAATCACTAATATTTTTCATTGGTATCGTTTTATATGTTTAGTTATAGGCTGTTTTCTTCAGCCCTGTATATTGGCATTTAAAGCTTAATAAAACGTAAGTATGTGCTAAGGATCGTTTTATTTCATTTCAGCTTTTTTTTTTTTAATAAATAGAGATCCACTTAAATTTATTAAATAAAAAAAGGAAAACTACAATTAAAAAAATTAAGAATTCATCCTCAATTGACAAACCTAACAAAAAGTAAAAGACACTGTAAGAAACAGCGTAAAAAAAAAAAAAAAAAGCAAATGAATTCAACTGAAAATTAATTTCATCTATACATCTTTAAAGAACACGAAGAAAAAAATTAATAAATCTAAATACTAAAAAATGAAACTAAAAATTCATTTCACGACTTAGAATTTAATCCACAAGAATTCTTCAAATGCTAAAATCAAAGAAAAAGAATACATAGTCCAATGAATTAAAAAGTTAATATATATTTAGTAGTTATTAGTTCTTCAGAAGACATGTCCCCACCCCCCCGCGCTTAAAACCTCAATTGAGATTTTCTTGTAATTATAAAGATTTCTTAAAAAAGAGTTTGATAAGAATAATTTAGGGTTTGTGAAATGAAATTAACTTTAATCAAATATGTGGGAAATCTTCTTTATTTCTTAAAAAAAAAAAAGTTATTTCCATTTGTAGTTGATGTGGGGTAATTTTTTAATTTATTTTTATAAAACAAAAAAGTTATTTCTATTTATAGTTATGTGGGGGGTATAAGCATTCTTAATGGATTTTAACGTAATTTTATTATAGGATAAAATTGCAATAAGAATATTGTATAATTTGGTGGAGGTATTTATAAAGAATAATGCTAAGGACATTAATTTCAATCTTAATTTTTTGAGTATCAATCCATGTGTTATATTTTTATTAGTAAATGTAATCAATTGATGTGATAATACTTTAAATACTTACTAATAAAAATATGTCAACTCATATGCCACATGTATTGATACTTAAAAGTTGATATTATAGTTTGTATTCTTAACATTTTTCATTTATAAATAGTAAGGGTGCAAATAGAATCACTCTTTAAAAAATAGAGGTTGAGTAGGAGTTCCAAACGGGCCTGAGTAGAGTTTCAACATCTTGGACGACAATAGTTTGCACTTTGCATATTCATTATATCATTTAGCCAGCATGTGATGGTGATGTTGATGTATAGAGTTCAAAGAATTAAAGAATTGAAAACTGTAGTATAAAATAAGCTGTAATATTACAAGGTAATAAAGGAATCAAAGACTATGAATCTGCAAACAAATTAGCCTAAAAATATTAAATGAAACGTAGAAAATTAGAATAAAGTGATTTGTGTGTGCGTATATATATACACACACATTATATAAATAACCGGACCTCGATATATAGCAAATTTATTAATTTAATTTATTGAGAATTAATTGAATGAATATTGATCGTACATTTAGTATATATATGGTTCACAGATTTCCGAAAAGAATATGAAGACATAATATTTGGACCTTTTTTTTTTTTTAAGAAAACATAATTTGGACTTTTTTTTGGGGTAAATAAAAACATAATTTGGACATTTTTTAAAGAAAATTATAGCAAATAACATATTTTATAGATACTTTTAAAGTTTATAATAAGTTTTTTAAAAGATGATAAATTGTAATATATATTTTTGATAAATCCTAAGATTTCTTTAAATTTTTTAAAAAACTTCGGATTTATAATTAATTTTTAATAATAAATTTGTGGGCATGATTTTATATGTTAGACATAGAGAAGAGGAAGGAGGAGAAATTTTTTAAGTATTATATGATAATTAATTTAATTATATTATTTATTATTATATTTACAGTTTATGTTACAATTTACTATTATTATTTTTCAAAAATTTTATTTTTCTCTCTCTCTTTAATTTTTATTAGAAACATAATTTGGACATTTTCTGGTGAATATAAACATAAATTGGACTTGGACAATGACAGAAAAGGCTGGGCTCTCCTTTTTATGCATTGATCTTAAGTCCAAACACGATCAGCGTCGCATTATCTGCACACACAGTACAGAAATATGACACTTTCTCCATCGTCCAAAACAGGACCAAAAAAAAAAAAACACTTATTTTTTGGTTCTTCAATTTTCTTTTTATTTTTAATTTTGGGCCCATTTTTTTAATCTAATTTTGTCCTTTCTTTTCGAATTCCGTTTTGTTAAATTTTTTCACTTTAGTTTTTTTTTTTTGATATTTTTTTCATGCCTCTTTTTTTATTTTTTACTTTTTATTTTCAGGTCCTTTGTAATTTTTTTTAGGTATATTTTTTGAACTTTTTATTTAAAATTTTTCTATTCAAATAAATTTTATCAAACATGTCCAATATATGTGCAACATATACTATAGATTAGTTTATTTACAGGCTTTTATTTTATAGCTCTGTCGACCTTTGAGTCCAATACCAAACAGATTAATTGGATAATTAAATCAAATTCTTCATCCGATTAAGAAAAAAGCAAATTTGATAACAATAGTTATAACCCAAGTTGGTCATTATATCCCCATACATATATATAGCTATTACAGCGTTTAAAATATTTTTATTATTTCTTTGGCCTTATAATCAATGAATAATAATAAAATATTGTTCAAAGGTATTAAATATTAATCAACAAAGTCAGGACGTGACACACATTTAGGATATGTAGATACCAGATGGAAGCCAATTTACATTAGGTGTGGTGGAGCCTCAGTATTTTTTATTAGAAAAATATAAACCCTGTCTGAGAAAATAAGGTTTTTATTTTTTATTTTTATTGATTTTATTTTTTTTTTTTAAAGAAAGTTCTGCACATGGAGCGCATAATCTCTTGAATAATATAAAATCGAAAAAGATAACCTGACTTAGCCCTTCCGATTATTTGGAAGTCCTTTATATCAAGGAACGTAGATTACGGAACCAAGGAATTGCAGAATAACTTTTTTTTTTTTTTTTGGGTCGATCGATAGAAGTTATAAATTATACTATTACAGCACCCACACTTAAAATTAAAAGGCCTAACTTTTGTCTTTGTGTAGTTAACTTTCATTATCTTTTATAATTACGTTTATCTTTGCTATTATGGATATAGTACAAAGTTATTTCAGTGTTCGACATGTGTTGTATAAAAGAAAAATCACTTAAGTATGTAGAGAGAAAACAAACTAATTTAGAATAGATATTATTCAGTTTGATTATAATTATTAATGATTAAATAAATACAGTGATGGATTTATGTAAGGGTTTGGGGACACGTGTCTCCCTTTAATTTCTTGAATTCTAAATTTTACCTTCAAATTTTCTTAAAATTTTGTAATTTATCCTCATATAGTGGGGTGTTTGGTGAAGTAGTTTAAGTTGAGATAAGTTTGAATAATAAATTTTTTTGAATTTTCAGAAAAGACAAAAAACTTTTTGAGAAAAAGACAAACTTTTTGGAAAAAAGACAAAAAAAAGTTTGAGTTAAATGGTTTGAGTTGTCCAAACAAATTTTTTTCCCCCTTCAAATATGCCATATAATACTTAACTTATTCTTATATTTTAATATCATCACCAACATTTGATTCTTCTGTTTTCCTCCTAATTTCTTTATCTATTTTTCTTTCTAATTTTTTTAAAACTTTTATTTGGTTTTAAAAAATTTATTGATTGTAAAATTATAAACAATTTGAATATTTGTACGTGTAAGTTTTTTTTTAGATGACTGTAAGTTTTTTATTTATTAGTAAAATGAATTACCTTTAAAAGGAAACATGATGGTGTAGAATAAATTAAAGTGGAATTTAATTTTAAATCAGAAAATTACAAACAACATACAACAAATCATGAGCTAGAAACTTCTATTTATGACAACATTTGAGATGAAGTTCAAGAATAAAATTTCACAATATTTTCAAAATATAAAAACAATAGTAATAGTAATTATATGGTAATAGACAAAAAAAAAATTGTTACAATAAAAAATATTAAAATTTTTATCATATAATATTATTAATTTTAAAAATTTTCTCCGTATGCGTGCCCCTACTAAGAAAAATTTATAGATTCGTCACTGAATAGATGGGTATTTTAGTCAAAGCAATTTTAATTTCTTACCATCGATCCCAATAACGAATCAAACATAATAACTGTGATTATTAATTCCAATATGTTGAACCAAACATTGTAAATAAAATAATCATTTAATCAATTATTATTTTTATTATATCATTTTTCCTGTTTCTATTAACTTCAATGACAAACCAAATAAAAAGAGACCCAAAAAAAAAAAAAAAAAAAAAAAAAACCAACTCTACATCCATGGTGATCGGAAACAAGCGCAAATCAACACACCACCTTTTTTTCTTTGAAATTAAACACAACGCCAATTATTATGTCGTTCTTTTGAAAAAAATAAATATTACGTAGCTTTTGAAATAAAGATAAACATGATTATAGACCAACATGCACGGCATAGCTGACGTAAGTTGATCACTACTATATTACTCATGACTTGTCAACTGAACAACCCGAAAGTACTGCCCATCCTGTAAAATAAAATATTTATCAAAATATATAACAATTGTCTCTATACTCACTCTGAACATTATAGAGATATATACTGCTTATTTTTGCTTTTTTTTTTCTTCGCATTAGAATGTAGTAGAACATCTAATTTTTAACACCTCCTATTGCTTATGCGCTAAGCTCCTCACTCAATATTATTAAAATAAAGAAAATTATGTTGTAAATGTTTTACAAAAGAGGAATAAAAGAAAACTGAGAAGGAAACTACGCACACAATCAGCATTAAAGATAAAGACATGCACGTAGGTGAGCAACAACCAATATCTAAAACCAACACGCCTTGTTAAAAAACCCAAATTCACCTAGTTAGTAAAAACTGTTTAGCCAAAATTTTGTGGGAAAAAGACTGAAAGGGAAAAAAAAAAAACTTGTTAGATCCGTTTTTTATTAATTTACCGGATTTAATTAAATTATTGAAAGTATAAATAAATAAAGACACAGATAATTTTTACGAGATTCGGTCTCACCTACTTCTTAGGATCATATCTAGCTATCAAATAATCTACTAATATCAAATGATTAGACTGTTTATTTACCCATTCATAAGTCCGTTAAGAGTGCAATGATGATTTGAAAGATTGACGAATTTTGATGAATAAGTTGAGTGTAGAATATAGGACTTTGAAATCATCATGTGGTCTCGTCAAGATGAACTCTTTGAGCGATCTGCCACTTTATTGCCTTAACGAAAGATGTGGGAGACCCCGAAGTTAATAAAGAACTCAACTAGAAAAGAGTTTTAATCCAACAAGAGCCCTGTATCGCCATGGAATCTCCTGATTTGGCAGATTAAAAGTTAAGTTATACGTGTTATTTATAATACATTATGAAGGATATACGACGTACGGTGATTTGATTCTGCAAGGAGTTAAATAACCAAAAGGATAATTGACTTAGCTACTTTGATATGATATGAAATCTAATGATTTCCAGATCATTTTATGCCAACACGTTAAATTAAGGATAATTACCAATTAAAAAAATAACTCTTGAATTGACAGACCTCATGCCGCTACAAGTAGTTGGTAATTACGTAAATATATTCTATAACTAACTTCTAAATTATATTAGGGTTAAACAATACTAGTTTGCATTGGAAATAATTTTAATTAACAAATTACTGCAAAATTTAAATGCATATATGACAATAGAGACTAATATCTCATATCTAGAATTCCCATGTACTGATCATATAAAACGACGAACACTGGAAAATATATATATATATATATATATATATATATGTTAAAGTTCTTAGTCAAATTAAACAATATTTCTTTTGTGACTGAATGCAACTTTCAGTCATAACTTGTACCAACACATTATTCAGTTACAAAATAGCTTTTTATCCCAAAAGTTTAACGAAGTTCGATAAGAATGAATTAGATAGCTAACTATACAACTGCAACCAAAATGCCAGTTCTATGGGGCATTTGAATCACACATTCAATTGGAATATTTTTTCAAACACTATTTGGTCATTAGTGTTTTGTATTTGAATTCACAATTTTTTTAACAAACCCCATTAAAACAAACACTATTCACCATTTAAATATACACATTCTACATCTTTTATTTTTCAAACACACCTTTACTTTTACAAGCATTTAAATGGATTCTAATGTTGATATTAAATGCACATTCTATTGGAATATATATATTTAACTGTAAAAGAGTGACAAACAAATATATATTAGAATATCCATTCCATTTGAATATAATACCAAATACAATAAAACATCCAAATGCACTATTAATCAAGGTCATATGTTATCTAGTTATAAAAATTACTATGACTAAAATTTTTTTGTAGTCATGTGATTTAATTGTTCTCCATTGGATTGTTGATTTATTCATCTATAAATATACAACTAGCTAATAAACGAAAAGTACATGGTCATGTTTAGTCCCGTTTGTTACCAAATTATTCCCAAGTTTTGATAACTATATATGCTTAAGGGTCTTGGTATACTCACACGCACATTATGGTCATGTCGAATGCCATTAAATTGAAAAAACCACGAGGAATCCTGCTTATTAACCAAGCGCGTACAGCGCGCGTACAGCCGATACAGGTTACTAAATTCTAGCTGTTAAGGACGTGTTATATATATATATATATATATATATATATGCATGCTTTTCAATTATTTATGTGTGAACGTGTATAAATCTATATATATATATATATATATATATGCACACATACATATACTGTTGAACTTTTTCCTCCCAAAAATTGGAAAAAAAAGTCACAGTTGGCCAATCGAATTGCAACATAGATTATAAGAAATGAAAAGAATATTTCACTGTCGAACTTATGCATGATCAAACTAGACATTATTAACTGACATATTATATAAGGTGGGTCTATGGATACCCTCTTAATCCTTGTATACTTTTCTCACATACTTATTTAAATCACTCACCAACTAAATTTAGAAAATTTACTTATTACTTTCTCCACATACTTACTTTCTCCACACCTCTTAATACTACAAACAAACCCTTAAATTAATTTGTACATTTTTCTCCTGATTTTGCCCACCCACAAACCAAAACGTTCATTCTCTTTCACTCTTTTAACTAATTTTATTTCTATTCCACGTTCCTTTACCTATTTTTTGGAATCGTAAAAATTATATATATATATATATATATATTATCTACGTTATTTATAGTTTCCTTATGATTTAGTTTTTTAATAGCATTAGAAATTTGTTTTATGATATTAGTTTCAAAAAAAAAATTTTTTTTTTTTTTTTTTTTTTTTTGGGTATACGAGTCACTTGAAAATGCTTACCATTGTTTGCTTCCTATCAGTTTCACTATGTATATGTTTTGATCCTAAAATTTTTCAATACAATAAAATATCGTAAGAACTATTGTTGTGAAACATTATAAAGTAACTCAAAGTATATATATATAGCGTTAAACGATTTAGCACTGAAAATTGCATATAATGGTATTTGTCTTTTGTGTTTATTCAAAAAAAAAAAAAAAAAGGTGCAGTAGAGAGTGATAAACGAAAATAAAGTTTAAAAAAAAAAAACTGTCAACATAACATATAAACGATTTTTTATTTTCATTTGCAAATTGTCATCAAGAGATAATAAAAAAAAATTAGACAAAAGTTGAAACGAAAAAAACTTACTGTTTCGTTTACATTGGAGGCCATTTTTCTTTTATTCATTCTTGATTATGTTGAACATTTTGTATTATATTAAAAAAAAGTATATAGTCAAATTTTATTTTTAATTTTTAGATGAGGTGTGTCATAAGTATATCTTTGATAACTTTTTTGTCATAATTTAATTGTGGATAATTAAAGAATAACGTAATTTATTAAATTAGGGTGTGTGACAATAGACTCCTATTAAATGTTAATTTTCTTCTAGAAAACGAGGGGTATGCCTAGGGCTACTTGAAGAGAAAATTTTGTTTATTTGTGCGTTCACATGTACAATTGACAAGGTACGTCCTCTATAAATTGTAATATCAACTTCATATTTGAGTTCATATCGAAACAATGCCGGTCTTCTCAAAATTGCTAAAATCATTTGATATAGAGAGCAGATTGCAAGTTCCCGCGGATTGGCTTCGTGTATTGCCTGCTTTTGGGGAAGGAAATTATCAGATTCAACTTGACGTGGTTGATGGAATTGGCCTGTTTTGGCAATTTTGCTGCACAATTCGGAAGCACGGGCCGAGAAAGCCTAGTCTTCAGTCGGGTGAATGGCTCCGCTTTGTTCGTTATAAAAATCTCGAAGTTGGGGACCTTATTATTCTAGATACCGAGGAGAACCAATTCAGAGGAACAAAGCTCAGGATCAGAGCACTGAAGTTAGCTCCTGATGGCCAGTGGCGTGACGCGTAGGGGCACAGTAATTCCTTCCGCATATGCTAGCTCAGTACTCAAAAAAAAAAAATAAATAAATAAATAAAATTGTCGCACATGTAATGATATTATGGCTTTTTTCTTGGAGCTAGCAAGACGTTTCAATTAAGTGTGTGTGTGTGTGTGAATATGTTTGTGTGTGTTTTATAATTATAAGTTCGTATTGTTCTATTAGGGGTCAAAAAAAAAAAAAAAAAAGAGAGTCTGTATTGTCTAGTTTGTATTCGAGCAGTACTATAGTTGTTTGTTAATTTTGTTGTTGTTATTCTCGCTGCTAGCTAGTTTTACTTGTTTGCAAGGTGGATTGAAATTAACTAATTAGCTATCTCTCTCTCTCTCTCTGATCTATATATATATATATATGGTGTGTGTGTGTATAAATATATATATATATATATATATTGCTCTACCTCCTTTTAAAATATTATTTTATTTAGGCGGCAAGTCATAAGCTGGTTTTGGCTCTCAATATCGAGAGCTGATAATTGTTTTTTTTTTGGTTATTCCATTTTGAAGACTAGATTAGAATTAGGCACCATCAAAGTGCTGGCCGAGAGATTGTTGAAATCAGAAGAAAAGTTTTGGAGAAACTTATGATGACTTGGAAAAACAGAAAAAGGTGAGGTTGGGTGAGTATAAATTTCCTCTTCTAAGACCTAAAAATGACATTTTTTTCTTGTTTGAATTAACCCTTGCTATAACTGCGTAATTAGTATTCGAAACCCTAGTGTACGTTGATAGCTGATCATCAAGTAGGCTCAATCAAATATCTTGAGTTTGATCTTTAGCTAACCAGCCATAAGAAGGAGAGGTGGCTGCCGACCGGTGACCAGTACCGTACGATTGCCTGCAAGGCGAGCTTACCACCACTTTAGCCGCCGGCATCTTTCCATACAAAGAAGGCAGAATGGTGATTTAAAAAAAAAAAAATGAAAATGAAAGCCTTCCACAATGTTAACAAATCAGCTCATCGGAAGAATGGAGTTGGAAGGCAGATGGAGACTTCTCAGGTAAGCTACTTAACGGATAATATTATGGTAGACTAACCTTTTCCCACCCTTATTAACTAATTCATCACCTAGATGATAATCGTCTCAAATGGTCAGATTGTTTCCTTGTCATTCTTCAACATTTTGTTTTCCCTCTTCCGTCAGATTCCAACTAATTGATTGAGATCTGAGAAAGAAAAAGAGAGGGGAAAGTAACTGGAATTGAGCGATCACACACACACACATATATAGATATACTTTTACCTTTTCTTTTCCAAAAAAAAAAAAAAAGAAGAAGAAGAAGAAGAAGAAGAAACTGAAATTTTTATGGGTGTCCTGTAGAAGAAAGAAACGTATGATCATAAGAAATTATTTTCGCTATAATTGGCGTAGATGTACATTGTATATTAACAGAGAGGGAGAGATATAGTAGATCATGCCATTAATGTTAAAGCAAAAAATTCAAAAGCTGCTAGGTGGGAATCTCATTATGTTGTTTGTGAGATGGTTAATTACTTGTCTTTTTCGACTAAAGTACTTCTCCCTTGTAGTGGAAGGAGTTATTGCACAGATTATTCTGTACTCAAGTAATTAACCGTTTCCATCGAAAATAGAAAATTGATGTGTTATTATCAGCTAGTCCCTCATCTTTCGACCATTTATAAAGTAAATTATTGGTATAACATTAGATTAAATATTAAGATATGTTCATCATGTCAGAAACCCTAACACCTACCCTTTTCCCTTTTCTTTCTTTCTTTCTTTTTTTTTTTTTTTTTTTTTTTAAGCTAAAGAGAAGAAAGATTAACCAGGCTGAGTAATTGGGTCTTACTGAGATCACTGAAAAGGAAGTTTGATTAACGAGCAAGTTGAAGGAGATCAGAATTGGGTTAATTATAAAGTTTAATCATAAAGTTTAATATCGAACAAGTAATTAATGTTCTGTTATATTCTTTTAATAGTAGGTTATAGATTCTTCAACTATGTCAGAGCTAAGCTCCGGTACTGTTTGAAATGCCGGAAAGTGTTCAGCTGGCGGCTAGTTATCGAGGATCCGTCGGCAGTGATCAAAAGTGAATCTGGTCTTGGAAGTGTCCAGATTAATGTGTCAGAAAATTAGTAGTGACCATATTTGAGTTTCTGTAAAAGGTTATGTGAAAAATGAAGGTAGGCCATTATTACTGTAATATTATTGGCATTATTATTACTATTATTGGTCTCCACTCTCTAATTAAAGGAAAAAAAATTCTTTTGTCAGAAGATGGGACCTAAGTCGTGTATTTGTGAACATTAAATAAAGTTATAAACCATATGTCTCCTTTTTTTTCACAAAAAAAAATCAAGTTATTCCTAAAAATAAAAAATAAAAAATCGAACGCTATAAAGTAAAATGAAAATAAGATAAAAATATCATGTGATTGCGCGGGACAAGGGAAGATGGTAGCGTGATTGAAGAGCAAATTCAACGAAAATACCCTCATCCACTGAAAAAAATCTTTAGCCAGTATGTTACAAGTTTTAACTTCTAATTATGAGGTCATCAGGAAAAAAAAAAAAGCCAGTGATAAAGACTCTTTTTAGCATTTTTTTCCCTCTCTCTTTTGCTTTCATTCTTTTTTCTTCGTTTAGATTCCCACTCTCTTCTATGTGTCGGCTGATCACCTTTGTATATTGTAGCATATACGCATCTTTGTTCTCTAAAATATCACTATTTCCCATCATCTATGTTTTAATTTTATTAGTAATTTTTTTCCATCGAAATTAATAAAATAAATAATACTATTTGGGACCTCAATTCTAATCTTAATTTTTTTCTAATATCAACTAATATAGTATATAAGTCATCATTGTAGAGGTTGAAGTTTGAAAGATTCCCATATGTCAATTAATAGTAAGTGATTGAAATTAAATTTAGTATATATGTGTGTGTATATACATATATATATATATATATATGTTGTGTCACCAATCCGGTCTCCACGCATTTTCTCATATTTCATAAGATACTAACTAATTCTATTTCCAACTTTTAAATACTAATTATCTACATATATATAATATGTGGGTTGTCTTTTTTTTTTTTAATTAATAAGTTTTTAAAAAATTGTCACATCATTTAAAGTTAGGAAATTGCATTTACTAATTAAAAACAACAACAAATTACATCTCAAGAAAGTAAAAAGATAACATCCGATAATCACTGTTATAAGTGAAAATTCAAAAGCCCAAATTAAAATTGGTGTCATTGCTTCTCCTAAAAAAACGGTGATGATGGACTACTCATCGCATTGTGATTAGATAATATTTTTCAAGATAAATGCAGAGTGTGACAGAGAAACTTTATAAATAATATAAATTTTGTATATGGATATATGCAAGAAACTCATAAATCTACCGTGGCTTTAATCGGAGATATAGCAAGTTTGACAAATAGCAAGGATAAATTTATGATGACAAAGTCATAAAAAAGGTACTCAATCAAACCATTAGTTTGTTCTTAATTTTGTTAAACTTCTATAGTTATTACACTTATTTTTGACATGGTATGATTCTAATAACACATCGGACAGTCTGGAAATATTGTTTCCTGTCGACAACTTGCCATAGAATTCTTCAAAGTTCAAAGAGTACTAATCACTTTATCCTTTCTCATAAAAATAAAAGTAATATTCATATCTTCCTAAATCTTCCCATTAGTTTCCCAAAAAAAGAAAAAATAAAAAAGAAAAAAAAAGACTTGTGAAGGGCAATAGTACACAACTTCCTTCGAATTACTGCTTGATTAAAGTTCTTGAGCACATGGTCGTAAAATTTCAAAACATCCCCATGTCTTAGGAAAGGCCAAAGATAAATAGCTTTCTTTTGACTTCCAAAAAGAATTCAAGTACCACCTTTTTTTTTTTTTTTTTTCAAGAGTTTAACCAAGCAGTAAAAGAAAGGCCATTATTTTTATCTTTTGTTCTCTGTTCTCTTTGTTCATTATCATTCATCCCAAAAAAAACAAAAAAAAACAAAAAGAGAAAAAGAAGTTGAGGAGCTCCATATAAGGGGGTGTTGGGGGACTTCTCCAAACTTTCTTTTTTTTTTTTTTTAATGTCTATTTCTTCAACTATCAAAAATAATTTTCACTGTTCACATTTTCAAATATCTACGGTTAATTTTTTTAAAAGTTTATAACTTTATTTTTTTCAAATTCAAATGAGATGGGTTTTTATTTTATTTTATTTTTTTTATAAATTACGTAGAATTTTGAGGAAAATGAAATAAGATCTCTGTTGATATCTTTTTCCAAACATAATTTAAGCTTCCGTTTGGATTGCTGGTTGAAGTTAAAATTTTAAAGTTAAAGTTGGTTGATTTTTTAAAAACTAGTTATAATTTTTATTGACTATTGAGAAAAAGACAAAAATCCAGTTGAAAAAGTATAATTTGGTTATAGTTAGACCTAATTACCAAACAAAGTCTAAGTTTTTACTTTTTTTTTTTCACTCAAAACAGCTTTTTTTTCTTAACCATACACATTTTTTCAAAACTAAATATCTTAACTCCAATACAAAATTTTAGTCTCCAATACCTCTTGCAAGCGAACCCCAACTGTTATGACTCGTCAAAATGTGTGAGGTCGGCTTCACAAAGTTTGATTAAAACCCTTAGTACAGTCGTCCGATGAGTTGGTTTCTTTAAATTTTGAACAATGCATTATATTACCACCAATGATTTTATTTAACTGTTATATATGACTCGTCAAAATGTGTGGCGTCGGCTTCACAAAGTTTGACTAAAACCCCTTAGTACAGTTGTCCTATAAGTTGGTTTCTTTAAATTTTGAACAATGCATTATATTACCACCAATGATTTTCTTTTGAATTCTAATGACCTGATTAGATTGGAAGACACATTCATTTTATAGTATATTCTAATATAATATATAAAATACATTATTTGTGTTTGGACGTCCCCTTTTTACATTATATTCAAGTGTTTGTCTGGAAAACTATTTCAAATTAAAATTTTTATCTCAGTTTTTGTCTTTTTTTGAAAATTTTTTTTGTCTTTTCTGAAAAAGTTTTTGTCTTTTCTGAAAAGTCAACACAATTTTACTATTAGAACGTCAAATTTCTAGCTCAAACTCATTCACCAAATGGACATGTAATATGTGTTTGAGTTCTTTATATTTGAATAGCCATTTTAATTATATCAGTAAGAAAGAGAGATTATGATGTGATTGATAAAAAAAAAAAAGTGAATATATGAATAGTAAAGTGAGTAGATGTACTGTTTAAATATATTTATATTGAAATGAAATGCATTCATATATATGTTACATTATAGTGGGATATAATATAGAGTGAATATGTCTTCTCTAAACACACCATAATAAATATCAAATTTATAAAATGTTTTATTAATTTTGTATCATATTGATGATAATACGTGATCCTATATTAAACGATATAATACCAGTAAGAAAGAGAGATTGTGATGTGATTGATAAAAATAAATTAAAATAAAAGTGAATATATGAATAGTAAAGTAAGTAGATGTACTGTTTAAATATATTTATATTGAAATGAAATGCATTCATATATATGTTACATTATAGTTAGATATAATATAGAGTGAATGTGTCTTCTCTAAACACACCATAATAATATCAAATTTATAAAATGTTTTATTAATTTTGTATCATATTGATTATAATACGTGATCCTATATTGAGCGATCTTAGGAGATGTTTCAGGGCACTTCTCCAAGCACATCTTCAAAAAAAAAATTTCTTTTATCTTTTCCTTCAACTCAAAACTATTTTTCATTATTAATATTTCTAAATATTTATAGTAAAGTTAAATTTTAGAACTTTATAATTTTATCATTTCAATTTCAAATAAAATGATCTCTCTCTCTCTCTCTCTCTCTCTCTCTCTTTTTAATTTTATAAATTGCAGAGAATTTTGAAACAAGATCAATATTGATATTTTTCTGAACATATTTCAAGTTTTTACACTTTTTTATTCCAAACAATTTTTTTTTTAACCAAGCACACATTTTAAAACTTATCTCTACTTAGCCAATCCAAAACTTTGTCTGCAATATGCCTCCCTCAAATGGACCATTATATTTTATCTTGGAGAAAGCACTTAAATGATATAAATTTATAGACTATTGCATCAATATGATATAAAATAAAATCAAAATTTATGTCATGTCGATCAAGAGGGAGGGAATTTGTGTCATTTTAATCAAGAAGGGGGAATTTGTGACATGTTGGTTAATAAATATATAAAATAAAAAAAAAGTGACTATTTTGAGTATTTTTGTCTTTTATTTTTAACCGTTAAAAAAACACAATGGATGATACCACTGATTTGCTATCAACTCTTTGTTACCAAATCACTATTAGCATTATAGTGTAAAATCGGACAACGATGGTCGTTACTACTACAAATCCTACGACAAAAAAAAGGCATAAATATTCGATTATAAAGAAGCGGTCGTTATTTTTTTTTTTTTTTTTTTTTTTTTTTTTTTGAGAACAAAAGAAATCTGTTTATTAAGATGAGGATTCGAATACAGTAACAGATGCTATTGGTGGAGGAATTTCCTCCAACCATATAAATTCATCGTCTATTGTAAAAGCAAAAGAAGCCAAATTATGGGATGCTCTATTAGCCTCCCTATAAATATGACTAAACTCAACTCCTGGAAATGAAGGCGATAAATTGATATGAAATTTGCCAATGAAACGGAAATCCAATACCAAATGGATTTAAACTCCAAGACCTTCAAGACGCTAGCTTGTTTGAGTCTTGATCCCTTACCTATCCAGATAAGAACCAAGAACTACGGATATGGACAAACGCCATATCAAGACTCTCAAGAATGTCTCAAGAACCTAGATGATAAGTTTGGTTATTGAACGCCACAAGAATAACTTGATAAGTTCAAAAATATTTTCAAGAATGCAAGAAAAAAACACAATAAATACTCTTATTTATTTATTTATTTATTTTTGAATTCCAAAACTGATTATAACCTTCAAAAACACGTCTTTTATACGCTGCTAAGTACAAGTCTTTCTTCCAAATTTACCAAAAGAAACAATTCAGGAAACTAACTTTACTCTTGGACCTAAATCATGCCTACAACTAGAAAAGGAAAGTTAAGTATTTTTAAATGGTTTTATTATCAACCAATACACCTACCACTAAAACAAATAAGGAAAGTTAAACAAATTGGCATGGAAGCCTTACAATACACCTACCACTAAAACAAATAAGGAAAGTTAAATAAATTGACATGCAAACCTTATAATCAAACCTATAACACAAAAGGGAAAGTAACCGTGCCAATTTACTTGCTGAAATTAAGCTTGTTTTGACCGGATTCTTCGAGAACTTTAATCATGGCGATGCTATGTGGACCATGCTCAATGGGCCTACACGAATTTGCTTGAGTCCAAACTTCTTGAATCCTCCTATTCAATGCTTCTTTAAATCACTTGCTCTAAGTCTATTAATTGGCCCAATTGGTACGTTTAATGGATCATGTGGGTGCTGTCCATAAGTCCCTCTAAACCCACGTGTGAGTTCCCCCTCATGCATGCATGGTTGTGCAACCTCATTTGCATCATGAACTAAATACATCCCCATCAGTAAATTTCCAAATTCATTAAAGAAGACTGTTTGGTTTTAAATCGCTTGGATTACTGACAATGCATCCGACTCCACTATGTGAAGATTTAGACCCACATCCTTCGCCCACAACAAGCTCTCACACAAAGCTTTAGCTTCAGCTAACTTTGGAGATGAAGGACCATGGAAGTTCTTAGCCATAGCAGCCATGACAAATCCCGTTGAATCCCTTGCAACTACCCCAACTCCAATCTTTTTGAGATTCTTTACAGATGGCTGCATCAACATTCAGTTTGTAGGAGTTTGTTTCTGGAAGATTCCTTCTCACGTCAGTTCGTCTACTAGGAGATGATACAACTCCAATGCTTTTCTTAGTTTGAGCAGAGTAGAATTCCTTGAGGAACATAACTTAATAGCCCATATTCACAGACCATAATGGGAGTTGTTGTCTTTGAACCATAAATTCTCTTTATTTCTTTCACTCCAAATACACCATGCTAAGCAAAGAAAAAGTTCAAACTGCTTTTGAGAAAGTAAGAATTTCTAAAATTAGGTTTCAACAAAATACAAGCGGAACCAATGTGAGAAATGTTAAGTTGAGGACCATTACCTACATTAAGCTTCTCTTTCCCTTTGTAGTCATTCTGAATGGTGAGAATGTCCAGTTTAGCAGTGACATGGTTGGTAGCTCCACTATCAATATACCAAGCTGAATCACGAACAGTTCTAGGAGTAACAACAGAAGCTTGACTTGTGGAGCCATGTTGCTGTTGTGGAACATGTTGCTGCTGTTGAGTGTTACTCGTTTCCCCACCTTGAAAAGACAGATCAAAGCGATGATAACACTTCAAAGCAGTGTGACCAACCTTGCCACAAACTTGACAGATTGGTTCAAAGCCACGACCTCCTTTTCCTCTGCCTCTGAAATTTGAGGATCCACCACGGCCATGAGCAGTGGATGCCGTGGGTCATAGGTAGTTATAGTTTCTGTTCATATATACAAATTGGTCTTTGAAGTACGTTTGACTTAGGCAATTAAAAAAGAAAAAAAAAAAAAAAAAAAAAAAATCTCTGGGCTTCTTGTATAGTCTTCAGAATCCTTTTGCCCTTGTTTTCTTTCTAATGTAGGACTAAGCTCTCTTTTATTAAGCTAAAATCCTAACATTGAGTTAGTGGGATACGGCGTCCAGAACCAAAGCAAACATTTGTTGGTTCAGAACAATTACGACTGTTCTTACCGGGATACCGACTAGTAACCACATCGTCGGCTGGTAACCAACCGGTAACCAAATCCGCCTGCAAGATACCGGCTAGTTACTGGCCGATAACCACCTTCGCTGTTTCGAAAATTCTGGATTTCATCACCGTTTTATTGAAAAAGTATCATTAAATTCATAAAAAAAAAAATCACAAAAATTCAACGAGTGGCCCAAAGGTCATGAAAATCGCCACACCGGCATCTGACGTAGTAGAATCATCTTCAGAGATCTCCTCTACACACGAGGAGGTCAGCCTCGTCGACGCCTCAGGCCGGAAATCTCCCCCTTTGTGGCCGCGTGGAGGAGATTCGACGAGACTGAGATCTGGCCACACGACAATAGAGGTCTGGTCCAGTGGAGAGGGGGAGATGGTTTCGTACGTTGCAGAGAGATGGGCGGTTGTTGACAGAGAGAGAGAGAGAGAGAAAATGGTGGGGAGGATATTTTGGTATCTTTAATTTAAATTATTACATTAGTGATGTCATCGTTATGGTATATTTTTCTATGAGTTTTTTATTTGTGACAAAAATCAACCCACAGACTTGTTCTACAACATCTAATCTAATTACCCCCATGAACGTCAAGATGTGATTTGTTCTGCCAAATTTAAAATCTTAAACTCTAATTTGAAGTTAAAAGTTCTAGTAGTAATCTACTTACTATTAACTCGATATTAAAAATTTTAACCATCCAAAATCTTTGTTCTATGGTAAAATCTCGATAAATAAATGTTCGACCACTTAAATAATACAAACTTTTGGTCCCAACTTGAACTAATATATTAAATTAATAATCTTGTTAAATTAATAAATTTTTTTTTTCAAATCCTTTAGGAACCAACGAAACTATAAATTAATAATTGACAAAAAAAAAAACATATATAATTCATAATCTTAAAGAGTTTTTTCCTTGACAACTTTTATTTTCTCAATTCAACTATTTTACAAAATATGCATCTAAAGTCATTTGTTTTTTCTTTGTACACAAATTGAACTCAACCTTGTCTTTAATTTTTTGCAAAACATGCACTACATCTGGGACACTTTTTTCATCTTGAAACACTTCATCTTCCATGATATTAAATTTGAAAAATACATTTATTATATGTCCAAGTACTTATTGACCTTCATGCTAAATATACATACATATACGTCAATTTTGAGCTTCTATGACAATAATTAATTTTTTTAATAATGTACATGATAACTTTTGCAATTCTCTATGTACACACATTAATTTTTGACCACATGCTATTATCTTTCTTATGTATAACTCATGGATAAATCTTGGTAAAAGAAAAGGTACATGTATAAAAGTAATTAAAATATAAAACTTTTCATAATTGAAAAATTATTCATTTACCGATAAATTAATAAATTATTCTTTTATCGATAAACTAATAACCTCTTTAAAATAATATATTTTTTAGTCCTAACAATATTCATTTACAGAGGATTCACTGTATACGGCATAAATTGTGTTGCATTTTCTCATATCAGTTATAAACCGTAGAATTTACTTTTATAATCACATTCATGAAAAGTTAAGTAAAATCTATCGGAGTTCATACGCATATTATAGAACTACAGTTTCTTGTCCACTAGTATTTTACAGTTGATTTGATTGCATCCAAGATCTGCAACAATTCAGGCACAGCAACGGTCAGCACGAAAACTAGCTTCGTAAAAGCATCTGGTCAGAACCAGTCAAATGGCTTACCTTGTTCTTGGTGGGTAAATAGAAGGGCTCGAAAACAAGAGGAAAAGGGGTGTCCAGACCACAAATTCTGGCTATAGGTGCTTCTAACTGGAAAACACATTCACCTCATTTCAGTGATCGTCAAATATAACTACGGCATTTAGCATATCATCAACATAATCCTAGTATGGACAAGGATAGGAGCAGAGTAGAAAAATGATATGACATTGGTTATTGTTTCTTTACCCGTAAGAAGCAACGCTCCAGAATCGAAGCAGAGATTTCAGCCCCAAAACCTCCAGTCACCGGAGCTTCGTGACTAATCTGTGCATAAAAAATACTTTGCACCGTCATGAAGGCCTGCATGAATCTGCAATCACAAAGCATAATCTCACCCACCAAATGAACCAAATACTTACAAGTAACCTTCCAGTCTTTCTGACAGATGCCTCCACTGTTTCCTTATCCCAGGGAATTAAAGTCTTTAGGTCTATGATCTCGCAAGAAATACCGTCCTGAAAATTTTCATCGGTCAAATGACTAATTATCACAACAGAGTAAAAGATATGAGAAGTAAAATAGTATTTTCTATAACCATAAAAAACTGGATGTGGCAAGACATAAGTAATTTGGATGTAGTTAAAGAGCAGGGAGCGAGTTAAAGATTTTTTTGTAATTAAGAGTTACTTACTTTTTCTGCATCGATACAGGCCTGTTCCATTATGGATAATTGAGCTCCCCAACCAACAAGTGTAATATCATTGCCCTCTCGAATTATCTGAGCACAAGATGTTTAATTCAAATTTTAATTTCCGGAATTTGTGTGACAAGTAGAATTGTTTTCCGGGACTTGTAACATTCATCTAGGAGTAAGCTGATACATACTGTACCTCAGCCTCTGATAAAGGCAACATATAGTCTTGCTCGGGAACATCTTCTACTGACATACGATACAGCAACTGGGGAACGCAAAAATAGTCACATTCCAATCTGAATTTCTTCTTGCAGAAAATGGTTCAATTAAGTTGCTCTGAAAATAAAACAACACGTAAAGATACCTTAGGTTCAAAAAACACAACAGGGTTCGGATCGCGTATGCAAGACAGCAATAACCCTTTGGCTTGCTTTGGGCTACGAGGAATGACCACCTATATAAAGAAATAAATTTTATGATTGCTAATGAGGAACAACATAGTTTTTGGTTTTGAAATAAAACAAAGAGCGGTTCTCCTTCATAAGGGTTGAGGAGACTCTTGTTATCTCAGCCCTTCATATATGTGACCAACAGCACGTCCATAAATATCAGTGAAATATATCAATTCCAGAAAGTCTATTTTCAGCAAAGAATGAAAGGAATTACGGAAGAGGCTACGACCATATTCTTTCATGAAGCACTTATCTCAAGGATTATTTGAAAACTCTATAATACTTTTCTATTCCAATGGTGATAGAGGCACAGATAAATGATGAACAGAATTGAAGTACACATGTAAAAATAACATGAAACAAAAACAGTGTCATTTCTATTCGAAGCTATCATTTCTTTTGAGCCAATAGCAGTGTGAAAACGGTCTCAATGGAAAAACCATGTCAAATAGCGGGGTCTCCGCAATTCTTCAATTGTTTAACCTCCAAAAGTTTCATCATTCTACAATATTAGGGACATACTTTAAGGCCAGGAACATGGCAAAAGAAAGCTTCGGGAGACTGCGAGTGGTAATGTCCACCATGGCCCACAGCTCCATATGGGGCTCTTATTGTTAGACCTGCAAGTGATATAAAGCTCATGACATTATAAAATAATGCTAAACTAAGGAGTTTGAGAAATCCTATAGGAAATTAAAAGATTTTACCTCCACAATTGAATTGGTTCCCACTCCTGTATCTAAATTTGGCAGCTTCATTGACAATCTATAGATACAATTTCATATTAGTTAGCAATCAGTTGTGAGGTCAAGATAGAACCTAGTGGTATGGAAAAAGCATGCCTGATCAAAAGCCGGAAATATATAATCTGCAAATTGGATTTCTGCTATAGCTCGATTATCCTGTCACATGAGATCAAGCCGGAATTAGTGGAATGTAGATATTAGATGACCAATATTAAAGATTAAATTTGCATTAAGATTTGACTTTAAATTTCCACAAACTAAATGCCTAAAGCCTACCATTGCTGCAAGACCAATGCCAAATCCAACAATGCCCTGGATATAAAGACAGGTAAAACTTCGTGTTACTGAGTCTCCATGCTTTAGAATACAAATTAAACAGATGTAATTCGACAAAAAAAAAATTTTGACAACATAAAAGGAGGAACAGTTTCCCATATTTATTTCTTAGCTTTGGATTTCTAGTAGACAGTGCATAAACAAAATGTTAACGAAATCTACCTGCTCACAAAGAGGGGTATTGAAGACCCTATTTTTACCAAATCGATCGGCTAAACCTGTCGTGCAACGGAACACCCCACCAAAGCCAACATCTTCTCCAAACACATAAGCACTATGAGGAATTTTAGACGTTAGTACGTTTATGTTGTAGCTCATAAGCACGATGACAATAGTTGAAATGAACCAAATTTTACGCATGTAGTCATTTCGAGCCCAAGGTGCTCGAGAATTTCCTTTTCTTCCTAAAGTAATTATATAGTGTTTTTATTTTTAATTCTTTTGAACCGCTGGAGGCACCAAAGGAGATATGCAATTATGTGTAGGACCTCAAATTGCACCAAATGTTTGATCATCTCAAAGGTTGGCACCTCATAAAGTGAGCAACATAGAATAATAATTAACCCACTAAGGACAATGCTAGTCAAAGAAAAAATCTCATGTAAACAAAGTTAAAAATAGTTCCAAATAAATAAATAAATACATATATATATATATATATATATATATCTCACCAGTTCACCACTTGAATTCATATCTATCAAATACCTCAGTTTGAACTTGAGAATAAAAATTTGAATAAATAAATGAAAATGCAATATAATTCCAATTAAATGTCACATACAAATCCTCCAGTTTAAACTTCATAATATTCTTTACATAAAAGGGAAAAAGAACAACTTAAGCATGAATTCTGAATTTGGAACAAATCAGGGCAAGAAAAGCACAAAAAACAGAAATTCGAAAACCAGAGCCCGAATTTCTAACTAAAAAACAAAATGAGAAAAACCCAAATGAAAAAACCATGTGGGTATTTCCAGAAAGCCAATAATAAAAAGAAATCAGGAGAAGAAAAAAGGGAGGAAGACGAACCGTGAGTCAGTTTCCAAGGCGATGTGGAGAGCTTGGTTGATGGCAGAGTAGAGATTCATGGATTTTGCATTTCCATTTCCAATTAAGTCATCACACGAAGAGGTTGAAAATTCCCTTTTAACGCTATTTCTAAAACTAAAAGTACTGGTTTTTGATGTGGAATTTAGCATTCGTCCAATTCTCCTCCGACCCAGATTGCCCGCCATAGCCAAAAAAGAGAGTTTTTCGTGGTTTCTTTCTTGCCTTTAGGATTAGGATTTGAAGGAAGTGAATAAATTATGTACAAGAAAAGAGCATAAATAAGAAGAAAGGGTGATTCAATCAAACAAGAACAAGTAGCTTAGGATCGGAGCAGAGCCGAGAGCTATCTGTGTCCTTGTCAGCAATGCTTATCAAATTATCTATAAATTGTTATTTATTTATGACAAATTTCATTTTTACACCTGAAGTTTTATGGTCATGGTACTTTACTTTTTAAATTTTAAAAACAGATAGAAATACTTCTTAAATTATAAAATATTATTATTTTTATTTATTTTATTAGTTAAATAGATGAAAATATATAATTTAATAATAACAAATTTTATTTTTATTTCATAAATTTTATTACTTTTATAATTTTATTTTCTAAACTTTGAAAACCCATATTTATATCCCTCAAACTTATCATTAGCAAAAAAAATCTATTGTTTCATATTTTGATAATATAGGATTCGGAAAAACTTTAGTTTTGCCCCTTAAATTTTAATACATTTGTAACTTTATTTCTAAATATTGAAAAATTTATGTTTATACCTCTCAATTTTAAATTGTTCGCAAAATCACATATATTTTGTCCCCTAAAAACTGATGTAGCTCTAATATATTAAAAAGTTAATTGAAATTAAAATCTTTATTTTTACAAAAATAACCTTAAAATCTATAAAACTTCAAGGATCTAAATATAAATATTTTTTCTTTTTGTTTTCTTTTTGTTTTTTGTTTTTTTATAATGATTCAATTTTAAAAATAAACTTTTGTTATGAAGAGACGTAAAAATATATATTGTTCTACTTTTTGTTTTAATGCATAATGCTATTTATATTTTTTGTCATAATTATTCTACTTTGGAAGGTGTTAAAATGAGCATTTAGTCTTTAAATAATTAAAAATATAAATATTGTAATAATTATATGACAAAAGTCAAGCCAACAATCAATAGAAATCGAATGTTAAATTTGGCATTGGTTATACCTTATAGTAAATTTACCACAAAATTTAGTATTTGTCAAATTTGACATCAAATATAACACTTCATTGGCGAGTATTTTGTTCATCTAAATACCAAAATATAACACTTCATTGGCGAGTATTTTATTCATCCAAATACTAAAATTTACCATAGGCACAATCTTTTAGTATTGTATTGGAGATACTCATATATCATTACAATGCTTTTTGCTATAGTTTATAAGTTAAGACAAAATTCATTCCATATTTATATTTAATGACTTGTGGCCTAATGATTCCAAATAAGGTAATTGCAAGTAAAGTCTATCGGTAATATCACATTCGACTAACTTCACCTAAGGTCTAAATTAGGGCTAACAATTCATGTTTGCAGGCCTGGTTCGGGCCAGCACGATTACAATATGATATAATAAGTATAAACACGAACACGACACAGTTAATAAATAGACCAGGAACTTAAACACGAACATGAACTGTTTAATAAATATATATTACAACAAGACACGTGAACATGATTATTAAACAGGCCACTATGGAAAACAAATCCCGTTGATAACCCATTTACAGCCCATTTAACACGAAAATTTTAGATAAAAAAATAACTTAAAATTCTAAATTCATTAATATAAAAAACTCATCATATTCATATAAAATATAAAACTAATAACTAGAATTATCAAATAATGATTAACGCAAACAGACTGTTGTTTTTCTGAGGGAGTTAAAATTTAAGTTTTTCTAAGGGAGTTGGGAAAAAGTGTATGGTTGGTGAGGAGAAAGAATTAGTATTAGGCTTTTATATACTAATATTTTTAGGGGGTTTTTTTTTTAAATATATTGAGCAATTATATATGGACTCTAAAAGGGTTAGGTCGAGTTGGCCCGTTTATAATTCATTTACATAAACGGGTTAACCGTATTAGTCCGTTTCTAACTCGTATATTTTCGTATTAAACGTGTTGGCCAAATTTCGATCAAATTATTAAACATACGGTCCAAAATCATTTTATTTTGTGTCATTCCCGTGTTGTATCACTGTATCGTATCTGAAACTACCGGGCCTAGTGTACATTGAATCTCCCCATCCCAAGTTCAAATATATATATATATATATATATAATATATATATCCCAAATAAGTAAGATACATAATCTGTACAGGGTTTGGGAACTTACAAACAAAGCCAATATTATTAATCTGTCAACCACGTTGTTTAGCATTTCGCTGCTTAGAAGTCCACATAAACGAACTCATCAAGAGTTAAAATGAAGCAAGATGCAATAATGTCAATTTCATCTAGACAACAAAATAAATATTAATTAATTATTATGCAATGGCGCCGTCAATTTTGATCATAAAACAACGAATTTCAAAAGAGAATAAAGCATCACAATATTTTGGTCTAAGGAAAAAAAAATACGGGTAAATTGTTCTGTTGGGTCCCCCAAACTATTAGATTTATGACGTTTTGATCTATGTTCTTCTTTTTATAACTAAAATGATCTTAAATTCTTAAAAAATGATGCAATTTGATCCTTTTCATTATTGGATGCTAAATTTTAAACAGAAAAAGTTATTGAAAATCAAAACACAAAAAATTTATTCTATTATCAACCCTTTTGATGTCAATTTTTTTTTTTAATTTCTATACCAAAAAAAAAAAAAAAAAAAAAAAAAAACTACTAATGCCTCAAAATACCAGACAAATAAGTGGGAGGTGGAGGGGATGAGGCTTGTGGGATATCTGCGGAAAAGGGGGCAGGCTTGACGAAGGAGGGCTGGCACGGTAAGAGCATGCTTGGCAGGGGTTTTTTCATGGCGGCATGGAAGGGTGGCAGAGGCTGAGCATTCTCGGTGATCTAGGTTGGCAACACCAAGGAGCTGTCTAATGGGTGCACATATAAATACATTTTCGTTCATATCATATATTGAATAATTTAAGTTTAAATTACATATTTTCATGATTTTAATTTAAAATATTTTATTTTGAAAATATTAATATTAACTTATTTTATTTAAAAATATATTTATTTGGATATATTTTGTTGCGTGATTCTTCCATTTATTTTTCTTTTTTTCTTTTACTTTCCTTTTCTTTTTCTTTTTCTACTTTCTTTCCTTCAGCAAGGCTCGTGGCTTTTGGCCCTTGTCTCCAGCAGAACCCTGCGCGCTGCCTCAGCCCCAACTCCTTCGCCAGCTAGTCTGCCCCGAGTATCCAGCCGATTTACCAACCTAGAGGAGGATTCGTTGGAACGTAATTACCTCTCCAAACTTTGGACTTCAAGCCTATAAAAGGCTGAGCTCTTCAGCAGCATGGAACGTTTTTCCCCTCAGTCTTTTGGCTAAGTTTTCAGAGTGTTTCTTAATTCTGTGTTTGCTTTTCTTCTTGTATTATTTATCTCATGTTTTCTTTCTAGAATTTCATGAGATGAAATTGCAAGTTAAGCTAGATACTTTGGTGAGATTAGTGATGAATTCATGTGTGAAGTGAGTCAATTTGAATTTGATTTTCATTTGTTTTGTAAAGTTCGTATGTTTAAGTGGAATATTGAATCTTTTAATCTCATTACTCTACTTTTATTAAAATATTTTATATCAATTTTTTATATATATAAATTTAGTCATTCTTTGTTTATGAAATATTCTCATATATCTATTTTGACAAGATTTATTTTTTGAGTTATCTTTTACTATAATTTGCTAAAAAAATACTTTGTCGATTTTGGATAACTTGTAACGATAAACCCATTTAGTCTAACATTGAGATTTAATCCATCAAAACATATTTGTTTATTTTGTTGATTTTTAATTCCATAGTTTCTGGTTGTTCATTTATGATGTGAAATGTACAATTGAGTTATAAATCGAATATTGGATTAAAATTGGAGAACAAAACATACGAAGTATTCATGACTCATTGCCTCATTTGTTATTGAATTTTTCTCAACCTAAAATATTCTTTTTCATAATTTACTTATTTCTTTAATACCAAAATCCACCAAAAATTTATTCACTTATTATTATTTTATTTCCTTACTTTTGTAACGTTTATCTCCTCTACTATTATTTGTTTTAGTTAGTGCTTCTCAATAAATATGACCGTCTGATCTATATTGCAACCAACAACTTTTCGTGTGTATTTTTTTTGGTGTTAATCACTGCCTGAAACTCACAACACAACCTAGGGTCACGACAAAACTTAAGGTGTAGGGGGAACTCGCTGAAGAACGGGGCTTGTGATTGGAGCTAGACGACGGCAACAGGCGTTGGCCGTGGATATAGGGAGACACTACTGAAAAATAGGGCTTTAATGAGGAAATATTCCCTCAATATAGGTTTACAGTGAAGGAAATATTCCTAACTTCGTAGTTGCATCACTACAGAGTTGTAGCAAAGAAAAGACAGAAAAGACGGTTGCGTCGTTATGGTTTAGAGACAAAATCTGTCGTCACAATAGTTAAAAATCGTTGTTGCTAAATAGCCATTTGAAAAAAAAAAAAAATTTACTAACGGACATTAGCGGCAAGTTATATAAATGAAAAATGTTTAGTGACGATACTCGCAAAATAATTTATTGCTAAAAACAATTCAATGATGTCATCAACTAGCGAAAACGGCGACTACAATTCAATCATTGTCACCTATCATGCTATTCAGTAGTTTAAATTAGATATGATCAAAGAACATAAACTTAATCTTTACACAATACACGGTCAACAATGAACACATCAAACCAAATCTACAATTACTCAAACTACAGGGCAATTTTGATTTCTTACTGGTAAATTTGCAAACAAGAGATCAAGAAAATGTGAAATCCATAAATATGAAAGATAATTGAAACTGAAAACCCATAGAATGTGAAAAACTTTGAAACTTATACAAGAGATTTTCTTATAAAAAAAACAAACAAAAAAAAAATTTGAAACTGTATTCTTTATTTCTATTGTTTAATTATTTGAAATTATATATATCACTCTTTTCTTGAGTGGTTTGCTCTTACAAAAATATCGTCTTAAATACAAATTGAAAGTTACAGCTTTTGTTTTTTTTTGTTTTTGTTTTTTGGTTTTTTGTTTTGCTACCAATTAAAAACAAAGTGGAAATGAAAGAAACATGTTTGATAACAATTTTCTATTTTTATGAGACTTGTTTTTAAGGTAATTCAATTAATTATCAGTCAAAAATAAAAATAGAGGTCTAATATTTTTTTTTTTTGATAAGCAATAGAGGTCTAATATTTAGTATGATTAATTTCCACAATAAAATTTTTAATTACTATATAATTAAGGGTGTAACCAAAAACGTCGTTGCTTGCCTAGACGTCGATTAAACACTGACCTTAAATTCCTTTTTGGTACCAACGATGCATGTGCATGCTGTTCGGCAGTTTTTATAATCTGTAATCTATAACATATATAGAAAGCTCAGTTTTTATATTATGTATTGACTAATCAAAGTTTTTGTCTTTCTATTTAGTCTTCTTTTGGGCTGCTGCCTAACTATCTTTTTTATTTTTATTTTCCCTTAAACCATTTTTTCCTTCTTTTTTGTTTTTCATCATTTCCTTGAGAAACGAACTATCGATCAGTTTGTTCATTGTGTATCCTCTCATATTGACTAACCAAAGTTTTCGTCTTTCTATTTTGTCCCCTCTCTCTGCAATTTGTTCCATCCACTACGTTTGTACGAGGCATGTGTTTGATCAAATTCAGCAAAAGTAAATCTTAATAAGAGAAAGTCCAGCCCATCTTATTCCCGGTTCTGGATTCTTCTAGCTTGACCCACCAGGCCCAGCCTCATGGCTCATTGGACTCACGACCGACTCTAGGCCTGTGGGTAAAGAACAAGGCAACATGGGTCTATTGTTTGCGGTGGTCGGTTGGGCCCACCGTAGAAACGTCAAAATCAGCACGTGGAGAGGGGCAAAACCGTCATTTTATTATAGGCTAATGTAGAAACCTCAAAATCAGCACATGAAGAGGGGCAAAACCGTCATTTTACTATAGAAAAAACAGTAAAAACCCATCTCTTTAGTATATTAGTATAATGTTTCCTTTTACTCTTTTCTCTTTTTCGGCGTGCTTACAGCTGTATCATTCATCTTTAAAGGAAAAAATATATATATAAAATAGGTAGATTCAGGATTAATAATTCATGTTCACGGATCAAATACGGGTTGGCAAGGCATGTTTATGACACAAAACATTTTGACCCAATACAGACACGACAATGGATCAGTAACCCAAACACAAACACGAAATGATTAATACATGAGTAACACGAGTGCACGACACAACACGACACGTCAACACGTTTAATAAATAAGTTTTGATGGGTTGGCACTTAAAAACCCAATTATGATTTGATTATGACCCTATTAACACAACATAATGCAAATCTAAAGAATGTTCAAAAAAATAAAACTAGCATTAATTTAAAATTAATTACAAGTAAATAGCGATATAAATTAGGAATTGTGTAATTGACAAAAACATTAATTTCTCGTAATAATAATAATAACAAACATATAAAAATATTTTAAAAAAATCTAAAGTATTTAGTATTCGGGTTATAAAAACATCGTGTTGTATTGTTACATTAATGACCCATATAATTAAATATGTTAAAGGGTTAAGTCGGTTTGCACAAAGCCAACCCGTTTATTTTCATATTATATGTTTTAATATGAAATTTTCCAAGTTATTAATTATATGTGCTAAACTCAGTTATTTTCTGTCGTTTTCAATTCATTTTGTTGTGACATGCTGGAAATGGGAACGAATATCAAAAATAGGCATTTGCAAATAGAAATTCCAAAATAAGTTATTTAAAAAATATATATATTTTGTTTCTATAACAAATATACTGTATCAGACGTAAATATTAAAGCATGCGAGTAAAATAAATGTACATTAAAACGGGTTAATTTCATTCACAGTACTTATAAAAATTCTAATTTTAAAATTAGCATCATTTTTTGAAACTTTCATCATTAATATTGTCACATCAGATTTTGAGAGACGGACTTACTTACATTACCAAATTTATCCTTTGAAGAAACTTAAAGACAAATATTCTTTATTTTTCCTCGTTCTTCTCTTCACCTTTTCCTCTGCGCCCTCCATTTTCCCCACTCTCTATGTCTCTCTCTCTCAAGCACACTCGACGGAGAGGTAGGGGCAATGTAACAGCGGCTGAAATCAGTGCTGGGCGGCAGATGGAGGCTGGGGGTGAGGCACAAATCTGGGTCTCTATCGACGGGAGAGGGGGCTGGGTGGAGAAGGTCTCTGCAAATGGGTTGGTCTTGGCTTTTCAATGGAAACTCGCATTGTTGCACTCCTACGAAATTGGCGTTGCTGCGTTCCAATGAAATCAAGTGTGATTTTTTATCTGCAAACGGGTTGGTTCCTTGTTGGAACTCTTTGGAATGTTGGAGGCGGCACCTGAGGTAGGCTTCAAAGTGGAATTTTTTTTCCCTCTCTGCTTTTGTTCTTTGATTAATTTGACATATATATATATATATATATATATATATATATCGCTAAGTAAAAAAATGAAAAAATGAATTTAGTATTTGTTTATGTTTATGTTCTCTTTTTGCTGTAGATTTAAAGAAAATTGTTGAGAAATTGCTTTTGATCTATTTTACCAAATATATATTTGGCTCAAAATTGTTCGAGAATTGATTATGAGTTACCCCAAAGTAATTTATATTTGTAGGATGACTATGTTTAATTGTTGTTATCGGATTGGTATTTTGTATCTGCGTTCTTATTTCTAGTAATGTTTACAGGTGATTATATAGATATAAATCACTAATTAGTCATTTTTATAATGATCATTCCGGGACTTAGTTTAATTTATGCATGTAAATTTTTTTTTAAAATACATAAATATGATTCACCCTAACTTATTTCTAATGTAAATATTATTGTTGTACAAGATTTGACATTCACCGTAAATACATTTTTTTGGTTAATATTATATACAAGTAATTATATAGCCAATGAGTCGTTTCCATAATGGCCATCCAAGGATTTAGCTTCATTTTATGGATGTAAAAAAGAGTTTTTAAATACATAAATATGACTTATCTTAACTAATTTCTAATGTCAATATTATTATTGCACAAAGGTTGATATTCACCTTACATACAATTTTTGGATTAGTAGTTTGTACAGGTAACTACATAAATGACCAATGAGTTCCAAAATGACTATCCCATGACTTAGTTTCATTTATGGATAATAAAATGAGTTTTAAATGCATAAATACGCTCATCCTAAGTTATTTTTAATGTTAATATTATTGTTGCAAAAAACTTGACATTTACCTTAATTACAATTTTTGGATTAATAATGTGTACATATAATTATATAATGGCCAATGAGTCATTTCTATAATGACCAGGACTTAGTTTCAAATTTTTTTTTTTCCCTTTTAATGCTTATATTAGTATAATGTTTTCGTTTGGTTTTAAAGTGATGTTTCAACTATCCAAAATATCATAACACTACCAAATAATTGATTTATGCAATTACAATTGTGTTTGTTGAAAAAGAAATAAACAGCGTGAAATGGTAATTTCGTTTTTCAAGTAGTAATTATAATACTTACTGTATCGTAATTTTTTTTATGACTCATATAGTAATTATGATCATTACCACTTGTGAATTTGAAACTGATTTAAATTTTAGATGTTCCTAATCGTATGAAAAATAATTGGGCTTGTATTCACGAAATACAACTACATACTAAAAAACGATATATTATTTTATTATTATATTTAAGTAAAAAAAAGATATATTATACATAGTGCTAGTTTGGTACTGCTTTGGAGCAAACCCAAATCAATTTTGGAACGATATTTGAGCCAAATATGTGTTCGGTAGAATAGGTTTAAAGCAATTAATTTTTTTATTTTAATTTTTTCATATGTACAACTAAAAGGAGAACAGTAAAGGAGAAAAATATTACTTTAATTTTTTTTTTCCCCCTTTATTACTTAACAATAAACATTTATGTAGACACACTGCAAGTTAAATGTATCAAAAAACATAGACATAGAAAAGAAAAATTTCCTCTCCAAATAGGTCCAACCTGGAATTCAGATTTACAAGGAGCAGAGGAAGATATAAGAGCAGCTAAAGCCTAAAATGAAGGCCAATCATGTGGATGGAATATGCTGACCATCATGCCTCGTAGTTTATGTTTTATGTTTTGAACACAAATATATATATATATATATATATATATATATATATATAGAAAAAGCCACTTACAACCAAAATCTCTTGATTCTTCCCCCATTTTAAAAGGCTAGTACTTGGTTTAAAACAAACGAAAAAAAAAAAAGAAAAAACATCTCATATCATATTACATTTTTTTTGTTTGATTTCATTGTAGACAAACAACACCATCCCTTGACTTACCTAAGAAAGAGGAAAAAGCACAATCGAATTTCTATGGAAATAAAACACTATCCCTTAACTAACTCATTTGCAAAGACCTTTCAGACGCAAGTCCCCACTCTCTTAACAATGGCAAGCCAACCCCCTCCATCCCCATGATGGCAACCCAGATTTGTGCCTCGCCACGAGCCTCGTCTGCTGCCCAACACCGAGTCTAGCCATTATTGCATCGTCACTATCTACCTGTCTAGGTGCCATTAGCCGTGCTTGAGAGAGGGAGAGAGATAGAGGGAGCAGAGAGAAAGGGGATGAGAACATAAAATAAAATAAGAAAAATATCGTCAATCCCCCCTAAACTTTCTTACTAGTGTTACATGCCCCATGAATTATGAAATGTATCTATTATGATTCCTGAACTTTAACATGTGTGTCAAGTTACCCACTTAGTTAGTCGTCGTTAGTTTTTCCGTTATCTTTAATGTCAAAATGCCCCTGATATTTAATATTTGTGTCAAAACATCCTCCAATGTTTAATATTTATATCAAACTGTCATATTTATATTATTTTAATTATCTAATTTTGTGTATATATATTTATTATAATGGAGTGATATGCATATTTTTTTAACACACTTTTTTTTTTTACTTATTTTATTTTAAGTTTATTTGGGTTATGGGTTTTCTTATACATAACCATAATTCATAGGACTCAGATGTAAGATTTGGATTTCAAATACACTGTTTACTTAACCTACATAATTTGAAATCATAGTCAAATGAATTTCATTCATGTGTTTGCTTAAACTCATAATGAGATTAAGGATAATAAATTTACTCTGATACCTATTTTTAATTTAAAAAATGATTAGTTTACATATTTCAGTATCATTCATAACTTAACTAAAAATTGTAATATTAGGACAATAAAATAATGAATGTAAGTTACATACTTATTTTTGTTTAAGAAAATAAAAATAAATGTAAATTTGCAATAAAATAAATAAATGAAAAAAAAGTGGGTCAGAATTAAAAAGAAACATTTTCTTTTAGTAGAAAGAAATTAATTTTTTTTTACCTATTCTAAAAAATTTAGGTAATTATACAATATTAGATAAATAAATAAGACAGATAGGACAATTGGACACAAATATTAAAGATTAAGGAGCATTTTAACATAAATAATAAAGATCAGGGGGTACCTTGGCACAACTGCTAAGATCATAGGGCATTTTGACACAAAAGCAAATTCAGAGGGGCATTTTGACATTAAAAATAACAGAAAAACTAACGGTAACTAATTGATAGGGTAACTTGACATACGTGTTAAATTTCAGGGGGCACAAGGGGAACATTTCATAGTTCATGTGTCATATTAACATTAACGACAAAGTTCAAGAGGAATTTATGATATTTTTCCAAGAAAATAATAATAATAAAATGATCTAGGATTTTGATGAGGGTAAATTTGGTAATGTATTATGTGGGATCATCAAAATCTGATGTGACAATGCTATATACAAAAGTATGAAAAAGTGGTGTTAGATTTAAAATTAAAATTCTTAGAAGTGTTATTATCAATAATAACCCTAAATATTACCTTGAAAAATGCAAATAAAAGATCCCATGAACTTACTGGTGAATGACTCCAGCCACGTAAGAAATTTCTCACAAACAATCTTGTATAGTATTCTTTGCCGACGCCTACACCAAATATGTGGGCACTATACAGAGAACAGAAGTATGTAAATAACCTAGTGATAACACCAAATATATATATATATATATATATATATATATAATAACTTTCCATGTATCATAAAGTTTATTTCTTTATTTTTTTTAAAAAAAACCAAAATCAAGATCATGGGATTATCTCACGATCTTCTCCATCATTATCCACGCAATTAGTTTTGAACACATATAGTTTAATCCATGACACGCTAATCATATATCATGCCCCTTTGTGTAATTTTCAAAATTCAATTGGTATGACTGTTTATTGAATTAAATTATATCTTCGACCTTAAGCCTGCCAGTCACCTTATTGATCACCCTAACATAATCAAGAACGTTGATTTTCTAGAGAGAATATTTTGGCCAAAGATTCAAGTGATCAACTACTTTAACAGCTTAAGGGGAGATTATTAAATAACTCCCCAATGAGTCACAAAATTCCGATGTTATTGTAGTGTCCAATCATTGCATAAAGGACGACATCTCCAAATTGCAGAGGCTATTGATTTATAGAATCAACTCTCACGCGGAGTAATTCAAAAAATGTCAAATCCAAGCATATGATTTTTACAGTAAACTCAGGATTTGGAGCATTAATATATTTAGTACCTATAAGATTTAATTAAAACAATCATTAAATTAAAATCTTATTTATGATCCATTCAATAATACTCTTAGCATCAGTGAATCACAATTGATTACTCAAATCAATTAACTATAGACGACCTTCAATACAACTGTCATAAATAAAAACACCCAATTTTTGTTTATAGTTGCGAATATACTTTTGATTTTGACAACATTGTAATTTAATATAAAATAATCAAGCGTCTTGATATATT
This sequence comes from Ficus hispida, assembly GCA_025413025.1. Lineage (NCBI taxonomy): Eukaryota > Viridiplantae > Streptophyta > Magnoliopsida > Rosales > Moraceae > Ficus > Ficus hispida. Next base: position 20,210,013 of record CM046370.1, read on the forward strand.
CAAATAAAAAAAAATACGTTACGTAGAAAAACATCAATTTATTTTAACTTATCAATTTGAAAATGTCATACAAAAAATGTTTTAAAATAGCATAATCCTAACAACAAATTTGCCGGCCCTAGATTGTAACGATCACAATACATCATGTTAGACTGAGTCCTAAAACACTCAGTAGACCTTATTAGCGTTGTCATCTAATTAGAAACAGCGCAGGACAGTTGATCTTGCTCAGGTAAAATTTGTTTCATGGTCTGTACAGGATGTTGGAACTCTTTACATGTAATTTGATTACAGTGGATGCAAAAGCCTCTGAAAACATGAATTTAAAGTTCAGCCACTAGAACGTAGTTCGGATCGCCTAAATCCTACTTCCCTGTAAGGCGTATTTGTCGCTTCGGAGTGCCAGTTTCTCTCGCACCAGAGAGTTGGTGTTTTAAGCTTGTTTCTCCCCCCTCTCCTAAACAAAAGCCATTATTTTTGTCATGCATGTTTTTTCCCTAATAGTAATTAATTGTTAATAATATTTAGTGGAGTTACAAAACACTAATTCTAAGATACCAGCCAAAGAATTTTTCTAATTTAGCAAATATTAGTTAAATATATGTAAGACTAAGTTTTAGTGTTAATCCTCTCGTCAGGTGACCAGCAAAGTATGACGCTGCCGCTAACGTTCAAGCTATTCCTCTATTTCTGGTTAAATTGGTTTGGAGACTTTTCTCTCGAAGTCTCTGCCGATGATCCAACAGGTATGAGTCCTGAAAATATATTAATCGATAAATACTACAAACCTTAAATAACATCCTACAAGTACAAACAGGACTACATGTCTATTTGTCTCTCAGGGTTCATAAACATAGATTGCGGATTACCCAATGGCTCTAGCTACATCGCAGCTGAAACAGGATTGAATTATATTTCAGACGAGTGGTTCATAGACAGTGGTAGAAGTAGATTCGTATCGTTGGAGTACCAAGACAAATATCCACAGCAGGCCCAAACTCTTAGGAGCTTCCCTGAAGGAGATAGAAATTGCTATAGGGTAGGGGTCACGCAAGGAAACAAATATTTGATCCGGGCTTCATTCGTTTACGGAAATTATGATGAACTACTCATGCCACCGGCTTTCGACCTCCATCTTGGTTCTGAGTTGTGTGATTCTGTCAACTTTCCATCCTTGGATGGCGTCGACAAGGAGATCATACATGTTCCTCTCCGAGACCATGTCCATGTTTGCCTAGTTAAAACTGGTCCCGGAATTCCATTTATATCAGCACTGGAATTCAGACCGTTGGACAATCGTACTTACGAACTGACCAACAGTGTACTCCAGGGGAATCCTTGCTTAAAATAAAAAGGATCGACGCTGGTTCTGGAAAATCATACAGGTAAAGAAAATTACGTCAAATTTGTTAATTGATTAATTGTTGAATTCAAATAAATTAAAAAAAAAAACGGATATATTTTTTCAATTGAACAAACTAGTAGACATGTACTAATGATATGTATTAAAATGGGTTATTTTTACACGTTTCCCTTCTAACTTACCCTACGTTACCTATAATCATACGCACACACACACGCACACATATATATAGATACAGCGACGATGTATACGACCGTATTTGGGATCCCTTGGAACGTGATGATTGGATTACTCTAAGCACGTCAGACAACATTATAGGCTCCAACATCTACTAACCACCAGCGGCGGTTTTGAAAACTGCTGTGATGCCAAAAAAACGCAGATTACTTGGATATCTCTTTGAAGATACCAGCTGATGTTCCCGACAACAGTTCTCATTAAACAGTGTACATGCACTTTGCCGAACTCGAAGAGCTCCAATCCAACCAATCTAGACAATTCAACATTCTGTATAACGGACAGTATGCATATGGACCAGTTTCTCTTGTCTTCTTGTTACCAGACACAATATACAGCGTAAGAGCGGTCGTCGGGGGAGTGCATACATTCACCATCTCCAAGACTGCGAACTCAACCCTTCCGCCCATCATTAATGCTTGGGAGCTTTACAGTGTCAAAACATTCTCACAGTTAGAAACAGACCAAATAGATGGTGAGCAACTTTTCCAATATTTTTAACTAATTATGATTTATCTTCTTACGCATCAATTTCCTTACTATCAGTTTCCCTCTGAATTAAGACAGTTTGAGATTGTATCTGATCTTTGTTCGTGATGTTTCTTATAATGTTTGTTTGTTTGTTTTTTTATTTAAATTAAAAAAATACAAGGTATGGCTTTTCTATTTAATTTTACAAGTAAGGTTTTTGATGAGATCTATCTTAGATAGCCGACCTCTAAACTCATCGGTGATAGAATATATCAGGGTTATTTTCTTTTTTGGGTGCTCATTTGTCCTGTGTTTGAGCCATTTTTGTATTATTTTTTCTTTTCCTTTTAACTAGTTGTATGACAAGTAAAGCAAAGTAAATATATATATATATATATAGTGATAATAATTAATTAACTAATTAATTTAATTTACATGGTGATAATGTGATCATATATAATGATGATGTGATAACCATGCGACTGTCATATAAAGGGGAGAGTTATTGACTCTTTTAAAGTATTGTATAGATAATAAATTGGAAGTTTAGTGCCGGATATGATTATTATTAGTAGGTACCAACCAAATTAGAATTTATTAATTTCTTCAGATGTTAGTTGTTTTCTCTTATCATTTATACATAAAAATAAATATTTGTTAATTATTTTAGACTATGATAAATTTCCGAATTATGCGTAACAAAAAAAAAAAAAAAATATATATATATATATATATATATATAGCCAATGCCATGACAATGATAAAGTCAACTTACGGGGTGAAAAGAAACTGGCAAGGAGATCCGTCTACCCAAAGTTCATTCATGGGATGGTATAGACTTTAGCTATGACGATGATAACAATTCACAAGTGCCAAGAGTCATATCCTTGTGAGTGTATATATATATATATATATATATATATATATATATATATACGCACACACACACATTTCAGATAAAACTAATAATCGGTGCTTCATATTTGTTCCACTTTTTTTTTTTTTTTTGGTTCATAAAGTTATTGAACATAGTTTCAGGAAAAAAAAAAAAAAAAAAGTTTATTGAACATTATATAACGAATATTCAGAAACTTGCCATCAAGTGGTTTAACCGGTGAAATCGCTTCTTCGATAGCCGACCTCACGGCCATAACAACATTGTAAGTAATAAGTCTGATCTCAATGGGAATTAATAGTAGTACTTGATATTATATACGCATTATTCTTCTACTTAATTAATTATCTTTAATTCATTCTGAAAATCTATTGTTTCCACTTGATCAGGGATCTATCAAACAACAACTTAACAGGATCAATACCAGATTTTCTATCTCAATTGCCAAATTTAAAATTCATGTATGCGTTTTTGATTTAATACATAATTAAGTTTGATGATCATGTTTACTTCAAATCTCTTGAATTAATTATTAGTCTTGCAGATAAAATTAATTATAGAAAAATGGAAGGACGGGAATTAATAGTTGATATGATAAGTAGATCCTTCCTTGCAGAAACTTGGAGAACAACTATCTCACAGGTTCAGCTCCGGTTAGACTCGTACAAAAAATGGAAGGATAGTTTGCTTTTGTTAAGGTTTGTTTCTGTTTTTCCTCTTCTACTTTTTTCCCCCTTGGAGATTAATTAAGTCGTGTTTCATTTTTACATCTTATATTACTTATTTCAATCATCAATCTCTATCATTCAATAAAACGGGAAAAAAAATTCGGTTACTTGCTCTGTTGGTCCCTAAACCATTTGTGTTGTTTCGACTTTTGATTTTTTTTTTTTTTTTTTTTTTTACGTAGCTGAAATGATCCTAAACTTTTAAAAATTGTATAAAAAAACTCACTTTGAACGAAATTCATTAATTGCCTTTAACGGATGGCTTAATTGCTCGAGCAGTCCTTAAACCATTATGAATGTGACGTTTTGGTTCCTATTCTTCTATTTTTTAAAGCCGAAACCTCATTTTTTACTGAATTTACTAAACTGACCTAAAAAAAAAAAAAGACATAAGAAATTTAAAATTTCTCTCTCTCAAATCTCGACAAGAGGGGAATCGAGAGGGGAAAGAAGGAGAGAAGGAGATTGAATGAGAGATCAAGATGGAGAGAGGAGAGATCAATATACACCTTCCTATTTCGAGCACGATGAAAAGAAGCCTCATTTTCTTTATGAAATCAATGATCATGGTCTTTCGCAAATTATTCTATGTTTTTTTATTACTCTTTTAATATTTAAATATAAATATCACTCCGTTATAACTCACAAATTAAAATTATCATTTATATATATGCTATCAAATATTATGTATCACGATCAACTCTATATATCACTGGTAACAAGCTGTGCAAGTACTCTACTGCTTATAAGTTAAATTAGAACGTTTTTGGGAAAAAAATGTACACAAACACACACGCACACACACGGTAATTAGCACGTGCATGTTGAGTTTATGGATTAAAAAAAAATTGGACATAATGGAAAAAATATTTAAATAAAATTGTATTTAAGAAAAAAAATATTAACAAAAATAAATCAGAAAGAAAATGAATTTCCATTAGTAATATAAGATTTAAAATAAAGAAAAAAACCAGAAAGAAAAATTGATTAAATTAAATTACAAGAGAAGATATAAGGTCAAATTGATCTTATTCTAGTTGTCATGTACCATTTATGACTAGAGTGTGCGGAAATCCAAATATAACTTCAACGGGCATTTCTTGCAAAATGAAGCACAATCAGAAAAGCACTTTTGCCCTCATTGTCGCAGCATCAGTTATTGGAACATTTGTTGGCGTTTCAACTATGGCAGCGATCTGTTGGGCCTTTACGAGGAAAAGACAACGTGGTAAGGGCTTTCAAATATCTTTTCTAATATAAATATTCGTTTGGATGTTTGTTTTTTTGAGCAAAATAAATTCTAAAAAACAAAAAAACAAAACAAAAACAAAAACAAAAACAAAACAAAAGGGCCGGAAAGTAACTTACAATTTATTCACGTAAAGAAGATGAGGTTCTCATGTCCAGTCATTGTACAGTCCAGTCCGACACATATAACATGAAGATTTAAGACTTTGTAATACTAACTCATTAATGTATAATATTTTGCAAGAAAAAGTTTTAAAATATAATATGTTACACATAATGACATATAGAATGTCGCATAGATCAACTAGTAGTAATATATTATATGATGCAACGTTTCTAACTTAATTATATGTTTATGGCAGATGAAGAGTCCATATTCCAAATTAACGGATCAGTGGAATCAACAAAACGGAAATTCAGGTATAGGGACATAGTCAATATTACAAACAACTTTGAGAAAATTCTTGGTGAAGGTGGTTTCGGAAAAGTTTATTATGGCCACATCAACAATTAATACTCTAGTAGCTGTAAAGATGCTCTCATTAACATCCATTAACGGATATCATCAATTTCAGGCAGAGGCAAGAACTCATAGCTAACTAGTCAACTTACTACATTGTAGAAAGACGAAAGACCTTTCGTTCTTACTCACCACGTGATGGGTCAATAACCGTCACACGGCAACATTTTTTAAAATTATTATTATTATTATTATTTTTAGTTTATTTTGTCTATCTTCATATGTGCTGTCCAACTAGTTTTACAATGTTATAACTTTTGGTTAATTATTCACATATATAAAGGTAAAAATTTCCAGTAACTGCAGCAGGTTAATCTGTTGATGAGAGCTCATCACAAAAATCTGACAAGCCTTGTTGGATATTGCAATGATTAAAACAACATAGCTCTCATCTACTAGTACATGGCCAACGGAAGCTTACAACAACATCTTTCAGGTTTGGCAATAATTATAAACGGAAAAAATAAAAGTTGTATATCTGTCTAACATTTCTAGGGTGTTTGGTGTGTAAGTTTGAGTTAAGATTTTTAAGTTTAAATAGTAAATTATGTTGACTTTTCAGACAAGACAAAAAATTTTTGAGAAAAAGACAAAAATTTTGAGGAAAAAGACAAAAAAAAAAAGTTTGAAATTGTTAGTTTAAAATTTCTAACCAAACACCTTTGAAGGATTATTAGTTACAGAAGTTCAATTTTGATTTGACCTTGAATTTATATTAAGTGCGGAGCCATAAAATTTTTTGAGAGGACCATTAAATTAAACGAAATTCTGAACTTAAAAATTATTCGACTTGATGTCATTATTTTCTTCTTAATTTTGTAATCTATTTTAACAAACTTTAAAATGCTAAAAAAAAAAAAGAATATTAATTAATATATAGTAGTGTAATTGGCTTTTGGTTTATTCGATGATCAGGACCGTATGATAGAAATGAGGGGAAAGAAAAAGGTCATTCCAAGCATGATATATGTAATGCTTGAACTTTAAGCCCAATTTTTTTTTATTTTTTTTTATTTTGATTATTCTTATCTATGCCCATGAATTTCGGAATCATTTTCATTTTACCCCATAAATTTTAAAAACTCTCACTCTGCTCCTTGAACTTTGAACTAGTCCCCCACTTTACCCCTTTTGTTATAATCTCAATAAAAAATAGGAAAAAAGTAAGTTAAGTACAATTATATGATATTTTTATTTTTGTTTTTAACATAATTCTAACATATTAGGTTTAGTAACACTAATTCCACTTTTTTTTTGTCCGTCTGTTTGTTTGTTTTTTGTTTTTTTAATCCTAGTAAAAGGAAGTTCAGACGATAAAGTGGAAACGACCCTAAAGTTCAGTGACATCGATGAGAATAATAATAATAATAATAAAACAGAGAGAGAGAGCGAGATAGTAATGCGTGAACTTGCTGGCTCATGAAAATGCTTTGGTCACCTTTTCTTTTTATTCTTTAATTTATCAGTAAACTAACGTTATTGCGGACAAATTTTTAAAAAGGCAATTTTGTAATATGATTGTATAGGTAGCTCAAATATTTTGAAATGGGAAGATAGACTTCAAATTGCAGCGGATGCGGCACAAGGTTGGCAAGTTTACTCTCAGCTTATTTCTCAATCTATATTAATGAGCGCATTTGTGGCATGGAATAAAAAAAATATTTTCACTTTGTGATTTTTGTATTTATATATAGGATTGGAATATCTACACTATGGTTGCAAGCCTCCTATTATCCACAGAGATGTGAAGACAACAAATATTTTGTTAGACGAAAATTTCAAAACAAAAATATCTGATTTTGGCTTGTCTCGAATTACCCCTGACTATGAGAGTCACGTTTCTACTGTTGTTGCTGGCACTCCTGGCTATCTTGATCCTGAGTAAGTATAACAATTAAGTTTTTTACAATGCAAAAAATGAAAACTAAGAAATAGAATCTTTTAAAGAACTACTAGGTAAAATGGTGGGATTTAACCCGGATGGTTAATTTGGAATGTAGGTATTGCATGTTACACAGGATAAACGAGAAAATCGATGTCTATAGTTTCGGAGTAGTATTGTTGCAGATAATCACCGGCCGATCACCTGCCATAGCAAAATCCTCTGAGATTTATATTCATATTAGTCAGTGGGTTAAGCTGATGATCAAAAAAGGGCTTTTTGAAAGTATAGTTGATCCAAAGTTGAAGGGAAACTTCGATGTTAACTCCGTCTGGAAAGTCGTTGAAATGGCAATGAAATGTGTGTCTCAAACTCGCCAGAAAGACCAACAATGAGTCAGGTAGTTGGAGAGCTAAAGGAGTGTTTGGAACTGGAAGCGAAGCGGGCAAAGGAAGCTCGTGAAAGTACTGGATTAAGAGAGACGCCTTTGATGAGTATTTGCTCTACCGAGATCAGTACTCCCTCAGCTAGGTAGTACCAAAAAAACATTATGCACGTTTGATCAAGATTAGTGGCGAAAATGATATGAGCGTTCAGTGAATGACGAAAGTTTATTCCTGATTGTTCCACTTTTGCTGGAAAAAAAAAAAAAAAAAAAAAACACCACTAAACTAAACTAAATAAAAGGTTAGTTTCAACCCTTAAATGTTAATATGTCAATGATTATAAGTTGACATCTTAAAAAGCTGGCTTCGTTCTTCATCAAACAAATTATGTATTTTACTGGAGTTTGATGATTGTTTTTAACAATGTAAAATTCTTGAGTTAGTATTCATATTTTTTTTATAAATATGAATACTAACTTTTGTTCATTTAGAGGGGGGGAAAAAAAAAAGAAACCTTAAACTCTCCATCACGCTAGATCAAATAAATACATTAGTATTGTTTTTTTGTTTACTACTTTAAAATAATTTAATTAAACAAACTATTTGCACGTCCCCAAATAACTAGTACTGTAAAAGGAAAGTAGACGAAAAGTATATGCATTGCATTTTTTTTTTTAATCACATTTATAACTAGACTATAGTGCCAATTTGAAATGAGTGAATTATAACAAGCATATCGAACTTCTTTGTCGACGAAACTAAGCCTTACTACTGCACCAGATAACTCAAACCAAATTAATAAATCAAAATGAATAGCTACTAGAAATGGCTAACAACGCAATGCGACGATGGCATTATTGGCTAAATTTGAACGTGAGAATTACGGGCACCATAGTTATCCCATAGAATTTGAACTCAATATTTAATACATTGAAAACAACTCTCACACCCACTAAAGATCGGCAAAATACATAATTTGTTTGATAATAAACAGAGCCAGCGTACAATTATAAAAATTCCACACAGTTAACGAAGGACAAAGGGTCAAAATTAATTTCATTTTTTTTTTTTTTTTTTTTTTTTTGCTTCCTCAGAAAGAAGAGGAACAAACTGGAACAAACTGTTTTTAGCAGAACATAGCTGAGGGAGCACTGATCTCGGTAGAGCAAATACTCATCAAAGGCATATCTCTTAATTAAACCAGTAGTACTGTCAAAAGCCTCCTTTGTCCGACTAGCTTCCAGTTCCAGACGCTCTTTGAGCTCTCCGACTACCTGACTCATTGTTGGCCTTTCGATAGAGTTTTGGGAAACACATTTCATTGCTGTTTCAACGACTTTCCAGACGGAGTTAACATCGAAATTTCCGTTTAGCCCTTGGATCAATTATACTTTTAATTAGCCCTTCTTCAATCATCGGCTTAACCCACTGACTAGTATGGATATTGAAATCTGTGGTTTTCGGTATGGTAGGTAGGCGACCGGTGATTATCTCCAACAGTCCAACTCCAAAGCTATATATACGTCACTTTTCTCGTTTATCCTTTCTGACAAGTAATACCTGCATTCCAAAATTAATCATCCAGCTTCAATCTCAACTTTTGATGTAATTTTTTAAGAAGGTCTTTGTTGCACATATTCTAAGCTACAACATTAAGTTAGTAAAACACAGCTGCAAACCAAAATTAAAACCTGGACTTGTATATTAATTTTTGTCTAACATTACTCACTCAGAATCAAGATATCCAGGAGTGCCAGCGACCACGTAGAAACATGACTCTTATAGTTTGGGATGATTTTGGACAGGCTAAAATCAGATATTTTGGCTTGAAAATTTTCATTCAGCAAAATATTTGTTGTCTTCACATCTCTGTGGATTATAGGGGGCTTGCAACCATAGTGAGATATTCCAATCCTACAATAATAAACATGGCAACACCCAAACATGAAAAATCAATTAGGCAGAAATTTTTTCTATTCACACTATTGATAAATTTAGAAAGTAGTCCACTTGAAACCTTGTGCCGCATCGGTGGCAATTAGAAGTCTATCTTCCCACTTCAAGATTTGTGAGCTGCCTACAAATTAAGTGATGGAGTCAGCCAATTATTTTAATTGAACGTACATTAAAGAATAACGATTTTGTAAGTACTTATACGAGGATAACTAATTTTCAGTGAGGTAAATAAAAATATAAAATTTTTAAATGTTAAAAAAAAAAGTTCATTGGGTCTCCAACTCGATCATGGTTGACTCTATCCCCCTACATACTACCATATTACAAATTTGCATTTTTTAAAATTTATTGGAATCTACAACGGTGACGATGTTATTTGTTATTGAAGAGTAAAAAAAGAACACAAAAAATCAGATCGGAAAAGAATATCAGTGACCGTAAGCGATACTAAACTATTATGGTTTTCCCAGAAATACAAAGCTAATTTAATTATTTTTTTTCATTTATAGCTGCTGCCAAACCTGAAGAAAGAAGCTGTTGTAAGTTTCCATTGGCCATGTACTCGTAGATGAGGGCTATCTTGTTTTTTTGGTTGCAATATCCGACAAGACTAGTCAGATTTTTGTGATGAACTCTCATTAACAGATTAACCTGCAATAGTACTAGAATTTTTACCTTCCAATATATATGTTACTAATTAACCAAATGCGCCAAGATAAACATAGTAAAGTTAAAATAATAATAATAATAATAATAACGTAGTAAGTTGAGTACTTACTCATGATTACTTGCCTCTGCCTGAAATTGATCATATCCATGAACGGATGTTACCGAGATCATCTTTACTGCAACTTGAGTATTGTTGATGTTAGGGGTGTCAATTCGTGTCTCGTGTCGTGTTCGTGTCGTGTTGTGTCGTGTCGAATTTTTTTCTCCCAACCCGAACACGACCCGTGACACGAAACCGCTACACGAACACGACACGAACTCGTAACGGATTGACACGAAACGACACGAACTTGACCCGAAATTGACCCGCAACACGAAATTGACGCGAAATTAACACGAAATTGACACAAAATTGACACGCGACCCGAAATTGACCCGAAATTGACACGAAAAGTGGACACGAAATTGACACGAAAAAAACGGGTCCAACCCGAACACGACACGAATTTTTTTCGTGTCAATTTTTCCCAACCCGAACATGACCCGCTCCCTATTTTTCCCAACCTGAACCCGTGAAATTCGTGTCGTTTTCAAGTCGTGTCATGACTCGTATTGCCACCCCTAGTTGATGTGACCACAATAAACTTTTCCGAAACCACCTTCATCAAGAATTTTCTCAAAGTTGTTAGTAATAATTACTATGTCCCTGTACCTGAATTTCCGTTTTGTTGACCCAACTGATCCATTTATTTGGAAATTTGAATTTTCATCTGCCATAAATAAATACATATGTAAGTTTACGAACCTTGCATCATGCAATTAAGGCTATTCTTATTTACGCCCCTAAATTTTAACAGCACTTTCTTGTTATCCCTAAATTTTAAAATATATATATATATATTGAATTTAATCTCATTTTACCATTTTTATCAGAAGTTTAGTTATAAACAGATAGAAAAAATAAATTAATTAAATGCAGTCATGTGATATTTTCTGTTTATTTTTAACAGAAATCTTAACAAAATTGGTTTCGTAAGACTAATTTTCCTATTTTTCTATATATTTTTAATTGAAATTTGGATAAAGGAGTAAAATAAGAATGATTCTAAAGTTTAGGGGCATAAAAAAACAATCTATATAATTATGTATATACACATATGGAGAAGCTTCATCTTCCTTACGTGAATAATTATGGAGAGGCGACACCTTTGTTTGTCCAAAACACGACATGAATAATGTGAGGGATATCAATTTTAATATCAACTTTTTGACTACTAATTCACGAGTCATATTTTTATTGGTAAATGTAATCAATTGATATGAGAACACTTTAAATACTTTCTAATAAAATAGCGATAACTCATATACCAAAAGATTGTACTCAAAATTGGAATTAGAGTTGGTATCCCTAACACTATTTATATATATGAAATATGAAAAATGTAGGAATACCAACTCTAATCCTAACTTTTTGAGTAAAAATTCATGTGCCATTTTTTTATTTATCGAAGCAATCAATTATTGTTGTAATGCTTAAAATATTTACTAATAAAAAACGACAACTCATATATCACACAGACATATATTAGTATCTAAAAATTGATATTAGAGTCAGTGTTACTGGCCTTTTTCTTTATATATATTAAAATAGATATTTCGGAGTCCCAAATTACCACGTTGTCGTCTCCCGTCAAGGCCCACCAGATTACTGCTACAGTGGATACGCCAACAAATGTTCCAATAACTGATGGTTTGAGGGACGACAAAATTGCTCTTTTTCTTATGCTTCAGATTGCAAGAAGCGCCCGTTGAAGTTATATTTGGATTTCCCCACACGCTCGAATCATAAAATGGTACATGACGCACTAAAATAAGATCACTTTTTGGTACACAAGGAAAGTATAACAGGTAAATCCACTAACATTTTGATCACAAAAGGCAATTATGAGGAAGAATTACTAGATAGACCTTATAAGTAGATCCCATTAAATTATAACTTTCAGATAATTGCTGACTGGACAAGAATCTATGGATACTTACAAGCCATTTTATGTCCTCACTTCCCATCTATATGAGACTCGTCAAGTGACTATCAGTTTGACTTGTATAAACACACATAATACCCAAAACATTTCTAATTTATTGTACTAGCTATATTTAGCAGCTAGATACTTGCACTTGCTACGGATGTTATAGAAGGAAAATTCAATTAGTGACATGTATATATATGTATATGTGTGTGTATACATATCCATTTGTTAATTTAAATTTTTAATTCAAATAATACATGGAGGAAAAAAATTGACGTAAAATAGGCTATAATTAAAAGATGAATCTGAAGTTGTAAATAAATTTATTTAGACATCGTGCATAAAGGAGACAATGTACTAAAATTTAAATAAAAAAATTTGGTGAAGTCAGGGCAACCCATATATATGCTGGCTCTGTCTTTGCTCTTGCTATATGTTCATTTTTATCCCCTCTAAAAAAGGGTTCAAATGAAGCTAAATGTAAAGATGTTGATCTAAAATATCTGTTCTCCATTCCATCTTTCCTATTGCTTCAAATTACGTAGTTAATGTAAGATATCTTATTAATTCCTTAATTAAATCCAAGGGTAAAAAGTAAAAGAAAAAAAACCGAAGTTACGAAACCCTAATGAAAGTAAACCATCCTTCCATTTCTGTACGAGTTTAACAGGAACTGAACTTGTGAGATCGTTGTTATCCAAGTTTCTGAAAGGATTATGTAGACCATTGTGATTAATTTTAAATGCAAGACTAATAATAAAGCGAGTCATTTGAAGTAATACATAATAAAATTAATCATATATAAAATCGAAAACACATACATGAATTTTAAATTTGGCAATTGAGATAGAAAATCTGGTATCGATCCTTGTAAGTTGATATTAATAGAGATATTAAAGGAAAGTCAACTTCGTGATATTGAGATTGGCAGCAATTGTATATATTATTACCTTCTTTTTTGAAGTTTCCAAATCGTGTAATATAATTTCTCTTTTTAGAGTAGCTTACAATTGTATATATTGTATTACATTCATCAATAAAGATTTATCTAGCCATTCATCTATTTCGATTTTTCTTTCAATTCCCCTTAGTTATTTGATAGGTCCCTGATCAAAGGGAAACAATATATATTTAGAATGTCATGTCATGTCCAATTAAAGATAATTAATTTGTAATTAGAACAATAATAATACGTACATATTATAGATGAATGGCTAGATATTATTATAATACGTACATATAATATGAAATTTTAATTCCTTCATTGCGACCAGAATTATTACTTACAGTGATTTTATGGCCGTGAGGTTGGCTATCGAAGAAGCGATGTCACCGGTTAATCCACTTGATGACAAGTTTCTGATCAATATTCATTATATAACTGTGCTTTAACAACTTTATAATGAAAATAATAATTTAAATTGAAACACCAATTAATTCACTCACAACAATGTGACTCCTGGCACTTGTGATTTGTTATAAAAGGACAACTATTAAAGATTTCATTGTGTAATTAAAATTTTTTGATGAAAAAGAAACTCAAATATATATATATATATATATATATGTATTTTTTTCGTCCGAACCTTCATATCAGATCCCAAAAAAAAACAATTAATAAACATTACTATTTTGAAACAGATAACTAAACTATATATAATTTTCACTCTTAAGTATTTCAAAAATTTACATTAAGTACGTTAATCTTCTTGAAATAACTTTGCAATTTTGTATATATTTTTTTAAATTGTTTTATGTCTGTACTATCTATTTAGTTTGTTGACTTTCTTCCCTTTTTTTTTTTTTTGGTAGTTGATTAATCTGGATTGGGGTATTGTTGCACTAAGAAAAATATAGTTAAACTTTGCTTATTTTTACTGAATTTAAACTTTGTTAATTGGCTAGCTATACCTTGTTGTATATATTCGGTTTATCATTGTATTGTTCATATCTTTTCCTTGGTTTTTTTTTTTTTTTTTTTTTTTTTTTTTTGATAACAACATGATGTAATCGAGATATGGGTTGTTGACTTTTATAATGGGTTGGTTATTGCCTGTTTGGGTATATATGTATAAATGAATTTTTTGCTTAATCAGATATAGATGTTAACTAGATATTATCAAAGTGGAACATCAAAAATAAAGAAGAAAAAAAAGTGTGAAAAGAAATCTAAAGTGCTAGAGTAGTTTTTATTTAGTGGAAATAGTTGGATACTATTGAATACATAAGGATGTGTATAAGAAAATTCAATCATTTTAAATTTAAGAATGGTGTATACTTAAAAGAGGGTGTGGAGAAACAAGTGAGATGCGCCAATTAAACTACCCTATACTATATTATCTTTTCTTTTTATATACACACAATTATAAAGAGAGAATCATTTATCAATCCTATATATGAGGCTGAGAAAGATGTGTACTCTTAAAATAGGTCCAAGTAACTTCAAAAAATATAAAAGATTTTTTTAAATTAAAAAGAATGTAGTTTCCTTAAAATGTGGAAAGGTAATTACAAAATAAATTGAAACGATCACTTTAGTCTTTTTTTTTAGTTTGGAAACTCTTCACCTTTTTTCATTTTTTTTCGTAAAAAAAAAAAAAAAAAAAAAAAAAAAAAAAAAAAGAGTTCAGAGGTAGAGTTTATTAGAATGTCCAAATAACCTCGGTGAACTGAGCCCCTTTTTCATTCATTGAACTAGCTCGAGTGGGTATTATGTAAACTAATCTTGTTTATATTCTGGATACTAACAAGTGTCTCATATTTACTAGATTTAATCATACATAAAACATAATAAAAGCACACTTTAATGTATTAATATTACGATACACATGATATTTATTTGAAAAAAAAAAAAAAAAAGCCATGTATGCAAAGATAAATAGCATTAAGATTCCAACTTTCAAATTTATTGTTTGCTAGTCGTTTTTGCCATTGACTGTTGTCCCTTCCACCACACCCCAAACCCACCCCCCCCCCCCCCCAATGGAGACATGCAAAGGCATAATAACAATTTAAAAAAAAAAGGCTATTCTCAAATCAAGAATTTGAGAAGAAAAATAAAGATAAGTATTAAATTTAAGGGCCTGTTTGGATCGATACAAATTTTCAAAATTTAAAATGTTCTTGTTTTGAAAGAGAAAGTCATTTCATTTTGTAAATGATATGGCATTTGGATATGTAATATATATATATATATATTATATTTATATATATATATATCTCTTTTGAAAACAAAAGGAGTGTGAAATTTTTTTAGAAAGTCATCTCATTTTTAAGATGAGAAGAAATTAATGTTTGAAAAATTCTGAAAACAGACTTGAAACATGTAACGAATACGATTTCCTTAAAGTGTTATTTGCCCCCTCTCAAAAAGATATTGTTTCGAGTTGAACAGCAAATCACTTCCAGGATATGACAAGCCTTTGAACGAATTTTAACACAAAGAAAAAGTGAAAATTCAAGTAGAAAAAATAACACAATATTTCTGAAAGAATAACAATTGGAGATAGAGAGAGAATTCAAATTTTTAGCAATTAAAATTTGATTTCTCTGTAACTCTATAAAAATCTGATAACTTTTAGTGACACCCTTTGGGAAATAACTGTTATTAACGTATCTTTTCAGAAAATATATCTTTTTTAAGAAAATGAAACTCTTCTAAAGATTACATCTATTTTCAAATTTAAATTTAAAAAATATAAAAATTTTATTTAATAACAGTTTAATTACAACAAACCACGTGTCACGCACCTTGCGCCCAAGTGCCAAGTGTGCCTAATAAGTGCCAAATGCGCCTCTACAGCCTCACTACCCATATCACGCGTGTCAATATGCGAGCCACACAAGCACCACATAGACACCCTCACATGTCACTAAATTAACCTTTTAAGGGAGGAAAGACTTATAGAGATATACTCTCATTCTTTTCCCACGTGGGACTTTTTACATTAGTTGTCAAAACCCAACAATTATACTAAGTTTATATATGAACAAAATCCAACAATCCCCACTTGTTCAAATATAAAATTATATATTCTTCCACTTTAAAAAAAAAAAAGTTTTTATGGATACAGTAAAATATCTTTCGATTTCAATTTTACCTTAGTATAAGTGCCGCTGGGTGTTTGTTGAAATTTCAGGTAGCATGATGCCTAGAACCAGTTATTCCTTTTGACAAAACTGGTAGTTCCACACACATAACCACTTTTGTGTTCTCATATTCTATACACTTCTCGCTTAGCAGTATTACTGGCCATGTGCTCGTCCTATTTCATGAACTTTTAGAGAGAAAGCACCGACTCTCTTTTGAGGTGGCACCTCAAAGTTCACATAGGTGAAGTTCTTGCAGAATCTGTTACATTTAAGATACTAGTCACACATTGACTGAACCTCATTAAGAGTTTAAGATAACTTAACCCTCTAAATGTAACAACCAGCACTAGTGTTTTCCTTGGATAAGGCTCTCTTTATTTAGTGCTGAAAACTCTCCACTATTCAATGATTTGTTTGTACCCTTTGACCCCAAAACTATTTTAAACAGCGTTAGGTTGGGTTGCCATCTTTGGTGGATTACTTAATCAAGGAGCTTTAGCCCCATCCCTCTTCATGTTGATTTTACCAAATCTCTCGTCAGTGGTTTAGTAAATGGATTTGCCAGATTGTTACTAGACTTCACATATATAAGGGATATAATTCCACTTTTAATTAATTTCCTTACATACTCATGTCTTAGACTAATATGTCTAGACTTTCTATTAGACTTCGCTACAAGCTCGTGCTAAAGTGGCTTGACTATCACAATGTATGGACATAGCCGATAGATTCTTTGAAGTTAATGGGATTTCTAAAAGAAGATCCCTAAGCCACTCTGCCTCATTCCCTTTTGCTGCTAAAGCAACAATCTCAGATTCCATTGTTGAGTGTGTTATGCACATTTGTTTCTTAGATTTCCAAGAAATTGCTCCTCCTCTGAGTGTAAACACCAATCCTGAGGTAGATTTATTATCACCTATACTTGATATCCAGCTAGCATCTGTATATCCTTCCATAACATCAGGGAATTTAGAATATTGCAGGCTACGATTTTTGGTTTTTCTTAAGATAACCAAGAACTCTTCCAATAGCCTTCCAATGTTCAACACTTGGATTGCTAGTAAACCTATTTAGTTTACTAACTGCAAATGCTATATCGGGTCTAGTGCATTGTACTGCATACATTAGACCACCGATGACACTTGCACATTCAAGTTGGGCAACTGCCCTTCCATCATTCTTAACGTGTTTTGAACTTGGACAAATGGGGTATTGGCATCTTTAATTTTCAAGTGACTAAACTTGCTCAATAGCTTATCGATGTAATGCGTTTGAGATAGTGCATAACCCCCACTATTTTGTCTCACTTTGATACCCAGGATGGTATCCACTTGTCTAAGATCTTTCATTTTTAATGTAGAAAATAGAAACTTCTCCGTTTCTGTTATACCTTTCATCTCATTATTGATGATCAGCATATCATCAACATAAAGGCAGACAATTGTAATGCATTCGTCAAACACTTTTGTTTATAAACATTTATCAGCAGTGTTAAGAATGAAACCATCTGAAAGAATAGCAGAATCAAACTTTTTATGCCATTGCTTGGGTGCTTGCTCTAAACTATATAATGATATAACAAGCTTACACTCTTTATGTTTAACTCCAGGCCAGTAGAATAAATCCTTCAGGTTCTTCCATGTAAACTTCCTCATCGAGATCACCATCCAAGAATGCTGTTTTAACATCCATCTAATGAACATAAAGATCATGCATTGATGCCAAAGAAAACAATATTCTACGGTAGTTATCCTTGCCACAGGTGCATGTGTATCAAAATAGTCATTTCCTTCCTTTTGTCGAAAACCTTTGGTTACTAATCTAGCCTTAAACGTGTTTAAAATCCCATCAGTATGGTACTTTTTTCTAAAGACCCATTTGCAACCAATAGGTTTAGAACCAAGTGGTAAATCGACAATTTCCCTAGTGTGGTTTGACATAATAGAATCCATTTCATCGTTAATGGCATCCTTCCAAGAAGCAAAATCTCTCGAAGACATAGTTTCTTTAAAATTTTTAGGATCATCCTCAACTTGTAGTATAATAGGAATTTTTCTTATAAATTTCTCTCTATTGCCTTCTACTAAGTAAAAAGAAACAAGTTGAGGATTTATCTCATCAGATCCCACTTCTTTTATTTTTCGGATTCTTTTGCTTTTCCGAAGCTCAAATGGTTGTTCTACAACATTAAGAGATGTCTCCAATTTTGTTCCTCTATGTATATGAGTCTCCTCTTGAGATTCATTAAAGGAAAATTTGAGAATATTTCCAGAAGTTAATAAATTCTAAAAAAATTCAACATCTCTTGATTCTATTATCACATTAGACTCTAAATTTAAGAGTCTATACGCTTTGCTATTTGTAGTATATCCTACAAAAGCACATCTTATCCCTATAGGACCCAACTTGGTCCTTTTAGGATTCTTGTTCTTGCAATATGCAAGACACCCCCGCACTTTGAAATACCCTATATTGGGTTTTCTTCCTTTGCATAGCTCATATGGAGAGATTTTATTCTTCTTCATAGGAATTCTATTTAGAATATGACATGCAGCAAGAAGTGCTTCCCCCATAAATTAAATAACAATTCCACATTTAATAATATAGCATTTATCATCTCTTGAAAAGTTTGATTTTTCCTTTCTGCTAAACGATTTTGTTCCGGTGTACGTGGTGCAGAACATTGATGTGTAATACCAAGTTCTTCACAACAGGCATTAAAATTATTTGGAAAATATTCCCCACCTCTATCACTTCTAAGAGTTTTAATTTTTCTACCTTATTGACTTTCTAATCCTGTTTCATAACATTTAAACACATTAGAAGCTTCGTCTTTATGTTTTAGTAAGTACACATACGTATATCTAGAACAATCATAAATAAAAGTAATCAAATATCTATTTCCACCTCTTGTTAACATACCATTCAATTCACAAATATCTGAACGAACAAGATCTAATAATTGAGATGTTCTTTCTACACTATTAAAAGGTTTCTTAACCATCTTTGATTTAACACAGATTTCACATTTTTAAAAATTATCAGCATCACAAGAAATTGAACCACATTTAATCATCCTTTTAATAGTGCTAATACCAATGGGTGCCAATCTACCATGCCATAAAGAAACAGAATCAAGCATATAAGCAGAGGAAACATTCTTATTCTTATTGTCATCAATACAAAGCTTGACCATTCCTTCACAAGAATAGCCTTTTCCAATAAAAGAACCATTTCGGGACAAAATTAACTTGTCCGATTCATACACAGATTTAATCCCAAGTTTGCCCAAAAGATCCCCCACTCACTAAGTTCCTATTCATTTCTGGAACATGAAGTACATTGGCTAGAACAATTTTCTTTCCCGAAGTGAGAACAAGTTCTATACTTCCTTTACCAAGCACTTTGGATCGCACTTCATTTCCCATCTGAGAATCTTGTCCATCATTGACATCATGATAGGTAGGTTTTAAACAATGACCTATCATAAGAGACATGAACTGTGGCACAAGTATCATACCACTAGCCGGGAACTTTGCCTTGTGCTGCATCGATTTCGCTCGCACACAGTAGCGACAATCTCTTCCTCTTCAAAGAGTTAGCCTGTGCGTCTTCATTGGGAATCTTTTTTAAACCTGCAATCGCAAGCATAATGTCCCGGTTTACCGGAGACGAAACTTTCCGCTTTCTTCTTCTTGAATTTCCCTTGATCCTTTCTAGGACCCAAAGGATTTCCTTGGTTCTGTTTATTCTTTTTGGAATTATTGGGCTTGTTCACAGCATTGGTTTTGGAAGTACTGGCATAAGAATTTTCATTCTTACCTCTTGCTCTCGATTCTTCTTCAATCCAAAGATGTTTCTGAACCTGTTCTAGAGAAAAATCCTCGAAATTGTGAAGAATATTCTTCGTATAGCCCTTCCAAGTTGACGACACTTTGCAATAATTGCACCGACTTGAAAAGACTCGGGAAGTTCAATTTTCAAGACCCTCAGTTTGTTAACAATTACTTGCAATTCATGCACTTGAGGCAACACAGGGTTTTCATCGACCCTTCGAAATCAAAATATTTCGAAATTAAAAATTTCTTGGTACCTTCCTCTTCTTATTTGTATTTGAATTCCAGTCATTCCAAATCTTCTTTGCAGACGGATTGTCGGTGTAGAGATCATAAAGTCGGTCTGACAGGGCGTTGAGAATATGACCACGACAGATGATTTCATCTTCTTGTCGCTTCTTCCATTCAGCCTTCAATTCTTCAGAGTCTTTGTCAGTAGGTTCTGGAATTGATTCCAGATTCGGATCAAGCACATTAATGATCTTCAGTGCAGTCAACAGAAATTAAGTTTGTCCTACTGGCGGGTGAAATTCGCTTCATCACAACGGTCCAGCTTCACCAAGTTTTGATTCATCAATTTGATGGTGGCGACAGTGGTTTCGGTCTCCATGACAGAGAGAATAACGCTTTATGATTGTTTGAAAAATTCTGAAAATGAAGACTTGAAACACGTAACAAATACGCTTTCCTTAAAGTGTTATTTGTCCCTTCTCGAAAAGAGATCGCTTCAGGTTAAATAACAAATCACTTCCAGGATATGACAATCTTTTGAACAAATTTTAACACCAAGCAAAAGTGAAAATTCAAGTAGAAAAAATAACACAATATTTCTGAAAGAATAACAATTTGAGAGAGAGAATTCAAAATTTTAGTTATTGAAATTTGATTTCTTTACAACTCTTAATAGAAATCTGACAATTTTAAATGACACCCTTTAGCAAACAACTGTCATTAATGTATCATTTCAGAAAATATATATTTTTTAAAAAAAATTACAACTCATATGAAAAAATACAACTCTTCTAAAGATTACATCTGTTCTCAAATATAAATTTAAATTTAAATTTAAGTTCAAAAAAATATAAAAATTTTATTTAATAACAGTTTAATCACAACACGCCACGTGCCAAATGCGCCTCTGCAGCCTCACTTCCCACGCCACGTGCATGCATGTGTGAGCCACACAAGCACTGCATAGGTAATCTCACATATCACTAAATTAACCTTTAAAGGTGGGAAAGACTTATAGAGTATTCTACACTCTCATTGTTTTCCCATGTAGGAGTTACATTAGTTGTCAATAACCAACAATTATACTAAGTTTATATATGAACAAAACCCAACAACAAATGGTACTAATAATTATCCATATGAAAAGATTTCAAAAGGATTACAAAAGGGTATTGGGTATTTTACAAAGTACGTTTAAGAATTAGTGGTCATCTTTTTTCAAAATGAGATCAATAATAGAAAAGGTTAAGAAAAACTTTTTTTTTTTTTTTTTTGTCTTTTTTTCACCCTTTTTTTTTTTTAGGGAATTTTTTTTCCACCCGATTTGAAATTTTTTAAATACGAAAAGCAATGATAATAGAGATAATGGTTTCTTATTAATGTTAATTTCGTGTTTGTTAATTTGTTTTCTTTCTTTTATTTTTATTTTTATTTTTTTTTTAGAATACATCAATCAATATATTTCAGGACTCATACTGTTGGATCATCGGCAGAGACTTTGAGAGAGAAGTCCCCAATCCAAAGATGGAGGAACAGCATGATCGTAATTAAAACCGGCGACGTCATATATAATCTTTGGCTGGTCACCGGAGAGAGGAATTAATTTGGCTAGCAGTTTAGAAGTGTTTTTTTAACTCCACTAAATATAGAAAATAACGGCTTTTGTTAAGGAGGGGAAAACAAGCTCAAAACACGTACTCTCTCTCGGATGCGACGGACGACGGTTTCTGGCACCGCGAAGTGACGAATACGCGTTATCGGGGAAATAGGATTTAGGAGATCAGAGCTATAAGTTCTATTGTCTGAACTTTATATTCATATGTTTTAGAGGCTTTTCCGTCCACTGTCCAAGTTGAGCAAGATGAACTGTCATGCGCTGTTTCTTAGCTAACAACGCTTATAATTTAGGTCAACTGAGTGCTTGGGACTCAGGTGATCGTTATAATCTGACTTTCTTCTTCTTTTTTTTTTTTTTTTGTAACATTTTTGTTTTTTAAAGCTGAATGAATTAAAGGGCAACAAAATTAAAGGGAAAAAACAGATAAAGAAATTCATCTTGCACTTGATTTTATACTGGAAGACCGTCAACTGCCCAACAGCATTGCACTGGTACAAAAATAGTAATTTAGTGCCAGTATATTTAATGGACGTCTAGGCAATCAGAGTCCTTAAAAGGTTACATTATGATATCGGAAATTGGATACAGCTTGACACCCAAAATGTGAATTTTCGGTATATAAGGCCGGAGGTTTCATTTTTACTTGTCAATCAGAGGGAGTTGAAAGGGAGATTTTGGAGGCTTGAGTTGATGAAGTCAAGTCGAGAGAGAGGGTGCTTAAGTCAATGGAGAGAACAGATCTGTCAGCCCTAGACGTCACCATCATAATCTTAGCTTTGGCCTAAGAAGCATAGGGATAGAGGCGGGAAAGAAGAGATAAAATTCGAGAGTACGTTTTTATTTTTGATTTTTTTTTTTAATGATCATTTATTATTTATAAAGAGAGTGATTGATATTTTAGTCGATCATTGATTTACTTAAATATTAAAAAAAAATTTTGAAATGTGAAAACACTGTATTGACAGTAATAGGGGGTCAATCATTCGTCATTTTAGAAAAACTGATTTTGACGATTTTAAAATAAACAATCATTTTATTAATTTAAAAATTTTCAGAAAAAAGTACAAAACTACGGTCTTTTTCCTCTAAATCCCTTAGAAGTTATAATGTGAAAATTAACCGTACTAATTAGACCTCTATTTATATTTTTCTTAATTGAATTACCTTTCAAAAATCCTCATTAAATTAAACAGAAAAGCTTTCATCAAACACGTTTGTTTCATTCAGACAATGGAATTGGTATCGGGAGAGCAAAAACAAAAGCTATAGTTTTTCTATTGATGTTTAAAACAAAATTTTTGGAAGAGCGTACCACTTAGGAAAAGGATAATATGTCAGATTTCTAATAATTAAACAATAAAAATAATAGAATAAAGTATGAAAAATTCAATAAAACGCTAATACGAGATTAATTTTTTTCACATCGTGTGGGTTTGATTTAGCAAACCAAATACTTTTTTCCTTTTTTTTTTTTCAGTTTTAATTACCTTTCATATTTTCGGGTTCCATTGTTTAAAGTATGAATGGTCAAGTTGTTGTACTGATAAATTAATTAGTCTATTGTGCGTACTACGATAAGAACGTTTCCTGCAAGATAATTGGATCTGGTCCTGTTAATTCTATGAGCAATTCATTATTAATTATTTCGATTTTTGATTTTATGTTCACATCATTAGTTTGTTTTGTTTTTTGTATTTTTATTTTTATTTTCATCTTTTTTTTTTAATATGTAAGCACCCCATGTGTATCTGCTTAAATTAACTAATCTATTATTAAATTTTTACACTGATAAAGGATCAAACCTAAAATTTACTACTCCTTGCCTTTAAGCCCTCGTTTCCTCACCATTGGCTAGCCCTGTTGGCTTATTTTTATTTACATTTTACTTCTAGCTTTTGGACCGGGATGGAGGAACTTTTGACATGAGACATGTTGTCGCTGTAAACGGAAGTGTCAGTCGCCATTTTGGTAGTTGCTAACGTCATTGAACTGTTTCTACTCTCTCTCTCTTTTTTTTTTTTTTTTTTGAAAATTTCGTTTAATGTTTTTCATTTGTATAAGTCGGCACTAATGTCCTTAAGTACTTTTCAAAAAAGGCTATTTTCAACACACACACACACAAAAAGAAGAAGCTATTTAGTTATAACTTTTGCCTTCGTTAATTGGTTTAAATTCATTTTTTAATTACAAGTCTGCATTGTGAAATTAAATTACATAAAATTAGAAGATATTATTTATTTATTAAACTCATATATATCATTAATATTTTTAATTTAGTTTCGTCATAAATAATAATCCTTCAAATATTATATATGAATAATTTTAATCTATTTATTTATTAAACTAATAAATTAATCAACAAATACAATTTATAATTTTTATTATGAATAGTAAAGAAATTTAAGAAATTAATTCACATAATTATTATGTACTTTATTAATTTAAAAACTAATTACTCATTATCCTAAACGGTACCCCGTAATATTAGAACCCATAACATAAATATAGAAGAGCATATCATGCTCACTCCCCACATAGAGGGACTGGCACAGATTTTATTAAGGGCAGGAAGGGAATTGTCTCCCCCGGTTACATCGAATAGGTCCTTAGAAATGTCTAGTAAGGTTACAGAGATTACATAAGAGAAAACATATTCTCTAGTCTTCATAGAGCTCTTTAGACTCCCCGCCCAGAGAGTTAAGAAAGTCATATCAAAGAAAAGAGACGTTCAAAGTGATTCAACGATTCTCACAAACTGATTGAATCTAAGAGAGAAGAATAACAAGATCAAAGGTAAAGAAGGTCAACTGTTATAAAAAATATATGTGATAAATAAAAGACGAATGAAACAATTTAACATTTTTCTCGTTTGCCCCCTCGGCGTACCCAAAATTCTGTTTCGATTGGCATTTCATCTCAACTTCAATTAAATTATACTTTTTCATATCATTTTTTTTTAAGTCAACATAATAATAATTAATCTTTAAAAATATATACCAATTGGAACTTAAAAATTTTATTTCCAGCCAAACCAATGAATAGGTAGGATTTTTGAAGTTGAGCTCAGTTAAGTCTTATTGGCCCATTTCACGTCCTTATTTGGTCAACCAAAACCCTAATCTTAAAAATCTGCCCACAAATGCTTTAATTGCACGAAGACAACCATTGATGTTAAATTACCACTTTGCCCCCATTTTACAAATATGACACAGTCTGTCTTCAACCCTTGATGGTAAATTACCACTTTTCCCCTATTTTACAAATCTAACACTTAAGTCCTTTATTTTATTTTTATTTTTATTTTTGCCGGTTCCCTTAAGTCCTTTATTTGCTCGTTTGAGTTCTTCTCCTCACAATTTATTAATGCTACACATGATAATATGTCATTAACAGAACCAAATTAATGTCTTTCGTAACACGGTATAAAATCAAATGAAATAGCATTGAAATTAATAATTAAATGAAAAAATTAATCGGTAGAGATAAAGATAAATTGCATATTTCACCGTTTTTACCATAAAAAGGAAAAAACAAGATTCTTTATTGAAGCAACTAAATGATCGGGCATAATTAAATGGCCATTTGACAAATTTAACAAACCTTGACTTGTCATGAACTTGCACTAACATGGTTAACGTATTTAGATTACGATTTTTTTTTATTTTACTGTTGCCCCTCAACTAGTCGCACAATTATAGTTTGCACTCTAAATTTTTTAATTTGATAATTTACATTATGAACTTATAAATCTATAACATCAACCTTTACTGATAAGAATGTTAACCTTTTCAAGAAAATTAACATATAGTTTAAATGGCTTGACAAATCATTCCTATCAAATTTAATCTGAATCAATTGAGGTTAAGATATTTAATAACGGGTCCGTTTTGGGGCACATTTAGCATCTGATTTCCTTTTTTTTTTTTTTTTTTTGTCTTTTTCCTCAACTCAAAATAATTTTTCACTATTCGCGTCCACCAATGTCTACAGTGAACTCAAACTTTAAAAGTCCAAAACTTTGTTATTTCAAGCTCAAATGAGATTATTTTTTAAAATTGCATAAAATTTCGAGAAAAATAAAACAATATTTATATTGATATTTTTTCCGAACACATTATTTACATTTTTTTCTAATCTGTTTTTTCAACCCAATACATATTTCTAAAACTTCAATTCAAATATCTTCAAAACTACATCTACAAAACCTTCGCCAAACGAATCCTATATCTCCAAAATCTCCACCAAACGGGCCCTAAGTTTCATCATAATAGCTATTAACTTTGTTTTAAATATAAATTTAGGTCAACATGGATTAAAAAGGACATTTTATACACTTAATTAATGATCTATTTGCAAGAAGTGTAAATTTCTTTAAAAAGATCAACATTATTTTTCATAAGGTGTATTACTATATATTTGTAAGTTAAGGATATAAATTACAAAAATTAAACGTTCAAAGTACGAATTGCAAATTGAGACAAGTTCAAAAGGCACCGGTGCAATTTAACCTTTAGACTATCATGTTAGACACGTGAGCAATGAAATTAACGTGTTGAGTAACGTTGCGCTATGCTCCCATGCTAATGGCCCAAATATCAGACCATTTGACAGCTCTACTTGTATCATCAACCCTCACTTTTTTTTTTTTTTTTTTTGCTTGAATTCTATCCTCAACTTTCTTAAAAAGAACTACTCTTCTACCTAAAACTTTCTAAAAATAATTCACCCCAAAAAAATAACTTTCCAGAAAAAGTTATTGTACGAGAAACTCGAGTGAAAAAAGAAAATGAATCTAAGGGTTTATTTGGAGAGGTTTTAGAAATATATTTTGATTTGAAAATCATATGTAGTTTTAGAAATGTATGCTTGAGAGGAAAAAAAAAACTATTTAAAGTGAAAATTTTAAATTTTAAAATATATTTAAAAAAATATTAATTAATATAAATTTTATTTCATTTGACTATAAATTTTATATAATTTATAAATAAAAAAATTATATTTAGACTTAAAATAATAAAATTATAAATACTTAAAAGTTTAAAATTACTGTTGATATTTTGATATATGAATAATAAAAGTAATTTTGAATTAAAAACAAAATAAAAGTTTCAAATAAAACTGGACATCTTAAAAAACACATTTATTGTAAAGCTGGAAGTCCAGTCCCAACACGCCTTTGACTTCTATTTTATCCCTTCTATTTTTTTTTTTTTAAATTAACAGACTACCGTACACACCGACAGGCTCCAAGCTCATTTTTTTTATTTTTTTTGTCAAATGATTTTTCTTTTTTCTTTCCTTTTTTTTTTTTTTTTTTTTAAGAGATAAGGGGTGTGAAAATGCCAAGAAATTTCCACTTCAACAACGGAGAAACCAATGGCACCTACGAAAAGTACACGTACCAGAGTAGAATCTAAAGCATATATAAAAACAAGAAAGGAAAAAAAAATTTTAAAGATAGAAGATATATATAAACTCTTTGACTATATTGTGATATTTTCCCACCTTGCTTCCAGCTCTCTTACAAAGTTGAAAAAGCAAATCTGCCCCCCGCTAATGACAAAAAGACCCAGATTTACAAGACGGGAAATAGCCAACCAAGAAGGGAAAGAAAGGGCAAAAAAAAAAAAAAAAAAAAGAGAGATCATAATTTAAATATATAAAAAAAAAAAAAAAAAGCTATAAAAAAAGCCCAACTTAGAAAACAAAAACCCTACACCCCAACATCCTAGCAATCTCAAAACCTTGTTAGGAGCTAAACACTTAAAAAAAAAGAACCTTGAATTCTGAAAAACCCTAGCCTGCCAAAGAGATGCTTTTCAAAATTCTACATCAGACCCACTTCCTATTCCTCAATGAATTATTGACCCTCCACAATCAGAGCAAGAGATGAGCTTCCTTCTTTTTCTTCAAGGTGGCCGTCTCAAAGTGCCCGGGGTATACCTCGCCAAAAACTTGCTCTTTTTACTTCCGGTCGGTAAAATATGTAATCAGCAACGAGCAAGACTTCCGATACAAGCAACGAAAACGCACATTCGAGCAAGGACTGCCGGGTCTTGCAAAGCAAGAGGCTAGCAACCATTTGCAATCCCATTTGCCACAATCTTCTCAGACACAACTGGCTTAGCACCCTTTGGGGCCACGCCAGCTGCCGGACCATTCTCTGCAACTTTCCCACTGTCACTAGCGTGCATGGTTACCAAAGGGTCCTTGATCGAATCCGATCCAGCCTCCAAGGTTTTCTGGTTCAACTCCCCATTTTCCACTTCCTTCTTTTCATCAACCGGCTTTCCTTCCCACACCTGCTTCCGTATTCAGCAAACAGGGAAAATAACATCAATAACTTTCAAATTTCACCTGAATCATACGCGCAATGAAAAACAACACGAAGAATTAAGTAATGAACATTATATGAACCAACTCACCTGCTTCTGAAATTGCTGTTGCTTTGCTTTCTTCTCTAGGATGGTCTTTTGGCGGGTTTCATAAAACCCGAAGTCGTCCAGAATGCATGTCTTGCTTGAGTGCTCCTTGAATATTTTAACCAGTCTAAGCCCCGGCTCCAGCTTGACCTAAACAGCAAATTCAAATAAAACCTGTTTAGAAGCAAATATACAAACAAAATGAGAACAAGCATATATATATATGTGTTGGAAGTAAGATAAACCTCTTGAGTGTCTCTGCTGTTTGTCACAGGCTTGTTCTCATTGTTCTCGAGTGTAATGTGCTTTAACAAACTGTTGGGAACATCCTTAACAATGTGCCACTTGACAGGGAAGCAGCCATTCCACTTATCCTGTTGCCAGTACTCGACACTCTTGTTGAAATCAACAGGCCCAACCATCTCCGCCAGACCGACGAATTGCCCACTAGTATTAACCTACAAAATGAATCAAGAAAATTTTTAAGACTACAAATATGCCAATGGCAAATAAACTCCTGTCAAGAACGTGAGTCAAAACTCTTACCGAGAAGAAAAGGAATACAGGGCAGCCACCAGATTTCTCCTGAGCCTCCTGGTACGCTGCATGAAGTTTCTTGTTGCCGTTAGGCGTACTTGCCCAGACATTATACTTGATACTCTTGTGGACATCGTCCTCACTGTATGACTTTATAATGAAGAATTTGGCATCAGCATATTCCTCAGGGAAGTCTGCCTTGTTGTACTGTTCTCGGTCTGGAACAACAGCAGTCTTATCCTTCTCCTTGTCAGTAGTAGTTGCGTTAGTTGGTAGATTCTGGCCCTTCACTGCCAATGTGGCCGGCACAAAATCCCTTTGGTTCTTGGAGCCCTTGGCTCTAGGTCCTCTGTTCAACTCATTCAAACCATCCATGTTCTCATTACCATAACCGTAGTAGCCTCCATTACGCCCCCTCGGCTTATTATACTTGCCATCAACAGCCAGCCACCCCCGTCCACTCGCTCGTGAGTCGTAGCTGTGATATCCAAAGCCCATACTGGATCTAATTGGGTTGCCATACTGACCATACATCTTGTTTGGTAACATTCTACTCATGTATCCCTGATTCATCGCGGGCAATGGTCTTGGGTGCAAGCCCTGTAGATCAAATGACAAATTATTGAGCTAATAACTAAATTCAATCACACTACAATAACATAATGATCAAAGAATTCCATACAATAACTTATGTGAGCAAAATGAATACCATGAACTGAGAACTAGGACGGTAATTCTGATTCCTCGAAGATGGAAGATGGTTTCCATTTGAAATTGGAGATGGGATAGTTGTGCTGGTCACAGGCCTCGACTGCCAATCTGAAAAAATTAGGGCATCTAAGTATGGGGTCAAATGAAAACCGTCAAAACAAACTCTTAGATCCTGAAGACCAGGAGTGGAAACACGACCTGGCAAAGGGCTCCTAGCATACGAACCATTTGAATTAAAAGTTAAGTTCTGATATGCTGGCTTCAAAGGTGTGGAACCGTTGTTCCCCATGATGGCACCACCACTCACAATGCCGTTGGCATTCCCATTTGCCGTCTCCACAGGCAGTGGCTTTTGGTCAGCAGCAACGGAGGTGGATATGTCATTTGGAGGAACTGCAGAGCTAGGCGTATATGGTGCACTTGTTGGAGTAAGCGGCTGGAAATAGGGTGGATACTGGTAGTGCTGCGGCCCATACAGCTGACCATCATTTCCAATGGTGGGAACTGGGGAAGCAGCTGGTGAGTATGGGCCGTAAGGTGCATACCCGTAACCATGATGATACATCATAGACCCGTTATCCCCATAAACTCCCTGAAACGCAAACAAACATACAATGAGAACACAAAATATAATTTTTCAAACTAACAATACAAACGAAAAACGAAACCTTTTATTTTGACATCCACAGAAATCCCCCAAAACCACTTTGCGGATTTTGAGTTCAAAACTAGACAACTTTTAAAGGTGACTTACGGAAGTCATCTCCACTCCGTCTGGATTCACGTATCTCGGGTAGTCCTCCCAATCGTTACCAGTACCATCATAGCCTGCAAGAAACATACAATGAACAAACAAAGAAAACTAAATCAATTATCCATGTAATACTATCACAAACAACGCAGATCGCAATAACAAACTAAAAATTCTAAAATCATATATAATCAATATCACTGCACAAATTTCAAATATTAACTGACCTCCATAGTAAAAAGCTGTAGACGGATAACCGTTCGGGAGATAGCACATAGACGGATCAACGAAGTCCTGTAACAGTGGAGTTACGGACCGGTCGGATAATGGGATCTGACCATTCGCAGCATTGCCGGAATCAACAGACCCGAATTGGTTACCAGATGCCTGCAAAGAAAGTGTCAAGTCAGACTAACATGAACTTTCTAAAAATGAACTTTAAAACAGTCAACTTTAAAACTAATCTTAACAGTAATACAATGAAGATTGATTTTATCAACAGTTAAAGCAGAAAATAGAGGTAAAAGATATAAACTTGAAAATATTATAATTATACCTTCTTCATAGGCTCAGGAATTTCCAAGGCCTTCGTTTGAGATTCTATTGACAACTTCTGTAGCAAATCTGCTGCTTCTATAGAAACGAAAAAAGTAAAGGAAAAACACGTGCCAATTCTTCAAACCAAAACCAATAAATAATAAAAGAGAAACTAATGAAAATAACATTAAAAAAACGTCTACAATTAGGTGGAGAATTTCAAAAACCAAAAATAAAATAGCAAAAAATAAAATAAAACTCAGAAAACCCAATTCTTTAATTGAAAAAATCCTTGTCAATTCAAACAGTTGAATTCATCACATAAGCAAGGAATTCATTATCAAAATACACAACTAGAAATCTTTAAAAAAAAAAAAAAGGCAAAGAAATCATTACAAAAAAATAAAGACAATTATTCTAATCATCTAAAACGAGAAAAACAGAAGTAATAAACTCCGATCTACAAAATAAAACACGAAACTGGCACAAAAGAAACAACAGAGACCAAGTTCGATCAAGAATGAATCAAGAAACGACAGATCGGGAGAGACCCAGAAGGGAAAACAAGAAAACAAGAAATACCCAGATGGGAAAATCGATTAAGGATACGATCTGCCTGAGCTACGGTGGCCATGACCAAGAATTGGTATGCAGACCTTCTCTTCTTCTTCTTCTTCTTCTTCTGCTTCGGTGTTAAAACCCAGGAAAGTCTGAAAATTGGGTGTCTGGGGTTTTAGGAAGAAACAGAGAGAAAGAAAGAGAGAGAAACCCTAACAAAAAGCAGAGAGAGAAAATAGAGAGAGAAAGTGTAGAAAGGAGGGAACAACGGGTCTCACAGCCGCCAAGGGTTTGGGTTTTTGGAAAGAGAGGGTTTTGTTCATCCAAAAGCGGTGATTCAAATAGCACCACGGCTCTTCAATTTCCACTCGATGATAAACTCACCCCCGTGTCAAGTCGGTGATCTCATCGACCCACTCCTATTGGTTGAACTTGCCACGTGTCGGTCAACGTAACATTTAATCCAAGTGATTTTGTTTTCTTCGTGTCCAAGGCGAGATTTGATTGGGGGATGAGGTCACCCGCGGGTGAGGCGCCTTTGGCTCCTCTTCTTGAAACCTGACTAGTTGTACCTTTATGGAACCCTAATTAGAAAAGGACAAAAATGTCCCTATTGATTTGGATATTATGGCAATCTTGCCCCTACGTTGGACTGTTTGGGTGTTGGTCTTTGGTTTTTGAGTGAGGACATTTTCGGGTGGGAATTTATGGCGCATAGAGACGTGCTCTTTCAGAAGACTACTCTTTGTTGTTTGTTTTTTTTTTTTTTTTTTTAGTTCATACAAAAATAGAATTAACTATTTCTTTTTTATTTTTTGGTAAGCTAAACCTGCGTGGAGACCGAGTGAAATTTAAAGGAAAAAATTGAAGGTTAAAAAACAGTTTTTTTTTCCCCTCAAAAAAACAGTTTTTTTTTTCAAATCGTAAAATAACTTTTGATTTTTTTTTTTTTAGATTAGAAGATTAGATGGATCCTGTTTGATTTTTTTTTTTTTAACGATTAAATAGATCCCATTTGATTCTTAAATAAGGGAAAAAATCTCATTTGATTCTTAAATAACGGAAAAGTTCCTCGGAAAAATTTTTAAAAAAATCCTATCCCATTTGAATAGCAAAATAAAATCCAAATCTTAAATAAAAAATAAAAAAAAATAAAAAGATATACACCTTAAAGTGAAAGAGGAACAGTTCAACAAAGCTTTTTAGAAACTATTCTTGACTTTTTAAGTTTAAAAGTTACTTGAGAAAGTATTTTGATAATTTGTCATTTTCGAAAGAGTTTTATGTCAAAGTTAAAAAATATAATTTCCAGAAAAAGCTCTTACAAGTAGAACTAGGGCCCTTTGTGTAACGAGCTGATTACGTAGGTCATTATCATGCTTGCTGAAATTAAATCTCAACTTTAAATACTTATACTTACTGAAAATTTTAGAATTAATCTTTTTTTTTAACACAACATAAATAAACTAATCCATATTAGGTAAACTTTATCATGTATACGCATACCTTGTTTAACAAATTATAAAGTCATACATAATCCTTACATTTAACCGAAGTCTTCAAACATCACATACGTGGCATGGTACAAATTATTTAAACATATATGTATATGTTTATAGTTCAAAAAAGCTTGCGGAAAAGTCTGCGGAGTGTATCTCACACCGCCCTTCACTTGCCACATCGTCTCCATGGCCCACCAAATTAAGCTACAGGCATCTTACTTACAGTATGAAATATACTAACGAGCTTACGCTCAGTAAGTACAAACTTAATCTTGCAAAAACATAATAGGCATCATATAACTTATGCATGAACCATTTTATAATCGATTATGGATCTCTTATTTTCCATTATGGAATTATTATCTTGCTTAACATGTGGCTCTTTGTGTACATATCGGATGTTCATAATCCACAGAAAGTAAGGGTTCGCAAAGTCCCTAACAATTCTGAAAATCTTAAAACATACATAATCTTAATCCTCTACGATCTATGGTATGTAACAAAAAGTTAGAGTTAGCAAGTTTCCTTATAATTATGAGAATCTTGAAATATACATAACCCTTCACGATCTACGGAAAGTCACAGAAAGTTAGAACTTACAAGGTCCTTAACAATTCTAGGAATCTTGAAACATCCATAATCCTCCACGACCTACAGGAGGTTGTTATAACCCTCTACTTATCTTGGTTTAGTTTTAGTCTTGTTACCTAATTCTTAATGAATATGCTTAAAATCATACTTTCACATGAAGTCTTTAACAAAGACTAGTTCTAAGATTAAGATTCTTTACTTGTTATCTTATTTGTCATGATGCATATGATACATAGATATGACATGATATAAAGGTCAATAGCATAAAATAACGTGTGGCATGTTTATAAAACATGTCACTATTTTAAAACATGAAGTTGTCGTAAACTATGACATAATAGTAAAGTATGGCATAGTTGAAATCATGATATTATTGTAAACATGACATTACTGTAAAACATGACATACTCGAAAAGTGTGTTATAGTCGTAAAGTGTAGAAGATACATGATCATGGCATATTGATAAAAACATGACATATACATAAACATGGCATATCAAGTAAATCATTGCATACATGAAAACATGTCATTCTTGAAAATAATTTACTAGTTTTCTCATTGTACGCGAGATTTGTACTTACGAGCTGTCAAAAGGTAAAACAACAAGTTATATTCTCATTTCCAGACAGAGCATAAGGATTATTCTTATTATGCATTTTTACTTAACAAACTATAACATCTTTATTAAATAATAAATCGGCCTCCATACCGACTACCATTTTCAGTTATAGAATTGTTACTATATTCTTAAGTAATTTTTGGTATAAATAATTGCCCTTTATTTAAAACTTAACTTGATTTTTTTTTTTGTTGTAATTTCGGCCTATTTTTGCTCTAAGTTGATACCTACTGGCTTGATTAACTTTCATAAGAGTTCTTCATATTTATTTCCTTTGCTAAAAAAAAATGTCTTATTTACTTAGAAATATCTTAACTTCATAAATTAAGTATTTATTGGCATAATACTTAAAATTGTATTTTATTATACATAGTATGTATTTAAGGTTTAAAAATCACTTGTGAAATTTCAATGGATTTAAACCTCTTCTGAAACTGTTTTCATAAAACCATAGTTCTTTTTAAAATGGGTCATAAAACCTTAAAACTGCTTTTAAAACATCCTTTTAATTTAATTGTGCAGGAATTTCCTTTTTCATGCATATTTTTAAAAATCCAATTCTATCTCTTAATAGAATTTGGAAACGTTTCTTCACGGAAGTTGTAGATCTTATCGAAACCTACAACTTTTGTTTTTTGTCCAAAACTTAAATCTGTCTTTAACTTGCCCGTTTTTCTCCTTGAAGAATTTTGGTCGTGTATAGTAGCTGGACCGACCAGTTTTGAAAACTAATAAAAATAGGATTTTAGAGATTTTCTTCAAAAACTGTCTATGATGCCCTATAGGATTTTCTATGTTCTATAATTATGCATTTATAATTTTGTTCAAATTCTGCCTCTAAAGGGCTCAAAATTGAGTTTCCAAAAAATTGTCTAATTATTTTCTAAAACCAGCAGTTTATATTTTGTTGGTTCTCGTTTAAAAATCCACACACCCTACCTCGAATGGTCAAGTTCGTGAGCCTAAATCATTATGCAGTGCATCGGATTCATTCTTAAAATTCAACCATTCTCTTATTTTGAAAAATACAATATTGATAACTTACTCATTTATCAAATTGCGTCTTTAGGTTGATCTTTTAACCAACATACATAAGATCTTCATATTTAAGCATATGAGAGCATAATCACATGCTCATAATCTTAAAACTAATTATAGAGCATAAAATTAAATTCATGCTTAGAGTTAGAGCTAGCAAAACAAGATAACCCAAACATAAATCAAGCATAATCAAACATAAATCAACCATAAAAAGATATAATATAGGAAAATAAGATAACAGTGAGCTTAGGCTCTTCTAGCCTATAACTTGAAATACATATAAATTCTTAATAAATGCACAAAAATACACTTTTATTGTACATAATTATCAAATAAATTAAGTTTTAATTAAATATTTTTCATGAATTTAATTTAAAATATTATTGTGTGGAAATATTTAGTTTTAATTTAATTTAATTTGTTTTGTAGGGAGATAAGACATTTGGGTCAAAATTACAAGCAAAATCAGTCAAACAAAGCCCAAGAAATGAAGCCCGAATGCCCAGCCCGCGATCCAAGCCTGCGAGAATCTCGGGCCGAATCCTCAGCCAAGCCCGCAAGAATTCTCAGCTAAGTCAGCAAGAATCTCGGGTTGAATTCTCGGGCTCGTGATGCAAGCTCCAGCCTAGGCCACCAATCACCTCTAGCTAGGTCATCGTGAGTTCCGGGCCGCGTTTTCAGCCAAGCCTGGGCGTGATTCCAGCTGCCAGCCCAGACCTCCCACCGATCCGCGTGATCTAAGGCTCGCGTGACTTCCGGGCGGTGTTCTCAACCAAGCCTGTGACTCCACTTCCAGCCCAGGCCATCAATTCCCTCCAGCCGGTTTACCGCCTCTCTCCACTTGATTTACCAGCCTGGCAGCATAATTCTTGGGCTGAATCTCAAGCCCGCAAATCATGGGCCTTGCATCCAGCTTCCCTGATCCTCAGCTCCAGCTGGTTTATCGCGAATTTCCGACTGATTTACCAGCCTGGGTGGTGGATTTGTTGTACCAAAAATCCTCTCTAGCGGCTATGTAATGAGGATTCCTTACGGGGGTTGGGTTGTTGTTTTTCCAACCAATTTTTGGTTGAGTTTGGAGTGAAATTTTTCTTCTCCTTGCATTTTCATCTTATGTTTTCTTATTAGAATCCTGTGAGATGAGTTGCAAACTAGGCTAGAGTTCTTTGGTGATGTTAGAGATGACCTTATATGTGTAATAAATTTGTTTGGATTTTGATTCTCCAATGGTTTGTAAGGTTTATACATTTGAGTAAATAATTTTTTTTTCATCTTATTTTTTTCTCATATCAATATATTTTATTGTCAACTTTTATATAAATTTAGTCAAGCTCTTTTTACGTGATTGTTGCATGATATGATATATTGATAGCATTATTTTATAAGTAGTCTTTTACTGCAATATTTCTTATGGTATATTGTCGCTTTTAGATTTCTTATAAGATAATTTTTGCTAGTTCTTCACATAAGAATTTTATTTACTTAAATAAATTTTAATTCACAAGTTCTTCAAATCTTTATTTTCCGATTAATTGTTTGGGATGTGAAACTTTCAATTGAGTTATTTTATGAATTAAAATCCAAATAGGTAAACGAAATATATAGGGGATTCTCGATGTCTTACCACTTTTAATTATTGAATCTTCTTCATTTTTAAATTCCGTTGTCTTTAAATTTGTTTCAAAATCACAAAAATACTTCTTCCTTTCCTTTATTCGATTACTTATTTATCTGACGCTCTTGTTTCACTAATATTTTCTTATTTGTTTTTATTATCAAAATTTAACAAAAGTTAGAAAAAAGAAATAAAATAAACAATCGAATGGGCCCTTAGAAATCGTTTATGAAATTCATAAAACATTATATAATCACAAAATAATCAAGTATGAAAATAAAAAGAGAATCAACAATACCGATATTTAGAGAGGTTCGCCAAATATGTGCTACGTCCTCTGTGAGTGTGGTTTCTTCACTATATATGAGATTGTTCTCCAAAATAGAAGGTTACAATTTCTGAATGAATTTTGACAGCGTAATAGTAAGCAAAAGTCAAAAAAAGAAGTCCCTTGTTTGAAGGGGTTTTCCTCTATTTATAGAGAAAAAATAGTGGGTCTGTGCCCATAATTTATGGTGAGCCATCGTCCATGATTTAACAAACTAGAATCGTAAATTGGGTCCAGCCCAAATATGTGAAGATATCAAATAGATTTGAATCTGAAGTTTGTCGCTCATTCGACACTCAGTCAAAGACTAATGATGTAATGGGAAGACGATGTCTAACCCCAACATTTATCACATCTTTGTGGCATCGACCGTCCTAATTGTGCTATAATCGACCGCTTGTTTTTGTACATATTTGGGCGTAATCAAATTTTGAATTAAAATTTATTTTCCGATTGATTGTTTATGATGTGAAACTTTCAATTAAGTTATTTTATAAATTAAAATCCAAATAGGTAAACGAAACATATAGGGATTCTCGATGTCTTACCACTTTTAATTGTTGAATCTTCTTCATTTTTAAATTGCATTGTCTTTAATTTTATTTTAAAATCACAAAAATACTTCTTCCTTTCCTTTATCCGATTACTTATTTCTTTGACGCTCTTGTTTCGCTAATCTTTTCTTGTTTGTTTTTATCACCTCCTTATGGGATCGACCGTCCTAATTGTGCTACAATTGATCGCTTGTTTTTATACACGTTTGGGCGTAATCAAATTTCAAACCAAAACTAATTAAAATTTTAGTTAGGGATCAAGAATATACCTCTAGAACTTGAAAAAGTTACTTCTAGTCCTCGAATGAGAGAAATCTTTGCTCTCTCTCTCCACACTAGAACCGGCCATACTAGGTCTTCTAACTCTCTCTCTCTCTCTCTCTCTTTTCTAAGGCTAGAGAGGAAAATGAGAAGAGAACCAAAAGATGAGAAACTAACTAAACGGATCAAGTTCTCATCACCCACCCCTATTTATAAGTGAATTTTCAAAATTTTCAAAATTATTTTTTTTTTCTTCAACTTTCCTTGAATAACAAATTTGGCCTTAAACACAAATTTTTTTTACCTTTTGAGTCCCAAAATAGCCAGCCATATGGAGCTTAAACCAAAAAAAAAAAAGTTTTCATACTTATCTTTTTAATTATCTCCATAAAATCAATAAATCCCAAAATTTTCATAATTAACTATAATTACTTGACCTCCAAGTAATACCATGTTTGGCACTCTCTCCTAATTTGCAGTCCATTTTTTTAACAATCCAGATAGTACAAAATACTGTTATAACTATCAACAGTCCAGTGATAATGAACTGTAGTCCAGAATTTATCTGCACATAATTTGACCGTGTATAGGTTTTTTTTAGGATTTGAAGCCACTTAGTCTTTATTGCTCAAAATATTATTCCTAAGTATTCTAGAGTATTCCTAATCCTTATTCTCAATTATGCATCCGTAATAACTGTCGGTCACAATTAATATAATTTCAATACTGTTTATTATACTTCAATACCGTCTTAATTTTGTCATAAGCTATCCTGGTCATTCATTAGTCAGAACAAAACCATAAATCATGGTTCCACCTTTTTCACCATAAGGCCTTATACTTGATTCAATGAACTGCCATTGAGTCTTATAACACTATAAGAAATGTCATTGAGTCTTATAACATTATAAGAACTCAAACATATTTTGATAATCAGATTATGAATTTCATATTGATATCTCTAATTTCCATGAAACATCACAATAACACATAGTACGGACTTAAATTTCTTTATATATATAAGGAAATTACGAGTCCGTAAAAATTCGGTTATTACACTTTGGATGGGACTTTTGAAAATGAAGTTTTGCCGTAGGTACTTTTGGAGTTGAGAGAAGTTTTATAAATGTGGATTTGAGGTAAAAACTTTTCAAAAAAAAGTTGTTTTGGAGTTTTATGTTTAGTACAAGAATAATTGGAAAAATGGATGTTTTAATATGCGTGTTTTGTTGATTTTTTTTATTAATAAAAATTGTGAAATAGTGAATTTTTAGAAAAGACTTTGGTAACCCAAAAGTCTCCCCAAGCACAGTTTGTAAACCAGACTGTGAAATCGTCTGGAAAAGTGCCCTAAATGGAGCCTTAGCTAAGAGTTTAAGGTAGATATTCTAAATTCTACTTTAATACTTTTATAATCTATTAAAAAAAATTTAAAATCATTTTGACTTCAAAAGCTCTTTTAAAATGTGGTTCTAAAACACTAACTGAAAAAGACAGATTTTACTTCTTTTTTCTACTAACTAAAAACAAAAAGCAAAAACTTTGTCAAATGGGCCCATAGTCTACTCAAGTTTGACAAATTTAGACAAAATTCCAAGTTTACCCCTTAAATTTTGGACTTTGTCACAAATTACTCACCGAATTTAAATTTGTAGCATATGTTTCCCCAAACTTTGAAATATTTGCAAATTAGGAACTTTAGAGAAATGCCACAAAATCATGAATTGGATTGATTTTTGCCACAAAAAATATAACATTGTAAGAAATGTTATAACATGATATCATAAATATTTATTTGTTTATTTTAAATTATCAATTACAATTACTAAATGGTATCCATGATAATACTAGCCGATCATCTCCATTGGCGGGTTATCAGTTGGTTACTTTTGCCAGCAGGTTACCAACCTGTAAATACCTCGACCGACAGGTTAACAGTTAGTTATTGACTGGAACAACCTATACCGGCTGATTATCAATCGGTAACCCTTTTGTTTATTGACTGATAACCAGCCACCAGTTGCCTATTTACCAACAGTATCGTCTAGTTATCAGTTACTAACCACCTAGTTACCCATCAGAAACTACTAAGAGGGTGTTTGGTGGAATAGTTTGAGTTGAGATTTTTAAGTTTAAATAGTAAATTTTTTTGAATTTTCAGAGAAGACAAAAAACTTTTTGAGAAAAAGATAAAAACTTTTTAGGAAAAAGAAAAAAAAAAAAAAGGTTTGAGTTGGATAGTTTGAGTTGGTGTGCTAAACACCCTCTAAGTCTGCCAAATTTTTTGGATTTTCTCATCAAAATATTAAAAAAAAACACCAGATTCTACAAAAATCATTAAAAAAAAAAACAAATCACCAAAAATACATACACTAAAAATAGTGAAAAAATAACAAATAATAATAATAATAATAATTGGAATGTAGCGCCTATGGTCACAGGTGGAGTAGTAGATCTCCTAGTGTAGAGTCGATCTAAGATCAGAGGAGTGGATCTCCTCCTACACGTAGCCCCTCCACATAGCCCCCCCTACGCGAAGATCTAATAATGTCCGACAACAACGACCATAAGAGATCAGACACAGCTGGTATCGAATGGAAAGTGATAGCAACGGCAGCATCTGGTGCTAAAGTTGTTGAGCCGCAGATCTGTTCACGACCGAAGTTGTATGGGGGAAGATGGTTAAAGCTGCGAGAGGTCGCTATGAAAGCTGTGATCGAAGCTCTAGCTGGAGAAAAAGGCGGTGTGGAAGAGCTTCCTCGTTCCATGCGATTACATCAAAGATAGGTGCGTGGAGATTCGTGAGGAGAAAACGGCGTGATGGGAGGAGATTTGGAGATTGCGGCGGATCTCTTCCATGCCGGTTTGAAGCAACGCGGAACTAGACCACCGTCATGGAGGGAAGACAATCGGTGACTGTGGAGAGAGATAAGCAAAGGAGAGAAGGAGATATGGGGAGGAAAAAAAAAAAAAGGGCCGGAGTGTTCATCGGAATATAGGGGAGAGAGAGATTGGTTGGGGGCTGTGTGAGATAGTGGGGTAAGAGAGAGGAAAAAAAAAGAGATAAAAATTTTTTTTAACTTAATTTACTACATCATCGTTCTGACATTTTTCCTATAGTTTTTAAGTTGTGATAAAAATCAATCCACACTTAAATTTTATGACATGGGGTCTAATTATCTCTTGCAAATTTTCCCATTTTGTTTGGTTGGTTAATGGAAATTGAGGACAAATCTCATGTCTACCTCCTAAATAATGCCCCGCACCCCCCTCCCCCATCGTACGTTAAAATGTTAGCAAATATATATTTTTTCTTTTGTTGGTTGTGTTAATGAAAAACCATATGTCACATAAATATCAAAATTAAAAGAGTAATTTAGTAAAAAAACAAATTAAAATTTCAAAAGTTCTCTTGCAAAATGAAAAAAAAGCCCTAATATATATATATATATATATATATAAGAAGGAGAACTTCTTTAACCTTAAAAAGAAAAAAACAACAAAGATGCCTGTAAAATTGTCTCCTTATTCAACGGCATTCCACCTCGGACAACGACGACATCCACTCCAGCTCTTCATTATGTCCACCCCAACCCCAAATCCACATCGCAATCCACAACATCTAGCTTGCCGTTGCGCCTTCGCCCTCGCCCCAAACTATTTCAATATGAAAAGATTAGAAGAAAAAGGAGTTTCCTCGAGCACATTTAAAAATAGAAAAATACTTGGGACTCAAACTCTAATATCAACTTTTAAGTATCAACTTGTGTAACATATGAGTTGTTACTCTTTTATTGATAAGTGATTAAAGTATTATCACATTAATTGGTTATTTCTATTAATGAAAATATAACATGTGAGTTGGTACTCAAAAAATTTGGATTAGAATTGGCGTCCCTAACATTTTTTAAAAAATATAAAGGAATGTTTGAAATACCAACTAAAGTTGGAGCTTTGAAAATGTTTTGATTGAAAATGAGTTAATCTTTGGATGTGTATTTAGTTGAAAATGAACTGTGATAGGTAAGTAGTGTAAAACTTGAAATATGCTTTAAAAAATAAGCAATATGGATCTTGTAATTCGTTCCTCTTGTCAAAAAGGAAAAAAAAAATCTCAATTTAAAATAAAAAAATTATGAACTTTTAAAATTTGAGTTTTTTGAAAATGAAAAATAGAGATTTAGAGACATAAATAATGAAATTTGTTTAATTTCTAAGCAAAAGTCAAACAACATTTGAAATATTCCAACTGGAATGTCAATCGAAACGAACCTTAAATTTTGAGGGGTGATAAAGGAAAAAAAATAAAAAAAGAAAAGTATTAAAACAACACAAAATGACAAAATATTATGACCAAATTATTGCACAATGAAAAAGTGAATTCTCATTTAGACAATAGATTCATTTGCTTGGTGTATAACTAGTATTCAAGGACAATGCATCATTTATATAAACTAATACGAAAGATATGTCTCTCTCTGTTAATATTAAAAGAAAAAAATTGTTTTACTTTTATATTTTAGTTATATTTCTCATTGTTTCTTACTGTGAAAATACATATGATTACTTGTATTTTACTTTTTTTCTATGGCAACCGGTGATCGGAGATAGAGATACCATATTTTATGAAAAATAAAAATAATTGGTAGAACATTAAGAGCAATTTACAAATCAGATTATTCTAAGGTGATCAACATCAGACTATTGATAATCTAGTGTTGAAATTGAAAAGTAATCTATTAGATTAACAAAAATAATCTATCATATTATTCTCCAACAATCGATTTCAGCAAGCAATGTCGGGATCCAGTTGTCACTGCTAGTTACAAAAAAATAATTTGATAACTCTCCTACGATTGATGCTAGAGTTCAAATCTGGAGACTACCCATCTCCTTTGAAAATGAAATTTATTATGCTAAGATTATGAAAAGTATTAGCGACCCATGCTGGAGATGGCCAGCCATACTTATTGAGAAGGGAAATAATATACTAGATTGTCAAAGATAATATATTATTTTATCTCTGGTAACTACTACCAACGAGTGGCATCGTGGACTGCCAGCGGTCACTGCTGTTCCATGATAGATTACTATCAGGAATCTAGTGGGTTACTCTTTTTTATTGATAGGCCAATTTTGATAAGAGATATTGTCTTAACTTTTGATTTATCCATCCCCAAAAAACATTTATACATATATAGATATACAAATATGAAATTACTGTAGCGGGAAAAATAATATAGTTACATACACACACTAGGTGACATGCACGTGCATTTTAGTAAGTTTATTAATTTATTGTAAAAATTATTTATATGTAAATATATTTTCAAGTATATATAGATATAATTAATCTAAAAATGTGTAAATATGAAGAAGAATATCGTTAAGAAGAGAATATTGTTAAAAATGAGTGAATGAGTACATATACAGCATATATGACTGTTAAGAAATAACAAACATTAGGGAAAGAACACTTCTTCGACAGAGGCTGAAGCATAAATCATGAGAAAGAAACAAACAAATCGGAGGAACACAGAATCAAAACTTCAGCCTCCTGCTTTCAGAATCCTCTGAAAATCTCGTAAACAAAGACTATAAAGGACGTTTTATACTTAAGACAGAAAAAAAAAAAAAAAAAGGAGCTCCAGAGCCCAAATCCAACAAAATCAAATTAATATCCAAAATCCAAGCTAATATTTTCAATCAAAATCTACAAATTCTCATAAAACAAATCAAATCACTGAATAACATCTATGCATAAGAGAAACGAAAAGAGAGGAGAAAAGAAAAAAACGAAAATAATATACCGAATAAACTTGCATTTTTCTTTTTTTTTTTTTTTTTTTTTTGGATAAGAAAGGATGACTAAACTAAAACTTACATTACACCAACAGAAATCCTTTTCATGGAAATAAGTCTTGCCCACATCACGCTTTTTCCCAAGCTTGCGACAAACAATATCTATATACATAATATATATATATATATATATATATTTCCTGAACATCTATATACATTGATCAAGTACATGTGATTGTTGACTACAAATCAAGTAAAAAAACAAAAACT
Organism: Ficus hispida; assembly: GCA_025413025.1. NCBI lineage: Eukaryota > Viridiplantae > Streptophyta > Magnoliopsida > Rosales > Moraceae > Ficus > Ficus hispida. The sequence continues at coordinate 20,254,275 of CM046370.1, forward strand.
TTCATATGTCAATCTCTACATCAGTTTTCCTAGTTCAGGAAAATAACAATCATGCCTGAAGAACTATCCAAGTCATTGCAAAAGAAAAATCAAAATTCAGATGGAAAAATTATATCGAAATCCGGAAAACATAAGCGAAAAAAAAAAGGCTTCAAGGTCTGCCAGGCTATTGTGGAAGACAATCGCAGGCACGTACAAGCAATTCCTATATATCTCTTCACCACTTATACTGAAAAGAGCTTTAATCCGTTTATGTGTTTAATCTGAAAGTGAATTAAAAATCTATTTCGTTTAGTTAAAGCATTATGTCGAACATATGGAAGGCAATACAACAACAGAGTCGGATCATCGAGATGGTCTGTCGTGCTGAAGAGAGAGAGAAGAGAGACGTTACGGGAACAGAGGGACAAATCGAATGAGGAACTTTATCGGCTAAAGAAATAGTTTGAGGAAGCCAAAAAAACCCATTCACATAGTGCCAACTGTCATCTTAAACCAAACAAGAGAGCATGACAAATGCCCATCAGTACTTTTTAAAAAACTTACACAAGGATTACCGTCCAGTTACAAATTGCCTATCAACAATATATTTACAATAACCAAACTAAATGAAAACTAAACTAAAGAATACGAATAAGTAGTTTGAGGGAGCCAAAAAAACCATTCACATAGTGCTGTCATCCTAAACCAAGCAAGAAAGCATGACATATGCACATCGGTGCTTTTTACAAAACTGATTTAGGGATTACAGTCCAGTTACAAATTGTCTCTTCACAATCTAATTACAATAACCAAATTAAATGAAAGCTAGACTAAAAAATACGAATCAGTAGTTCGAGGAAGCCAAAACAACTCTTCACACAGTGCCAGCTTTCATCCTAAACCAAGCAAGAAAGCATGGCAAATGCACATCGATACTTTTAACAAAACTGATATAAGGATTATTATGGTCTAGTTACAAACTGCCTCTCCACAATCTAGTTACAATAACCAAATTAAATGAAAACTAAACTAAAACATACGAATAAGTAGTTTGAGGAAGCCAGAAAAACCATTGACACAGTGCCAGCCATTATCCTAAACCAAGCAAGAAAGCATGATAAATGCACTTCGGTGCTTTTTACAAAACTGATATACGGATTACGGTTCAGTTACAGATTGTCTCTTTATAATCTAGTTATAATAACCAAACTAAATGAAAAGTAAACTAAAAATACGAATCAATAGTTTGAGGAAGCCAAAAAAACCATTCACACAATGCCAGCTGTCATCCTAAACCAAGCAAGAAAGCATGACCTTAAACCCAAAAAAACCATTCACACAGTGCCAGCTCTCATCCTAAACCAAGCAAGAAAGCATGACAAATGCACATAGGTGCTTTTTACAAAACTGATATAGGGATTGTGGTCCAGTTGCAAATTGTCTCTCCATAATCTAGTTACAATAACCAAACTAAATGAAAACTAAACTAAAAAATATGAATCAGTAGTTTGGGGAAGGCAAAAAAAGCATTCACACTATGCCAGTTGTCATCCTAAACCAAGCAAGAAAGCATGACAAATACACATTGGTGCTTTTTTCAAAAATGATATAGGGATTATGGTCCAGTTAGAAATTACCTCTCCAAAATCTAATGACAATAACCAAACTAAATGAAAACTAAACTAAAAAATACGAATCAGTAGTTTGAGGAAGCCAAAAAAACCATTCACATAGTGCCAGCTGTCATCCTAAACCAAGCTAGAAGGCATGACCTCAAATCCAAAAAAATTATTCACACAGTGTCAGGTGACATCCTAAACCTAGCAAGAAAGTATGATAATTGCACATCGGTGCTTTTTACAAAACTAATATGGGGATTATGGTCTAATTACAAATTGCCTCTCCACAATCTAGTTACAATAACCAAACTAAATGAAAACTAAACTAAAAAAATACGAATTAGTAGTTTGAAAAAGCCAAAAAAACCATTAACACAGTACAGGCTGTCATCCTAAACCAAACAAGAAAGCATGACAAATGCACATCGATGCTTTTTATATATTATATAGATATATTTTTTCTCGTTTACTTATTAAACAGAAATTAAAAGAAGGCCATTGTAGCCTTTAAACCTCGCAAAGATACCTTATCCATGGAATATGAAATTGGTAAAACATCAACAACTTCTCTATGGTAGTCAATGTAGTTTTATTTATCTGTTAAATCTTTCACCAATAATATCACACCAAATATGCCGTTTTCTTTTAAGGAAAACAGCAACGCCAATTTTTAACATAAATTATTTAACATAAGATGTCCAAATTACCCTTGTATTGGCTGTGCACATTTTGTATCTTAGGCTATATTTGGTTGAAATGATGGAGAGGAGGAAGGATGGAGAGAACTTGAAGGATAGAGAATGTGAATGATAGAGGAGATTGTATAAATCTTTTATGTTGTTTGGTATGAAAGAGGGAGAGTTAAAAGCATAGATACTAATTTATTTTAAATTACTACACTCTCTTTATAATTTTTTTTTCTTTTATAATTTTTTTGGAGAGAACAATCTTTTCAAGCTCAAATGAAGGAAGAGCTTGCATTCCAGATGGATGAAGGCCTACTCCACCTCTCCTCTCCCTCTAGTCCTTCCTCCAACCAAACAAGAGATGAGGACTCTCCCTTCACCTATCTCCCTCCAACCCTCTCCATCCATCTATCTCTCCCTTTAACCAAACATACTCTTGCTTTATGAGCATGCTTGTGTCACGTTTATTAAATGTTTTTTTGGATATAGTGAAAAAAAATCTTTAGAAATGGATGCATTTGAGATTTGTTTTGGTTTTTTTCTTTTCTTTTTATTTTATTTTTTTATTGATAAAAATAAAAGTATTTCAAGAAGATATGGTTAACAATATAAGATTAAAGGAAATAAAGAAACAATAATTGATACGAACCATGCCAACAACGTGACAAAACCTTACTAAATCTGGAAACAACAATATAAGATCTTTCAAGTTTGATGGAAACCGCGACCCGTTACTTAGTAAAGCAAGAACCTTGGTGTGTTGAAGATGCCACAAACGGTTATGGAAGTCCGTTTGATAAGTCGATTTGAACGCCACAAGAAATCCTTGATAAGTTCGGATAAGTTTCTGCAAGAACTCAAGAAGAATGACTCTCAATATGAATAAACATCAAAATCTGATTTCATAATCTGAAAAGTTAGCCTTATATAGTTGAATTTACACTTGTACAATTCCTAATCTACCCTTATGGATAAACTTAACTAAAAACCTAAAAAAAGATCAGATTTATCTAGATAAATTCGGATTAAAAAAAAAAAAAAACCTAAATTCAAATTTTAAACTAAAACTTAAAACTCAAATAGGATTACAACGAAATCAAATCTTGGTCAGATCTTATAAACTTCTTGAATTTTGTTTTGAATCTTGAACTTCTTGAAAACTTGAAAACGTAATCCTGACTTGATTTTTTGTTGGGAAAAAACATCCACATAAGCTAGGATATGCAAGTTAGCGATGCAATGGCTTAATAGAAATGTATGGCTGATTGGCTCTCTTCTCGATCAACTTTGACGAGTAAAACCAGTCTTTGTTCACCCTCAGTAGTGAACACACTATCTTTTTGTTGTAGAACTCTTCGGACAAAGTTATTTAGCTCTTCTTTGAATCTTTTAGCTCAAGCCCTCGTCACTAGATCAATTGGAACTTGAATTGGTTTGTGAGTTTTTCTTGTAGCCTTGATGTCCTTATCAATAATAATAAATAAATAAAAAAGAAGGAAAAAAGTGAGGATATATATTTGGAGAATAATTATTTTGAGAGGGGCAAGTTCAAAGGAGGAAGGGTAAGGTTTTAAGAAAAATGACAATAAAATAAAATAAAATAAAATGACCAAATAAATCTCTACAATTAAGTTATAATTTTAAATTACTTAGGTTTTGGTACCATATATTTTGCTTTTATTTAGAAAGTATATAGTTCATTTTGAACTTTTATATTTGTATACTATTAGATTATGCTTAATAAACAAAATTATACCCTATCTCAATTAACACTTAATTTTAATCTTAAAATACCCAAATTACCCTTAAAAAAAATACTACAAATATATATTACTTATATTTATACCGTGCAATTTTGTTTTTATTTAAAAATTATATAATAAATTCTAAAATTTTACTTTTTTATATTATTATTTTACATTTGGTACATAAATCTATATATTTTTTTTCTATTAAAGCTTAATTTTGTATTTAAAATACTCAAAATACCATTGATTTTAAAATTAAAAATTATCGAAGAAAAGTTACGGTTTTTCTTCATGGGAAGTCATAGTCTATTATTCATTTGATCAATATTAAATTAATTTTATCTTAAAAAGAATATTAAATTAGATTTTACTGCACCTTTATTAGATTTAAAGGGTATATTATTTTTTTGAGCACTGCTATTTAGCACGAATGTGCTATTTAAATGACCCACTTGTACAATGATAATGGCGCCACCTCATTAAAAACTCCGCATCACAAAGCTGTATTTAAAAATAAGGATACTAATAAAAAAGAACTTGAGCATTTGTCCGGCTATGGTGCAATTCTCTATAAGAATTTAAAAAAAAAAAAAATTAAATTAAAGACAATAGGAACAATCACACAGATCGACCATCGAGGACAACGCTACCTTTGAAAAAACCAGCGACCTCATCTTTTTCTTTTTTTGTTGAATAGCGACCTCATCTTTTTATCTGTCCATTATCTGGCCTTATGAGGAGAACAATGTAGTCGAAAAAACAACGTCGCCGTTGAACGTCACAGAACATTGGCGACTCCTTTTTCTTGGCCTTCACTATCTCGCCGGACTACAAATCTTCGATGCTCTTTAACCTATATATGGTTTGTTGAGTTTCAGAGTTGGGATTCAGACAGTTCAAGAGAACAGATTGAAGAAAATTTAAGAACGGGTAGTTATGGGTAACGAGAATGGAATTTATAGGGGGGAAAAAAAAAGAATTAAAAACTGAAGATTGATGTTCGGAAAAGAAAGAGATGATGAGGGAGAGAGAAAAGAGTTTCTGAAAAGAACGGTAGCCGATGCTCAATAAATAAGCCTCTATATCACTCCACGTCAGAGTCTTGAGTTTTACTAGTCGGGCTAAAAAACATTATGGGTTTTTTTCTTTTTAACTATTAAGATGATGTGTGTAAAAATATCTTTAAAATCATTAATGCGAATTTGTTTAAGGTATTTCAGTAATAAAACATTATGAAAAAAAAGTGTGAGAATAGTAAACAAAGGAATATCGAAAAACATTTTTTTTTTATGTGCATTAAATCGACTGGACTCAAAGTCTTGTACTGAACTCTTACCGGACATAATGTGATAAATGTTTTTTTTTTTTTTTTTTTTTTGAAGAAAAAATGAGTTATAGATGTAGAGATTGAAATGCCTATGATAACTCCAGAGAAGTGGAGATCCCCCACATAATATATGGATCCCGTATAATACATGAATTCTCATGAAGTGGATTATCTATATATCCCGACCAATGCAGTAATGACGACTTGAACCTAAATATTCAACGAGAAAAATGAGTGCCCTACTAACCCACTTTAAGAATATTGGTATGTGATTGGTGTGATTATACTCGGTTTATTGCAATACTTTAATAAAACAATGTGAATTAGAACTCTAGATAATGCTTAGCACATATACGGTGGAATTTTCATATCTTCTCCTTAGACAACCCGTGCACATGTGATTACGTGTAAACATTAATCATAGAAGCATGCATGGCAAAATCATGTTATTGGGAAGAAAAGAGGTGCAGACCAAAAGTGTGCACGATTCCTAACACGTGTACATATAACAATTGTTTTATACCTTTCAAAGTTTCTGTTTAATTTTTTAATATCTTAAATAGCATTTAATCAATAATACTATGTCATATCATTATCAAAATTTTAAAATATTTTATAAGTGATTTTTTTCAGTTTATGATCGAATTTTATTTAATAATATATTATAATAGGATTGATTAAATATGATTTGAGACATTTTAATGAAGAAGAGATTTCAATCCTGTTATATATAGTTGAAATATATATATATATCTTAATTTAGGGCTGCAATTACTCTTACACTTAATTATTTTAAGTGACCGATCAACGTGAGTTGCATGGAAACAACATTATGGGGCCGACACATCACTGTGTGAAATATAGAAAAAACCATACACACGTGTGTTTGTATTTGTATTTTTTGTTGGTAATTTTTTTTAAAGAACCTTATAATGTTGCAACATTGTGATCATGAGCTTTATGCATGATTCACTTCATATTAATCATAAGGAAATTATGAAGATTTTTAGCATATGTGTAGGTTTTTTTTTTTTTTTTCATGCAAATCGAACCATAATTTTTCATGACCGTCAATATCCAAGATCACAAATAAGATGATTTTTAAAATATAATAATTTAGGAAAGGACGTATCTTAATCCATGATGATATCTTTTAGAAAAATTGACCGTAAAGAAGATATCTCTAAGAAATTAAGTTTTTCTCTCTTGACCCTTTTAGATTTAACAGATATTTCTGTGAAGAGAAACCTACCGATATATAGGATAGAAAAAGGACCAGTTTCTAATTAGGACATTTTTTTGTACGTTCCATCAAAGTGTACATTTATTAGAGAATACTCTCTATTGACCAATAAAATTTCTGCACATAATAATTATTTGAATAAGGCACGTGGCCACTAGATAAAATATTTCTATCAATAAACACAAACAAGGAAGCAAGCAATAGAATATTGTATTCATTCGATCATTTATTTAGGCAAAGCCACGTATTCAAGTACATATATAGACCGAAAATAGAACTGATGAAAATCATAAACAGACAACAGACAAAGGAAAAAAAAAAAAAAACATTACAATAAAGCCCTCGAATAAGAGCCAGCAAAACCAAAAACTCCAACATTTAAGCTTCGTTTATAAGTTGATCATCATCATCATGATCAACGGCAGAGGCAGAGGCAGAATTTTGGGTATTAAATGTATTGACAGACACAACCAGAGGACTCCTAACCTTATGGCCAAAACAATCTGACCAAACGATTTCTCCAAAGTCATATCTTCCTCGAGACTTCTTCTTTGGTATGAGAGTTACATAGTAGGTTATTTCTTGCCTAAACCACGAGAAAACCAAAACCCTAGGCCACACCACGACCTCGACTCCATTTGGCTTAACGATGCTGTTGAAATACACGGCGAATTTGCACGGTCCCATGTTGCGGACCGTCCTTGTGATCGTAACGGTGGACCGGAGATCCGAGACTGTGATAGAAGGGTAATTTAGGTCGGAGTTTGATTTTCTTGATTTTGGACAGCTAACGAGGTCAGGACTTGCAGGGCAGAGAAGAATGGCTTGTATTTGTTCTTCAGTGTAGCCGATATTGCAGAGGAATAGAATGTAGTCACTGGCTTTCATGTCATAAACTAGGCCAGGATCCATTGCCTTCACGGGGTCTACGTGGCCGGCGCCGATATCGAAGGGATCGGCGACACTTACTGTTCCCTCGGAGAAAATTTCATCAAGGGAATTGTCCTTTGTGTATGCTGCAACAAAGATAACAAATTATCAGGGCCTAACAGTAAGGGCTTGTTTGGGGGATGTTTGCAAACCACATCTCCAATACTTTTTTTTCTTTTTCTCAATTCAAACTTACTTTAACTATTCACATATCAATATATTTAAGGTAAACTCAAATTTTAAAAGTCCATAATTTTGTTATTTCAAGTCAAAATTAGATAATTAAAAAAACAAACTTCATAAAATTTCAAAAGAAATGAAAAAAAGACCGATATTGATATATTTTTTTCCGAATATATTTTAAGATTTTACACTTTTTCACTTTAAACAAATTTTTTTTTAAACAAACACATATTTTCAAAACTCAACTCATCTACAATTCAAAAAAGTCTCCAAAATTCCGTCTCCAATACCTCCCCTAATGGGCATTGAAAATTAAGGAAAATATACCTTCTTGTTTTGATTAATGCACTATCTAGATGAGCCTATCTCTTAAATGAGTTACATTTGTTAGATCATATATTCGCTATAAAAAATCTATATTAGTTATTGTGACTTCTCAGATAATTAACTAAAAAACAATTGTCAGATGTAGTTATCATCCAATATATGTTTTTAGTGATCATCCATTACATGTGTGTGTATATATATTGATGGAATTTTTTATGAAGAAAACAAAAAATTGGTTTGTCAATCATCCCTCCAAGATGTTGCAATAAATTGTAAAACATAAGATATTAATATCTTTGTTGAAAGTAATTGTAATATATAAGTATGAAAAATAATATATTTCATGCAGTTGTTAAAGGATAAAAAAATTGAAAGAAAAAAGTAATTTCAATTTTAGAAAACTCATGTAAAGAATTTGGAAAATTTTCGCTTCCACCCTAAACTTTAGGCCTTGTTACAAAACGTCGCCTCCCTTCTGAATTTCAATTTGTAACATTTTTCCCCCCGAACTTTAAAACAATTTACAGATTTCCATCCTCAGTTGAATTTTGGACAGAAAAATGTGCGAAACACTTGTTGACAGTATGAGTTGTGGGGTACAAAGTATGAAATTACCAAGTTTCTCTTATAATTAGGTCAAAAGAGTAAATATTTAGGCTGATTATAATTTTTTCCCATACTGTTCTCTTATATTTAACTTCGTAATTTCACATTTGATAAGAGTATTGAGTGCCACATGTACTACTAATAAATATTATTTCGTAATTTTATATTTAATACTGCTAGCAAATGCATTTTCTGTTAAAAAAAATTAACTACTTGGAGAAATTTGTAACTGTTTTAAAGTTCAAGGGAAATAATGTTAGAAATTAAAATTTGGAGAGCGTATTATGACAAGGTCTAAAGTTTGAGGGGGAAAAGTGAAATTTACATAATTGTGACAAGTAGTATGGTACTCGGAAAGAATTACCTGTAGTCATGAGAGCAGACCGGATGACGGCAGGAGACCAGTCGGGATGTGCCGATTTGAGAAGGGCAGCAATGCCAGAGACATGAGGGCATGACATTGATGTTCCTGACTGAAAATTCCATTCTACCGAACGGTTATCATATTTCTTTATAAGAGTCGGAGGAGTTTCTGTAGGCCACGCAGCTAAGATGTTCAGTCCAGGAGCAGTTATATCTGGCTGTTGGATCGATCAAGATATAAATATTAACCAAAACTAACCTAAGTTCATCACACTTGATAAAACAAATATATATATATATATATGTGTGTGTATATATACATATATATGTTAACTTCTTGACATTACCTTGATAACGATAATAACAAATAGATCTACGAATCTATCGTATGTTTTAAAAAAATGCTTAGATTTGTATGTGTTTTTCTAATTAGGCAATATTTATCAATAATATTACTACTAAAAAATTTATCAACAACAAACACGATCGAGGTTTCTGGACTGGATCTTGTAGTAAGTTTGTTGGCAATGCGACTAAAGAATAACGTTACGTTAGTAATGCTTCGTGGGATTGATTTTTGTTTTTTGCTTTTCGAAAACTTAATTTTATTTGAAACTCCATAAAAATTGTTGTCCAAATATATGAAATGCAACATTTCTTTATTTATGATAAAGAAGGCTTTTCCTATAATTAATTCCGACTATATTTTACATGATCGTAAATGAATTTTGAATAAGGGAAATTAAGCTGGGTGATATTTTTTAATTACCTAATTTAATATATGACCGAATTTTTTTTTATTTAGCAAAATGATTGTTTGTTATTTTTTTATATTGATTAATCAGTTATTGACTAATGGTCAATCAATGATTGACTATAAAGTTTAGTGATTTATAATATGATCAATCAGTGATTTATCGTAGTCAATTACTGATTGACAAAATTAATTATAATCATATGATCAATCACTGATTGACTATTTTACAAAAAAAAGGATATTTTAACTAACTTCTTAAAAAAATAAAGGTTATTTAGTTATAAATCCCAATACTAATTAAAAAAACTTTTTTTAACTCTTCACAAGTTTATGTTATTATCCAAATCTAATATAACAAAACATAAAGCTGAAAATTAATGTTTGAATAATGTATATTTCAGTATTAAATTAAGAGTCGATATATTTTGTATTACTAGCTATAGATATTTGATAAATATATATACCTTGAGAATATCGAGTTCAACTGAATTTGGCCCTCTCGAAGAGAAGAATGCAACTCTTGGTGCTACTGACTTCCCGGTAACGGTTTTAGTATGTCCTATTTTCACCGTAGGGTAACTGCAAGCGTACATAGGTTCATCTAATTAACTAATCTAGAATGCCCATATATGCGGAAAAGTGAAGTAATAAATATGAAAATAATTCAACGGGTGTTAAGAACACAAGCTCTAATATCAATTTTTAAATACCAATTCACATTATGATAAATATTCATCTTTTAATTAATAGATTTATTCATAAATTTTTAAATACTTCTAATAAAAAATAATAATACACATATCATAAAGATTAATAATACTTTAAAACTGAAATTGCAGTTAGTATTCTTAATATTTTTCAAAATAATTATCTAATTAGAGTTAATTTTTGTTGATAGGTTGATCTTTTTTATAATATAGTATTCTACTACATAATTAAGCAAGACATGTAGTCCTAAATTGAATTAATGTATACCTATACATACTTATCTATTTTCTCAAAGACAGTTCCTTTAGTTAGAGCTTAAGGTTTCGAATTTACGGTTCATTACAAAATAAGACAATAAATTATTCAATATGCAGAGAGCGCGTGCTCTAAATAATTTGTTAATAATTAATAAGCTTCACAAACTTACTTTGTACAAATTCTATTATTGCCGTAATAATTTTAAACTTGCCTTTGATTTTAACGTATAAAGTGTGAATTTCTTTATCAAAGTTCAAAACGCACACATCACATTTATATAATATGGTAAATTATTAGATTGGTTTTTACGGTTTTAAATTTATGCAATTTTAGTTCTTGATTTTTTTTTCGTAACTCATCAAGTGATCCTAAATTATTAAAAATGTTATTATAATAGTTTTTTTTATTAATTTTTTGATCGAATCTGTTAGATAGTTTCATTTTTTATTAAATTACTAACATATTCTGTCAAAAAATTAATTAAAAGGATTAATATAGCAGCATTTTAATAATTTGGTGGCATTTCAACTAAAAAAAATAAAAAAAAAAGGATCAAAGTTGTACACACTACTTAAAAGTTTAAGCATTGAATGGACAATTTATCTTATATATATATTTATTTATTTATTTATAGACACATGCATATAAAGAAGAAGAGGTACGTACTCAGACAATGGTTTTTGGAACTTCCTAAGTTTGTCTCCTTGAACAAAGTCGAGATAGACCGTGGGGAAGACATCAGGACCTTCAGGCTTGGGCAATGTCTCGACAAAGATCAAAGCCGAGGCATTGACTTTGCGCGCAGCTCGAGTTGCTCCGTCTAGACTTACAGGTCCGTCGTCGGCGAAGCACAGCAGCGCCTTCCCAGGAATTACAACTTCTACAGCCGCTGCCTCATTGCAAGTCCTGCAAAACTCGTCAAATATATATTTAATTAAAGTAAATTTAGATTGTTAATAACAAAATTTTGACTAGGATCTAACGGTTTAGAACTATAAAAATTTTTATCAGAGTTTTTTTACTTTTGCACTAGAACAAAGAATTCCCCCTTTTAGGGCCCGTTTGAGTGAATTTCTCCAAATATATCTCCAAATGTTTTTTTTTTTTTTGGTTTTTTTCTTCAATTTAAAGTTACTTTCAATATTTACATCTATAAATATCTACAATAAACTCAAATTTTAAAAATCTATAACTTTGTTATTTTAAGTCCAAATGAGATTTTTTTTTTCAATTTTCATATAATAAACGAAATAAGATCCATTAGATATATTTTTATAGAATTCATTTAAGTTTTTACACTTTTTTACTCAAAACAGTTTTTTTCAATCAAACACATATTTTCAAAACTTATCTCAACTTCATCTCTAAAACCTCCCCCAGAACGGCCCTAGTTTTTGTGTCCTTCACGTTAAAAAAATCTCACAATTAATGTTGATTGTTCTTTTTCTTTCTTTCTTTCTTTCTTTCTTTCTTTTTTATTTTATTTTATTTTATTTTTGCGAAAAGTTATGTATGACAAGCATTGATTAATTCCCTATATAATACATTAACAAATCAATCAACTGTAACGGTAGAAAGAGAGAGAAATTATTTTACCCATCTTTAAATAAATTATCTGCAGTCACCAATAGTGCAGTGATTGGTTTGTTGGTAAAGCTAAAGCTTTCTCCCTGTATAATATACACATGTGTATATATATATATGTATCAGTATCATTAAGACTAATAAAGAATGCTCACTGATTGGTTTTTGTCATTTGATCTCAAATCAAACTTATAGAAGTACTTGGTTTTTGTTTTCCAACCTAAATTAATCAAAAGTCTGGCCAAACAAACTGAACATAATATAGAAGGAAACCTTTTTATTATATATATTATACACACATGCACACACAACATAAATGGTTATATACAAGAATTTCATAAAATTGACATCTTCTTATATTTATATCTACCATAATATTAAAGTTGATAATTTTACTATTTCATAACATTAAAATTATCAACTTTAATGTTAAAGTAAATAAAATTATAAAAAGTACTCAAAACATATCTTTCCATCTAATTTTTCCTAACATAAATAGGTTCCATTTTTTAGCTTTTTGAACTGCGAAACAAATTATGGTACGATTTAAAAATTTTACAACCTATCCTAAATTTCTAAGATGTGTTTAGGATGACTATAAATAAAAATAATAGATATGGTATCGTCTTAATTATAAAGCAAACGTACGTAAAGATTCATGCTCATGCAATATCGTCAAATACAACGTACCACGACCGAGAAGTTGCCTTCCACGACGTCGATCCTTGTTGGAAACGTCCGATCAATCGATGACGCTGCGACGGAAATGGCCCACGGCTGAACATTGGAGACCAAACCCGGCAACGGCCCCAAATTCCCCGCGGCAAACACGACAGTCACTCCCACCTGCATTGCATGAAATGAACCGATTGCGGAGCTGTAGTTTAAAATGTCATCATATGGCGGATCTATTCCGATCGACGCCGATATCACGTCAACCCCATCATGCAGCGCGTCGTCAAAGGCCTTCAAGACGTCAGCTTCGGGGCAGTGTAAGTCGTAGTTCTCGTCGCCCCAACAGGCCTTGTACACCGCTATGCGAGCCCTAGGCGCTCCGCCACGGGCAACACCTTTTGCCAGGTCGGTTTTCGTGAAACTTGCACCTTTGGCTATGGACCCCGCCGCCGTCGAGGCGGTGTGGGTCCCGTGGCCAGCGAAGTCCCTTGCTGATCGGTATTCAAATTTTTTCTGTACAAGTGATCCGTATTGAGCTTCATAGCCTCTAGGGTAGTACTTAGCCCCGATTAGCTTACGGTTGCAGTCCTTTTTCGGGTTGAATCTTACGCCTTTCTCGCATTTTCCTCTCCATCTCGACGGAATCGGTTTCATGCCTGGCTCTTCTCGGAAGCTTGCAGATTCAGGCCATACCCCTGAATACATACACACACATAAATATATGTATATAATTAATAAGAAGCAAACTACAGTTAATTCTTAATTATATATGATATTTACATATATATATATATGTATATAACGTAATTAACCTGAATCAATGACTCCAACAATAATGTTGTGACCGTAAGCAAGCTGAATTGGAGTGGCACGATGTTCATGAGTTTTGGTCAAAGGAAGCCCCAAGAAATCCCAGCTTCTTGTCGTATGCGAGTGCAGCATTTTGCTTTTGAAAATTGATATTACTTCTTTCCTCTCTGCATTGTAGTATGTACACATATATTATATATACATAAATATATATATTGATCTTCTAATTGGAAACTTTTCTATATTGAAGAGGAAATCAGGACAAGAAAAAGTCTTGAATTAAATTATGAAGTTATAAATTATTCGAGGTTATTACTGGCTAAGACATCAGCTTGGCTCGAATTGAGGATTGCTGAAAACCCCGAGAAACTGTGCTGGTAACTATAGATCATGGATTTCTTAGCATCTTCATTACTGGGAAAAAAGAAAAAAGTAGATTCAGTGCAAGGAAATAGAATTTAAGAGCATAATATAACAAGTGATATATATTGATAACGCAATGCTAATTTAATTAGCATCATTATAACTAGAATAACAAGTATTATAACTTAGAACTTCTAAAGATATTACTCATGATATATTAAAGTGCTAGCTATAGAAAAGTAGAAGAGTTAACCTAGAGAAAACATTGGTGAGGAGTTGTAGATGGTGCTTGGAAGTGAGCTTAGGATCGTCATGAAATTTGCGCCCTAAATAAACGATATAAACCTGAATATATTTACAAAAAAAGACAAGAAAAAGTTAGTTAAAGAGAGGAAAAATCAATCACTAATTATAACGATATATAACAAAACAAAAAAGCAAAAGCGGAAATCTCTTTTTGGGATGGTAAGGTAATTACGTGAGGTGTGGGAGATGAGTGAACAACAAAAAGCGAAAGTAAGAGCAATAAGGCCCAAGAGCACCGGAAATTAGCCATATAGTATACAATATTATTATATATATCTCACTTGTGATATAACCACATGGTGTGGTCGGGATTATATATATAGTGGAGCTTCTAAGGGGGAGAGTTAGGGCTAACTTGTGCTTTCCAAGTGGGTGGCAATATTCATGTGCGTGTGCTCCAAGGTTTTTCAAAGCTTCAACAACACATGAAACATTATATACCTAATTTCTCTACATAATAATATATTATTTTCTCTTCCCAAAGTAGTTAGCAAGTTTTCCAATTAAATCAATTTAGGCCTTTTATTTACTCTCTCTCTCTCTCATTAAAATAATTACTTTATTTCTACTTTCTTATATGTCTTTTCTCTCTCTCTCTCTCTCTCTCTCTTTCTCTCTGACTTTAATTTATAATTACGTACTACAGGAAATATTATCGGTACGCAAGAACACAATTAACCTAGCATTATCCTATAGGCTCCTTGGTCCTAGTAATACCATTAATAATTGAATCAAGGTAGATAATTCATGTGTCCTCTTCGTCCCCTTCGTGCCATTGCAATGCTTTTAAATATTTACCCTCCCCTTCTCAGAGAACGAATAATATAATACGAAATGACACATTATTCGATTAGATAATTGATTGTTACACACATGAAAACATATATATATATATATATATACATATTTAAGTATACATGTATACATATATTGACATACACACAATGTGGACCAATATTAATTGAATACCATATAGCTCTTGCTATTTAATTTACTTCTCCAAATTTATTTTCAAACCCTAGCTTTTGTCATTGACATCTTCAAATCTATACGGTAAAATTATATTGCCCTGTATAATATATATAAATATACACACACACACACACACACACACATCTTTAGTAATTAAGGACCTTCATGAAGGTAATGACAGCTTGATGAAGCATGGACTACTTGTACTTCAAAACTTTGCATATAATTAGCTATTTAGCAAGCAAGTAGTCATTAAATTTATTCATAACGGAAATTTTGATCATTTAAATTCTGCTTTAATCTTTCTATTCCTTTCATACGTAAGTGCTTTATATTTTGCCATTATTCAAATTGTGTTTATGCCCTATTGCTATGTTAAGAGAATCAAGCAAATCATAAGAGTATGCAATGATGAATGAATGCTTATTCATAACAAAAATCAAATTTAATCCAATTGAAAATGCCAATTTGACTACAACAAGCAACTTATTTTCAATCAACAGAATCATTGCTTAGCTTAAATTTTTTTTCTTCACATTGCGTAATTCGAATATGATCGGTTACGTAATTGGAGGTTTAGATCAGCATTAAGATCACTTTTGAGGCAAGTTTTTTTATTTTCTAAGTTAACAATCACATCATAACTTCTCTTATATGCATGCTAAAAAGACTTTCCTTAAACAGGCAACAAATTTCAGTCATAACAATCTATTATTGCATGTTTAACAAATCATAATATGATTTAAATAAAGTATCTATTTTGCTTTGCTAAGCAGGGATTTCAAGTGCAATACTTGATAATATTTGCTCTCTTGGGACATTCTAAAGTTAATGAAATCATATGGTAGAAATAAGATAACCACTACCAATTCTATAACATAAATATATATCTACTTTAATACATAAATAAAGATTACTAGAGTTGGCTAGTTGCTTCAAATCACCACAACCATAATTGAACGTATAAACACATGTCTTGTCTGAATTGATTTTGGAAAATTGTGAAGGCAATATAAACATTAAATAAAATATTATAATTAGCTATTATCTACTAGATTAAGAGATTGCTTTGCGTGTTTGTTGCTCTTTGTTTTTTGTATATGAGGACAACAAGAGTGAGTAGTCTAGTAATACTAGTCTTGCGCATGCAAATGATCATATCACTACCAAGTAGCTCCCTACCTCTCGGTTTATTTTATAATTCTCCATAACCAACACATGATGCACGCACAACCTAAAGAGGTACAAAAAGATCAAGGTGATGGGAGAATTGGGATTCGCTAATACTCTATATTTATTATAGAATCGTATAACATTTCTATATATGTAATTTTTTTAAATGAAGAGAGAGAGAGCTAAATATTTATAACAATTATATATTTATATATAATCATATTATAAATATCATTTTGTGGTAGAAGATGGAACATAGATTATTAGTAGATACCAATCTAGTTAACATATATATTTTTTTTATGAAGAGAGAGAGAGAGAGCTAAATGTATGTTATAATTATATGTTTATATATAATCATATTATATATATTACTTTGTAGCTAGAAGATGAGATTACTAGTGGATACCAAACTAGTTAACATATATATTTTTATGAAGAGAGATAGCTAAATATATATTTTACTATGCACGTATATGCAATCTTATTATAAATAGAAAATGAGAATATATTTATGTGTATGTATATATATATATATGTATATGTAACTACATTATAAATATCGCTTTGTGATTATTAATGGATATTTAACTAGTTAACATGAACTAGTATTTTTGATATCAGTTATAACTCTCATAAACTATAATATAAATAAATAAATATCACCTTCGTACCAAGTGCTTATACATTACTATTTGTGTGCAATACTAGCTCGTTCTTTTTATATATACATACATATATATATATATATATATATAGAGAGAGAGAGAGAGTAGTAGCAGCTAGTGCTTATTTTTAAGTAATAATGGCTAGACCAATATTAACATTTTTAAGTTCTTGCTATACTTCCATAGAAAGTGCTTTTTACTTGTGACAATATATTATATATAATAAGGATACAAAAAAAAAAAAAAAAAGGCACACACATATATGTGATTGTCACGCGGTTTTTGGGAGAGCAAACAATATGAAATCACTTTGTATTTCTCCAATATATATTCTCTCAAGAAGTTGGTTCTGAAGTTGGTTGTGCTTGGAATAATGCAAGGCGATCGACGTAATCAATATGCAAATGTAAATATTTGCCTTTTTTCACATACTAATTGGTTGCAAAGGAAGGCCTTAAAGTTTTTGTATTGTCGGGCAAAAAGCAACTTATGTTTTGGAAATATTTAGTTGCATGGCTTCGGGATTCAGCTAATAACTACAAAACATGAAGACATGGTAGAGAGAAAATGGCCCTTTTGCCCCCATTAAGAGATCAAGTATATATTATTAAAAGTAGGACCCAAGAGTATTATTAAAAGCATTTCAATTAATGTAAAAAATAATAAGGTTCTGGATTAATTAAGGTATAATATTTCATGATTAAAAAAATTAACAAGGTATAAAATAATAATATTGTTGTCATTGTGTATTAGTGCATATAAAAGTAGTTTATGATAGTAATGTAGTTGTCAGATATACTCTATCACCGCCATACATAATTATGATAATTTGATCTATAACTAGCAAGTTATACATAAATAGCATACTGATCCATTAATTACCAGCATATTATTATCAATGCGTGATCAATATATAGCTAGCTAGATATAGCAAGCTTACATACAGTGTTTGTGATTAGCGTTTGTAATAATACATATATATCTATATCTATATCTATATCTATATATATACATATGTATAATATTATGATTAACAATACATCATATGGATACACACTTCTGTATTAATTATTTCATCACAGTTTGCTGTTTGTGTGCTAGCATAATTAATGTAATTATATTAGCCATAATTATCTTCATCTCAAAGCTTATGCAAGGTTATTATTTATCCGCGTGAAGAGTGTGAGAGAGAGAGAGAGAGAGAGAGAGTATGTTATGCTAGCTTTTTTTTTTTTTAATAAAATTTTTTTAATGTCAGCTCCGGTCATCATATCTCAACCATTTTTTACTAATGAAAATCATATGATAAGACAAGAAAAGACCATTTTATTCCTGTTCCTCTCAACTTTATCATCTCCCGACCAGGCGACGCCAAATCGGGCCACCCCTTGGGATGGTGTCCCAGCCCACATTCATTATTTGTGATATCATTGAAATAAGAATAAACTATTGCATCCGAAAATTTAAATTCCTTTATTCTAAAGGATTTCGTAAGTTGTTCCCACAGTATCTTTAAATTTTGGAGATATAATCGAATTGATATATGCAAGTCATAGAGTAGTCTTGTAGCTGATAGTGTATGTAGTAGTATAGCTTATTCACTGTGAAGGAAGTCCTTAAAGTCGCCTTAGAGCGTTTTTCCTTGTCTTGACGAGTGGAAGTGAAATTCATATTACTTAAAATTTTGATATATTAGATTAAGATTTGTCTTCCTTTCAATTCGAATCGAGCATACCAAGAACGATAGAGACCTAACATGAAAACGAACCACTCAACTTTGCCATCTTACCTTCCATTTGTGTGACTCAAGCATAGAAGTGCCTTCTACAAGTACATCTGGATGTCCCCTAGCAACGACAAATTAAGGAGCACGGCAGAAAGCGACAAAGAAAGTAAAAAAAAAAAAAAAAAAAAAAAAAAAAAAAAAAAACGTTGATATAGAGAAAACTGCTTAATCAAAGATGATCTATTCTTCTAAGTTTGCTCAATAATGAATGTTTACTAACTGACTTCAAGTTTTCATAACGTTTATAAAGTGATTACGATGATCTAATCAAATCTATCAATATACAACGTCCATTTTTTTAAGGGAATGAATTGTAAGCTAGTTGCAAACTAAAGATGTGGTTATTCAGGAAAAAAAAAAGTGGTTCACTGAAAACCATTGAACATTATTTGAAATTTATTAAAGCAAAGATGTACATATATTCGTATGTGTCCAAAATAACAAATAACCACATTATAATGGAATAAACCTCATTTGAGTCTCATAATATATCTCGGATCAAATTGACATTAAGCTTTTTCTTTTTTTTTTTTAGAAAGTATAAAAATACAAATCTATATATTTTTTCAGTCAACACTCAATTTTGACCTAAAAATATCAAAAATATCCTTAAAACAAAACCATAATTTTAATTATTTACCTTTTTGTACCTTAAATTTTGTTTTTTACTTAGAAAGTATACCCTGCATTTTAAAGTTATCCATTTCTATATCAATAACATTTAATACAAAAATATATACATTTGTCTAGGACTTCATTTGACCTTAAAATATCCAAAATACTCGGAAAAAAAAAAAACAAATAAAATGACAAAACTTCTAATTTTCTCAATAAAAGATTCAAAATTTTCATATCCGCCTCCACTGCACAACCCAACCATGCCAACCCATCCGGCTCTTCACTATCCCACGTCAGTTTACCCCTGTCGATGAGCATCCGCTCGCTTCCGCCGAACAAGAGCTTGTTCCAGTTAGTAAGAAGAAAAGCAACAATCGAAAACAAGATGG
This sequence comes from Ficus hispida, assembly GCA_025413025.1. Classification (NCBI taxonomy): domain Eukaryota; kingdom Viridiplantae; phylum Streptophyta; class Magnoliopsida; order Rosales; family Moraceae; genus Ficus; species Ficus hispida. The sequence continues at coordinate 20,274,356 of CM046370.1, forward strand.
AGCCTATAACATTATAGGCTTGAAAATATCTTGGACAGATTTAATTAGTAGATAAAGAATATTTTGAGGATCAAAAACATGATTAGGATGATGTTATCAACAATCTTATTATTACTCACAAAGAGGCATGAATTATTGCTTTGGATTCAATTGGGAGGAATCGACAAATCTAGGTATTTTAAGTAAAAAAAAATGGATAAAAATATGCTTAAGAAAAATTCATCACGCAAGCTTAGTGCTCATAGGAAGGAAGAGTGATTTTAAAATGAGAAAATCGATCTTAATGGTTCTTCTCCGAAGTTCTTTTATTCGCCTTTTTTTTTTAAATGTTTTTATTTTTGTAAGACTTTTTTTAATTTGCTTATTAAAAAAAAAAAGGTTCGTAGATTATATATAGACATATATATTTTAAAAAATTTATTCAAGAGAGCTTGAAGCAAAGAGAGAGGCGCTCAAACATTGGCATAAAGTTGTTTTTTCTAGCCTTAGGGCTCGTTTGGGGGACGTCTAAAGACGGTATTTTAGAGATTGGATTGGAAACATGTGTTTAGAAGAAAGAATTTTGAAAAAGTTTTGTAATATAGAAAATAGTACAAAAATTTGAAATGTATTTGGAAAAAATATGCAAAATAAATCTTATATTATTCATCTTGTCGTTATGAATATTTTGACATAAGAATCATCTCATTTCGATTTGAAATGAGAAAGTTATATACTTTTAAATTTTAAATTTTTTGAAAATAAAAAAGATAGAAAATTTGATGTAAAATTGAGAATTTTGAATCTAGATGACATTTCATCGTTCGGAAATGTTGCCATAAATAGACTCTTAATATATATATATATATATATATATATATATCTCTGACTTCACAAAAAGACAGGAATAATACAAATTTTCTCACCTTAAAATTGAAAAAAAAAAAAAAAAAAAACCCGAAATTTGCATGACGAGGCAGACAGGAAGTCTAAAACGTCAGTAAATGATGATAGGAGTTAGCAAGGGAGAATGATAGGAAAAGATGGTGGGGGATGAAAGGCTATGCGCCTTTATATTTGCGCATTAACGTCGAGGAAAGAAAGTGGAAATCATTCGAAAGTAAACAAAAAAAAAAAAAAAAAAAGGTTGACTCTATCTTGTGGGGCCTAATTCCACCAAATCTACCTCCATTACCATCAAGAATTGATATTCCTACTCTCACGGGGAATTGCTATAGCAAGAGGGAACAGCTTGACACGAAACTCTTTACATTTCTAATTAGAGAAGCAATAATCTTTTTGAGCATGTAACAAAAACTTATAAAAGATTTTTAAAACAATTAGCTAAATTTTTATAAAACAAAGTACACATACTTACACACATTTATAATTCTTGCTTCTTCTTATCAATCTCAGTGTCCATTTAGATCATATATTATAGTTAAATGTTTATTTAAACTGAATATTTATATTTAAATGTAAAATTTGAATTTTTATATATTCAAATTAAATGTGTATTTGGATAATTTTTGTTAAAGATAATAACATTTGAATAATATAAAAATAGAAAAATAAATGTGGTACAAATTTTTAAAAAATGAAAATTTAGACTTAGATTTGAGTTTAGTTGTTGTGAAATGGTGAAAACATGTAAATGCACTCGAATATGTCATTACTAAACAAACACACATAATATTAGAATTAATAGCTATTGCAGATGGCAATCCGAACAAACCATTAGATGCATGAAGGACATGCAATCCTATTATTTAAAAAAAAAAAAAAATCGGAAGCATAACTGATGATATCAAAGATGTTTCAAGACAAAAGTACTTTCAAGCAAGTCAAAAACAGAAGAAACCTAAATAGTGCTTCTAGTGAGGGTACTCGATGGGCCAGTGAATTGAAAATTATTGTAAGTGCTTGCAATTGTGTTGACACAAACAACCATAGGACTCCTGACCTTGTGGCCAAAGCCATCTGACCAAACTATTTCCCCGATATCGTATCTTCCTTGAGACTTCTTCTTCGGTATGAGAGTCACATAATACGTAATTTCCTCTTTGAACCATGAAAAAACTAAAACCCTAGGCCACACCACAACCTCCACTCCATCAGGCTTAACAATGCTGCTGAAATACACGGCAAACTTGCTTGGACTAACATTGCGCGCTGTCCTTCTGATCGTCATCGTAGACTGAAGATTGGAAACTGAGATTGAAGGATAATTTACGTTGGCATTTGATTTCATTATGCGTGGACAGTTTGTATCGGTCTCGGGGGAGGGAAGAACCAAGACCTTTATTTGTTTTTGGGAATAGCCAAGGTTGCAGAGGAATAGAATGTAATCATTTGTTTTCATGTCGTAAACTAAGCCTGGATCCATTGCCTTCAAGGGTTCTACGTGGCCGGCTCCAATGTCGAAGGGATCTGAAACTTTCATCGAGTCGCCGTTTAGAATGTAGTCATGGGAAGTGTCCCTAGTAGACGCTGTGACAAAATATCAACAAGTGATGATCAAATTATTAGAAGATATTAGGAGATAGTGTTCTTTCAATTTTTCCATTAGACATATATTGTCACGAATGTAATAATCCATATAAGCAGTGGTGGAATCCAAAAATTTTATTAGAGGGATAGTAACTATATTATGAGTAATTAATAAAGGGCTGTTATGATCAAGTGTTCATTTTTTAGAGAGGACTATTACGAAATTTATTCAATATTATTTTTTTTAGAAAAGAAAATTAAGCCCCCCAGCCTTCATCCCACCGTCCCTACATGTAAGACTAAAATTTATGCCATATGTTTTTTGTTTCTCTATCTTCCAAAACGTTAAGCGCTGGGGTGGAACTCAATGTCATTTGCTCTAATACCATGTTAGACAATCACTCCATCTTTTGAAATATTCCAAGTTGTTTGGACCGCTTCTACTGTTTTACCTGTTGTCATAAGAGCGGACTGTATGGCAGCGGGAGACCAATTTGGATTTGCGGATTTGAGAAGTGCGACGATGCCGGAGACATGAGGGCATGACATTGATGTTCCTGAGATAATATTCCAACTAACTGGTTGTTTGTAAAAATCAGAAGGTTGGATCGTTGGAGGCGTTTTCATAGGCCATGCTGCTAATATGTTTAGTCCCGGAGCGCTTATGTCTGGCTGTATATTGATACAACACATTACGTGATTTACAAAACGCGCCAAATTTAAAATAAGTTATTTCTATATTATTGTAATTGGACACACACAAATATGTAGATATAGACTGCATCCATACACACACACACACACACACATATATATACCTTAAGAATATCGGGTGATAGGGAGCTTGGACCTCTAGAAGAGAAGAATGCAACTCTAGGTGCTAAGGACTTTCCAATAATAGTTTTAGCTGGTGCTATTTGCACGGTAGGCAGCCTGCATAAAATTACGCATTCATGACAGGTAATTAAGCATAATTAATAAATTATAATGTCAACACTGGTACGGAGATAAGTTGTGTCAAGTAGAGCATGAATTTTTCTTATTTTAAAATTTAGTCTATAATAGTGTGTGTTTTTTCCATTTTGCCAACACTCAAAATCAGTTATCTTATGTTGCCCACTAAAAATTTGCTCCTTAACATAAACTCATAGGTCGTATGTATCGAAAAATAAATTTTCATTCATATTAAAAATGAAGTTATCATACAGAAATTTTAAATCGTGATAACTTGTTGTCAACTATTTTAATATGTTTAATGATTTATATATATACATATATGTGTGTCTATGTTTCACGGTCTTTCGAATGTATTGCGACACTATTTTTTAATATTCTCATAACATTTACTTCTTCAAAAAAGTTTTAGTATAGCTCCTACCGAGCTAAGGCTAGTTCCGTCTTATTAGAGCATCTTTAATATAATATTAAATTGTTGTATCAATGGTAAATTTTCATATTAGATGAAAAAAGTGCTCTCTAATAGATTGCAATCTTTGATGTCAAATTTTACATACACTAAACTTTATGGCAAATATGCCATAAGGTAAAGTCAATATCAAATTTAACATTTGATTCTTATTACTGATTGTTATATCGACTTTTTCAAATAATTGTTATGCTATTTTCAATTTTGATTTATTTAAATACAAAAAAAATCATTTTTATAAAATTCCAAAGCATAATAATGATGACAAAATAGAAAAGGCAATACACATTAAATTATGAAGTAAAATAATGCTATTTTCACACCCTTTTTATAACAAATATAAAATTAGCATATACAAATGCATTCGTCATGGTCTTATATCACATATACAAATAAATATTTATGTTTATAGTCTCATTTATTGGAAGTACTCTATAGTCTATGCAAGATCCACATTCAATCTATTGGCATAGTAGTAATGTATGCAATGCTAGTGATCAGATATAGTTTAATAATTACCCGTGCTGTAGGAATTTTTAGAATACAATAACAAAAAAAATTATTTGTTCTATATTAGTTGCTTCGCCTTTTTTAAAAGGAACGGTCCTGCTGAATGACCACAGAAAGCCTACATTTATTAGACCTTTTCAGAATAATATTTTTTATCCAGATTTCTAATACTAAATTGACCTAATAAATATTCATTATATTTCTTAGCTTAAGAGTGCAGGTTAACTAAGAGTTTAATTTGAACACAAAGATCCAGAGGAAACTCACATATTAAAAATATCTCAACATATATTTTAAAAAATTTGCCTGATATATAACTGCAGGCATATATATATATTTAACATGAATTTGTTTGATATGTTTTACCTCAAAAACAGAGAAAGATAATGCTTGATTTGAGTCCCTTGCACAACGTCAACATAGACAGTAGGCCGGAAGAGATCAGGACCAATCAGCTTTGTCACAGCTTGAACGAAGATCAAGGCCGACGCATTGACACCCGAAGCAGCCTCTTGTGCATCTCCAACATCTACCGGTCCAACCGAGGAGAAGCACAGCATTACCCTTCCGGTTGCTGTTCGTGAATTTTTCCGAAAATTTATGTTGCAAACCCTAAACATTACTCCAGCAATATAAATGTTCATACATAGAATTTCGGATCAGCTAGTAACCTCAGAATTAAAGTGGAATTAACAAGAGAAATGTAGAATCTTTCTGCCTATGAAAAATGAAAACAAAACGCTTTTAATGTGAAAGTTAACTTCATAGATGAGCAAAGAAAGAGAAATAGATACTCACCCGCCAGAGAAATACGTAACTGGATCCACCAGCTTTCCAGTAATTGGTGAAGTAATAAAACTTTCTCCCTGCACACCATACAAAAGATACATATTTTACCATCTGTATCTATTAAGTCATAATTGCTTATGTCAGATACAGGGAATACCTCAATTCTACTACATTAATAAACATTGACTCGATAAACTGAAATAGTTTCAAACGCTTTATACTCAAACATAAAACCTCCCGTAAAAAGAAATATCATGGTACATGGTGGTACATGTGTATATTATGAAATGAAAAGAAATATTCTACATAAATATATATACCAGTGTCACTATATGATCGTGTTTTTTAAACCATCTAAACCACACAATTTTTGTGCATGATGGTTCATTAATTGGTTAATTATGATGACCTATATTACTAATAATGTTTATCTCTGTCACTGTAACAATTTTTTAAGTAAACAATGTGTAAATATAGCTAACATATTAAAGTGACTAAAGTCATCTCAATTATAGATTTGCACTCATTGACCATAATTATAGTTAATATGCATTAATTTTTGCAACTTAATAGCAAAATAGAATTTGTTATCCATATACTTCTAAAGAGGGGGACAAATAAGATTATTGGCGCTTTTCATTAGGAAAAAATAAAAATTCATGTAAATTTAGAAAAAAGAGTCGCAAACCGGCTGAAACAGACGTTGCAAAAATTTTGCAATATTACCATGATGGAAAAGTTGCTCTCCATAACTATGTGGGTCAGAAACGTTCGATCAACAGAAGAGGCAGCAACGGAAAGAGCCCATGGCTCGACATTCGAGACCAGCCCCGGATCCGGTCCATCATTTCCGGCCGAGAAAACCACACTAACTCCAAGTTGCATTGCATGGAAGGACCCAATTGCATTACTCGATGCAAACAGCTCCGGCAAAGGCGGCGTCGACCCAATTGACGCCGAGATCACGTGCACACCGTCGTGCAAAGCGTCATCAAAAGCCGCCAATGTATCCGCTTCACTGCACTGTCCCACGTAATCCTTTCCCCAACATGCTTTGTACACCGCCAGTCGTGCCCTAGGCGCTCCGCCTCTCGTGATACCTTGACCTAACCCTAAAAAACTCGCGTTTTTAACTATAGACCCCACCGCGGTCGATGCGGTGTGAGTTCCGTGGCCGAGAAAGTCTCTCGGCGATCGGTATTCAGGATTTCCACTGTTGTTTAGTGATCCGTAATACTTTTCGAACCCTTCGATGTAGTAACGAGCTCCGATTAGCTTCCTGTTGCATGCCTCTTCAGGGTTAAACATCTCGCCTTTGACACATCTTCCTTTCCAAGTTGAAGGGAAGGGTTTCATTCCCTGTTCTTCCAGAAAACTTTCGGATTCTGGCCATATACCTGTCTCGCAAACAAACGATATATAGCACTTATATATGTGTCATAAACATTTATATGTTATATATATATATACATGTATTTGTGTATATATATACATGTATGTGACAAAAGATATTATATATGTTGAAGACCTGAATCAATTACTCCAACAATAATGTTATCGCCATAGGCAAGCTGTAAAGGAGTTGCTTCATGACTATTGGTTAAGCTGAGGCCCATAAAGTCCCAGCTTCTAGTGGTATGTAGCTCCAGCATCTTGCTTTTGAAAATTGATATAACTTCTTTTCTCTCTGCATTATTATTTGATTTTATAGCCATTAAATAAGTTCACAAAAAGTGTTTCATGCAAACACACAAATGTTTTCTTTCTATAAATTGAGTTAGGGTCGAATTTCAGCAAAATCTAAAAACATGATCCCAACTAAGTTGGCAGAAAAATCTTAATCTGCCCTACTAACCTTTTTTCTCATTTTCGAAAAATGCAAAGAAAACCAAAACACAATCCCTTTATTTATAAGAAAAAAGAAATTGGGTAGAGAATTTTAATAGTTGCCTTCTCTCTTGATTTTAAAATTGAAGAACTAAAATATGATTGTACGTACGGACTAAAGAAAGGTTGATCTACAAAAAATAAAATATAAAAAATAAATTATGATTATACCTTATTATTCATGCTATTATATATATAGATATATATGCACACACATACGAGGAAAAAGAACAATTAGTTTAAAGACATCTCAATTCCGTTGATACCCCTTAAACCACCTATCATGATTTTTGTACCTCTCGAATAGACCAAATTAATATTAGTATAGAAAGGTCAATGCTCCCCATCAGTTTTGTTTTGTTTTTGTTTTTATTTTTATTTATTTTTTATTTTTTATTTTTTATTTTTTTGTTATTTTAAACAATTATACACTAACTTAACATATCATGAACAAAGAACAGGAAAAAGTTGTGGAGGGTAATTAGCAAATAATGTACTGGCCAAGGCAGCCACTTGGCTTGAATTGAGAATTGCTGAAAATCCCGAGAGACTGTGCTTGTAACTGTACAACATCGATTGCTTGGCATCTTCTTCACTGAAAAACACAATAATTATACATCAAGATAAATTCTTGGCTCGTTGTGGCAGTTTCCAAAAAAACTTAAAAAAAATTAAAAAATTAAAGCAAACAGAACAAGAATTGACCTTGAAAAGACGTTAGACAGTAGTTGAAGATGGTGCGTTGTGGTGAGCTTGGGATCATAATGAGTGTTCTTCCCCAAATAAACTATGTAAACCTGCAAAATTAATACCAAGTAATAAATTGAACAAATAGGAGAGAAAATAATATTACACTTAGAAAATCATTACTAAGAAAAACAAAATAAAAACTAGATAAAAAGTTACTTGAGGCGTGGGAGTTGAGTAAGAAGCATGATGAAATGAAAGCAAGAGAAATAGGACCCCAAAACAGTGAATTAGATTACAAGCCATTTTTGTGTTTAGATATATTTGAAGAAGCACATGGTTGGTCGGGGGATTATATATAGTGTGTTGTACGTACTAAAATATAAAATAAAGGAATTAGAATTTATAACTTGTGCTTTCTTAGTGGTTGGCATTCCAAACAAGTGGTAATATTAGTGCGCGTGAGCTCCAAGGTTTTGATAAAAGCTGCAAACATTACTGACAATTTTTTTTTCTTTTCCTCTGTTCATCATGGTATTTTCTCTTCTAAGCTATAGTTTGCTATGTCTCGTACTTGACAAAAAAAATATGTGTTCTATAGTAGTCGTTTTCATTTCTCTTTCTTTGTCTCTGTCTCTCTCTCTCTCTACCTATTTCTCTATATGTGTACTTTATGAGGTAGGAGCATAGTAAGGATTAATATTGTCAGAAACGTTCATCATATAGTTTGCCTTGAATTAATGCCACTAAAGAGAAACGCATGTGGCTTATAATCATGATATCTTCTTAGCTTCTTTTAATTAGTTTGTGATGATATTAGATAAGTTAGTTAACAGGAAAAGACGGTTAACTACTGTTGGGAATTGTACCTCGAGAATAAGATGGATCAGTTGTATTTATGACATTTTACGTTAATAAAGGATCTACATATATCAATATGAATATTTAATTTCAGATAAGTATTTAACAAACAAACTTAACCATGCTTATAATTGTAAGGTGATACTCTATATTTACATTTCGCAATCTGTGGAATAAAGATAACACTTAATTTGTTATTTATAAGATTGTAACAGATGTTTACTGTCAATTGGAAAGATGGTACATCTTTGCAATCGGATCAAGCTCCAAAATAGAAACATTGGCATTTACCTAATGTATTTGACTGAACCTAGACTGTTATTGATTTACCAGATAATTCTAGTTAACAAAATGATCAATTCACTTTGATAATCATTAATGTAACTAATTGAATTCTGAATTGAGTACATGACTTTGTATTTATAATTTGTCTTTTGATATACTAAGAGTGAAATTCCAATGGCTAAAGATTACTACACCTATATGTTGGTGGAATGATTTACACATGATATTATATCTTTATGGATTTATAAATAGGTTTTTTTTTTTTCAATGGTAAAATAATGAAACTTTAAGATAAAGTAATTAAGAGAAGTAAAAAAGGAAATTTGTCCTTAAATCGATTAAGGATAACCTATGGAGGATAAAATAAGATTTCATGAAAAAAAAAAAAAAACCAAAATGCTATTTGGAGTTCTAAGTTAATTGAATGGATAAATTAATTAGAAATCTATAATTATAAGAACTTCTATTATATATGTCCATCGAGCATCTTTACTAACTCACATATTTTCTTGTAAATGAATTAATCGGGATAATTTGTATGCAACTAGCTGTACGTAAATCTGGCACGTGGGGCAAATCTGCACATGTCACACTTAGGAGAGCATAGGTGTCGCTAGTTCCATCGGGACTGTAGGGAGGACCAGCTAATTAAGTTTTAAGGAAGAAATTAAATGCATGAAAATTTTCTAGAATGCAATGTACAACTAACCAGTGCAATTCTAGTCTCGAGAATCGCATAAGGATCCTGTTCGATCAAATGGTAGACAGATACGCACATTAATTCGTGTCATATAATTAACTAGTTCACAAATATATGTTATGTGTACGTAGAATAGACAAATAAAATAAAGTAAAGAAAAAAAAATTCATATAACAATAACGTAATCACTACTTGATAAGTATATGATAACCACATAACTGTCGCGTGGTGAACGAAGAGAGGACGAGATCCTTCATTCATTACTCTTTTAAAAATTGTTATTTCATTTATGACGACCTTTTGAGTAAATAATAGTCTAACAGTGTTTATTTCAATTGTATAATATGATATTATTTAATTATAATGGAAAACTTGGTGAGAAAGCATATTTAAAATAAAGTAGAGGGCACCATAGGGATTTCCTTTGTGGTGATAGTGAAGATAGGGATAAGGATGAGAGAGAAACTTCAATTTCTTATTCTTTCTAGGAACCTTCCAAGCATTATTAAAAATATTAATAGACCAATTAAGGTGCAATTAGGATCATAGAGAAAGGTAAACAAGTCTAGAGAGAGTAATCAATTATAACCCATTAAGATCCAACTGTTCTAGAGTTTTTGTGGTTGGAAGGAGACTACCGATGGAGAAGAATTATGGAACATGTGCCGACACACCGTTCGTAGGAAAGAAAATATTGAAGAAGTCTTCTTGGTTGAAGCTCTTTTTGGTATTTTCTAAAGGAAAGCTATATCAAAAATTATTGTTTCATTCTTCAAAAGTGCATTGATCATGTAAGTACTTTATTTATTGTTTAGCAACATGAGAATGATTTTTCTAATTAATTAGAAATTTTTAAAATTTCGCTGTACCCATTCAACCAGCCTTGATGAGGAAATGTTGGCCCAACTCTCCCTTATGGCTTGGCGGGCCACAGGTAGAGCCGGGTTAACCTGCATATTTATAGGAAGTTTTACTATTGTTATATGAAAATTTTGATTAAAAAACACATTGAAGCTTATGTGGGTTGGTTGGGCCAGCCCAAGGGCCTAGCACCTCGGCCTAGACAATAGGGTCTGCCAACCTCAACCCGGGTGTCTGTATGGGTCGGGCCAAAGAGAGTCACGTGCATATCCATCTAATTTGGTCTATATTTAGAGCTCTAATCTTGAAAAATAAGAAAAAATTCTGGAAATAACCCCTCAAATAGACCTGCTAAGGAATTTTTCCCTATATCTAAACTTGATTAGGAATTTTTACCTTTAAATATATATATATATATATATATTTGTTTTTTTTTAATATATTTTTATTATCTTTTTATTATGCACTATTATAGGTTTCTATCAAACCCTCATGATTCAGCATCAAACTTGCATGGGAACCAGCGTGGGCCAAGCAAGTGTTATTCCTCGGCATAGGCGTGGTAGGGCCAAGGTGAATGGCCTTGGTCGATGAAGCCTTGTTCGAAGGGTTCACGAACAAAGACGATGGTAACAAGGTGTTAGGCACACATAAATGACTAAGGCAAGAGTGCATGGGTTTAAGCGGCCAAGCCAATATGGCTCAAATAGAGGGACAAGTTTTGCATAACTCAGGCTAGTGTGCCCAGGACAGGGGCGTGGCCAAGCAGGTGTGCGGATGTCAGGTGCGACCAAAGGCGGTCAAACATGCGTGGGACATTGGTAGCCATGAAATTCGCGTAAATGGGCTAAGCAGTTACACCTATGGCTGAGATATCTGGAGGCAAGGGTAGTGAGACTCCAGCACATGGTCCATGACTCAGGTAACAGTTGGAACAGCCCTAGACCGTGATTCAGGCCAGATTCACTCAGTGCATTCAGCCAAGACTGAGAGGACTCAGTGAGTGGGACATATGGTCAGTCTGCTTCGAAGAACGGCTGTGTACGTGGCCCAAGTGGCTCAACAGAGGGCACACCACACGGCCAAGCACCAAGTTAGTGTAGCCTAAGTTAGTGCCTACGTGGTTGGGGTTGTCAACCACCTTGTGATGTTTATGAATATACTAAGTTGTGAAAGACAAAGGACACGTTAAGTATTGTGTAATCCTTGCAACAGACTTGTATTCCTTTTTATTGTGGGATTAATAGAAAGGTTGGGATTTTCCCGTAAGCTTGTTGTGTAGTGCATTAAGCTTTTATGTGTGTGTGTATTCAGTTTGCTTGCTAAATTATGCAAGTGCGTGTGAGTGGCTGACTAAGTGTGTGACTTAGGCCATCATAGGGCTAAAAACTCGAGGAAAAAAGTTTGGCCCTATGACAACTGGTCTCAGAGCTGTCAACTTCATGGCGGACGACAATCTTGGCGAGCGAGTTGGTGTCTTAAAAGATCTAATCGGTGCCCCAACGTACAATGCCAGAACCTTGGCGGAGTAAGCGGAGTTGCATTCGGCAAGGATGTTAGAGATTCAGAAGTTAATCTTTAACACCCAGAAGGACATGGTAGATCGCTACCACGATTGTCTTCAACAGTTGTTGGCCATAATGGAATGAAGTAAGGTACATGCAATATCATTGAAAATGATATTGCACACCACGAGTGAATCCAATCCAATTGCTGAATGCTATCACAGTTGTGTTTAAGGTCCCTCTTAAAGGCCTTACGTACATAACAGTGATTGTGAACGGAAGACATGTATGGGCTATGTTGGATACTAGTGCCACCAACAATTTCATGTCATAAACTATGGTGGATCATCTCGGGTTAGAAGTCTCAAAGAGCCTATATCAAGTGAAAACAATGAATTTGAGGGCTCAAAATATCCTAGGTACCACTACTTCTATGCTCAAAATAGGTACGTGGTAGCAAGAGTGTCGGTTCATAGCTTTACCCTTGGATGAATTTGATCTTATGCTTGGTATTAAGTTCTTTGTGCAAGCTAAGGCTGTAGCCATTCCACATTTGGGTAGCCTACTAATTGCTGATGAGCTTTATCCCAGTTTTATTCCTATTGAGTTTGGATAAGTTACAGAGAAGCCTTTGTGGCAATCAGTCTCACTAGTTAAATTAGGCATCAAAAAAGGCAAAACAACCATCATTGCTGCTCTGGTAGAGGTGAAACTGGATCAGGTTGTTGAGATCCCAGACCAAGTCGTGGTTGTTCTGGAGGAATATAGTGATGTGATGCCTGTGGAGCTGCTTAGGGTTCTACCCCCTAGACGTGCCATTGATCATCAAATTGAGCTTGAACTTGGAGCTCGACCCCTGGCACGAGGCCCCTATCAGATGGCGTCTTTGGAACTTGCAAAATTAAGAAAGCAGCTGGAGGAGTTACTTGCATCCAGTTATATTCAGCTCTCGAAGGCCCTTTACGGAGCCCCATGTTGTTCCAAAGAAAGCAAGACGGCACGCTACAGATGTGTGTCGACTATCGTGCCTTAAACAAAGTCACAGTGAAGAATAAATATCATGTCCTTAGCGTTGCAAACTTGTTCGATTGGTTATCGAAGGCAGCGTTATTCATGAAGCTTGTAGAATTGAGAGAGTAGCTGGAGGAGTTGCTTGCAACCGGCTATATTCAGCCCTCGAAGGCCCCTTACAGAGCCCCGGTGTTGTTTCAAAAAAGCAAGACGGCACGCTACAGATGTGTGTCTACTATCATGCCTTAAACAAAGTCACAGTGAAGAATAAATATCATGTCCCCAGCGTTGCAGACTTATTCGATCGGTTATCGAAGGCAGCGTTCTTCATGAAGCTTGATTTGAGGTCAAGATATCGACAAGTAAAAATTACCAAAGGTGATGAAGCAAAGACAGCATGTATGACACGGTCGGACACTTCAGACAGAGCCATTAGTGGGGTACAGGTCTAAAAGGGACACCCCATTGTCATTAAGAGCCGCAAGAAAGTTCATTAGCAAGAATTTCTTGTAGAGTTCGACTTCAATTGGCTGCATGGACTAGGAAGTCAGAACTAAGCAGTCGATGCTCTAAGCTGAAAGGATGTAAAAACTTTTGTTGTTTCTCTAACAATTATGCAGTATGATTTCCTTGATAGAGCCAAGAATCAGGCATTGGCAAACAAGACATATGAACAACTCAAACAATGGGTCATGGAAGGGCTGATATGAAAATATTTCACTAAGGATGACATGTTTTATGTACGAGGCAGTATGCTATATGTCCCAGCGGATGGTGGACTGAGAAGAGAGTTACTTGTAGAGACTCAAGACCCTCAGATTTGTAAGAATGTGACTGACAAATGGTTTCAAAAGGGCTTTGTGTAGTAGTATGACGGGCCTTTCGAAGTGATCAAATGGATGGGCAATGTGGCCTCCGACTCAAATTGTTGGAGAGGATAAAGATCCACCCAACTTTCCATGTAAGTTTTCTCAAGCCTTACTTTGAGGATGCTGAGGGTGACAGGCAACAAGTGAGGCAAGCCCCAGCCAACGTGAGGAAACAGCTCGATAAGCAGGTATCTAAAAGACTTGACCACCAAAACAAAGGGGCGAGTTGGAAGAATCGACGCACAGACTACTTAGTCCAATGGGAAGGCAGTAGCGAAGTGGATGCTACTTGGGACCGTGATATGATGTTGTAGCAATTTGAAGATCAGATTAAAGAGTACTTGGAGACCCTTTTGATGAAGACGTTGGCTTCATCTGGCAGGGATAGGTTTGTTAGACCTCATGATTCAGCATGAGGCCCACATGGGAACTGGCATGGGATAAGCAAGTGCTATGCCTCGGCATAGGCGTGGCAAGGCCAAGGTAAGTGGCCTTGGATGATGAAGACTTATTCAAAGGCAGACTAGCATGATGAAAACAAGGTGTTAGGCTCACATGAATAACTAGGGCAAGAGTGCATGAGCTTAGGCGGCCAAGCCAGCATGGCTCAAACAGAGGGGCGAGTTTTGCAAAACTTAGGCCAGCATGGTCAGGACAGGGCCGAGGGGCGTGGCCAAGCAAGTATGCGGACGTTGGGTGAGACCAAAAGTAGTCAAACGTGCATGGGACTCTGGTGGGCACGAAATGCACGCTGGTTGGGCGAGCTGTTACATCAGTGGCTAAGATATCTGGGAGGCAAGGGCAATGAGACTCAAGCACGTGGCCCATGACTCAGGTAACCATTGGCATAGCCTTAGACCGTTATTCAGGCAAGATTCACTCAGTACAATCAGCCAAGACTGAGAGACCCAGCAAATGGGACATGTGGTCAGTCTACCCAGCTCAAAGAGTGGCCGTCTATATGGCCCAAGTGGCTCAACAGAGGGCACGACACACGGCCAAGCACTAACTTAGTGTAGCCCAAGTTAGTGCCTATGTGGTTGGGGTTGTCAGCCGCCTTGTGATGTTTATAAATATACTAAGTTGTGAAAGGCAAATGACACGTTAAGTATTGTGTGATCCTTACAGCAGACTTATATTCCTTTTATTATGGGATTAATAGAAAGGTTGAGATTTTCTTGTAAGCTTGTTGTGTGGTGCATTAAGCTTTTGTGTGTGTGTGTGTGTGTGGTGTGTGTGTGTGGTGTGTGTGTGTGTTCAGTTTGTTTGCTAAATCGTGCAAGTACGTGTGAGTGGCTGACTAAGTGTGTGACTTAGGCTATCATAGGGCCGAAAACTCGGGGAAAAAAGTTTGACCCTGTGACAGCTGGTATCAGAGCTGTCGGCTTCTTGGCAGACGGCTGTCTCGACGAATTAATCTGATATATTATATCATAATAATTTGTTGAAATATAATACATAATCAGGTGAAACATAAAAAACAATCTAGTAAATATAAATAATTGTGTAGAATATAAAAGATGAGAAAAAAAATACTTGAATGATATAAATTTAAAAATAATTGCACTAACATGACACAAAAATATAATAATAGACCAATATAACATAAACTTTTGTATCATGTTAGTTAAAATTCGAGAATTTGTATCATATTGATCAATTAATGAAAATAAAGTGGCTATTTATGTAATTTTCTCTAAAAAAATATTATGGTAGGCTACGAAGAGTATTCAGATAGACTACTAAAAGAAATCTATCAGAATACTTTTTGGATGATCTGAGACCTGCGGTGACAAATGGAGACCATATTAATTTCTAAAAGTATTTTGGTATATTACAAAAAGTATGCTATCAGTTCTGATAGTCTACCCAAGTATTCTTTGGAAATTATTATGGTAGACTACCAATGGTATTCTACTAAAATATCTTCTTAGTTGGTGAGGATAATTTTGAAAAGACATATTATGTTAACTTTTGATTCAGTCTATACATGGTCAAAATCCTGAAACTATTATAAATGGACGATATTTCAGAGTTGTATCTTCAAAATCACCCATTACGTTACAATTCACAAAAAATGCCCCATCATGATCATATTAGATAATTTCTTCGCCAATCAGAAGACAACTCTTACCATTTTTGACCCTTCTAATCCTTCATAATACTTTTTTTTTCCCCATTCCCTATCTCACCCATGTATCGCAGAGTGTAGTATTTTCACACAAAAACAAAGTAAAAATTAAAAATGAGAGAGGCCACAAGAAAAACATTCACCTTAAACCTATATCATCCCGTACTAAGCGTCCACTTGAATATTTAAAAAGTTGTTAATTTATCGGCCACAGATTTTCTTTTCGATAGATATGAGAAATAATGAAATGCTCAAGAGATGATCTACAACAATAGGTTAGTGAGTCCTAACTGCTGTTGGATTGGTTGGTTTTGTGTTGAAATATTTGGATTGAAGTTATTTAACTTTTCAAAAACTGGTTAAAATATTTACTGACTCTTAGGAAAAAAAAAAAGATAAAAATGAGTTAGAAAATTTTAATTTGAAATGATCCCCCAAACGGAGCTTAAACATCGAAGGAACCTCCAAATTTTTAAGTCAACAGATTTACCATATAAGGAGTTTAAACTCAGACCACATAAAGTCCATCCAAGACTTTTAGAATTGCACGAATAACTCACACAAGCTCTGAGCTAAGGCTCCTAAAGATGAGCAAAACAACTCAAACCTTACAAGTTTTGAACTCATATATATATATATATATATATATATATATATAAACCTTATAAGTTTTGAAACGCCCTTGTATCCCACAACACTAGGAGCACCAAATATCCAACGTGTACGCGGTGGATATCAATTGCCTTGAACAATTTTAGGTGCCCAAATACACAACCACGTATGGTTCTCTTTCTTCTTCTTCTTCTTCTTCTTCTTCTTCTTCTTTTTTGAAAGAAACACAGCCACTTAGTTGAAACTTCTTTCATAAGGCTAAGGTCAGGAGCAAAATTCAACTTATTATTTATATCTATATCTATCATCTCTAAGATTCTATACAATATGTCACGAATGGGATTTCGCACTCTAAACCACGGTCCTCAATGAACATGATCATCTTTACACCTACCATGGTTGCTCACAGTGTATGGTTATTTCAAAAGCCAAAAAAATCGAACAACCACGAAAAATTCACTACTCAAGAATTCTATAGAAGAGTAGGAGTAGAAGCAAGACGATAGATCGGAGTCTTTCTAGGTTTTTGCATAATGAAGCATTCTTGCGTATCTTGAAAGAGGACATATCTAGACAAGTTCAATAAATGAAATATCACCCTCATTAATTGGCATAAAGTTATGCACAATATTAGGAATATGTAATTTATTCCAAATAGACATAAATTGGATTTCATTCCAAATAATATCTCCAAGTTGACTATAGGGTTAACGTTCTAAAAATTCCAACGACCTTATATGGCTTTAACTATAGACATTTTAACGATAATTTTATATTTGAATTTGAATATCTTTACCTTCAAAATTGTTTAAGGAAAAAAAAAAAAAACAAATAAACAAACAGACAGCAAACAAAATAAAGCAATATAAAGGACACGCTTCTCTAATGTGTACATGCGACGGTAATGCGCCAGAGAGAATGAAGTGGTCCTATCATCTTTGCAAAAAAATTTTGTGCGTACATATAATATATAGGTATATATATCCAGGGTTTTCTAGTAAACAAAACGGCAGGCATACATAATATTATAATATATCCAGGGTTTTCTAGTGGAAATATAACGGCGCATCGATTCACACATGACTATGCAACAAAATATTTCGAGGAATAGGCAGAATCTATCTATATATATATATATATATATATACACACTATATGTTTCCTAAAATTTTTTTTTTTTTTATGCTACCAAAAAAATTTATATATATATATTTAAAATCTATATCCATTTTGGTAATTTTTTTGTTGAAGGTGATTTTTTCTATAGAAACATACAAACCTATATAAATATATATTATATATGAACAATTTATATGTAAGTTCTATGATTAAGGACTTTTAAGTTTTAACCACCAAAGTGCACTAAAATCTTTCCTTTTCACTTAGAAGTCCAGACATAACAATTTAATGGGGGAAAGCAGCTTTTTGAACATCAGAAGAGATTAATTAGTCATATTTATCATTAATGGTGGGACATTTGTTCAACTAATAATTATAATCAATTTGATTCTCAATGCTATATATGTGTCGGCATGTGTTTCCAACATTGTTGACAAGCATTAGATATTACATCCCATACCTTAAATTTAATTTTGGAATTATTATAAGCAATCAATTATTATTTTTCTTCTTCTCTAATAAAGATATTTGTGAAAATCCATCAAACAATCACATATGGTAAACGTGAACAGTAATCATGCTACCTGCCGACCATTTATATCATTTAATTATTTTATATTAATTAAATCTTGTACTACTCGTTCTGTCAAACTTTTGCTTTTTCTTTGGCCAAATTTTACTAATAAAGTTTTTGTTGAGAATTTTATTTCTAAACCGGTAGATCTGTATAATATGAAAATGTTTTATTTTAATATTCATGTACGTATTTTATTTTGATATGATTTTATTCCGTTTTAATAACGAAAAACATATACTCTCTAGAGATATTCTATCGCGGTGAAAGCTCCCTAGTAAAATAATACACAGACGTTGTTCACAATTAATTATGTGGCTTACTAACAGCCGTACATGCATGCGTACTTTATTTCTGGCAAATTGTTTTTGTTGTTTTCACAGATAGCGACGAAGAGAATAATCTGGAAGCATCAAAAGGTTGTAAGCGAATTAGATATGAAGGAGTGAAAATCTGCTGCAGAGCACTACACTATGAACCCCCGAACCCCCGATCTCCTTTCAACACAAACCACACAAAAATGATGGTTCCTATGGCATATGTTATCATGAGACAATATGATATATATATATATATATATATAATATATTTATATATGTGTGTGGTTTTAATGATTACTAGAGATATTCATCATAATTCATCAATTTTTTACCGTTTTATCCATATTTAGGAAAAATGACCCAATTAGAGATCTTCTATATTAATATCTGGTTCGCAAAAATAGAAGGAAAAAAAAGTAATTTAAATATTTAAAAGTCATGTCAACAAATTACCAATAAGTTGTCCATTCAAATCATATTTAATAAATTATCTAAGTTTTATATTCATTAATTATAATTAAATTTTTTTGATTAACTATTCAATTTGTTACAACCATCCGATCAACATCATGCGATTAAAATAACAATAATCATATATGGTTAAATATTAAAGTAACAATTGAAAACTTTTCCTATAGAACATATACATACCACTATATATATATATATATCCATATTTTGTTGTCTGGTAGACACAGACGACAGTTCGTTTGGAACCGTTCGATTCAAAAATGAATGGCATTAATGAGAGATGTCCGACCGCCAAATAACAGACTAATATCATATATTTATTCTCTATATAATACCACTATATTAGATATAATACCACTATATTAGATTTTTAGATGAAGGCATTTAAATCATCAATTTAACAAAAAAAAAAAAAGATAAATAGATAGTTTTTAAACCATTATTTGGTAAGTAACTGACCAAAATTTTTTATTTAGAAAAATAATGATTAATCAATGATTAATCATAGTATACTTTCACTATTTAAAAAAAAAACTTTTTTTTAACTTGTAGTACATGATATTTACACGTGCTACCTATACAATGTTAGATAAACTTATGGAGTGCTTTAAGTTTCCATTAAATTCTGCAAACCAAGCACTAATGTTAGGATTGCAGACTGGCCGGAATCATGAATTAATTAATAGTATAATCAGTACTCAAAACGTCATTCTTTTTATTATTATATCTTTTATTTAAGGTATTTTAAGCTCTTCATTTTCTTCCAAAAAGCATAAAAAATAAATAGTAGTACCAAGGTTTATATATTTTGATTATATTCTTTCTAATGGTTATAAGAAAAAAAAAATGAAATGAGGGGTATAACTTAAAGACATTAAAGGGGTCATTGTTTTAAATATTTAGTTGAATGATCACTAAAAATGTCAAGAAAAGAAATTTAAAGTCGAGGGTGGCAAACGACAAACGAAATTTAAGGCACACATACAATATTATTCATCTTTTATCTTTATTTGCTGAGTTTTCAACCCGGGAACACAAATGGGAACAAAAATTAAGGGAAAAATAAAAAGATGGAAAAAAAAAAATGGGAAGCAAATAAAAGAAAGCTATTGCGATAAGAAACATTAGATCGAATGAATCCGTGGGAGTGTTCCTAGTCAATTTCAACATTTGAATGTCCAAGCATGCTGTGGATGAGAAGACCACTAGTCAAAAGTTCTCAATTCCCGTCATACTTGACGGTGTTATAGTTGAAAAAACTATGTGCATAGATACTATTTAAATATAAGAAATATTTCGTGATCGAACATGAAAAAAATACTCTATTTTTAAAATATTACTTTTAATTATTAGATTAAGAAAGTACAATATTTACTGTATTGTGATGAAAATTAATCTAACAGTTAAAATTAAATATTTTAAAATTTTGGTGTAAATATAAAATAGGAGATTATTGTAAACAAAAAGACAGTAATTTGGTGATCAAATGTATAAATACAATGGATGTATTGAAGAACATGCTATTATGATTGCTTAATAAGTAGGTAAAGGTAGGCGGCAGCTGTTCATACACTCTAAATTACTAGTTTTTGTTTCTAAGTTGACATTTTCTTTATTTCCCTTGATACTTTGTGGACCCTATTCCATTACCATATAGTTTTTCCTATAGTACATATACGTACCGCTATTTATTTAAAAGAATTTTTAATAGTTATTCTTTTTTTTTTTTTTTTTATAATCATACGTAGTCATAGCAAAATTACTGAGATAAGTACATGCTTTAATTATACTTAATGATGTAATATGTTATATGACTTACTATAACAGGTTAAACAATAGGCTAATCTCATATATTAAATTTAACTTGATTTTTTTAATTAGGATTTTTTTTAATAAAATATCGTTTTGTTATTATGAAAAATAGAATCATACGGTAAGAGAGAGAGAGAGAGAGAGTAGAAGGTTCTTCTTCTTGGCCTGTTGGGTCTAGTAACAGTAACTGAAGTTTGCCGAAAGGAATAGGAAATTTGTGTTCCACCTGCTGTATTTGGAAAACCACGTAAAAGAAAAACTAACATAAAAATAATAATAAAATAAAAAATAAAAATAAAAAATAAAAACGACGATGACTGCATCTCCTTCTCCCAGTTGAGAGAGAAACTTTCGAGCAAAAAGATAATTTTTTTTTTTAGATATACTCTATAAAAAAAATAAAATAAAACTTAAAAAAAAGCATGTCAAGTAGGTAAATAATAAATTGTCTATCCAAAATATATTTAATAAGCTTCCTAAATTTAATATTCATTAGTTTCCCTTAAATTATTTGGTCAACTACCCAATTTTTTTACATCAATTAAATTTATATCTAACGGTTAAAACGATGATACCCATCAATAAATAAATATCAGAATAACTATTAAAACTGGATCAATATGAAATATATATATATATATATATTTATAAACTTAGACTCTATATAAATGAGTAGGATACAGTATGGTCGAACACCAATTTCTTTTTTTTTTTTTTTTTAATTTGAGATCGAGTATTTGAATTCAATACTTCTATAATATAATTAGATATAATTAGGTGTGAAATTATTATTAGATTATACATTCAATCTGTAACCTAGAACATCATTTCTTAATAATTTAGCAAAATGCTGACTCTTTACTTCAGTTTAAATAATAGAATGGTCACAAAATTTTGATTTGTAATTAATCTTACAATTAATTGTGTCGCAAATAAGTGATAAATGAATATCAGTGTACATAGAAAGAGACGAAGAGGCTTCATTATGAGCAATTATTAAAATGTTGGTGGAAATTAAAGAGTAGCTACTACATTATAAATTAATATTTTTTATTGAATAATATATCTTTTATTGGTTCTAAATTAGAGCCAACTTAGTAAATTAACTAGATTAATTTTTTTTTTCAATACATTATAAAATATCATATAGGAACACCGAATATTAAATTAATAATTTTTTTTTTTGGTAGAAGAACACTATAAATACATGTTATTGTGTTCCTTTTTCTAAAATATTTGTCCATTGTTATTTGTTCCTTTTTTAAAAATATATAGTTGTGCTATGGTTTTTATAATTTACTTAAATATTTTGTCTGGTACAATGTTACTTTGTAAATTATAATAATGTTGGATGATAATATATATATATATATATATATTTATAACAATGTTTCTAGATTATTGAACAAGGTAATATTGTATTTTGTGAAAGGTATAAATATTGCTTTGGAAAAAAAAAAAAGTAGATTCATATTTTATACTAAACAAAATACATGGAATATAATTATAGGTTGTAAAACAAAATAATAAGAAATTATGTATTGCAAACAACAAAACACATTCATGAATTTTGTTTGGTGAAAAAAAAATTGTATAAAATATAGTTGTAGTTGGTAAAACCAAACATAAAATAGAAATTAACTAAAGAACAACTTGATAAACTAATAATATCTAATTAATCGATAAAATTAATTTCTCACTAAATTAATAATTTTCTTTAGTCCCAAGGAAATTAATTTATTGAAGTCTCATTTTCTATGTACTGGTGATGACTATACATGCTATTTATGCGTTCAAATAAGTATTTTGGTATGTAGATATCCAAATATCCATACACATGAAAATATAATTCTTGTAAAATCATATCAAAATTAGATTATACTCTAACTTATTGAAATCTGATGAAAATTAGTATCATTCAATTTTAATTTAAATGCAACTCCCTCCATTCTAAATCAAAGAAAGGGAAAATGTCTCTATCTCCATATATATGAGTACTGACTCTATCCACTTTTGGTGTGTATAATATTGCTATTTAGCAATAAATTTTCCAAAAAAAATATATGTTAGGTAAAGGTTGTTGGCAAGCTTCCAGCACTTGGCTAGTCCAAACCAAAGAGAGGCGCAGCCGGTAAGCCAAGAAGAGAGAGAGAGAGAGAAAACATATAGAAGGTGTTTTTTTTTTTTCCTAAATAAAAAGCTTGAGGAGAATAAGACTAATGTTAACATAAATATATATATATATATATATATATTTTCCGGATGTTATTAATGGCTCCAACACTGATAGAAATATTAATTAAAAACCTTCTAGACATGTCCTATTCTTCGATGAGCAGTACGTACTAAGCCCCCACCAAAAGTTCTAATCATAAAGATAGTGAAAACGTGATTTCAAATACTTTATATTAAGTATCAAATAGAAAGAAACAAGTTTTCACATTTAAAATATTTAAAAAGACCATACAACATCCGACTCTATGATCACTATGCCACCGCACTGGGACCGCTGGTAGAGTGTGGATGTATATGAGTAAATGAGAATGATGGAAAGGCATTGGTGGGATTGAAAATGCTAGGCACTTTCTATGGCGCACCAACAATGGAAAACCAATTACAAATACGATGGGAAAGAAAGCCCACAAAGACGTATTTGAACCGAAACCCACAACATCAAACAACAAAAACAAGAAAAACAAAATCAAAAAATTCTGGAGTCCTTGTGGGCCCCACTTCCGCCATAGCCAAGAGCCACTGCCCACCTCAACTCCCCCCACGCCACAAACCCATCATTGCAATCTTAGAAACTCTCTCTCTCTCTCTCTCTCTCTCTATCTCCTTCTCTCTCTCCACCATTTGCGCCTCAAGAGAGACATTGCCACTTCTCCATTTCCCACTAAAGAAAAACATAGTGTTTCATTTTTATCGAAGTTGTTTTTCCCGTCTTTCTTCTTTCTTTTGCTCATTCTCCAGTTGTGAGTAGGTGCTAAAAGGGGCTTGGATTTTGGGTTGTTTTTGGATTTGATTTCTGGGATTTTTAGAGTAATGGGGAACTGCTGTTGCAGAGGTGAACCTTCCATTTACAGAGTCTCTTCCAATGCAAAGTCAGGTTGGTTTTTTCCATTAAGTTTCTCACTTTTTCGAATTCTGTTAATCGGTTTTTTTACAACGTACGATTCCAAAAATGGGTATGTTTTTTTGGTTCTTTTGTTTTGAGTAAATTGAGAACAAACCTCGATCCAAGTGACCATGCTCTGTTTTTTTTTTTATTTTTATTTTTATTTTTTATCCTCTTTCATGGTTAGGGAATTACGTATCTTTTCCTTCTTTGTACAAGAAGCTCGAAAGTAAAAAATTTATTTGCATTAACTTATATATGAATTTCAAGAAATTTGTAGCTTTGGGGGGAAAAAAAACATTTACAGCTTTTTTTTTTTTTTTTTTTTTGCCAAGTATAGCAAAACATAAAAGCAAGAGTTCTTTTGATTCTCTGTTTCCTCTGCTTGAAATGAAGCCAAGTAACTTTTTCGATTTTAGCAGGATTCACTTTAGAATCTTCTTCAATTCTTGCATAACCAAAAGGATATACTTTGTATTTCAAAAACAATAAATAAAAAAGAAAAAAAAAAAAAAAGGTATCTTTGAAATTTTTTGTACTAATGAAGGTTGTCCATTTACTTTTTCTATTTGTATGATAAGTGGGTACTCCTCTAAGTAGTGCGCTGATTCTTATCTCACTATTATTGGCTTCCATTTGGTGTAACTAAATTATATCCTTTGCTTCAAAGTCAACCTTTTTTCCCTTACTCTCTACATTAAAAAAAAAATTATTTGTTAATTAGTTATATGCTCTTTGATCTTTTAGCTTTGTCACGGCTCATATGAATTTGTCCGTTTCTCTCTCTCTTTTTCGTAAAATTCTTTAGTAAGAATAAAATATCTTAGGATTTTTAGATGGACCATCCAATTTCGTTCAATTTAAAATAGAAAGAAATCCCATTGATCTTTTTGTTGTTTTAAACTAATAGAGCTTTTGGAGCCTTTTTAGTAATTGACTTAGTTTTTTGATTGTGCAAAGTTTAAATTACAAATTGATTAACTATTAACTACAGGATACTAAATTTGGTTCTTAGAGGTAATTTTATGATAACTGCAGAAGTTTAGTGTTTTTTTTTTTTAATGTTTTCTGAAATTCATCAACTTAGTGCAATTTTTATTATTATTTTTCATGAAGATAATTTTTGCTTTAATGCAATTTTGAAGGCATAAATTTTATCTTCTTTTTGGTCTACTAACCCTCTAGTTCTTAATACAATGTTAAATACAACCGTTTATGAAGCGTTCTTCTCCACATCTCCCCACCACCACAACCCCACCCAACACACACCCCCCCCCCCCCCCACCCCCCCCCCCCCCCCCCCGGTCCTTCTTTTGGTGATAAATAGGAGAAAAAAAAATGATATGTGATGTTTTATCCCCTCATCTTACTTTGCAGAGTCTCCCAAGGACCAATGTCCCTCAGTGAAATCAAGAAAGGATGACAGAAAGTTACCATCAAATCCCGAAGAAGTTGAGAGCTTACGTCGTGACTCTGCAGCAAATCCACTGATCGCCTTCACCTTCAACGAGCTAAAGTTAATGACAGACCATTTTAGGCCAGACCGGTTGTTGGGCGGCGGGGGGTTTGGTAGTGTCTATAAAGGATTCATAACTGAGGACTTAAGAGAAGGACTTAAACCACTTCCAGTTGCGGTAAAAGTTCATGATGGTGATAACAGTCATCAAGGACACCGAGAATGGCTGGTAACTTGTGTCCTAAGCAACATGATTTAATAATAACATTAAGATGCTATGAATATGATTTCCTTTCTTTAAAAGTAAATTTGGTAAGTTATCTTACATTCACTTTGAGCTTTTGAGTGTTTCTAGGCAGAAGTTATATTTTTGGGGCAGCTTTCGCATCCAAATTTGGTAAAGCTGATCGGTTATTGCTGTGAAAACGAGCACCGGGTGCTGATATACGAGTACATGGCTCGTGGCAGTGTGGAAAACAATTTGTTTTCAAGTAAGTAGTATTTTTGTACAGCCTATTTCAGAACAAGCGATTTTTTGTTTTCATTTATGTTTTCTGACTTTGTGCAAAACAAACACTATTTCAGAATTTATTGGAAACCGTGAGATTTCTTTCCCAAAAAAAAAAATCAAACGGGGCCTAAAATTTGTTGTGTTAGAAGTCACTTGTGGCTTTGCATGGGCCATTTCTAAGATCTTTAGTCTGTTTCATAAGAATATTATATACTCCATTTTCGCAGGAGTGTTGCTTCCTTTGCCATGGTCCGTAAGAATGAAGATCGCATTTGGTGCTGCAAAAGGACTCGCTTTTCTTCATGATGCTGAGAAACCTGTCATTTATCGCGATTTTAAAACATCCAATATTCTTCTGGACCAGGTTAGTATCTCTCTTTTCTTTTCTAAGATATTACAAACTAATGAACATTTGGATGAGAGGACGCACAAAACACACACACACACACATAATGCGTTGCAAACCATAGTAAAAAGAAAGCCCAAAAAATAAATTACTTTCGCAAGGCCAAAGAGGATCCCTATTTCACGTTGTTTCTGTAATTCAGTTGTTGATTTTTTTTTTTTTTTTTTTTTTTTTTTTTTTGAACTTCAAATCTTTTGCTTGCTTGAAACAGGACTACAATGCAAAGCTATCCGACTTTGGCCTTGCGAAAGACGGGCCAGAAGGCGATAAATCTCACGTTTCTACACGCATAATGGGGACATATGGATATGCTGCACCAGAATATATCATGACAGGTATGTTTCATAATTCAAGATCATTACTATCCATCACAAAGGCCTCTCTAAGTTTCTTAATGATTCTAGCATGGCATGTACTTTTCCGTGGCTTTCGGACTAAAATCATAACTTTCTTTCTTTCTTTCTATCTTTCTTTTTTGCAGGTCATTTATCTCCTAGAAGTGATGTGTACAGCTTTGGTGTTGTACTCCTTGAGCTCTTGGCAGGAAGAAAGTCATTAGACAAGCTACGACCGGCACGGGAGCAAAACCTCACCGACTGGGCTCTTCCATTGCTTAAAGAGAAGAAGAAGTTGCTTAACATAATAGATCCAAGACTGGAAGGTGATTATCCGATCAAAGGAGTTCATAAAGCAGCCATGCTAGCTTATCACTGCTTGAACCGAAACCCGAAGGCGAGGCCTCTGATGAGAGACATAGTCGATTCCTTGGAGCCTCTTCAGGTCACTGGTGAAGTTTCTGATGAGAGAAGTAACATAACTGTGATTATAAACCAGGGTCCAGTTGCTGAAGTAGTCAAAATGAAAGATGATACAAAACTCTACTAATTGACATTAGCCACTAATAATTTATTTTAAAGTTTCAACAAGTTTTTGTTTTTTGGAAGTAAATAGGTTTTCTTGTGTGTATTTGAAAAAAGAAAAAGAAAAAAAAAAAAAAAAAACTTTTTTTGGGTTACTTTTTCAACATCTTTTCCTTGGTTATAAGTCTATGGTTTAGGTGAGAACTTGCATTGGGATGCTGTAAGTACAATACGAAAAGATGAATATGATAGCCAGAGGTTTTCCTTGTGATCAGTAAAAGCAATAATTAATATAGTATTTTGTCTCTGCAGAAATCAAAATTGTATAAAATTAAAAATTTAAAGACTAAATAATTTATCCATTAATTTTTATACAACTTATGGAGAAAAAAAATAACAAAATAGGAACAACATATTAGAAATAACTATTTGGCGATACATATTTAAAATAAATCATATAAGATTGTAAAGAAAAAGTAAAAAGAAAAAAAGTGCAAGAAGGTTAAAAAACCACAATCAGAAAACTACAGAAGAAGGGGAAAAAAAAAAAACGAAACGACAAAAAAGGGAAAAAGAAAAGCAAAAAAAATGATGAAATAAAAAACCATAGCAAGATGGGGTGAAAAAAACAAAAAAAAAGGCCGCGTGAAAACCATGAAAGGTGGAAATAAAGAAAGAAATAAAAAGGTGTTTGGTAAATTAGTTGAGTTTGAGTTGAGTTGAAATTTTTAAATTTAAATTGAGTTGATTTTTTAAAAAGTAATTATAAACTTTATTGACTTGGTAAAAAAAGATAAAAATTAAGTTAAAAAAATATTATTTAATTAGAATTGAGTTGTGTTATCAAACACTCCTAAAATAAATAGTAAAAAAAGAGAATTGAAAAGTATATCAAAACATGAGTTTTTGGCTTTTTTTTAATTTATAGGATGTTGGTGTTTGAGTTTGAGTTAAGATTTATAAGTTTAAATAGTGATTTTGGTTGACTTTTTCATAAAAGATAAAAAAAATTTTGAGAAAAAAATAAAAATTAAGTTAATAGTGATGAGTTTAAACTCACCAATCAAATGGGTCCTTAATATATATATAGATATTGGTGTGGTATAGATTAGAGGAAACTGGCCTAGGTCCAGTCAAAGATAATTAGATAGGGCTTGACCTGGACATGCAATTAACTCAACTGTCACATTAAAAAATTAACCTGCGATGATCAAGATAATCTCTAGCAGCATGTTTTGAATTTATTTATCTAGCAGGCAACCCAGCCCAGCAGCCTTCCAAAAAAATAAAAATAAAAACTCGGTCCATCAAAAATAAAACATCTGTTTGCAAAAAGTCTGACCAAAAATAAATCATCATGAAATAATTTGTTGTTGAAGCATTTCGCATCAAACTAAATTTTCAAGATTTGGAAGGTGAAAATGAGATATTGTCCTATTGTAAATAACTTAGCATTAGCATTTTCTTATATGATGATTTTTTCATAGCATGATTATTGTCATTCCTCGTCATATCATTTTATTTATTGTATCGTGATGCTTGTATATAGTTTTTTTTTTTCTTTTTTTTTTTTAATAACAATATATATATAATATATATATATATATATTATATCTTGTTGTGTGCCAAGTCAGCCTTATTGGAATCCTACTAGACTAGTAATATTCTCAAAATTCATGTTATATAAATGATATTGGGTCCCACTACTTCTGTAACACATTATATTGCAATTTCAACGTCTTGATAAGATTTCTCTAAATATTAGTAAGTAGTAAAACTTATTAGAATGGTTGTTATAGTAATTAGTTAGTATTGTAACTGACCAGAAGGTGGTTTTTAGTAATAAGGCAATTATTGGATTTGTGGAAATTTGGGAAAATCACTTACGAGGCATAGTAGTTCCGCAAACTACGGCTAAAAAGGCATCTTCAATATAGTATTAGATTATTATATCAATAATAAATTAAAAAAAAAAGTGTTTTTTAATAAAATATCATCTTTTGATATCAAACTTGTGATATACTAACTTTTATGATAAATTTATTATAAGATATAATGAATACTAAATTTAATATTTGATTTTTGTTATTTGTTACTTTAATTTTTTTTATGTAAGGATCACAATACTTTGATTATTTATTTATTTAAATACTAAATATTTACTTTTACAAGTTTTAAAACATAATAATAATGATAAAAAATAGATACTACATTTCATATTAACGCATAAAAAAGGATAATGTTATTTTTTGTTACTTTAACTTTTTCATATAATTATTATAATATTTATCTAAAAATCAAAGTTTACTTTTACAGTTTTAAAACATAATTTGTTGCTTTAACTTTTCATGTAATTATTATAATTTTTTTATTTATTTAAATATGAAAAGTTCTATTGACGCTGTAAAGATATTAAAAACAATATTACATATTGAATATAATATATTATTTTTTACTGTTTTGTAACAAATATGGTACGACTTAGATTAATAAATTATAGATGATCTGATTTTATCAAATTCATCTTCTAAGATCTTTTCCTAGAAATATTAGAAGATGTTAAGGATTGATTTTCTTTCCATTGCTGAATTTGTGTGCTTCGTTCCTACCACAGTTACCATGAGACTAAAAATCTGACCATTTAAAATAAAATCATATACCTATAATTTTAAACAATGTATATAGATAACAGTAACAGGATTAAAAATCTAACCCGTTTAAAATAAAATTATATACCTAAAAATTTTTAATAATTTGTTTAGATCACCATTTTTAGATTGTTTTTTACTAAGAGTGATCATATCCTCCATCAATTTTCCACCAAAAAAAAAAACCGATTATATGAAATCACCATTACGTATAAATGCCACGTCTCAATAGTGGCAAGCATCCACGATATCCCTAAGCAAAGCTGTGCAACTCCCAAGGCAGATGGCACAAACATCAAGAAACCCATTCATCTTATCCCATCCTTTTATTAATATTTAATATCCCTTCTTATAGGTTACAAGTTCATGTTTCTGTGTGTGTGTGTGTTCATATATATATATATATATATATATATATATAAATTATAATGTAACGTCACAATTGATAACCCTTACGCACAACAGCCATGAACCGCCTGCTGCCTTTAGCCCATAACGATAACGCTTCAAGTACCTATCTAATCCAATTTTGCAGAAAAAAAAAATATAATGATAAAAATAATATATAATAACAACAACAAAGCTAGCTAAAACCCACCACCTTCTATAACTGCATTAACATCCTCATACACAATACATACTATAATAAAAAGTTATTTTCCTCACATACTAGACCAAAGAAAAATGATCACAGTGGGTTTAGGAACATATACGCCGGGGTGGAAGCAGAATGTTGTGGGCTACGACGTGCCGGAAGGGGTGGAGATTCGGGGCAGGTACGACGGCGAGTTCGCAAAGATACTGACGAAGGAGGCGGTGCAGTTTGTGGCGGAGCTGCAGAGGGAGTTCAGGAACAGGATTAGGTATGCTCTGGAGTGCAGGAAGGAGGCCAAGAGGAGGTACAATGAGGGTGCTCTGCCGGGGTTCGATCCTGCCACCCGCTACATCCGGGAAGGCCACTGGGTCTGCGCCGCGGTGCCGCCTGCCGTGGCTGACCGGAAGGTGGAGATCACTGGCCCGGTTGAGAGGAAGATGGTTATTAATGCGCTCAACTCCGGAGCTAAAGTTTTCATGGTAATGAATTTACTTGATGATAATTATATCTTTTGAGCAATATTTCTTATTAATTAATTAGGAATTTGTGCGTAAATAATCTTTTTTAAGAATTTTTTTTAATAAATGGCTAAAATTGTGTAAAATTAATAATTAAAAAAATTTTGATCAATTAATCAATTAAGTAGTTTATCATGATGGAACAATATTAATATATAAATTTTACTAATTGAATCATTCATTAACCGTCATTTTTTAAAATTAAAATTTTATTTTGTTTATTTATTCAAGTAAGTATTGATACGAGAGGTTGATATTTTACAACTTTTACATATGATACGTAATAACAATTAAATCCCCTAATCAATTTTAATATATAAAATGGTGTGCTTAAAAAAAAAAAATTTTGAAAGGCCTCTCAACTAATTTTTTCGTGCCTTAACTTTCGAGTCCATTAAACGCATAGGATAGCGTATTTAGTTAAGAGAATATTTGAAATACTTAAAAATTAGAGAAAATCTGAATTCATAGTAGCTATTGCAATTCTTTTCCTGGAAGCAAGCGGGTCAAGTGTATAGGACCGTTCCATGACTTCTCTTAACTGAGATAATCTGAGACGGGAGATCCAATATCCTTTTTCGATTAGATATAGCTTTAACTCTTTCTCAAGCCCGGCCCGGCAATTTTGGTTCCATAGAAATTATTTTTGTTAATGGTCGTATAGTATATTACTCGGAATCTTGATTTTTAACTTTTAGCATTGAATTAAAAGGGAAAATGGTTAATTGGACAGGCTGATTTTGAGGATGCACTCTCACCAAGCTGGGAAAATCTAATGAGAGGCCAAGTTAATCTGAGAGATGCTGTTAATGGGTCTATAAGCTTCCAAGACAAGGCCAGAAACAGAGTTTACAAGCTAAATGACCAAACTGCCAAGCTCTTTGTGCGCCCCAGAGGCTGGCATTTGCCCGAGGCTCATATTCTTGTTGATGGTGAGCCTCTCACTGGCTGCCTTATGGACTTTGGCCTCTACTTCTTCCACAACTATGAAGCCTTCCGCCGCACCCAAGGCGCCGGGTTCGGACCCTTTTTCTACCTCCCCAAGATGGAGCATTCGCGGTGATTAGAACTCTCCGATATTCGTTACTTGCAAAATAAGTCCTGATCAGAGTCAAAATTGATGACATGTTTGTTACATTGTTGGCAGGGAAGCGAAAATATGGAATTGTATTTTTGAGAAAGCGGAGAAGATGGCGGGGATAGAGAGGGGAAGCATCAGGGCAACGGTTCTGATTGAAACACTTCCTGCCGTGTTTCAAATGGATGAGATACTCTATGAGCTGAGGGATCACTCTGTTGGCTTGAACTGTGGGAGGTGGGACTACATTTTCAGCTATGTCAAGACCTTCCAGGCTCACCCCGACCGCCTGTTGCCCGACAGGGTTCTCGTCGGCATGACTCAACACTTCATGAAGAGTTACTCCGACCGCCTCATTTGGACTTGCCATAGGCGCGGTGTGCACGCCATGGGCGGCATGGTATGTCTCTCCTCTATGTTTTGAGTAGTATTATGAAACACACAATGTTTTGCGTTATTGGCACTTCATGCAATCACAATTCTAGATTATTCTATATTATAATTGTATATGTATATGTGTATGCATATTCCTTTTTTAAATTTAAATTATAAAGGGTGAAACTAAAATGCATATAGGAGTATCAATAATTATAAAGGGTGAAACTAAAATGCATATAAGAGTATCAAAGTAAAATTTGTTGAACTGAACAGGCAGCTCAGATTCCAATCAAAGATGACCCGGCTGCAAATGAGGCTGCACTTGATCTAGTGAAGAAGGACAAGCTAAGAGAAGTGAGAGCGGGACACGACGGGACATGGGCAGCCCACCCCGGCCTCATTCCAGCCTGCTTGGAAGTGTTCAACACCAACATGGGCAGCTCCCCCAACCAGATCCAAACCGTGAAGCGAGAAGACGCCACCAACCTCACCGAGGAAGACCTCCTGCAAAGGCCACAAGGCGTGCGAACCATGGAAGGCCTGAGGCTGAACACCAGGGTGGGAATCCAGTACCTGGCGGCGTGGCTAACAGGGTCGGGATCGGTTCCCCTCTACAACCTCATGGAAGACGCCGCGACGGCTGAGATAAGCAGGGTTCAGAACTGGCAGTGGCTGAGGTACGGGGTTGAGCTGGACGGAGATGGGCTCGGTGTGAGGGTGAGTAGAGAGCTGTTCTTTCGAGTCGTGGAGGAAGAGATGGCGAGGATCGAGAGAGAGGTCGGGAAGGAGAAGTTCAAGAAGGGAATGTACAAGGAGGCAGGGAAGATGTTCACAAGGCAATGCACAGCACCAACACTGGATGATTTCCTCACTCTTGATGCCTATAACAACATTGTTGTGCATCACCCCAAGATTGGATCATCTAGGCTTTGAATTATTATTCCTCATCTTGTAGTCTCTTTAGTGATTTTGCTTGATTTTGTATCAAGTATATGTCTTCAGTTTGCTACTTTGCTTTAGCACTGATAAATAAGGACAGGCCCTTTTTTATTTGGATTTCAGTTTGTAATAATAAATATGAACTTCTTTAAAACGCGCTTAGGTTACCCCAAAACTATAAGACTCTCTTTTCCCTTTAATTCCATTCGAAATTTTGTTAGTTTTCGGTATTTGAGCTCGACTGGTTGATGTTTTTTTTTTTCTTGTTTTTTTTTTGGTGGTGGATGGAATTAGCAAGTCGAAGGGAACATTTCAAGCAACCAAAAGGCAATTTAACAAATACGTAGCAAACTGGAAAATATATCTTTTAACAATTATCCGCTTTATCCATAACATTGACCAAAGACAAAAGTGAAACAAATCTAAAAGTTCCAATACCTCCTCGGTAATTGAGATTTTCTTCCTTGCTCTTGAACTCTATCAGCCAGGGCTTCCTGTCCCTCGGACGGAAACCAAACACTTTACATACGAGCAATCCGTCCAACCGAACCGGTTACTCGATTTTTCTCATGAATGACTAACACTCCGAAGCTCTTTGGTACGAAAATTAAACGAGACAAATCTTCCATCATCAGCTACCATGAGGAACTCATCTCTTGTCCAAAGAGCAAATAAATGAACTGTAGTTAACGCGTGATAGAGGTCCTACAACGAGATGCATATGGTCCAGGGACGAGCACCTTTAAGACCATCAACCAAATGCCAACAGATATCACAGATCGATAACTTCTCCCTTGGTGGACATCATGACACCAAGGCAACACAGTCGTTACACACCCTGAGCATCGGCCACGATCCAAAATTCAGTATGGCATCGTCGGGAAATGGCACGACATGAAATACCTCATCACACATATCGAAACACAAGACCTTGTGAGTGACACCTCCTAAAATCACCCTATAACAAACTCCTTTCCAGTGAAATGCATAGAAATTTACAAAGACGAACTATCAGCGCCTATCCTAGATGAAAAGCACATTCGTGTTTTTTAAGTTTATATTTGCTTGTTTGAAGAATTTACTCCTAGAAAGAATTTACACTCACGCATAAAAATAAATAAATAAATAAATACATTTCTCATCTAATCTCATACCCTTATTTAAAAACACAAATATGTTTTTCATTCTGCCTCTAACGGCTGTCACATAGCAGCCATATTAGTGTCACGTGACAGCCACATTAGTATCACGTAATTACTTACGTATCGGTCCAGTCAACGTCACATGACGTTTTTTTGGAAAAAAAAAAAAGTTTAGAATAAAGAAAATACTCCTTCAAAAAATTAATAATATAAAGAAAAGAGAAAATTAGGTGAAGAGCCATGTTTTAAAGACCTCTTTATAATGTTATCCACTCTAATATTAAAGTTGATAATTTTAGTATTAGAAAATGATAAAATTATCAATTTTAATGTTATGGTGGATATAGATGTAAGGATGTTTCAAATTTATGACATTCTTGCATATAACCCTATAAAAAATACAGAAGAAATAAAATTTTGGGGAATAAAATTGTGATGTTGGGGAAGGACTTTAGTGGGAAAATTTTTAATCTAGCCCAAAAAAAAAAAAAAAACCAAGTGTATTATTTTCGTTTAAAGCAAATGAGTACCTCCAAAAATTGACCATACATGAGTCCAATGCTGCCCCTTTTTTTTTTTTTTTTTTAATTTTAAAAGGGAATCCGGCACAGGAAATTCCTGCCAATTTCCTACCAGTATTCAATAGTATAGGGTGTTTATATAAAGAGAAACATGTAATAATTCATGAGAAATTTTTTGAATTTATCCCCTTGTTTATCCAATTAATTCTTAACATGTGACTATATCATTAAAAAGTGCGAATATCTTTAACTAGCCGGCAGGGAGATGATCAGTTTTTGAAAGGGAATATCTACAACTCTTTTGTGTTCTCTGCTTTCTGTATTTTGCTTTTAGGATATATTTAGAAACGATATTTTAGAATTTGAAGATAGTTTGAGTTTTGAAAATGTACATTTTATGAAAATAAACTATTTAAAGTGAAAAAATATAAAAACTTAAAATGTGTTTAGAAATAAATTAGCAATATAGATCTTATTTCGTTTCTTTCAAAATTCTATATAATTTGAAAGAAAAAATCATCTCATTTAAATTTAAAATAATAAAGTTATGAACTTTTAAAGTTTAAGTTTTTTTTTTTTTTCAATATTTAGAAAAGTGAATGATAGAATATGAAGAAAATGAATAAAAACTTTTTGGAAATTATGTTTTCAAAAGGTGTCCCCAAGCAGGGCTGATTTTGAATGTGTGTTTGTTTATGCTAGACCATTACTACATAGAATTTGTTTTGCAAATTTTCAACGTCAACAATATATATCATCTAAATATTTTTCTTCCCTTTTCCACGAAAATGCTACCAAAATTTTTTTAAAAAAAAATTGGAAAAAAAAAAAAACGAAAGGAACTAAAAGCAATGATACAAAGAAGGAAGAAACACTCACCCCAAGCAAGGGTTAGAATGATCAGACAAGGGATCAAAGTAATTTTCCAACTCATGGAGAAAATTGACAAGGCCAATTTTGGCATATTTGTGAGGAGAAATACAGAACAAATAACTGGTATATGAGATAATTTATCAAAAACTGATATATGCGATAAATAATTCTTTGGATTAATGATTTTAAAGACCTTTGGAACCACTTTTGGGTACATTGTTTCCAAAAAACTTTTTTTTTGGGTCATTTTTCTCTAATTTTAGTATTCATTTTTTTTTTTTTGTGTCATTCAAATTGAATATTCAAATTGAGAGAAATGGTTCATGAAACGGACCATTAAATATTTCTCTTCAAATATTATATTCAAAATATTAACATCTAAATTAATATTTAAATAACAATTTAAATAATTCAATTAAATGTACGACTCAGATATTAACTTAATATGACAATAGTTGAATCGAACGTCTACAGCAATTACGAGTGATGTCACCAAGTCACTTCTCGTGCTTTTGCCACCTTATTTTGTTTTTTTATTTTTAACCACTCACATCAGGACCTTACACTTGTCCACTGTTAGTCAACAACTTGTGTCTTTATAACCTTTCACTTTCACCACAGGCAACATTTTCCTTTTACACTTTTTGGTTGTTCTCCATAAAATTGCTCTCTCATTCACCACCAGAGTAATTAAAAAAAAAGTTTTAATAAATACACCAATTTTGCGCGTGCTGTCAGCCATGACGTAACAATATATATTCTACCAAAAAAAAATAATACATTTATATAAATTTACATATATATGACAAACAAGGTCGCACAAAATATCCATGATACCATGACCACATTCTGCTACGTGTAACAAATGAACTGGTTTAGTTCCTCCAATAGTCGGAAAGAAATTTTGACTCCAATAGTAGTCAGTCATGGGAATCCCATGATAAGAAAAAATAAGACAAACTAAGAGAAAAAAAAAAGGAAAAAAGAAAAAAAGAAAGGAAATCAAAGAGGGCACCTTTAACTTTTCTAAGTCATTGATTGTAGCCGCAGGATATAAATCAAGTTTAACAATTTGTATGGAATTGAAATCGCAGGATTAAAGTAAAAAAAAATCGTTATGATAGGTGTCTCACAGCAAAAGATGATGTCAAGAAAGGAAATCTACCACATAAATATTAATTGTCATACATGCTTTCAATATTTTTCCATGGAAAAAAGTTTAGGAAACTCGACAATGACATTAAATATTGTATTAAAATAGAAAGGAACCAGATGAAAACCCGCTTTCTCTTCTTTCTCTCCGCAATTGGTCTCTCATTCATACTAGTGAGTTTTTCCAAAAGGGAAATTGTTTAAAAGTTTCTGACCTTTTTGTGTGGGGAGAACACAAAAATAGCATCCATGAATGAAGCTTGCCCTAACGAGGAAACTACCATGTATGTAATTTTCTTCATGTTTTTTTCCGTTAATTTTCCTTATCAGCACAAGTCATTGAATTGTCTCCTATATTGTACTCTTCTTCTAAGAAAGTTCAAAGAAAAAAAAATGAGGAAAACGCTTGAAAAGAAAAACCAATATTATTTTTTCACGCTACATACATATATTTATATATATATATATATAAGTATACCAATATTCCATTTAACTTTACTCTTATAATGTCTTCCCATCAAAACTTCTAGGTTTATATGCATAGATCATACATGAATATATATATATATGTATATGTTGATATATATATATATATATTTAATGAGATAGAAACTCAGATTATATGTCTATTATCAAGAAAATAATATTTTTAGGTGATAAATTTTCTATTAATACAAACTTAATTAACTATCTGTATATTTGATCGTGTTTTCTCAATTTAATCAAACTTCATTTTTTGTTCTTGTTCATGTATATATCATACATCCAGATCTACTTTTCACAATTTCATATGATCATCTTGTTGCATCTTCATCGGATGCGAGCTTTTTCTCCTTAGATCTGTTAGATCTTATATATATATAGAGAGAGAGAGCTAAAATATTTGTATTTTATTATACAAGTGTGTCATCTTATAAAATTATAGTCAGATTCTATATCTGGGGATTTGTAAATAATGTCCAAAATTTCTTTGGCTTTCTTCTTTGGTTAGTTTCTTTAACTCTTTCTCTTCTAATGTTTGAAAAGGAATTACAGCCAGTCTCAGTTCCATACTTTTTTTTTTGTTTGGACAAGAAAGAACCACAAAAATCCCTCAAAATGGCTTATTCAGAACTATATCATTCCTATTCTATCCAATCCAACTTGTGCAATTTTAATATTAGTTCCTTTTCTGTTCTTTTCTTCTTTTCTTGAGATCATCAATATTACATGTACTTTTATTGTGCTGTCTATATATATAGGCCCTTGCTAATGTCCCACACGAATGACGTCTTTCACCTAAGTCATGTTATATTTCTTCTACCTAAATGTTATTCTCTTAAAGATTTATGTTATGATATTGTCTAGAAAGACAGGAGTAGAGACATTTACTTTAAAAAATAAATTAAATAAAATTTGAAAATTATAATTATAACCCTCAATAGTAAATTGATTTACTAATTGCCTAAAGTATTCACTATATTTATCCACAGCTGCCGATTTCAAAAGGCAATAGATAAGTCTGCCGATTTCAAAAGCCGATAGATAAGTTAATAAATCATTAAAAATCTCACACGTGGACTTTATTATAACAATTGATTTAAGCAATTTCAATAATAAAAAAAACACCAATTAGTAAATCAATTCAATATTAAGGACTATAAATGTAATTTTTAAAATTTATTTCATTTATTATTTAAAGTAAATGTCTTCATTCATGTCTTTTAGATCACATCATAACATAAATCTTTAAGAGAATAATATTTAGGTAGAAGAAATATAACATGACTTGGGTGAAGGACATCCTTCATGTAGGACATTAGCAATACCCTATATATATATGTATATATATACGTACACACACGTACATATAGGGAATTGTCTGAGAGTGAGGGTGAAGAGGGACATGGAGACATGGACACAGCAGAATCATCAGAAAATTATACCTATAATAAGTTGGTCTTACCAGAAGATGGATATGAATGGAAAAAATATGGTCAGAAATTCATCAAAAACATCGGACGGTTCAGGTATTTATATATATACAGTGACATATATACATGCAGTCCATAAAATGTCATGATCATGGGAGGCAAAATGCATATATACGTATATATAAATATATGTCTGATGTATATATATATGTCTGCGATAATGAATATGATTCAGAAGTTATTTCAAGTGCCAAAAGAGCAACTGCACGGCCAAGAAGAGAGTGGAGTGGTTAGCCTCAGACGAGCCTAGAAACACCAATATAAAAGTGGTGTACAAGGGAATACATAACCATTTGTTGGCGTCAGAGGATAAGTACTCACAAAGCACTTCTTCTTCTTCATCTTCATCAAGCGCCAACCAGTATGACCTGTTGACTCAACTACTCCTCAACCATCGCAAAAGTTGATCATGAAGCATTACTAGCTTGCGATTGTGTGTTTGTGTTTGTGTATATGTGTGTGTGTGTGTGTGTCTCTATTAGTATCTGAATTAAATTATGATCATAATTCAGACCGCTAGTAGTTGTAGATATAATTAGTGTGTGTGTGTATGTATGTATCCATTTACTCATTATGCATACTAACGTTCTTTAATGCTAGTTTATATTGTCATGTAGTATTTTTCTTCTCTATTTCGTACATATTTCCCCTTCTTCTACCCACACAAACTTTATGTCAACTTAGTACAGAAAATTAATACAAAACATCCTGGAACAAAATTATTCCCCTCTGGTCTTTTTCCCTTCGAGTTTTGGCTTTAACAGGGTGTATGTATGTATGTGATGTCTTTCTTCTAGACGAGAGTTTTACTTGATTCTTTGAAAAAGACCTTGGTTTATTTGTTTCTCTATGCGTTTTTCTACATGTGCAACTCTTGATTATGTTCTTTTTGGCACCTTCATGTGCACATTCATCACTTTATCTTGTTTTGTTGTTACGCTTCTTTTTATTTCTTTTAATAATTCATGAAATGAGTAAGAGATGAGGGTTTTAAAGGGGTGTAGTGTCGACCTAATTAGAATACATGTCTGATACACTTATTAATTCTTAGTATCATTAATTTTTAAAAAATATATATTATCCCATAGAATAATTGCATAGATAATTCCAGTAAAAAGGTCAAATGCAGAAAAATAAAATGAAATGAAACATATATTGTGTTGGATAATGTTTCTCTTGGAGCATCTCTTATGCACTGTCAAATTAGCATACTAATGTCAATTTTTTTGGCATTTGAATTAGAAAACTACTCTCCACTGCTATTTCATGTGTTATATTTGACATACTCTATACTTGGCCCCAAATTGACACCAAGTATGACATGTTCCAAATGTGGCATTTGATTGTTGTTGATTAATATTCATTTTACAGAGTAAAGATCCTTTTTTTTTTATCTTTTAAGTATTTCTAACTTTGAATTTTATATTCCCATCCATATCCAGGTAAAAAGCAGTCATTTAGATGAACTATTGCATTTGTATATTCATTCAACTTAAATGTTTGCATTCAATTGTAGAATTTAATGAATTATGTATTTAAATAAAATGTGTGTTTGAATTTTTTTTTTAAGATAATATTTGAATAATAAAAAGGTAGCAAAATGAATGTGATAAGGAATTCTAGAAAGTAAAAACTATAAATTTTTATTTAAGTTAAATAGTTGTGAAATAGTAAAATATTCAAATGCGTGCACTCCCACACACATTGCATTTCCATGCAATAATATGAACTACTCTAGCCTTCGACTCCCGGTCTCTCCTCTCCCTTTCTTCTCTTCTCCCTGATATCACCATCTCTGCTCTTGCCCTCTTTCTCTACTAGGGCGGCCACAAACAGCGATGGCATGGCATCGATGATCTCGTGGCCTCGCAATCAGATCACAACGATCTCCAGCGGAGTCTGTGATCTCCAACGCCTCCCTTCCTCCCTCTAAATTAGGCATCCAAGAATTTGGTGAGAGAAATCAATATAATAGACTCTGTGGTTTGTCATTCCACATTAGATAATACTACGTAAGAGTGCTCTTTTTTTTCCCTGCGGATCTTGTTTGTGTACCATTGGGGATTTAATTGTTGATTCTTGTTTTATATTTTTATGATAACCTGATTAGGCTACTTTAGTTAATCTGGCTCTATATGTTGTTTTTGGAATGATAGAACTTTGATATCATCATTTTTGTTTTTTATTTTTAGAACATAATTGTTTTGTGGTTGCAGGCATATCTTAGCAATAATATCGCACTTAACTCCTTAAAAAGATGTAGAGTTTAAATCTCTCTTCTTCAAGTTAAAAAAAAAAAAAGAACATAATTGTTTTTTGAAATTTTTTACCGTAATTATTTTTCGTACTCTTATTTTCTAAAGAGATTATGATAATTAATATAGTGGATGACGTTCATTATTTTATCAGATTACTCTAATATTCTAGTAGATCATCGAAAGTACTATGTTAGAATATTCTTCGGCGACTAACATCTAAGATGATCTTTTTTTTTTTTTGGGAGAAATGACAATAAATATGCCATTTTAAAAAAAAATACATAGAGTAAATAACATATTTTTAAAAATATTTGAGGTAAATAGTATCTTAGTGGTAAATTGTTTATTTACTAGAATTTTTTAAGATAAGTTCATTGTAAATAAGCTTTGTAAATAAATTATTTATCATAAATATGATATTTACGATCAACATTTTACAAGAACATTTTTAAGAAAATTTTGTCTCGAATAATACTTCGTAAATACATTATTTATTATGAATATGCTATTTACCATCAACTAAAATTTTTTTATGCTATTTATTTCTATAACAAGAGGTTTTTGACATATTTCCCAACTTCTCCTTATTTTTTTTCTAAATAAACATAATATAATTGATTACGGAAACTAATCTAGTGGAATACAAAAAATTGTTTAGTAGAATATACAAAATAATCCGATAGAGCA
This sequence comes from Ficus hispida, assembly GCA_025413025.1. Classification (NCBI taxonomy): domain Eukaryota; kingdom Viridiplantae; phylum Streptophyta; class Magnoliopsida; order Rosales; family Moraceae; genus Ficus; species Ficus hispida. The sequence continues at coordinate 20,316,368 of CM046370.1, forward strand.
TACCAAATAATCCGATAGAATATACCACATAATCCAATTAAAACATATATAAAAAAGAATATGATAGTAATCTACCAAATTACTCTTCAACAACCATAGTAACTACGGTCAATTATTTTGTATTGTACATAAATCTATCAGGATATTTTCGGTGATTGAAAACTAACATATACGGTCGGAGAACATTAGTGGTTCATACATGTTGATCTAGTGATATTTCGTGTATTACCATATGGATTATAGATTAATTTTTGTAGGAGATCAAACGGAGTTGTCTTTGCATTTCTAATATTGATGAATATTCCCAAATAATATGATGAGGCAATAATCTTAAATGCGTGCACTTTGAGGGCTATCCTTCAAATCAACCAAAAAAACAGGGCCCAACAGTACCAGTAAGAATGTAGAAATCCATGAGAGCCTAACCATATCCCAACCCAAATTCAAAATAAAATCATTCAGCCTAGTCCACATGAATGAAATCATTGAAATTAAATAGGAAGATACGTTGCAATCTCACTCCACTAGGTAACACCATCAAGGGTTAGAATCTTACATGAATTATTTAGGATTTTGAACAACTCTTCCCTCTTTCTCTCTGATAGTCCCAATAACTCCTTTTTTGCTATTGACCTGTTGACGTAAGATTTTGTACCTCATCTTTAATTATACATGTGTCAACTAAAATTATCCCAAATATTATAATCAGTTCATAAACGATTACACCAGTATCATTGATTAGAGAAGGATTACAACTCCCATAGTCAATGGATATTGGATCTCAAGTCAATTGACACCTATTCCATGACAACTGGATGACAAAACTTGCCCGAAGACATTTCAGAGTTTAGATTGATTACTGTTGACTACTTGATGAATCGACTATATCAACGTCGATTGAATATTTTTGAAAATATTTGATTATGAGATTTCAGAGATGTATCTTATTTGAATTCAAACCTTACTGATTTGGTAGATATGAATTATATTAAAAAAAAAAAAAAAAGTTGTCCCAAGGTCAAGATATGAAAAGTTTTTAAGATATAAATGTGGAATCCTATCAGAATTGAAAAACTAATGATAGTAAGGTCCCTATAAATAGGGATCATCACCACGAATTATTGGGATATTCTACACCTTCAAGGATGAATTTTACGTACTCAAAGATCTAAAGCCATATTATTCTCCCTACTTTCTCTCTATATTCCAAATTCTCCGGCTTCTCTTTCTCACTCTTAAGCATTATTGTAATATTTCTCTTAAATACAATGAAATCATGAAAATCCTAGAAAATACATAACCCAGACATACAGAGTGAACCTTTATAAATATTCATCTCCTTAGTTTAGTTTCTCCTCTTTACCTTCTCGTTCATGTGCAAAAACCATATATCAATATTGAACGAAGAATCATGCTAATAATTAAATCAGTCATTGACCCTGATTCAAATGAGTTATAGATTTTATCCTATACAACCCTTCCAATAATCTTTGATGGAGCCAAATTTTAATTATGGCAAAATATGAAATGGATATAAGAGAAACAAATGTGTGAGCAATCATGAAAATTTTTTCATCTTTATTTTCTTAAAATTCTTCAAAACTAATTTCTATTGGTTAAATAAATTGTTTTTTTTTAATTTTGAATTAATTATGAGTTAAAAAGGTGAATTAAGTTGAAAATAGATAAAATTTTTGTATACTTACCACACAACCTTTTTTTTTTTTCCAATTAAAAATCCATTAAAAAAAGCATCAGTCTTCCCTTTTTGAAAAATAATTGCAATAATTTTGTATTTACACCTTCTATCTTGAATTATTTTTCATGTTGAAAAACTTGTTTTAATCTCGTTCCTCACTCATTTTGTTTAAGGAAAGAAACAAGAAATGAGAAGACAAATATATCCTTAATTAGCTCAAATTTATTTTTGAAAAATATTTGCAAAATTAAAAAAAATATATTTTTGATTTTTTAAATGTAAAAAATAATTATATAAATTATTTAAAGACAATAATGTTATTTTGTTTAATTTCTTTTATTCATAAAATACGTGAGAGATGGAATTGAAATAAATTTTAACTCCGACGTTTATAGTTAAAAAAAAAAAATAGAGGAACCTTTTAGAAAAAAATAAAAAAGTGATCGTTCGTTTTTGAAAAAAATAAAACTAGGAGGGATGAGTTATGTAATTAACCCCAAACTAACAACTCACGTTCTCGGACGCCCTTTAAAATTCTAGAGAGTTCCACACCCGAAGAAAAGGACAAGAAAGGGAAAGGCTCCAATGGATATGGACGGCCGAGATTAATCCCGAGTCCAGAAGGTTCAAGATCTTTACAAAATTATACGAAATTAAGAAAAATATTTGTAACGAGCATTGGGAGGTAGTGTTAGGGTTTTTGAATTTAGAATCCAAATTTTATTTTTATTTATTTTTATTTTTATTATTTACATAATTTTATAATTTAAATTATAAAAATATAATTTTACATAAAAAAATCTAAGTGGGATGATTTTTTTAAAATAAAATTTTATAAAATTTAAAAAATATAATAAAATAATTTTAATACTAATATGTTTTCTTTAAATATATTTTAAAATTTTATATTTTTTAACAACAATAATATTTCAAATTTAATAAATCTTGACACCCGACGCCAGCTTGGAGTAGGTATCTGGTCATCCGAAATAAAACCTAAAACCTGTCTACACTCCTCTTATCCAAAAACCCATCTGCCTCTTCTCTTCTTCTTCTTATTGTTCTTCATCCTTACTAAACCCTAAACGCTGTTTTTCCTTGTAAGTAGCTCCAAAGTTTCTCTCTTGCTCTCTTCAATCTTCAGCTTCGTTCACTTGTTAATGTCTTTTCCTTTTCACTTGTTAGTTTTTCTTCGTTTTTCAGCTTTGGGAGCTTTTGAGCTTTTGGGCTGTCACTTTTCAATTCAAGATTTTCTTTTATTGTTTGGTTGAAATGAAAATTAGTAAATTTATTGGAAATGAGACGACCCACTTGGCTCTTTATGCTTATTGGTTGGAAATTTTTTTTTTTGAAATGATGTATTGAGGAATCTGGTAGAAATGACCTGGTTTGCTTTTTATCAGAAAACGGAAGAAAAAATGGCAAATTTTTACCCTTTTTTTTTTAAATTTTTTTTTAATTTTTACATGTTTGTCTTGGTGGGTTTTGTTATTCAAAACAAAAGTTTTTGTCTTTTCAATTTTTCTGTCATTCTGGAGTGTGGTTTTGTACAGCACCGATTCATTTAGCTGACATTAATCTTTTTATTTGTCAGTTCAGCAATTTGGATCGAATTTTCTTTCCCTTTTTCTAAATTATGTTCCCGTGTTTCTTTCTCATTGCTGTATACAATAGTTCAGTCTTGTATATTCACATGTTTAGAAATTAAAAGGAGATGCTTTTCTTGCTTTTGCTTCATTTTTTGGATTGTGGTTTATTTAATTGTTATGTTTCAATATGATGATTTGTGTAAAATTGGCAGATAATTAAAGAGAGAGAGTAGATGGCATCTACATTTGCTGCCATGTCGTCCGCCGGCTCGTTGGCTGCTCCGAGCGGCCGCGTGGCGGACAGAAAGTTACAGAAGCTGTCGTCGTCTTCCTCCATTTCCTCGTGCTCTTTTGCTAGAAGACAAAATGTGGTTAGAAGGACGCCTTCTCCAAGGATTTCTGCCATGGCCAAGGAGCTGCATTTCAACAAGGATGGCTCTGCCATCAAGAAACTACAAGTGGGTTTTCATTTATTCATTGGATAACACATTGTATTAGAACCCCTTTATTTATTTATTTACATATTATGTTTTAATGAATTGTTTTGCAGACGGGTGTTAACAAGCTCGCAGATCTTGTTGGCGTGACTCTTGGTCCTAAAGGTAGGAATGTGGTCCTTGAGAGCAAGTATGGCTCCCCCAAAATTGTTAACGATGGTGTGACTGTTGCCAAAGAGGTAAATTTACCTTTCAATATCCCATTTTTGTAAAGCCGATGATGTTATTCAGTTGAATTTGTGTCATTCATTTCTCTCGATGTGTGCTTACATTCGTTTTGGTATCAAACTATCTATTGGAAGAACTATTCGGAGTTGATTTTTACCCACTTTGACGAAGCTTACAACTTAGAATCTCCTTGGTGACTACAATTTCATGTGTTTTAAATATAGTATTGTAGCGTGGGATATTGTTGATTGAATTTTGACTTTTCGCCACTAGGTTGAATTGGAGGACCCAGTGGAGAACATTGGAGCTAAACTAGTGAGACAGGCCGCTGCGAAGACCAATGACTTGGCTGGTGACGGTACTACAACATCCGTTGTGCTTGCACAAGGTCTTATTGCTGAAGGAGTCAAGGTTGGTATTTTGTTTCTTTCGTTTTATTTCTTTGTTTGGTTACCTGAACTACCTTCATAAGTTAAGCAATAGGTTCTGACCATTATTGAACGGTTTGATTTATTCAGGTTGTAGCCGCTGGAGCGAACCCTGTTCTAATCACTCGAGGTATTGAGAAGACCACCAAAGCTCTGGTGTCTGAACTCAAGTTGATGTCAAAAGAGGTAGGTGAATTGTCATTAAATTGTGTATTGCGGATCTAGCTGTGATTGTTTCAGCATTATATGGATAAGTACCGTTGTTTATCAGAAAAAGTTGTTCACTTAGCCTATGTTTGGTAAGAAGGAAAGAAAACAAGAGGGAAAGGGAAAATGAAAGTGAAAGAAAATAAGAGGGAGAGGAAAGATTTGTGTTTCCTCTATGTTGTTTGGTATCATGGAAGAAAGAAAATAAAAAGGTTGTGTAATTATTATTTTATTTATTTATTTATATTATTTTACTTTAAAAATAGGGATAAAAAATTAATTTTAGTAGTTTTTGGATGGATTTTAGTTTTCCTCCCACTTTTGGAGGGAATTAAAAAGTGGACCAAATTACAATATTTTTCCATCCTATTTTCCTTTCCCTTCTCTTTTCCTTCTTACGAGACAACCAAATCTATAAATTTCTATCCACTTTTCCCTCAACCCACTTCCTTCCTTCCTCTTTTCCACCCTACCAAACATAGCATTAATAAAGTACTAAATACTTGCAGGTTGAAGACAGTGAACTCGCAGATGTGGCCGCAGTTAGTGCAGGAAACAACTATGAAGTAGGTAACATGATAGCCGAAGCCATGAGCAAGGTGGGTCGGAAGGGTGTAGTGACCCTTGAGGAGGGGAAAAGTGCCGAGAACAGTCTCTACGTTGTTGAGGGGATGCAATTCGACCGCGGTTACATTTCTCCTTACTTTGTTACAGACAGTGAGAAAATGGCAGTCGAATACGAGAACTGCAAGGTAATGCTTTGGAGTTTAGCCTACAAGTACATATTATTTCTGAACATAAACTTATCAAGAGAACTTGTTTGTGCAGTTGCTTCTCGTTGACAAGAAAATAACAAATGCGAGGGATCTCATCAACGTTTTGGAGGATGCTATCAGGGGTGGATACCCGATCTTGATAATTTCTGAAGACATTGAACAAGAAGCACTAGCAACTCTTGTTGTGAACAAGCTCAGAGGGGCACTGAAGATTGCTGCCTTGAAGGCTCCTGGTTTTGGAGAGCGCAAGAGCCAATACCTTGACGATATTGCCATTCTTACTGGAGGTTGTTTCACATCACCCAGTTTGCCTTTTAGTATTACTCACATAGTTCTTTTTCTAAGCTTTTTTTTTTTTTTTTTTTTTTGGCTCACATTGTGACTTTTCAATTGTCAAGCAGGAACTGTGGTTAGAGATGAGGTGGGGCTTACCTTGGACAAAGTGGGCAAGGAGGTCCTTGGTCACGCTTCGAAGGTGGTTCTTACCAAGGATACCACCACTATTGTTGGTGATGGTAGCACCCAGGAAGCAGTTAACAAGAGAGTTGCACAGATTAGAAACCTTATTGAGGTATAACTTTTCACCGTCACATTTACATACTTTAGAGATAGTTGTTTGTGTGCTTGGATTCCTATTACTTATTTGTGGACTAATTTGCTGATATCTTCTTGCAGGCTGCAGAGCAAGACTATGAGAAGGAAAAACTTAATGAGAGAATTGCTAAGCTATCTGGTGGTGTTGCCGTCATTCAGGTAAACTTTAGGTACTTGTAAAAGGGTGTCATTCATGATGTTATTCTATGAAGTCAATGTGAATCTAGTCTAACTTGCATCGAAATTTTCTTGAACGTTAAGGTTGGAGCACAAACTGAGACAGAGCTCAAAGAAAAGAAATTGAGAGTTGAAGATGCTCTTAATGCAACCAAGGTAATCTACATGTGTAACAATTAAAATTTTAAATTCCTTGGTCCTTAGATCCTACCTGGAAATATTTTCCTTGTGTTTATGGAACATAAGAAAACAGCAGACATTATCTAATGTTCGCGTTACATGTTTTTCAGGCTGCTGTTGAGGAAGGTATTGTAGTAGGTGGTGGATGCACCCTGTTGAGACTTGCATCAAAGGTGGACGCAATCAGAGAAACCCTCGGTAACGATGAGGAGAAGGTATTTGTCTTCAAAACTTCCAAAATGCAATCAGGCATTTGATTCTTCTGATAAGCTTTTATGTTTTTTATTTTTTTTAAGAACAAAAACTTAAACCTTTTAATGATTTCAGGTTGGAGCTGATATCGTCAAGAGAGCTCTGAGCTACCCATTGAAATTAATCGCCAAAAACGCTGGTGTTAATGGAAGTGTTGTCAGTGAGAAGGTATATATATATATATATACACACTTATTTATGTCCGTTTTTCTGCTGCTATATGAGCAGTTACAATCTTAACCACACAATGTGGGAGAATGGTCTAAAGCTTTCTTATTTCCTTCAGGTGCTCTCCAGTGACAATCCTAGATACGGATACAATGCCGCGACTGGAAATTACGAAGATTTAATGTCTGCTGGAATCATTGATCCAACCAAGGTTTGTTAATTACCGGCAGTCTTTATATATCCTTTTATTTGTGAATCTGAACTGAATTTAAGGACTTCAAAACTTTGAACCACTCTGAGTGAACTGAACAAAAACAAAAATTCTTACACCCTCCCATCGATCTCACAGGTGGTCAGATGTTGCCTAGAACATGCGTCCTCTGTTGCGAAAACATTCTTAATGTCTGATTGTGTGGTCGTTGAGATTAAAGAACCAGAACCAGTGCCTGCTGGCAACCCCATGGACAATTCAGGTTTGTATCTTTGATTCCGAAGTCCGGTTGTCAAATCGGGAAAACAGTGAAGAGTTTCTCTTAATGTTTTTTTTGCCTTTTGGGTGGCAGGATATGGATACTGAGGGAACTAAGCCCAGCATGGGAGAGGTTGAATAAAGATAAAAGCTCGGTGGAAAGCAACTCAACTCTGTCCTTAAATGGTATTTGTAGTTTTTGTGGGGTCCGGCTTTTTTTTTTTTTTTTTCCTCTCGTATACAAAAACAAACACAAAAAATTCTAGTGAGACGGTAACTTAGCATTATGGAGTGCGGCATGTATTGAATTTTGCAGTTTGATCAATCAAGAATTTGTAGAATTTAATTTATCGTAAAAGAACAAATTTTCTCGTGATATATATATATATATATAGATATATATTTTGGTGCTTTCATTCTATAGAGTAGTACAACTCGAAAGACGTACATTGTCCTATTAAGCCTGAAATTCGAAAAGTTTTCGGGTGTGTTTGGTCAAAGAGAAAAGCAAAATGAAAGTTGTTTGGTAAGAGAGAGAAGAGGAATTAAAGGATAGTGTAGGGATTCCTAATTTTGATATCTTATAAATTGGAAATGTCATTGGATTAGATTTCATACCAAACATTATGAGAGTAGTGATCTCGTTCTACTTCCTCTGATCGATTGCTTTTTTATTTTCCCTCATTCCCATCGAACACACCTTAAGGTAAATTTATGATACACGATCGGATAGGATATTTGTGGTACAGATTTGTTTTCAGAGTCTACAGTTGTACAAATACCGGAAAGAAGAATAATGCTTGTTTTTCTTCAGTCCACTTGACCTAAGAATAGACGGTGCATCCCCACTTTATGACTTCACGGACTTCACGGCTTGCTTGACTAATTTTGTCCATAGAGACGCGAGACGTAAAAATTGGGCTCGGAAGAAAAACCGTCACTTATACCATAGAGACGTCACCCCATTGGTATAAGGGAGACTTTGATTTTCTCACCCTGCCATAACTCAGCTGCCTGCAAAATTCACTCACCGTCGCCAACAAAAAAATGAACCTCCTAAATCTCGGTTCCTCATTTGCCTCGTGGTCTATTTTCCTTCATTTCATTCTTCTCTGTTCCATTCTCCTGCAGCCTTCTATTACTCTTGTCAGTGCACTAAGCAATGAAACTGATAAGTTTGCTTTGCTCAAGTTCAAAGAATCGTCTGCAGATCCAGACGGTGTCCTCAATTCGTGGAACGACTCCATCCGCTTCTGCAACTGGCGTGGAATTTCATGCGGTAGGAGGCATCAAGGGGTAATAGGCTTGAACTTGGAGGGCTACAACTTGCGAGGAACCATATTGCCTTACATAGGGAACCTTAGCTTTCTAAGGTTCTTCAACCTTGGAAACAACTTCTTCTCGGGTGAAATCCCATCAGAAATTGATCGTTTGTTCCGACTGCGACGTCTCAATCTGAGCTACAACATGTTGGAAGGTAATATCCCATTGAACTTGAGCTCCTGTTCAGACCTTCAAATATTAATCCTCAGATACAACAATCTTACTGGAAAGATTCCGAGGGAGCTTGGCTTTTTGGGGAAACTTGAGGTGCTTTATCTTGATTCAAACAATCTCAATGGAGACATTCCAGCTTCCTTGGGGAACATCTCATCACTTAATGAGCTTTCCATTGTGTTCACCAATTTTGGGGGAACCGTTCCAGAGGATTTGGGCAGATTGAAAAGCTTGACAACTATCCAAATGGGTAGTAACAATCTGTTTGGTACAATCCCTCTCTCCCTCTACAATATATCCTCCATTCAATATTTCCTTATTTGCTGTAACAAATTTACTGGCACTCTTCCTTCTGATATCGGTGACAAATTTCATAATCTGCGAAAATTCAGTATTGGTGCTAATCAGTTTTCTGCGATAATCCCAGAATCCCTTTCCAATGCATCTCAGCTTCTAGCACTTGAAATGTCTGATAATGGCTTTGTTGGTCAAGTTCCAACGAGTTTGGGAAAACTTCCAGATCTTAATTTGCTTAATTTGGGTAATAATAGTTTGGGAAATTATACAGCTCGTGACTTGGATTTTGTTACCTCTTTTAACAAATTGCAGCAACATGGCAATCTTAGACTTCAGTTACAACAACTTTGGAGGTGTTTTACCCAAATCAATAGCCAATTTGTCAACCCAACTCATAAGACTGTATCTTGGATCCAATCAAATATCAGGAAATATTCCGGCAACACTAGAGAATCTGGTCAATTTAATCAACTTGAGCATGCAACGTAGTCTTTTCACGGGTGTCATTCCACCCTCTTTGGGAAAGTTAACAAGATTGCAGGTGTTGTATTTGGCATCAAACTCACTGTCAGGACATATCCCCTCATCCATAGGAAACCTAACTCAATTATACGGACTTGTTCTAGATGGCAACAACTTAGAAGGAAGTATTCCTTCAGAAATTGCAGGCTGCCAAAGTCTAGTCTTCCTTAGCATCACCCGTAATGGCTTGAGTGCTATCCCCAAAGAGATTTTTAGTCTTTCGTCCCTTGTCCTACTCGGCCTCTCATCAAACTCATTAATTGGAGGCGTACCTACGGAAGTGGGCAATCTAAAGACTTTAGGTACGCTTGACCTCTCCGAAAACAATCTCACTGGAGAAATCCCGAAAACCGTTCAAGGTTGTGAGAGTCTAGAGTTCCTTTTCCTACAAGGAAATTTCTTACAAGGGACCTTGCCTTCTACTTTGGCATCCCTAAGAGGTCTTCAAGATTTGGATCTTTCGAGAAATAACTTTACAGGTCCAATTCCCAAGGATTTAGAAAAACTTATTTCGTTGTTGAATTTGAATATTTCTTTCAATGATCTGGAGGGAGAAGTACCAAAAAAGGAGTTTTTCAGAACGTAAGTGCGATATCGGTAGCAGGAAATGCTAAACTTTGTGGTGGTGTACCTGAATTGCAGCTTCCAGCTTGCCCCATCAAGGAATCCAAGCGTAGAAAAATCGACGGCCACAAACTAACAACCATTATGCTTTGTATGGCGGCGGTTCTCCTACTACTCTCAGCTTTGGCTATTTTCTATTGGAGGAGGAAATTGACAAGGAAATTGTTTCCTACACTCTCTACGATCAACTTCCTTTCAACGGTTTCATACAGAAGTCTTTATCAAGCTACCAATGGATTCTCTCCAAGCATGTTGATTGGAATGGGTAGCTTTGGTTCTGTATACAAAGGAATTCTTGATGAAGAAGAAAATATTGTGGCTATCAAGGTCCTTAATCTTCAACAGAAAGGAGCTTCCAAGAGTTTCCTTGCTGAATGTAATGCACTGAGAAATATCCGGCATAGGAATCTTGTGAAGATTTTGACATGTTGCTCTAGCATTGATTACAATGGCAATGAATTCAAAGCCTTGATCTTTCAGTACATGTCAAACGGAAGCCTAGAGAGGTGGGTCAATCCGGAGACCAAGGATGAAAACACGTCCATGAGTTTAAGCCTAATCCAAAGACTAAACATTGCTGCCGATGTGGCGTCTGCAGTATACTATCTTCATCATGATTGTGACCAGCCGATCATTCACTGCGACTTGAAGCCTAGCAACGTGCTTCTTGACGATGAAATGATTGCCCATGTGAGTGATTTTGGATTAGCAAAACTGATCTCTGATGATAGTGGCTCCTCTGGAAGGCAAACTAGTACAATTGGAATAAAGGGAACCATTGGCTATGCTCCTCCAGGTACATAACAACTTAGAAGTACTATATATATATATATATATATATATGGACGCACGCACACATTAGTAGAACTACGTGTGTTCCACATGTGCTTACTTTGTTCAGCTTTATTGCTTTATAAAATTTATTGATAAGATTCTATTTGAAACAAAATACGATGAAATGAAATATAACAGAATGATGATAAAGAAATTCATTTATTTGGTTGTCTTATGTTGGAAATGCCCTTTTAATTGCATGGTGTCTTTCACCCTTTGGTGGAATTTTCATCTCTAAATAAGAGGATTAACTACTCCACTTTATTACTAATATGTTGTAATTTGTAAAATGTATGGCATTAACTGCAAACTACTTGGGACACCATCTTGTATTTTTCCCTCATTTTTTTTAAACTACCGCTTTGTGGAAAAATAATGTCTTTGGTTTTTTGTTTTTTGTTTTTTTTTTTTTTTTTTTGACATGAGTTACAGAATATGCAATGGGTGGTGAGCCATCAAGATAGGGGGATGTGTATGGCTTCGGAATCCTTATTCTGGAGATGTTCACAGGAAGGAGACCTACTGATGAAATGTTCAAAGACAGCTTCAGTCTTCATAACTTTGTTAAGACAGCATTACCAGAGAATGTTGTGCAAGTTGTGGACTCTACTCTTCTTCCCACAAAAGTCGAAGGAACAACAAGCCGAAAAGAAGACCGAGAAAGAAGCTACAACAGCTTCCAAGGCATAGAGATTGATGCAGATGAAGGAAACATCAACTCTGGTAACCGAAACCGGATCCAGATTAGTTCTAAACTGCAAAACTGTTTGATTTCAGTCTTCGAGATCGGACTTGCTTGTTCAGAAGACTCGCCAAATAATAGAATGAACATGGCAGATGTCATCATGAAGATACAACATATTAAAAATGCTTACATGGGCGAAAGGACAAGCAGAGAGAGCCAAGTAACTTCTGAGTACTTCTTCGGTAATGCTAATGCTTTCTTCTTAATTTTCACTGTTAGATAGTAAAGAAAAGGCCTTTTCACAGATTTTTTTTTTTTTTTTTTTTGGTTTTTGTTAAAACCATGTTACTGGTATTACTCCAAGTAGAGAAACAATCTAATTATTATCTAAAATGCAGGAGATTGAGGCTTTCTAAAACGGAATCAGTTGGTGAAGAGACTTTTATTTTGCGTGGCTGTGATATATTGGACTTTGGCATCTGTACTTTGAACCAACCAATTACTTTAATATCATATGTATGCTTTCTCTGTTTTTAGTCTGTTTTGATATGCTTATCAAATAAATGTGTTTCATAGGCACATATTCCATGTTTAAATTTTAGTCGTGTTATTGTACTCCACTTCACTATGTAGCCACTACGTACATATATATATATATATATAAATATAAATATATATGTATATATATTTCAAAGTTCTATTGTGGAGGCATACTCTGTTTACTATCTACGTAACCTATAACACTTGCTCGAAATAACAAAATTGATGAACGTCAATGTTTGTTTTCGTTTTCTCCTACCTCTTTTCATAGAGATAACAATGCAATAAAAATTCATGTCAGTTTTGTGAATATTGTCGGTTACAAGATGGAACAAAGAGGGTTGAGACACCCTATGAAACATCCATTTTAAGAGCAAGATAGGAATAGTTGCATCCATAGTAAAAAGTCAAAACGATATAAATCACCTGTTTGCAGTTCAATACAATTCCTTTTTTCTTCAAAAAAAAAAAAAATAAATAAATAAAAGAATAAAGCAAGATAAGGTTCATGAAAAGAAGTTGTCGTTTCGGCTCTAATTTTAAGGAAATGATGACACCCTTTTATTTCTGAATCTGAAATGAATTTAAGGATTTCAAATTTTTCAACCATCGATCTCTCAGTGGTCAGATATTGCCTAGAACACGCATCCACTGTTTCAAAAACATTCTTAATGTCGGATTATGTGGTCATTGAGATTAAGGAACCAGAACTAGTGCCTGCCGGCAACCCCATGGACAATTCAGGTATTTATCTTTGATTCAGAAGTCCGATTGTCAAATCGGAAAAACTGTAGAGAGTTTTCTCTTAATCTTTTTGCCTTTTGGGTGGCAGGATATGTATACTGAGGAAACCATGCCTCTCTTGGGAGAGGTTGAATAAAGATAAAAGCTCATCGGGAAGCAACGCAACTCGTCATCAGATGGTATTTGTAATTGTTGTGGGGTTGGTCAAGCGCTGCTTTTTTTTTTTTTTTTTAACAAAAACAGAAACTATAAATTCTAGTGATATTAGGGTAGGTTAGCATCATGGAGTGCGGCATGCATTGAATTTTTCAGTTTGATTAATCAATAATTTGTATAATTTAATTTATCCTAAAAGAACAATTTTTCCAGTGATACTTTTTTTTTTTTTTTTTTGGGTGCGTTTCATTTACTCGAAAGAAATGCATTGATCAATTATGCCTGAAATTAAAGAAGATTTATAACGGGTTTGGTAGGAGAGAAAAGTGGAGGGAGAGGAGAGAAGTGGGAGAAATGGAATATTGACATTTGCGGCTGTTTGGTAGGAGAGAGAAGGGGGAATGAAGGCATAGTGAAGGGACTCTAAATCCTTCTAAAATATTTTAATTTTGATCTCGATTTCACTTCGATCATCCTCCTTTATCATTTTCAAATGATCTGACCCTCCCTTTTTTATTTTCTCTCGTTCCTACAAAACACACCCTTGAAAGGAAATTTATGGTACATGAAACGAAAGAATGTTTGTGGTACAGCTTTGTTTGTCTATTGCAACTTTCTTCGTACAATGTTCATGCATTAAAATTGCTCCCCAATGACAAACTCATGTAAATCTTTAAAAAACAAAGATCGAATTGAGGGGGTTTTTTTTTTTAAATCAATCTTCCCTTTTTTTGAAGGGAAAAGAAAAGAGACAGTTCTTTGGTGGGACATGGGGAAAAATATGGGACTGGTAGGAAGTTTTTAATTTTTTATTATTATTATGAAAAAGACATAATGTGATCCAATAGTTAAAATTTGAATGTCATTAAGAGGATTTTGATTTTAAATGTTCTGCTATATGATAAAAAACTATTGGAATGATTAATGATGAATATTTTTCTACGGTATACTTGACTGTTGGTTTTGAAAATCGGTATTTAAAAAATTAGCAGAAATATAATACGGATTAAATCGCACATATAAAATTTTTTCTCAAAATTTTATCCGACGACGATACTTATATTAATTTAATAAAAATAAATGAAGAAGAAAGTTTGGAGATTGATCATTGTTCGATTAAGTCGAAATTCTTGAACTCCTTCAAGAACCTTTTTGAGAACTCCAAATCCTTCGGAAACACCAGCGTTTCTTTCTTAGCATTTTCCAAGTCACGATGAATAGGAAACGAGTGGACATTTTTGAATTTGGATTTGATCACACACTTAAAATTTTGATTCACTTCATATTTTTAATATTACAAAAAAATAACTGACATCCTTTTTTTAAATTTTTTTTAAAATTAATTAATTAATTAATCTACTTCTCCGTACGGAGCAACACACACGCCCACTGCCTCCTTAGAGTGAACGTGTATGATAGATATGGGAGAAAGAAAATCTCTCTCCCATTATCTAATCAGTTATTTAAGAGTACGTACATGAGTTTACATGAACTATTATGGGGCAGAAGGTTGGTCAAGAAAATAGGAGACCTACAAAGACAACATCTTTCCATTGGTCAGTACATACAAGGAGATGACTTTATTGTAATGCCATGAGAAGACCTCTACACAGGCCTTAGAAGATAAGGTGAAACATATTGACCTCCTCCCTCTTTTATTTTTTTATTTTTTATTTATTTTATATATATAACCCACGAGAAGATTAATAATCTGGGGTATTCTTTTAAAAATAATTTTCAAATGCATAGTTATCCATATATCTATATTCGAAGTTTTCGTATTTTCTGCTTTCATTTGACAATAAATCTTGTACCTCTCTTCCACGCTGCAGACCGGTAAGCTTTAAAAATTAATTCGAAGCCTACGTCGCATGTTCACTTTGGAGATAATATTGTTTGGTTTTATGTTGTGATATGATAGCTTTTTAACTAGTGATATATCCAATATCACTCCTTTCATCCTTATTCTTCATTATTCTTTACACAGCCAATAAATAAATAAATAATAAAACTAAATTTTCTATAGTTACATGTTCCATCCTGAAAAGATGGAGTAACGACATAAATCAAACTCTTGAATTGAATATTATTGCCATATGACTGAGGTCAAGTTCATTACTTCCTTAAACAAAAAATTAAAAAAATTAAAAAATCCCGACAAATGTCAGCTAATTAATGACTGAAAAGCTAGTAGAGCAGACAGTAAGAAGAAAAACAAGTCCAACCCGGAAATTAAGTTATGGTGATTACTTGCAAGAAAATGCCATGATCAAATCCTTATCAAGTAAATTAATGCAATTTGAAATTGGGCGTGTTCAGAGGAAGAAGAAAATATCCAGTCTAAAGAACAACCAGATACATATATCTTGTCTTATTATGAATACTTTGACTTTGATTTTGACTTGCATGCCTATTGACCTATTTTAACCACTTTTTAACAACTCGTCAAAAAGAAAAACAAGTGGCAGGAGCTTGTTGAATTACTATTACAAAATTTGTCCATACATGAATATCTGGGAATTATAAATTTTGTAGATGATATGACTGGCATAGATTAGTGGAAAGGTCTAAGTTTCTGCATTCACAAGATAGCACACCCAATCACCAACTAAAACGTAGTATTATACACTGTTTTGTAATTGTGAATTTAGCAAACGTTTTATTAGCAAAAGTTTTATTATACGTATTATTATACATATTATTACCAATGCATACTTCTCCGTATATCTGTTTTCGGTTTTTTTTTTAAATGTATTTTCTGATTTTCAAAACAATATTATTGCATCTTCCTCCATTATAAATAAATAAATAAATAAAGAACTTCGAGTTACAACATTTTTTTTATAAAACTTTTAGTCACAATATTTTTATGTAAGTAATATGTATTTAGTCACAACATTCATTGAAAATTTATTGTAACTAAGCCTCCGTTTGGTATTCAAATTTAACTCCAATTAAATTGAACTTTTCCATCTTAATTTTTATCTATTACTGAAAAGTTAATAAAATTTATAACTAGTTTTTAAAAAATCAATCAATTCTAATTTAAAATTTTCATATCCAACTAACTTACCAAATAGAGGCTAAAACTTTTAGCCACAAGGTTTTTAATCACGGAGAAAGTTTTAATCATATCGTGACTAAAAAATCCCGTGGCTAAAAGTTTTAGTCACTAAATATTCAATAAAAGTTGTGACTAAAAATATATTAGTCACAAAAAAAAAAAATATATATATATATATATATATATTGTGACTAAAAGTGTTACAAAAAACTGTGGTGACTAAAAGTTCTTTTTTTTTTTTTTTTTTTTTTTTTTTTTTTTTTTTTGTAGTGCTCCCTCCTAGGAGGTCTTTCATAATCTTAATTCTAAGGCGATTGAAAAAAATTATGAATATGCATTACTGTCTAGAATATTGCAGTTTTATTTTTCTGGACACCCAGCAGAAATGCTGAAATTTGCAAAATAAATAAAAATCGTAATTAGAAAAGTATTGCAATAATTGGGGTCAACTTTCTTACTTCCTTACCACATGTCGATATAAAAAGAGCTAACATAAAGCTAGTCGAGCAAAGAAGACAATGAAAAATCAAATGTTCAACCCAAAATTAAAGTTACGCTGATTTTCCATACATGACAATATTGAAAGACTTTTGGCCCTACATTTATTTCAGACATTTTGGAACATTTGTACCATTTTATTTGAATTAATCATTCAAATATGCATTTTAATTCACGTCTACAACCTCCTTCAATTCAAGGTAGTGACCCTGAGACAATCAAATTCTTAGTACAGACATTACTTGGAAAAACCATTATGGATTAATCTTTTCTTCTTCCGATGAAATTCATTCTTGTCTTGGATAATTAAGACCACAAAAACCCCAACTTTGTTGTACTCTTCCACTGCAAATCTCAGGATTTGGGCGTTCTAAGATGGAGCCAAAATGAAATTCTAATGCCTTGCGACTTCACCAATCTGGTTTCATAATGCTACCTTCCACAGAGGGCTTTACAAGTCAAAATAATAATGGAATGTTTGATTAGATCTAAACTTGATTAATTTTCTGCTAATCAATTTGTTTGCTTTCTCTAATTTATGGGTGTGTTTTGCTAGCACTGTACATTATATCCGTAACTGCTGCTTTTTAATTGAAGTGAAACTCTTACACCAATTTCTCTCATTTATAAATCGTTTTCCGTTCATTGCTGTTTTTGTTTACAATTTTTTGTTGTCGTTTTATACTGTCATTAATTTTTAGGTAGTTTGATGCATTTTTGTCGTTTTCAAGTCAAGAGGTTTTTAATTTTTATTATTATTTTTTTAACTTGCATACTCAGGTATATTTTTTGATGTTATATGTGGGCTTATTTTAATATTCTCATGCCCTGGTTTTGAGTATTCTTATAGAGTCGTTTGTGATATTGAATGTTGTTCGGTGAAATTGTTGTCATGCTAGTGTTTCGACATCTAATGTGTGCAGTACTACGTTTCCTTGAAGAATTAAAATGCAATTCTAAGCAATCAAAAGTTCAGTCTCGCTATTTATGATGTTCATTTTTGTAGTTTAAACGTGTTTTACTCTATTGATTTTATCCAATCGGAGAGATGGAAATTTCTCTACTGTCCCGTTTAGAACTAGTTCTCAATGGATAGTCCAAAAGATTATTATTACATATATATTTATATGTATTATATATCGACGTCTTCCTGATTTGTCATTTAATTATACTATAAAAATCCCTTTGTAACCAGTAGATTCATTAATAACAAGAATGCTGCAAATTTTTTTCTTCTTATTATATCATTATTATTTTTATTCTTGTCAAGCGGAAGATAAGATGTTCTAATATTGATTTTCTCTAAATGCCAAAAAACTAGGATAGCCTAAAAAGTGAAGCATTTTGTCTATTTGAATTTTGGTCATTTCAATATCTACTTTTAGAACAAAATATGTGTGGAATTCCAAATACAAATGACATTGACTAACGAGCAGTGACGAAGTTTATTTCATTCTTTTTTGTGTCTTTCTTTTTTTTTTTTTGGTATTACTCAGAAAATCACGAACCACTTTATTACTGAGACTTGAAAAATATAAGCCGAATTGCATTAGAATTTGGAAGTGGGCAAAGGTCTGATTAAAAAGAAAATGTCCAGTCCAAAAATTAAGTTAGATATCCCAGTTTTGTCTCACTAAAAAAAACTTTTAACTTGTATTCCATTTCACTTTCTACAAAAAAAAAAAAAAAAAATTGTCCATATAACGACTGACAAGTAACATCATCAAGATGACAACTTTGGAAATTTTGTACATGATGGCTAACTAGCTGGTATTAGATTCTACTGAAATTAATATCAGAAATGTTTTATACATACATATATATATATATTTTTTCCTGGAACTTCTAATGTTTAAAAAAAAATAGCTGTTATGCTCAAAGTGGCAAAGTAAATAAAAATTGTAATTGGAAACGTATTTCAATTATTATTATTATTATTATTATTATTATTGTCCCGCTTGAAAGAAACGTTTGTTTCAATCGTTTTGGAATACTTGTTCCATTTAATTTGGATTGGTCATTTACATATATAGTTTGTAATCAAATATTTCGGATGTAATTCTGATGATCTGAAATGTTTCATTTAGCAATTTGAGAAGAAAAATGAAATATTACCTGTTATTTCTAAATGTGCAACAATGGTATTATTATTAAAAATATATATATATTTGCAATTGCAGATCTTATGATATCTGCTGCATTGTAAAATAGTTTCACCGAGTTAAAGGACTAATCAGTGCTCAAGTTCTTATAGAACATACCATCAAGCTATTTTTTATTAACATAATGCCACCGAGCCTTTATTCCAGCTTGTGTTACTGAATCAGAAAAAAAAAAAGAGATCATTAGTAGACTTTCAAAAAATTGTGAAATTAGATAGCAATATAGTTGTTTTGATTTACCGGATCAGATATTAAATTTTAAATTGGAGTACTTAAAAATCAAAGTTTAAGGTGAGAATAATTGGTAGCTTTTCAAAACAATTATATAACGAAGATGTTGCAAATTTTTAAAATTTTTCTTATTATTATTATTTTTCATTATTATTCTTATCAAGCGGGTCCAATGAATATTTTCTAATATTGACTTATTACGTCAGGTTAAATCATGAACCACCTGATTTTCGACATTAAAAAAAAACAATGTGAAGCATATATATCTACTTTAATTTTGGTCATTTCATGTCTTACTTTTACAATAAAAAAAGACATTAGTTGTAGAATTCCAAATACAAGACATAATAATAACATCCACTAGTCAGCGTCGAGTAAGAATATTTCTTTCTTTCTTCGTTTCTTCTCTGTAGCTCATGGACCCCTTGAAAATTGACACTTGGAAAATATAAGCCAACTTGCATTGGAAATGGGCAAGTTGAGACGAAGAAGAAAATGTCCAACCCAATAAATAAACAAGTAATGAGATTCATTCCCATTACCTCACAAATGATCTGTACGATTTATTTGATGGGATTCACTTGAGACTATTTGTGCATGGTATTTAGATATAATCCTTTTTAATATTGATTTCTAATAGAATTCATGTTAAATACAGAAGATACATCTTTTGTCTTAATAGAAAGACTTTAACTTCGTATTTCTTTTCACTTTTTTTTTTCCATGTAATTTTGTCCATAAGTATGTAAAATATTTGAGAAGTTACAATTGTCAAGATAATTTTTTGAAATTTTGTAAATATTAGTGTGTAAAGGTCTAAGTTTTTGCATGTCACTATGCGGCATATCAAATCACCACTTAACTATAAAACGTATGATAATAATTTGTTTTATAATTATGAATTTACCAAATTAGGAGCGTCTTATATGAAATATTTTAGTGATACATATTTCTCCATGTATCTTTTTTTTTATGTATTTATTTATTTTCTGATTTTCAGAGCATTGCATTTTACTCTCTCCTAGGAGGTCTTTCATAACAATCCTAAGGCGATTGAAAACTTTTGAATATGCATTAATCATTGTCGCAAGATTATAATTTGTTTTTTCACCTGTTAACATAAAAAATAAATATCAGGAATTTTAGTTATGTTATAATACAGATACATTTAATATCACAAAAGATAAATTAAATATATAATAAAAAAAGAGAAAAAAAAAAAAGAAAATGAGAGAATTTTCTTATTATTCATTATCTCATTATTGTTGTGTGCATATAAGTTTACAATAATGGAATTCAGAACGGGACCACTAAAGAATCGATTGATTATTAACTATGATTTAACTAAAAAAACTAACTAAAAATTTTAAATAAAAATTTTCATTTTTTGTTTCAATTATTTTTAGAATTATTTGTTTTATTTAATTATTTAGTTTTAATATTCTTTGAGATACTAAATTTTAAATATGATTACTTAAAAATCAAAATTTAGAGTGAAGTTTTTTGTTTTTTTTAAACAATTATAAAAATGTAATAATTAAAAGAATTTCAGCAAAAATACACCTTTTTACTAACAATATTCGTTTGCCCTTCACAAGATTATTCACGGTTTGTTGTTTAATTACACTACGAAAATCTCTTATATATAACGAGAAGATTCATAAATAACAAGGATGCTGCAATTTTTATTATTGTTTAATACTTGTACAGAATAGAGATTGAAACCAACAAATTCACATTATAAGAGCCAAACAAAGAGAAGCTAGGCGTACATAAGTATTCAAACCACATGCCTCTTCTGTTTATGCTAATAAGGAATTGGAGTCAATGACTTCAACAATTTGAGAATTTCGAGTCACGTAATATGCCTTGACACGAGTTGAAGCCTATTTGTAGGCTCTTTTATTGTCGTTTTACGTCATTTTTCAACAAGATTATTGACGTTTTCATTTTTGTTGCATGTATAACATTGATCTGCAGTGATTTTCTTTTTCACTGCAAGCATTAGAAGAAGAAAATGCTCCTATTGTTTATGGCCATACAAGGAGAAGTAAAAATTTATTATCTTCATCATGTGTTCCTATATTGTTTTACTTTGTCTAATTTCAGAGATATTAGTGTTGAATCTAATATGCTGTGATTATTTATATAATTGAAGCTTTAAAATCGACCTCTATAAAAAGACTTTTAATATTAAGATTGTGACAACCAATTTCAAACTGTGAAACAATTTCAATCTAATCCAACCCAAATAATACGTTTTGTACAGGAACAAATTGTGATAACAAATGATTGATCATTTATCCATTGACACAGATGCCACCAAATATATGCCAAACATATGCCACCAAATAGTTCATGTTACGGTCCATGAAAGATTTATTTTACAACTGCTCAAAAACAAGTATAAATACATTTGCAAAATTTTTAAGGTAGTTAAAATTCGCAAAGGACAAACAATTTATAAAACAAAATTTTCACCAAGTCACTGAGGAAATTCCAACGTCAAATACCTTCACAAAATCATATACAATAAAAAATTACTCGGACTAAATATGATTAGCTTAATCGTGGTAGCCAAGTAAATAACCTGATACACCATTTTCTACCAATCGTCGGATAACAACCACCTCACCTAACCTTTACTTGTCAATTTTACAACATACGATATTTTTACCCGAAATTACTAAACATTCACCACCCCATTATTTCAACTTTTTTTTACATGTGTCCTGGTCAAAGAGACAACAGTCCATCTGTCGTAACTTTCACGTTAGCGTCCTTCACAACATTTTCTCTAGCTTGGTGCGTCGGGCCTGACATGCCTACTATACACGTCATCACCGTATTGTATACGATGGCGTTTTGGAGACTAGGCAGCGTGTGTGTGTGTGTGTGTGTGTGTGTGTGTGTGTGTGTGTGTGTGTGTTGGGATAAATTTAGAAGAACATTTCCGAAGGTGTGTAAAAGTAAGCATAGAAAAAGAATGGGTGGAAAGACCGGGTGGGTGACAAAAGCTGCTAATGACCTGTTTTGACACGTTAAGCGGGAGGTTAAACAAACATTTTCTACCTTAGCAAAATAATAATAATAATAATAATAATAATAATAGTTAAAAACAGACAAACAAACAATTTCCAACATAGGAACTTTCAAAGTGAATTAGTCAATAATTTAGCTCCAAGATTGGCGTACTGGTCAGTGGAGAAAACAAGAACATCTAGTTTTCCACACGTCGGACATAAACTCTTCCCTCAAGTGGGGTAAAATTTTTTTGATCTTTTGGTACGTTGTCAGTTTGCCATAAAACACGTACAGTATTCTAGAACAACTTTAGCACCTTAAGTTAAAATTGGATTAATTACGAAGTCACTTTCTGAGTAGTGACAGGTTTTAATTTCATTTTCCAATTTTTCGGTGGATTAATAAGAGTTTTGATGCAAGTTTAACATCATCATTACGCTTCAATATGTCTAAGGGCATTTATGTGCTTCCAGTTGTAGGTATTTAGATATTTAGGCCTCAATATAGATATATTAATGAAAACATGTGTGTCTACTGATTGCGACAATAGTCACGCGTACATACAGATAGAAATATTTGAGCAAAATAAATTATTGATACTTTTTCTGTATTAATTATATACTGGCGCGGAGAACAGTTCAAAGAAGAGTGTAGTGAAAACGCAAAATAAAGGGAAAAATTTTTTTTTAATATGTTCAAACATCCAATTTATGAGTCTTTCTCCTTTTGTATTTTATTTTATTTTTTCTAATTTTTCAAAGTAGAAAATAAAAACTTACGAAGTCTTGATCTTAACCTTATATTCAAAAAGCCATTAATTCTTTTCCCTAATTAATCCGCGATGTCAAACTGAAGACCATAACAATTAAATAGATAATAATAATAATAATAAAATAATAATATGATGTTAGTATAACTAACAAATAATTATAATTAAATTATTTGTATAAATAATAATTATTTATTTTTGAAAGGGAAATAACTATTATTTATAATTATAATAATATTTTAATATAATATTAACTGTTATAATAAATAACTTAAATAGTTATTTTTTATTTTTATGATGTTTATTATAATAAATAATTTTTGTTCAATTAATTATATACTTTTAAATAATTATTATATCTAATAATTAAATAATTATTATTTCTAATAGCCATGGAAGCAACAAAAAAATAAAAATAAAAATAAAAATAAAAATAAAAAGACTAGGACATTGTCAAAGTGGGAAAAATGAAAAGGAAAAAGCAGAGTAATTTAATAAGTAGAAGGGGGAAAAAAATCAACATGTAAACGACAGTCACCCTTAAACTAAAATGCATATTCCTCAGGTTTACAACTTTTCCTTTGAATTCAATCACTTATTCGTTGAAACTCACATATAAACAGACAAAAATTTCCAAAAATTAAAGGAAAAAAGAGAGCCTTTTTTTTTTTTTTTTTAAACATGTATATTTTCCATATAAAAAATGCATATACGTCTCACAATGGCATAGACTCAGCTGCCTGCAAAATTCACTCACCATGGCCACGGCAATGAAAATGAACCTCCGGAATCTCGGTTCTGCATCTGCTTTTTGGTCCACTTTCCTCCATGTCTTTCTTTTTCTCTCTTCCATTGTTCTTCTGCAGCCTTCGAACACTCTTGTCAGTGCACTAAGCAATGAAACTGATAAGTTTGCTTTGCTCAAGTTCAAAGAATCATTTGATGATCCAGACGGCGTCCTCAGCTCGTGGAACAACTCTATCCACTTCTGCAATTGGCGTGGAATTTCATGTGGTAGGAGGCATCAAAGGATAACAGGCTTGAACTTGGAGGGCTACAACTTGCGAGGAATTATATCGCCTTATATAGGGAACCTTAGCTTTCTAAGGTTCTTTAATCTCGGAAGCAACTTCTTCTCTGGTGAAATCCCGTCAGAAGCCGATCGTCTGTTCCGACTGCAGCGTCTCAATCTGAGCTACAACATGTTGGAAGGTAATATTCCGTTAAACTTGAGCTATTGTTCGGAGCTACGAGTATTGATTCTTGAAAGAAACAATCTTATTGGAACGATTCCGATGGAGCTTGGCTCTTTGGTGAAGCTTGTGTTACTTGTTCTTGATTCAAACAATCTCACGGGAGGCATCCCACCTTCCTTGGGAAACATCTCATCGCTTCAAGAATTGTCTTTGGTGTCTAACAATTTGGTGGGAATTATTCCAGAGGATCTAGGCAGATTGAAAAGCTTGACGGTTATCTACATATCTGATAACAATCTGTTTGGTGCATTCCCTCTCTCCCTCTACAATATATCCTCCATTGAACATTTCTATCTGTCCCTAAACAAGTTCACTGGCACTCTTCCTTCCAACATTGGCCACAAACTCCATTATCTCCAGGGGTTTGGTGCTGGTAGTAATGCATTTTCTGGGATAATCCCAGAATCGTTTTCCAATGCATCTAGACTTAAAGCAATTGAATTGGCTAATAATGACTTTGTTGGTCGAGTTCCATTGAGTTTGGGAAAACTTCCCGATCTTAATTGGCTTAATTTGGGAAATAATAGTTTGGGAAGTTATTCAGCTAGTGACTTGGATTTTGTTACCTCTTTAACAAATTGCAGCAACATGGCACTCTTAGACTTCAGTCAAAACAACTTCGGAGGTGTTTTACCTAATTCTATAGCAATTTGTCCACCAACTCACAGGATTGTATCTTGGATTAATCAAATATCTGAAATATTCCTGCAACACTAGAGAATCTGGTCAACCTAACTGTCTTGGCATGCTGCATAATCTCTTCATTGGGTCATTCCATCTTCTCTAGGAAAGTTAACAAAATTGCAAGTGCTGAATTTGGGAACAAACATATTATCTGGAAATATCCCATCATCCATAGGAAACCTCACTAAAGTGTTCTTCCTTTCTCTAGAGCGCAACGAGTTAGAAGGAAGTATTCCTCCAGATATTGCAGGCTGCCAAAGTCTACAATTACTTAACATTTCCCATAATCGCTTGAGTGGTATCCCCAAAGAGATTTTCAGTCTTTCCTCAATTATTGACCTGGACCTCTCGTCAAACTCATTAACTGGAGGCCTACCTATGGAAGTGGGAAATCTAAAGCACATAGATCTACTCGACTTCTCCGAAAACAATCTCACCGGCGAAATCCCAAAAGCCATTCAAGGTTGTGAGAATCTAGAGCTCCTTCACCTACAAGGGAACTTTTTACAAGGGTCCCTGCCTTCTACTTTGGCATCCGTAAGAGGGCTTCAGGATTTGGATCTTTCAAGAAATAACTTTACAGGTCCAATTCCAAAGGATTTAGAGACACTTACCGCGTTGTCGTATTTGAATCTTTCTTTCAACGATCTGCAGGGAGAAGTACCCAAAAAAGGAGTTTTTCAGGATACAAGTGCAATTTCAGTGGCAGGAAATACTAAACTTTGTGGTGGTGTGCCTAAATTGCAGCTTCCAGCTTGCCCCATGAAGGAATCCAAGCATAGAAAAATCAATGGGCACAAACTAACAACTATTATGCTTTGTGTGGCGGCAGTTCTCCTACTACTTTTAGCTTTGGCTATTTTGTATTGGAGGAGGAAATTGATAAGGAAATTATCTCCAGCACTCTCAACGATCAACTTTCTTTCAAAGGTTTCATACAGAAGTCTTTATCAAGCGACCAATGGATTCTCTCCAAGCATGTTGATTGGAACTGGTAGCTTCGGCTCTGTATACAAAGGAATTCTTGATGAAGAAGAAAATATTGTGGCTATCAAGGTCCTCAATCTTCGACAAAAAGGAGCTTCCAAGAGTTTCATTGCCGAATGTAATGCACTGAGAAATATCCGGCATAGGAATCTTGTGAAGATTTTGACATGTTGTTCTAGCATAGATTACAATGGCAATGAATTCAAAGCCCTGATCTTTCAGTACATGCCAAACGGAAGCCTAGAGAGGTGGCTCAATCCGGAGAACAAGGATGAAAACACGTCCACAGGTTTAAGCCTAATCCAAAGACTAAACATTGCTGCTGATGTGGCCTCCGCCGTATACTATCTTCATCACGATTGCGACCTACCAATCATTCACTGCGACTTGAAGCCGAGCAATGTGCTTCTTGATGATCAAATGGTTGCCCATGTGAGTGATTTTGGATTAGCAAGACTGATCTCTAACGACAATGGCTGCTCTAGAAGGCAAACTAGCACAATTGGAATAAAGGGAACCATTGGCTACGTTCCTCCAGGTACATAACAACTTAGAAGTACTTTTGGTAGAGCTCTGTATATATGAACGTATATATGTACATATATATATATCTATATATAGATGTACGCACACACTAGTAGAACAGCGTGTGTTGCACATGTGCTTCTTTTGTTGAGCTTTATTGCTTGACAAAATATATTGATAAGTTTTTAATTGGAATGGAATAGAATGAAATGAAATAAAATAGAATGATAATATAGCAATTACTTTATTTTATTGTCTTATATTGAAATTGCCCTTTTAATTCAATGATCTCTTTCACCCTTTGGAATTTTCATTGCTAATATGTTGTAATATGTAAAATGCGTGGCTTTAACTGCAAACTACTTGGGACACCGTCTTGTGTGTGTGTGTGTGTGTGTGTGTGTGTGTGTATTTTTAACTACCTCAGTGGGGCAAAATAACCTCTCTTGTCTTGTTTTGTCTTTTCGTTGCTTTTAACTTCTTTACTTGGCATGAGTTGCAGAATATGCAATGGGTGGTGAGCCATCAAGACAGGGGGATGTGTATGGCTACGGAATCCTTATTCTGGAGATGTTCACAGGAAGGAGACCTACAGATGAAATGTTCAAAGACAGCTTCAATCTTCATAACTTCGTTAAAACGGCATTACCAGAGAATGTTGTGCAAGTTATGGACTCTACTCTTCTTCCCACAGAAGTAGAAGAAACAACAACAAGAGTTATCCAACGCATAGAGACTGATTCCGACGAAGGAAACATGAACTTCGGTAACCCGAACCGAACCACGATTAGTACTAAACTGCACAACTGTTTGATTTCGATCTTCGAGATCGGACTTGCCTGTTCAGAAGACTTGCCAAACAAAAGAATGAACATGGAAGATGTCATCATGAAGATGCAACATATTAAAAATGCTTACATGGGCGAAAGGATTAGTAGAGAGAGGCCAAGTACCTTCTAAGTACTTCTTTGGCAACGTGAATACTTTCTTCTCAATTTTCTGTGTCAGAAAATAAACAAAAGGCCCAGTTTTTTTTTGTTTTTCTTTTGTTGTGTTTATTGTTTATTGTTTTTTTTTTTTTTTTTTCGTTTTTTTGCCTATGTTAATGGTATTACTGCGAATAGAGAGACAATCTAATTTCTATCTAAAATATAGGAGATTGAAGCTTTCCAAAACGGTATATGATGGTGAAAGCCGTTTTATTTTGTGTAGCTGTGATATATTTGACTTTGGCTTCAGTACTTTGGACCAACCAATTGCCTGCATATTTCTTTCCGTAACAATATCTGTTCCTATTTTATTCCAGTTATGTACCATTGAATAACTTCCTCATAAACAAGCCACCTAATAGGGATGATATAAGATCTAGGAGGACAGGACTAAAAAGGTGTTCTCTATCGTCGTTATATGCTATGGTGCCATGGCGTTTCTCATAAAATTTGCAAAAACTAATTTCATCCTATCCTTTGTCCCCTCTCATTCGTGTGATTTTCCGGTTATCTTCACGGTGCTTGACCTACTTGATACTCCTTATTGTGCTTCTTTGATGTTTAAACTTCTCCGTGTTATTCTGGATCTTCTGGTAAAGAACGCCTTTGACGGCTTGAATGTTTGCTATTTTGGGGCCAAGGACAACACTCCCGAAGACCCTGACCAATGAAACTGTCGTGTCCATTGCTCTTAAACACCGTTTATAATTTATTGTAGGGTTTTCTAGGCTTTTTTTGTTTTTGTTATTGTTTTGGAATTATATTCCTATGTTTATTCTTTAATCATCCTCTGTAGAATTTAGTAGAGTGAGTAAGCATGAACCGTTTGATGGTTGACAGATCTATATAGTTGTCTAGCCTACGAAACTATTTGTTGGAAAATATCCAAATAATGACAATGTGCAAGAATTTGGGAAATAGATTTTCCTCAAAAACATTTTGGACGGGTATTTGCTCATTGTAAGTCCAAAGAAGGGATGACAACAGATCAGGTCAAGTTCGGGATGAGTTACTCTTCCTGCCATCCGCCCGTCGCGGGTTATTTGTTTACTAAAAAAAAAAAACAAAAAAAACAAAAAAACAAAAAAACAAAAAACAAAAAACAAAAAACAAAACAAAACAAAACAACAAAACAAAACAAAAAGAAAAAGAAAAGAAAAAAGAAGTAGACCTACATTTTAACCTATAGGTACGGGCACCCACCCCATTAGGGCCAGATATGAGAGATAATATATGATTATGGGGGTTAAGTTTAACGTATGAGGGATAATATATAGGTATGGGGGTTAAGTTTAACCCCCGGCAGGGGTGTGGGACGTGAACGGGGGAAGTCCCCCCATACTCATACCCATCCTACTTATATATATTCACACTTAAAAAATGTATTTATACATTAAATATACATAATTTAAATTTTTAGTGTTTTAGGTTTTTTATGAATTTATTTATAATTTTCTGGACATTGTATTTGTTTTTAAGATTTCATTTCTATTTTCAAGTACATTTGCGATTATATATTGTCAAATTTTATGAAAACTTTAATGAGATTTATTTTGAGTTTTTTTTTTAAATTTAATGAATAAATGAATAAATCACCCAGTGGGGATTACCCGTACCGGTATTAAATTAGGCAGGTATGGAGATAAAAAGAGTGGCAGGTATGGAGATAGGGGAAGCATACGCACCCCATCCCGTCCCGCCCTGTCCCATTAAGAGTGGCTGGTATGGGGGTAGGGGAAGCATACCCACCCCTATCCGATCCCACTCTATCCTATTATCATCCCTAGAAAAAGAAGAAAGAGCGGGAATCTAATATTGTCTAAATAGACAACAAAAATACAAAGAAGTCTCTTTTCTACATATAGGAATATCGTTGTTCATTCTTTCTAATATAGAATAACCATCTGTCATAATTTTCTTAAAATTAGAGCAGAAACGAAAAATTCTTTTCGTGAACCTTCTCTTCCTTTTTTTTATTTTTTTATTTTTGGAAGAAAAAAGGAATTCTATTGAACTGGAAAGAGTTGATCTGTGTCTAAACTCTTTATGTCCCAATTTTGTGACTGATAATGTTCACAAAACTGATATGAATTAGTAATACTTCATTGTATTGCATTGTTTTCTCTATGAAAAGAGGTAGGAAAAACCTCTTTACGTGTATGGCCATCTCAACAAAGTTTCTAAGGTCTTGCACAACATTCTAAGGTAATGCCATCTCAACAAAGTTTCTGATATTGAAATTGTTTTTGAACACTTTATCAGTAGGTCTCCTTCCTGTGAACATCTCCAATATAAGGATTCCGTAGATATACACGCCTCCCTGTTTTGATGGCTCACCATCCATCGCGTATTCTGTAACTCATGACAAGCAAGAAATTTACGTGTATGCATTGAATTTAATCAATCACAATGTATAGTAAAGACAATATTATTGATTGGATCACTGCTATTCATTACCACACTTGTATGGATAAAAGAGAACTGTTACAGAATAAAAAGTCCAATAACTAGGTCAAACTTTGTTACATGACAGTGGTATGTAACAGTTTTAATTTATTGTCAAATATGTAGTGATTACATCAATACCATATTATATTTTGTTATTAGTTGAAATATTACACTACATTTCATCATGATAGCCCAAATAAAGGATTAGTTTTTTTTTTTTTTATGTTAGTAAAAAATTAAAAATTAAAAATGATATCGCGAGAGACTATATTTCAATTAGGTATAATTTGAAAATTGTTAAAAATGAGAATTAATTCTTATGTGTTAGAACCAGTGATACTGGAATTATGAGAAGTCATATGCCAAACTGAAAAGGAAAACAAGGGCATGGTGTCTCAAGTAGTATGCGGTTAAAGCCTAACATTTCACAAATTACAAAAAACTGGTAATTAACTGGCAATTTCAATATAAGACAACCAAATAAAGTAATTTCTTTATTATCATTCTGTTCTATTTCATTTCATTGTATTTTATTTCAAATAGAAACTTATCAATATAGTTTATCAAGCAATAAAGCTCAACAAAATAAGCACGTGCAACACACGTAGTTCTACTAATGTGTGTGCGCGTGCATATATATATATATATATATAGAGCTCAATCAAAAGTACTTTTCTAAGTTGTTATGTACCTGGAGGAGCATAGCCAATGGTTCCCTTTATTCCAATTGTCCTACTTTGCCTTCCAGAGGAGCCACTGTTGTCAGAGATCAGTCTTGCTAATCCAAAATCACTTACATGGGCATTCATTTCGTCATCAAGAAGCACGTTGCTAGGCTTCAAGTCGTGGTGAATGATTGGTTGGTTGCAATCATGATGAAAATAGCATATTGCGGTGGCCACATCGGCAACAATGTTTAGTCTTTGAATTAGGCTTAAACTTGTTGACCGGTTTTCATCCTTGGTCATCGGACTGAGCCACCTCTCTAGGCTTCCCTTTGGCATGAACTGAAAGATCAAGGCTTTGAATTCATTGCCACTGTAATCAATGCCAGAGCAACATGATAAAACCTTGACAAGATTCCTATGCCGGATATTTCTTAGTGCATTACGTTCAGCAAGGAAACTCTTGGAAGCTTCTTTCTGTTGAAGATTGAGGACCTTGATAGCCAAAATGTTCTTCTTCATTAAAAATTCCTTTGTATACAGAGCCGAAGCTACCGGTTCTAGTCAACATGCTTGGAGAGAATCCACGGTAGCTTGATAAAGACTTTATGTATCAAACCTTTGAAAGAAAGTTGATCGAAGATAGTGTAGGAGACAATTTCCTTATCAATTTCCTCCTCCACTAGAAAATAGCCAAAGCTGAGAGTAGTGGGAGAACCGCCGCCACACAAAGCATAATGGTTGTTTGTTTGAGGCCATTGATTTTTCTATGCTTGGATTCCTTGATGGGGCAAGCTGGAAGCTGCAATTCAAGGACGCCACCACGAAGTTTAGTATCTCTTGCTACCGATATCACACTTATGTTTTGAAAATAACTTTTTTGGGTACTTCTCCCTCCAAATTGTTGAAAGAAAGATTCAAATTCTAACTTCTCTAAATCCTTTGGAATTAGTACTCCTGTAAAATTATTTCTCGAAAGATCCAAATATTGAAGACCTCCTAGGGATGCCAAAGCAGAAGGCAAGGTCCCTTGTGAGAAATTCCCTTGTAGGTAAAGAAATTCTAGACTCTCACAACCTTGAATGGTTTTCGGGATTTCGTTAGTGAGATTGTTTTCAGTGAGGCCAAGCATACTCAAACTTTTTAGATTGCCCACCTCCACAGGTAGGCATCCAGTTAATGAGTTTGACATGAGAGCGAGGATTGTAACTAATATGGGAAATGTAAAGGAATTGTAGATTTTGGCAGCCTGCAATATCTTGAGGAATACTTCTAAGTTGTTGTGCTCTAGATAGAGTTCGCATACTTGAGATTTCCTATGGATGACGGGATATTTCCAGATAATGTGTTTGTTCCCAAAACGAGCGCTTGCAATTTTGTTAACTTTCCCAAAGAGGGTTGAATGACACCAGTGAAGAGATTATTTGGCATGCTCAAGATGATTAAATTGACCAGATTTTCTAGTGTTACAGGTATACTTCCAAATATTTGGTTGTATCCAAGACACAGTCCTGTGAGTTGGGTTGATAAATTGGCTATAGAGTTGGGTAAAACACCTCCAAAGTTGTTCAAACTAAAGTCTAACATGTTCCCTAAGGAAGCTGGGATGTCTCCTGATAACTCTATGAAATAGAGTTATTTATTTGAGCTTAATAGTTGTTAATATCTCAAAATAATATACCTCAGTTTTTAGTATTTTACATAATATTAGGTAGTTTTTCTTTAGCTAAAAAGGGTAGATAGTTGTGGATAGTTTTAGCCTTAAACATGAATTTGGTTTCAAATTTAATTCTGTGCTTTGCCTTTCAGGAGTTCAAAGTGAAGAATAGGTGAAGGCCACAGGAAAGGAGGAGACAATGAAATGGAAAGCTGGAAGACATCTAATGCTACGCCAATGTTACAGCAATGCTGCAACAGTGAAGAAACAGTTTAAAAGTGTAAAGCTAACGCAATTATCTCCTTATAGCTAGTAGCTGGTCCACTTGCCTATTTTATAAGAATCAGACAGCTGTATTTATGGTGTCACCAGCCTTAACTTTTAGAGGGACACGTGTGCCTAGGATACCTTAACTTACCCTAATATAAAAGGTTAAGAAAAGAATTGTACAAGTGAGCGGAGGCAGACATACAAATTGGGGAAGGAGGAGCTGTGAGAAAAACATAAAGACAGGAAGAGAGAAAGAGAGAGGTGGGCATGAAGAGAGATCAAAAAATTCCAGAAGCAAGCAGTAAAATCTAGCCTTGGACTATTGGCTGGACAGGGGAATACATCATATCACGCACGCTCATTTCCTAATTTTTCTGATTTCAGTTTACCCAAATTCCTTTGGATTTTCTTGTTTTTCTCTTTGTGAATCATGAATCCATTGGTTGTGTTTGCTATCTTTAATTTCGTTGATCTAAGTATGAACTAATTTCTTTAACTAGGATTATTTATGGAACCGAGGTTGTAATGAAGACTTGCTTGTTAAGTTAAATGCTTAGTAATTTTTCATCCACTTTTTTCAAGTGTGTTGTGTGTTTAATCTCTATTGATTGACTAGTCATTAATTGTTAGGGAAATTGAACTAAAATTAATTCTGGGAAGGTTGGTTTTAGTTGGATCTAACTTGGATAATACAAGTGGATGATATAGGAATATATTATTACCTTGTACAACCCATTAAAATTGGTGTTTAATTTTAGATTCTTAAAACTGGAGTGCATAGGAATATGTTTATTTTGGTTTTAGAAACCGAAGGCATAAATCATTCGGAAGAAGATTATGCAAAATTTTAGGTTGATTGGATTAATTTTGCTATAGCATTACTACAGTATTCGTGATCAGATTTGCAACTGAGGGGAAATCAGTAATTCTAATCATTAACCATCATTGATTCACATCCTGAGCTTTAGATCTTACTAAGTTTTACCTTTTGTTTACATTTTAAATACACCCATTTATTTATGTTATTTTCTACAATTTTAGTGTTAAATTCACTTTTCAATTTATTTTTAGAGTAATTGGTTTCCGTAATTATTTTTTAGTAATTCAATTCCTGTGGAGATGATACTTTACTCATTACTGTATTACTTGTTTGATTCTGTATACTTGCATAGCATATTTGCATACATAGTTTTGGCGTACACCTCTTGTGAGATTATTTGAATTAAGAATAAGCACCACAAGCTTCGCCAAAGAGCCCAGCTCCCTCGGAATCATTCCAGTAAGTTTGTTGTTTCCGAATATTAGTATTCGAAGGTCTGAACAGGAGCACAAGTTCAATGGAATATTACCTTCCAACATGTTGTAGCTCAGATTGAGACATTGCAGTCGGAAGAGACGATCGACCTCTGACGGGATTTCACCAGAGAAGAAGTTGTTTCCAAGATTAAAAAACCTTAGAAAGCTAAGGTTTCCTATAGAAGGCGATATAGTTCCTTGCAAGTTACAACCCTCCAAGTTCAAGCCCGTAATCCATTGATGCCTCCTACCGCATGAAACTCCATGCCAGTTACAAAAGTGGATGGAGTCATTCCACGAGTTGAGGATGCCGTCTGGATCATCCAACGATTCTTTGAATTTGAGCAACGCAAACTTATCAGTCTCATTGCTTAGTGCACTGACAAGATTATTAGAAGGCTGCAGAAGGACAATGGAAGAAAGAAGAAGAATGACATGAAGGAAAATAGACCGAAAGGCAAATGAAGAACTGAGATTTCAGAGGTTCATTTTCGTGGCAATGGTGAGTAAATTTTGCAGGTAGCTGAGTTATGGCAGAGTGAGAAATCAAAGTCTCCCGTATACCAAGGGAGTACCTCTCCATGGTATTAATGAAAGGATTTTTTTTCCAATCCCAACTTTTACGTAATGTGGGGATATACTGTCCATTCTGAAGTCAAGTAAACGAAGAAAAGTATGCATGATTCTTCATTACAGTAGTTGTAACGTTGACGGTTGTTGGGAATTATTTGAACTCGTGGTATATTGTCTTTGTTAAAAAATAAAAATAAAAAGTAACTTCTCTCTTTCAGTTTTGCGTCTCAACATTTTCATAGTGAAGTGGAGCTCAATAACATAACTAAATTTTATACTTGGAATATGTGCCAATGAAACACATATTTATTTCATAAGCATATATCAAAACAGGGTAAAAAACTTAGCAAGCATACATGTGATATTTAAGTAAATGGTTGGTCCAAGGTACAGATTTCAAAGTCTTTCTAATCACAGCCACATAAAATAAAAAGTCTCTTCACCATCTGATTGCCTTTTAGAAAGCCTCAATCTCCTGCAATTTAGATAATAATTAGGTTGTATCTCTATTAGCAGTAATACCAGTAACATTGTGACAAAAAAAATCCGAAAAAAGGCCTCTTCTTTATTATCTGACAGACAAAAATAAGAAGAAAGCATTGGCATTACCAAAGAGGTACTCAGAAGTTACTTGGCCTCTCTCTACTAATCCTTTCGCCCATGTAAGCATTTTCTATATGCTGTATCTTCATGATGACATCTTCCATACTCATTCTTTTATTTGGCGACTCTTCTGAACAGGCAAGTCCAATATCCAAGATCGAAAACAGGCACTTGTGCAGTTTAGTACTAATCTGGTTCCAGTTTCGCTTACCGGAGTTGATGTTTCCTTCCTCTGCATCAATCTCTCTGCCTTGAATGTCGTTGTAGTTTCTTTCTTCGTCTTCTCTTCTTGTTGTTGTTTCTTCCACTTCTGTGAGAAGAAGAGTAGAGTCCACTGCTTGCATAAGTTTCTCTGGCATTGCCGTCTTGACGAAGTTATGAAGATTGAAACTATCTTCGAATATTTCATCAGTAGGTCTCCTTCCTGTGAACATCTCCAATATAAGTATTCCGTAGCTATACACATCACCTTGTCTTGATGGCTCGCCACCCATTGCATACTCTGGAACTCATTACAAGTAAAAACGTTAAAAAAATAATAATAATAAATAAATAAATAAAAAGGGAAAAAAAAACACTAAAACTAAAACTAAAACGAAAAAAATATGTCTATATATATATATTATTTTGCACACTTAATTCAAAAAACAAAAAAAAAAAAAGGAAAAATACAAGATGGTATCTCAGGTTGTTTGCAGTTAAAGCCAAACAATTTATAAATTAATCAATATTCTTAACAAAGTGGAATAGCTAATCCTCTTATTTAGCAATCAAAATTCCAAAGGGTGAAAGAGACTATTCTATTAAAATGGTAATTTCAACACAAGACAACCCAAAAAAGTAATTGCTTTATTATCATTATGTTCTAATTCATTTCACTTTATTATACTTCAAATAGAATCTTATCAATACATTTCATAAAGTAATAAAGCTCTACCAAATAAGCACATGTGCAACACACGTAGTTCTACTAGTGTGTGTGTGCGAGTACATATACGCATATATATAGAACTCAATCAAAAGTTCTTCTAAGTTGTTATGTACCTGGAGGAGCATAGCCAATGGTTCCCCTTATTCCAATTGTGCTACTTTGCCTTTTAGAGGAGCCATTGTCGTAAGAGATCAATCTTGCTAATCCAAAATCACTTACATGGGCAATCATTTCATCGTCAAGAAGCACATTGCTAGGCTTCAAGTCGCAGTGAATGATTGGTTGGTCGCAATCATGATGAAGATAGTGTACTGCGGAGGCCACATCGGCAGCGATGTTTAGTCTTTGGATGAGGCTTAAATTCGTGGACGTGTTTTCATCCTTGGTCTCCGGATTGAGCCACCTCTCTAGGCTTCCGTTTGGCATGTATTGAAAGATCAAGGCTTTGAATTCATTGCCGTTGTGATCAATGCTAGAGCAACATGTCAAAATCTTCACAAGATTCCTATGCCGGATATTTCTCAGTGCATTACATTCAGCAATGAAACTCTTGGAAGCTCCCTTCTGTTGAAGATTGAGTTCCTTGATAGCCACTATATTTTCTTCTTCATCAAGAATTCCTTTGTATACAGAGCCGAAACTTCCGGTTCCAATCAACATGCTTGGAGAGAATCCATGGGTAGCTTGATAAAGACTTCTATATGAAACCTTTGAAAGAAAGTTGATCGTAGAGAGTGTAGGAGACAATTTCCTTATCAATTTCCTCCTCCAATAGAAAATACCCAAAGCTGAGAGTAGTAGGAGAACCACCGCCACACAAAGCATAAAGGATATTAGTTTGCGCCCGTCGATTTTTCTATGCTTAGATTTCTTGATGGGGCAAGCTGGAAGCTGCAATTCAGGCACACCACCACAAAGTTTAGTATTTCCTGCCACTGATATCTCGCTTATCTTCTGAAAAACTCCTTTTTTTGGTACTTCTCCCTCCAGATCATTGAAAGAAAGATTCAAGTTTGACAACAAAGTAAGTTTCTCTAGATCCTTTGGAATTGGTCCTGTAAAGTTGTTTCTCGAAATATCCAAATCCTGAAGACCTCTTAGGGATGCCAAGGTAGAAGGCAAGGTCCCTTGAAAGAGATTCCCTTGTAGGTAAAGGTATTCTAGACTCTCACAACCTTGAATGGTTTTTGGGATTTCGCCAGTGAGATTGTTTTCGGAGAGGCCAAGTACAATTATGTTCTTTAGATTTCCCACTTCCAGAGGTAGGCTTCCAGTCAATGAATTTTCTATGAAATAGAGTACAATAGACGAGGAAAGACCAAAAACCTCTCTTGGGATATCACCACTGAAGCGATTTGCATGAATGTCAAGGAATTGCAGATTTTGGCAGCTTCCAATGCTTGGAGGAATACTTCCTTCTAGCTTGTTATCATGCAGAAGAATTTTGAAGACCTGAGTGAGGTTTCCTATGGATAAGGGGATATGTCCTGATAATGAGTTTGATAGCAAATCCAACTCTTGCAATTTTGTTAACTTTCCCAAAGAGTGTGGAATGACACCAGTAAAGAGATTATGTCGCATGCTCAACATGATTAAATTGACCAGATTTTCTAGTGTTGCAGGAATGCTTCCAGATAGTTGGTTGTCTCCAAGATAAAGTTTCGTTAGTTTGGTTGACAAATTGGCCACAGATTTGGGTAAAACACCTCCAAAATTGTTGTAACTCAAGTCTAACATTGTCATCTTGGTGCAATTTGTCAAGGATGTAACAAAACCCAAGCTATTGGCCGAATAACTTCCCAAACTATAGTTACTTAAATTGAGCTCCTGGAGATCTAGAAGTTTTCCCAAGCTAGATGGAACTTGACCCACAAAGTCATTATCAGAAAAGTCAAGTACTAGAAGCCGAGACGCATTGGAAAAGGATTCTGGGATTACCCCAGAAAATTGAGTAGCACTAATACTGAACTGTCGGAGGTTATGGAGTTTGTGACCGATGTCAGAAGGAAGAGTTCCCGTAAATTTGTTAAATGCAATAAAAAAAAATTCAATGGAGGATATATTGTAAAGGGAGAAGGGGATTCGACCAAACAGATTATTATCGGATATTATCAAACCTGTCAAGCTTTTCAATCTACCTAAATCATCAGGAACAGTTCCCACCAAATTGTTAGAAACTAAAGACAATACATTAAGCGTTGAGATATTTCCCAGGGAAGGTGGGATGCCTCCCGTGAGATTGTTTGAATCAAGAAAAAGTATCTTAAGCTTCATCAAAGATCCAAGCTCCCCCGGAATCATTCCAGTAAGATTGTTGCTTTCAAGACTTATTACTTGCAGGTCCGAGCAATAGCTCAAGTTCAACGGGATAATACCTTCCAACATGTTGTAGCTCAGATTGAGCCGCTGCAGTCGGAACAGACGATCAACTTCTGACGGGATTTCTCCAGTGAAGAGGTTGCTTCCGAGATTACAGAACCTTAGAAAGCTAAAGTTCCCTATATAAGGCGATATAGTTCCTCGCAAGTTGTAGCCCTCCAAGTTCAAGTCTGTTATCCTTTGATGCCTCCTACCACAAGAAATTCCACGCCAGTTGCAGAAGTGGACGGAGTCGTTCCACGAGTTGAGGACGCCATCTGGATCATCAAACGATTCTTTGAGTTTGAGCAAAGCAAACTTATCAGTTTCATTGCTTAGTGCGCTGACAAGAGTGCTAGAAGGCTGCAAAAGGATAATGGAACAAAGAAGAAGAATGACATGGAGGAAAATAGACCAAAACGCAGATGAAGAACCGAGGTTTCGAAGGATCATTTTCGTGGCGATGGTGAGTGAATTTTGCAGGCAGCCGAGTCTATGGCAGAGTGAGAAATCAAAGACTCCCTTGTACCAATGGAATGTCTGGTATGAATGATCCAACAAACTTCCAAGCCCAAATTTAATGTCAAGCGTCTCTAATGGAGAGAATTAGTAAAGCAAGCTACTGTCTACTTGTGAAAAATAAAATTAAAATAAAAAACTGAAGAAGTACGCGTTATTCTTCATTCCTGTAGCTGTAACGTTGACAGTTGTGTTGAAAAAATTTGTCAGAAAAGAAACAAAATTGAAAGCAGGGTTATGTAGTAAATGCATTGCTTGGAGTCGGTAGTAAAAATATTGACCTATTTCTCCGAGTCTTTTGTTTATTAGGGGGTGGCTCCTCTATCGGTAGAGCTTTTTTTATACTGTTAAGATTTAATCGAACGATTCAAATATTGATGGTGTACGATATTTATCATACACCTAACCTCACATAATCATTCCCATCTAAAATCTTCTCCGTCAACGGTGATTTTTCCGCTGCCGGCGACTGACGCCGGCGGCTCATCACCGATGCCGGCGACCCAACTCCGGCCCCCAGCCCCGGACGCCGGCCGTCACCCCATTTTCTCTCTCTTCCCCTTTCTCTCTCTTCTCTTCTCTCTCTTCCCCTTTCTCTCTCTTCCCCTCCCTCCCGCCGGCCCCCACCCCCGACCTCCCCCCTCCCCAGACCGCCACCCTCCCCCAGCACCCCCCCGACGAACCCCCCTCTCTTCCCCTTTCTCTCTCTTTCCCTCCCTCCCGCCGGCTCCCACCCCCGGCCTCCCCCTACCCCCGACGACCCCCTCCCCCCGGCCGCCACCCTCCCCGGCCGCCCCCACCCCCGTGCCCCCGCGAGAATCACGAAATCGCGATTCGCTAAATCGTCGGGGGATGGGGGCACCGGGGGTGGGGGCGGCCGGGGAGAGTGGCGGCCGGGGGGAGAGGGGTCGTCGGGGGTGGGGGGAGGCCGGGGGTGGGGGCCGGCGGGAGGGAGGGAAAGAGAGAGAGAGAAGAGAGAAAGAAGAAAAGAGAGAGAAAGGGGAAGAGAGGGGGGGTCGTCGGGGGGGGGGGGGGTCGGGGGAGGATGGCGGCCGGGGGAGGGTGGCGGCCAGGGGTAGGGGGAGGCCGGGGGTGGGGGCCGACGGGAGGGAGGGGAAGAGAGAGAAAGGGGAAGAAAGAGAAAATGGGGTGCCGACGGCGACGGCCGACGTCCGGGGTTGGGGGCTGGAGGTGGCCGGAGTTGGATCACTGGCATCGGTGATGAGCCGTCGACGTCAGTCGCCGACGGCGGAAAGATCGTCGATGACGGAGAAGATTTTAAGTTAGAATGATTATGTAAGATTAGGTGTATGATAAATATCGTACACCATCAACATTTGAACAGTTCGATTAAATTTTAACGGTAGAAAAAAAGACTCTACCGGTAGAACCCTCAGAGGGTCTCTACCGAAGCCACCTCTGTTTATTATTCCATTTCTTTGGGTCCCCATTTTTTAATTTTTATTTTCTTACAGCCTACCCTTCTCTAGGGTGTCAGATTTCTTTACCAGGCCCTTATATTTCTTGCTGAAATCTCAACCTTTGCTTTCTGATGCAATGGCCTACATGGATTCGCCGGATGTATCCGCCGGCCGGAAAACAGACCTTATTTATATATGTTGTATTTTTTTTTATAAGAATATATGTACCATATTTATTATCAATTTTACGAGTGCCCCATTTTTGTTAAGCCTGGGGATTTTCTTTTGATGGGCTTTAATTGAAGTAGCATCATATCTTTATAAAAAAAAAAAGTTAAAATTAATATTAATATTAATATTTAAATTTTTTTTTTAAAAACCCAGACAAACTTTTCTTTTTCCGTGTTGGGTCGCAAACTTTTTTTGTTGTCCAGAAAAGTGTTTGCTCGCACGATTACACATAGAATGGTTATATCCTTCGGTTCTCCCTCTTCTAATTTTTATTTGAGAGAAGGGAATAAAGGGAATAAAGGGTTTCAAGTAGCAATTAAAGAATGGTGAAAGCAGGGTAGACAGTAGAAATTTGAAGAGATAATAATGTTCAGAGATAAGAATAGAGCACTAAATGAACAAACATTTGATTTATGACAAAGCAATCTATTAAATTAAATATAAAATAAGATTTAAAAAAAAGTCATCAGGAAAAAAAATCAGAGACTTTCTACACATGCAACTAAGTTATATCTGTAAAAAATAACAAAAATAATAATAATTTACAGTCAATAACAGAGTTACATTAAATAACAAAATTACATATCAAGAAACATAATTTAGAAGCATTAAATGCCCTGTATAAATCAGCAAAAGCACAACAATATATCTCAGTAAAAAAGCTGCAGACAATAAATAGGATGAAAAATCTATAAACTTAACAATAACAAAATCTAGCAATTCATTCAAATGTAACCAAATAATAGAATCTACCCATGTATCAGAGTTACATCTTTAAAAAATAACAAAAAAAACATAATAATTTACAACAAATAACAAAGTTACATCAAATATCAAAGTTGCATATCAAAAAACATAATTTAGAGCATTAAATGCCTTGCACAAATCAGCAAAAGCACGCAATATATATCAGTAAAAAGCTGTAGACAATAAATAAGATAAAAAATCTAGAAACTTAAACAATAAGAAAATCTAACAATTCGTTCAAATATAACCAAACAATAGAAAAGAAGATCACCAATAGATTTAACAAATAAATTTAGAAACCCATTACACATCCAAAATAGCAACATCAAAATACCACACAAAAAATAATTTAATCACAGTAAACCATAAGGAGAAAATACCACATTTACACCAAATCAAACAATATATATAAAAATAAAAATAAAAATAAAAATAAAATAAACTTACGATATGAAAAGCAAGCTGCAAATCTCCAAAAAGACAGGAAACCGTGAGCACAAAAATGAAGAAATGAAATGGACAAGCAAACTCAGCAAAATATTATTCAGGAAAAAA
The DNA here is from genome assembly GCA_025413025.1 of Ficus hispida. Classification (NCBI taxonomy): domain Eukaryota; kingdom Viridiplantae; phylum Streptophyta; class Magnoliopsida; order Rosales; family Moraceae; genus Ficus; species Ficus hispida. The sequence goes on from CM046370.1 coordinate 20,357,934, forward strand.
AAATACAAAAATACAAAAATCAATTTGTGAGACAGAAAAAGCCTTGAATCTTTCTCTTTGTGCTCCCAATTCAACATTTAAGAACTGTTTTTATCGCAATTTACAAAAACAAATTAGCATAATTCAAAAATTAAAAACAATATAAAACTACTTCAAAAAAAAAACCTGATGAAACAAATGCGGCAAAACCAAGAACATACCCCATTCTTTCTTCCATTTTTTGTTCTCCCCATTTCTTTCCATTTTTTTCTCCGATCAGGTACATGCAGGGAAATAATAATATTATTATTAAAAGAAAAAAAAAAAGAGAAATGAAAGGAAAAAAGAGAAAAACGACCAGAAACCTTAGAGAGAGAGAGAGAGAGAGAGAGGAGAGGGAGAGAGAAAGAGAAAGAGAACGTAGCAGAAACAATAATTAGGAAAACAAAAAACAAAACAAAACAAAACAAAATGAAGATTAGAATTTAGGGTTCGGAGAGAAAAATCAAGGGAAAAACAAAAAAACAAAAATGCGACAGAAGAAGAAACAACAGAAGAAGAAAGAAGAAGATAACGAAAAAGATGAAAGTAGCGATAGAGAAAAAATGAAGATTAAAGTTAAAGGTTCGGAGAGAATAAAGAAACTGAGAGATGACAAAACATTGAAAAGAGATGACTAACAAATGTTAGGGTTAGAAGGGCATAAGCGTCCATGCACTATAGAAATAACACAATTTAAAGGGCCTTAGAAGGGCTAAATCGTCTAGACAAATGAAGGAAGGGCACAAACGTCCGTTCACTGTGGAAAAAAGAAAAAACAGTCATGGAGGAGGGGCAGAAATGTCCTAGAACTGTAGAAAGAATAGTAAATGTTCACACCCTTTTAGCATGTTTCAGTAATATATTGCAATTTGTAAAATGTATGGCTTTAACTGCAAACTACTTGGGCCACCATCTTGTATTTCCACCCCCACACACCCCCCCCCCCCCCCCCCCCCCCTCTTTTTAACTACCTCAGTGTGGCAAAATAATGTCTTTTGTTCTGTTTTTTTGTTTTTTTTTTTGGTTTTTTTTTTTTTTTTGAACGGTTTTTCTTGGCATGAGTTACAAAATATGCAATGGGTGGTGAGCCTTCAAGACAGGGGGACGTGTGTAGCTACGGAACCCTTGTACCGGAGATGTTCACAGGAAGCAGACCCACTGATGACATGTTCAAAGACCGTTTCAATCTTCATAACTTCGTTAAGATGGCATTACCAGAGAATGTTGTGCAAGTTGCGGACTGTACACTTCTTCCCGCAGATGCAGAAGAAACAACGGCAAGAGCCATCCAAGGCATAGAGACTGATGCAAACGGAGGAAACATTAACTCCGGTAATCGAAACAGGATCAAAATTGGTACTAAACTGCATGACTGTTTGATTTCGATCTCTGAGATCGGACTTGCCTGTTCAGAAGACTTGCCAACTAAAAGAATGAACATCCAAGATGTCATCGTGAAGATGCAACATATTTAAAATGCTTACACAGGTGAAAGGATAGGCAGAGAGACGCCAGGTAAAATGCAGGAGATGGAAGCTTTCTAAAAGGAAATCAGACGGTGAATACTTTTCTTTTCTGGGGCTTGCTCTGTTTTGTTCTGTTTTCATATGCAAACCAAATAAACGTGTGTTGCACATGCACATATTTCATGTATAAAGTTTACTAATGTTATATTTTTACCATGTAGCCACTATGCAATTCAATTGAATTGCTTTGTGCTTCAAAAAAAGAAAAATGCAAGAGAAGGTTCGCCAAAAGAATTTTCATTTCGGCTCTAATTTTAAGAACATTACAACAACAGATGGTCATTCTAATTAGAAAGAATGAACCAACGACATTGCCATGTGTAAAAAATATGCTTCTGGTCATAAAACCTTCAGCTTTTGACCTCGCAATCCATTCCAGAAGGCAGCTGCATTCATTACCTTCTTACCAGGAAGCTGAACTTCCAATACCTAGGAACCCAAAAAAAATTAAAAATTAAAAAAGGTTCCAGTACCGAAAGTTGAGTCGTCACAATACTATAACTACAAGCCATAAGCAGTATGGCTTATGGCAACAGAATGTACGAGTGTTGCAATGATATATTTGTTCTTTCCATATGTTGGATGGCGGAAAAACAAAACTAAACAGAAATAAAAAGTCACAGTGTAGAAGAAAGCCAGCGTTCATGTTGTTTCTTTTTGATTTAGCAAAAATATGAGCTCTTCATATGCTGTTTCTGTAAAGAAATGACCAGTGTTGATGCATTAAATTTACTATATTGTCACAGAAAGTTATGGAGCATATACCTCAAGGGCTGTGCTTTGTCCACACGGAAATATTAATGCACCCTTCAAAAACGTAATGTCATCTGCTTCGTTACGCTCAAGATTGCTACGGCTGCAAACTCTTGTTGTGATAATTTTGAGCTCGAGAACTTGGCGAGAACCGTCCCCTTTCTCCACCACTACAACTTTAGCTCGAGTGCCCGGCCACCCTGCAAATGCACGAACCTGTGCAGGTTGTACGTCATGACCGTATAATTCATTTGAAGGAAGAGGAAAATGCATTACCTTATTATGCAGGACTGCAGCTTCCTGGTCAAAGGATAGCCAAGATTCCTCGGGTGTGATCTGCGAAAGCAAAAATAACTAGCAGTAAAAAAAAGTGGCAATGAATGATAAACTTTCCCAATAAGTTTTTGTAGAAAACAGAGAATCAAAAACAGTTATCGGATATATTTTGCATATTTATTTTTGTTAATCAAGAAAAGAGGAAGAAAAAACAAAGAAAGATATAGCATTCCATTCTGAGATTGTGAATTAAAATATAGTTCCATTATGAAAAATCATATGATACCTTCTGTTGGCTGGAAAGTTCATGCATGGGCAATTGCATAAAAATAGTCCCTCTTTTTTTTCCTATAAGATGCATAATCTTTTATTGATAGTGTACACCAATTACATGAAACTAGTCAGGTTAAAATATCTGCTTATCCATGATGTGGTTCAGCTTTTCCATTAATTTCAAATGAGTTGTACCTTTGGTGCTAAGGTAGCTTTAGAATCATCTTGGGGCGATGCTTTCTTCTTAGCTGATCCATCAAGTATGGAAGGAAGCTCACAAATCAAGAGTTTAGCCCCTGATAACAAACGACTACTTTTCATCAACCAAACAAAACTGCATAAAATATTTTACGTAGGATTCTACTCAGAATATGTTGAACAAAAAGGTGATTTTGAAGACATAGGAGAACAGATCTTGCAACCTCCCGAGCATAAGCTAGTTTACATGCATGGAGACAAGTTTGTGTATAAATATACCAATTCCAATGAGCTATTATGTTATCGAAACAAGCTAGAGAGATGATACCAAAAACAATAGAGAGACAAAGACAGATACAGAGACGTAGAGAAAAATATTAGGAGGGAATTGGTTTATACAGAATACCGTCTTAAACCTGTTTTAAGTTCAGTTTGGCAATAGCTTGAAAACAAGTTATCTTTTAGAGTTAAAAAATAAAAAATAAATAGTTTTGCCAATCTTTTACGTCTCGATGCCCCAAGGAGCTGAAAAAAATAGTAGATATAAAAAGTAACCACTGTTACTTGGAGGAAAGAAGAGTTGAGCTATGGAGAGTAATTATCCAAAAAACATAATACAAGCACACCTTTGGAAAATAGCACTCCAAGTAAATCCGGTGCCTGCATGCAAACCGATATGATCATTAATCAGAAAATTCTTTCCAAGGGGTAATGTTAATTTTAAAAACAAAACACTTAATTTATCTAATCAATTACGTTTGTTAAGAACATCAACGCAATGCATAGTCTCTAACAGAACACTTGGGCTCACATGCAATGCAGACAAGGGATATGAGAAAGTTACAATCCTATCAAAAACTCTGAAAAATTGTAATAGTTCCGAAAAAGCACAAAAAAAGATTGTTCATCTTCACACCCGCATGAATTTTTCCAAGTTCCCGTGAAAGCAAACTCAAAAACTAAAGGCTTAAAAAGAAAAAAACTAACCTTTATTTGATCATCAACTTCGAACCTTTCGTAGGCAATGATAGGTCCAGCATCAAGTGCACGTACAGTTAATGCTAAGGAAACTCCTGTTTCTTTTACACCATCCTATTCAAAAATTAAAACAAAAAAAAAAGGCAAGTGATTGTAAAACCTTTGTAAAAGAGCTTTGTCAAGAAATTACTTTAGTGTGACTTGAACATAACTGAGAATACAAAGAACACTTGACAGTGACTATCGAAAATTAAGAACCTGCAATGCCCTTTGAACAGGAGCAGCACCACGGTACAGGGGAAGCAAACTTGGGTGTATATTGACCGTCCCTGAAAATTTTATATAAAGACTTAGGAGTCAGTAGTGCAGATGATCAGATTTTGCAATAGAATCACTTGAACTTTAGCATTCTTTCTTTGATCAGTTGTGCTTCGCAACAAGTCAGAGCATACATTTTCTCTTAGTATTAATTTTTTGGTAAAACATGATGCCCCTAAAAAATTTAAAAAATGACTATTATTGCTCTCTAATGTCAACGACCAAACCAACAGCCTGCTTTTCTCAATACTTGCAAGCAAAAGTAGCCTAATTAGATATGATAAAAAGAAAATAGATAAGTTTATCAAACAAAAGTTAATATGTGATTCAGACTTCTCCTACTGCCCAGGCAGCCCATTTCTGATGGCAAGTATTAGACAAAAGTGGGCTATGTTTGGTCTTGGATTTAAGAGAGGCAATGGCTCTCTTTTCAAATTCTTTTCTCCCTTTGACTGGGTTTATGCGGCAAATTGGGTCTCCAAAGGAAGCGGAGCACAATGATCCACAAATCAAAGTGCAATTATCCTAAAAAAATTTACATATCGTTGTCCATTACTCAAACGACAAATGGAGGAAAACAAAAAAAGCTACGCTGAAGCACATGCACCAAATATATCACATCTCCACAAGATAAACAGATTACAGTTTTACATTTTTTTTCTTTTTTCCATAGATAATAAAAGAAATATTTCATTTCCATAGAAAATTACATTTGACTAACCTAATCTTGGTATTTTGAGAAATTTGCTTGGTAAAATATTGCCATATGCTGCTGTGATACAAAGTTCTGGCTTCAAATCTCTTAAGTTGGACAAGAACATCTCCTGCACAAAATTAAAAAGAAGAACAACCCCCAAAACCAGAATCGGAGATCACTAAGGTATCATATCAAACACTCCTTAAAATCTTTTTGGTGTCTCCAATAAAAACAAAAATTCAAACATTTCGACATAATCAAATCTATAAAAAGCTTTTCAATCGCTTTCTCAGAAAAAACAAACTATGGATTTATGATCTTCTCTGACAGATGTATATGTCTAACAAGAGTTGTAGAACTGACGTTCCACCACACCTGAACAACTTATCTGAATTAAATCATTTACAAAAGAATACTAACTAGCAGGTCAATGAAATATTTAAGATAGGAGATCTCTTTGATGTTAGGGACTTAACACACGGAAACGACCTTCCATGAAAACATTGGAGATTCGTCTATGGTCTAGTCTAAAATTCAATTGAAAAATGTAATTACCTCTCCGGCCCGTTCAGGGGTGAAAATGAAGTCTGAAGGGAAGTTTTTATCAAGAGCATATTGCGCGATCGGAGACGGCAACATCTTTCTCCCCCGATCCCTTCTCGAAGGCGGCTGAGTAACAATTGCTGCAACCTAGATAGTAATTCATTTTAGCAGAAGCAGAAATAAACCTCTTAAAGAAAATTCATGCTTGCCAATCCTTAAGTTTTTGCGGGTTTAACTTAAACAAATAGGCCTCATCATAGTACATGTTCACGAGATTAAAATACGAATCACGACCCGACAATCGAAAGTTTCCGCATAGTAAATTAAGAATGCACAACAAAAACAAAATGTGGAGCTGAAACATATCATCGAACACCAAATGTGCGTAAATAAGAAACAAAAAGAGCACAAAGTTTTTAAAACAGAAGAGAAAGATTGTACCTGAAACAAAGATTCAGGAGCAGATGAGGCATTGAAGAGAGCGTCGAGAACAGTTATAGAAACCTGAAAAAAGAGACACCCCATTTCATCATCTAAGCAAAAGGAGGCGAGGAAGAGAGAGAGAGAGAGAGAGAGAACCTGAGGAGAGCCCAAAAAGACGAGCTGCTTCTTCTTCGTGGTAGTAGAAGAAAGGGGAGAAGAGAATGATACAGAAGAGGAAGTTGAAGAAGTTGAGAAACAACAGAAGCGACGAAGCATAAGTGAGGAATTCATGGGAGTGACTTCTTCTCGTTCGGATTGGATTGAAGGTACGAGAATGATTGTCGACACACAAGGAAGTCAAGTTAATCCGGTTTTTGATTTTGGATGCTGTCCCTCTTCTTTTTGGGGAGGAAGAGGCAAATAGCTGAATTATGGGGTGCTAAATGTAACTGGATGAACCCAAAAAAAAAAACAAGACACAAAACAAAACAAAACAAAAAAGACAATTTGTTTGTTTAGTTTCTGAATTTGTGTACATTCTGATAAATTAGTTTTTAAACTTTTGATTTTTGACATTTTTGGTCACTGATATTGAAATTGGTGTGATTTTTTTTTTCTTAAATTTATTGTCTATAATCATATTTCAACTCTATGTAAACATAAAATTTTATAAAAATAATTACATTGGGTATAAAATTTCCCACTTTATTCTTGTTAAAACCCTTAAAAATGGAAACTTTTTAAATTTAATGTAATAATTTCTTTAAAATTCTTAGTTATTATGCTATAGGAATATGATTATCCATGTTAAATTTGAAAAGTTGTTGTCAATTGTAGTGTAAGGGAACAAAACTACCAAAAAATAACAATTCAGAAGTTAATTTATTACAAAACAAAAAGTTCAAGTACCAAAATAACAGCATATTCATGGTTATAGACTAAGGTGGTGTTTGGTGTTTGAGTTTGAGTTAAAAATTTTTATGTTTCAATAGTAATTTTTATTGACTTTTTCAGAAAAGATAAAAAACTTTTTCAGAAAAAGATAAAAATTATGTTGAAAATTTTGTGTTTAAACTTTAACCCAAACTAACCCTAAATAGATAAATTATCCAAAATATATATATATATATATGTTGTATGATTGGATATCGAAATTTCCAAAGTGCCCCTTTTATTTCCTCTCCTGTCATCCTTGTCTGACAACGAGAACATTATTGACAATTATGAATTTATAAATACGACACCGATTCCCATCTCGATCCTAGTCTCGTATTCCGAAACCGAACCCCAGGGTCCGTGGAATGTGACCATGGCGCGGAAAAATGAGAGTGAGACTATAAAAAGGAAGGAAGCGGTGTTTCAATGGGATCAAACATAATGACAGCATAGCAATAAGTGTTAAAATCAATTTTTCCATAACAATGCAAAAAATACACACCATATTAAGTAGATTGCTTGGACAAACATATTAAAAAAACTAACACTGTTTTTTAATATAATTTTAGCTTGATTAAATATGTTCATTAACTTGATCCCTTGCTGACTCACGAAAATTTCAAAAAACAAATTGAAATAATTTTTAAATATGGGTAAGGTTACGGTAGAGAGAGGGTCTCTACCGGTAAATACCTTTTTTGGACTATTAAGATTTAATCGAACGGTTCAAATGTTGATGGTGTACGATATTTATCATACACCTAACCTCACACAATCATTCCCACCTAAACTCTTCTCCGTCGCCGGCGATCTTCCCACCGCCGGTGATGGACGCCGGTGACTCATCCCCGACGCCGGCGACCCAACTCCAACCACCTCCAGCCTCCAGCCCCGGCCGCCGGCGATCCTATTTTCTCTCTCTTCCCCTTTCTCCTCTTCTCTCTCTCTCTCTCTTCCCCTCCCTCCCGCCGGCCCCCACCCCCGGCCCCCAGCCAGGGGGCCGCCGGCGATCCTATTTCACCTTAGGCCGCCACCCTCCCCGTTCCCCCCTCTCTCACGCGATTTCGTGAAATCGCGCGAGAGAGGGGGAGGGCCGGGGAGGGTGGCGGCCGGGGGAGGGGGGTCGTCGGGGGTGGGTGGAGGCTGGGGGAGGGGGGCGGGGCCGGGGGTGGGGGTGGGGGCCGACGGGAGGGAGGGGAAGAAAGAGAGAGAAGAGAAGAGAGAGAAAGGGGAAGAGAGATGGGGGGTCGTCGGGGGGGTGCCGGGGGAGGGGGGAGGCCGGGGGTGGGGGCCGGCGGGAGGGAGGGGAAGAGAGAAAGGGGAAGAGAGAGAAAATAGGGTCGCCGGCGGCGAAGGCCGGAGGCCAGAGGGGGCCGGAGTTGGGTCGCCGGCGTCCGTCGCCGGCGGCAGGAAGATCGCCGGCGACGGAGAAGAGTTTAGGTGGAAATGATTGTGTGAGGTTAGGTGTATGATAAATATCATACACCATCAACATTTGAACCGTTCAATTAAATCTTAACGGTCCAAAAAAGATAATTACCGGTAAAGACCCTGTAACCTTACCCTTGTTTTCGTGATCAAGTACATTGTATTTTTTTATTGTATTTTCAATAATGAAATATATTGTAGTTTTTTATTTTTATTTTTATTTTATTTTTATTTTAATAAGAAATATATTGTAGTTTTGTGAACACAGATTTTGCCTCTTATTGGAGGGAAAAAAAATTGCTTCTTTACAAATGACAAGTGAATATAAAAGAGGCCACACATAGGACAACCATGCCGGAGCCTTTTTTTTTTTTGGTAGCACATAGAGAGAAAAGAATCCGAATTATATTAGAGAGAAATAATTTTTTTTAGAATGACACGGGGATTTGAACCTTTCATTTTATGATAAAATCATGTGTAAAATTATTTATAGATTATGTTGTAACTACATATTAGAGACTGTAGTGTTAGAGAGCAATCAAATGTGAGTAATCTTTTAGGAAAATATATATATATTTGTAATCTGTCTTGAAATCCCAATTTTGTCTTATTAAAAAAAGAAAGTAAAAAAATGAGAATAATAAGAAGCAAATGAGGTGAGAATAGGGTTCATCACAGGACGGTCATTGTTTCACTCCTTCTAACGACGAACTTTGTCGAGGCCGTTTAGCTGTTCCATATTTTCATCCATTTAAACTAAAATATTTTACTTCTTAATTATTTCTTTTACAAAAAGTTGTCAGGCTTAACAATCAGACTACCATGCAGAAGATGTTAGAAATGTCCTTAGCCGTACCGATCTTATCAGACGGTTTTTGGCTCGGTAATGGACAAAACTGGTCCTGTTAAAAACACAGATGTGAGACATATCCTATAATTTTAATCTTTCCATTTAATCCTTCTATCACTGCTCTGGAAATGCTTCATCAGAAATTCAGAATGCAAGATTATACATGCACATTCTTGGGAAACAAACATTATTGTATCTATTATGTTTTTCTATCTTTCAACGGAGACATAATCATTTTCTCAAGGCCCATTTCGTGGAAGATTTAGCATTTGAAAAACTTATTATTCTTTTTTTTTTTATATAACTAAAAATCATTTTTAATTATTTACATCTTTAATTATTTATAATAAACTCAAATTTTAAAAATTCATAATATTTCAAGTCTAAATGAGATGATTTTTTTAAAATTATATATAATTTCAAGAGTAACGAAAGAAAATCCGTATCGATATTTTTCAAATATAATTTGAAATTTTACAATTTTTTCAAACAATTTTTTTCCCCCCCAAAACACACACTTTCAAACTACATCTTATTTTACAATCTAAAGTACATCTTCAAAACCTCTCCCAGATGGCCCTTAAGTTTCAGAGTCCAGCTTTGGGGTTTCTTTTATAGCATATGCAGTCATGCATGAAAAGTGAAAAAGAAAGAGACTGCTTTTACAATGTGTCTTCTTACTTGTTTTTTTTTTTTTTTTTTTTTTTTTTAATTTTAATATGTGCCTTCTTTGGAGTATGTTTTTAGAGCAATAATTTTTATTTTTTATTTTGATGGGATACAGCAATAATATTTTGTGTAACCAACAACTAATCATATTAATGGATTATAGTCAAAGATGACAAATGAGGTTGGACTAATTTCCTTTTTGGTCTTATATTAGTCACTGTACTTGGTTGGATGCCCCTCTTTTGTGTGGCACATCACCTGTGGCGTGACTGGTTACTTCATTTTAATGTTTTAATTGTTAGAGAATTATGTACAAATTCAACCTGTGTTACATTGTTTTTACACTGACAAACTTTTATTAACTTCCGTCAAATAATTTAGTTATAATATAATTTTGATGTGACGTGATAATCGTCTAACTATAAAAGTACTTTGATTATTTTGAGCACAAAATTAGTGAATTTTGATATCATTCAACTTTTCTCTAGTGTGATTTGTCAACAGAAAAAAAAAAAAAAAACATTCTCTAGTATGGGACTTTCCTACCAAAAAAAAAATTTCACCTTTGTTTTCTTTTTTACTTGAGATGTGTTTCAGCATCATTGTCAAATTTACTCATTTTTTTCGCCATTTGATCAAATACCTATACTTAAATTAATTTCTGATTTTGTCAATTGTTTTGCTTTATTATTTTTGGGTTTTGTTTTTCTTTTTACGCATAATTTTTAACTACAACCACTGCCAAATAATGTTGAAGCATCAAAATCAAATAAAAAGCATGATATTCTTAGAAGAGGAAAAAAAGTTGAGAAAAAGGCACTACTTACATGTGTGATATACATTTCAAAGATGATTCAATTTTATTTGATATTTAAGTTTAATTTTAATTAAATTATATTTTTTTATCTTAATTCTTATTTTTTAAAAAAAATTAATTAAATAATATAATTAATTTTTAAAAAATCAATCAATTCCAACTTAAAAATTTTTTGAGCCCACCACAATTAAAGTCTTGAACACTTTTTTGCCCTGCATCTGTTTTTTAATGGAAATTAAAAAAAGGACTCCTACTTTACAGTTTTCACTGTTGTCCTCAGTCTCTGGGCTTTCCCCAATTGCCCAGACTATCGTGTCATTTCAAGGGAAGAGAACACAATAAAATGAGCAATTAAATTCTTTATGTATTTTATTTAAATATAAATATTAAAAATTTTAAATTTCATATAATCATTATTTACAATTTTTTTTAATATATATTTATCAATCACATCACATATTTTGTTTTTTCTATCAACAATCCAAACATATATTAGTTTTAAATATAAACGCATATTGTATTCTCTTGATTAATTTGAATCCAATATGCAATGAGTCCCATTCTCTCTTATGCCACTTCGGGCTAACTCTAAGTGATTGGGCATGTGAGTGTCTAATTTAGGATTTGAATCATGGACCTTTCATTTCTTAATAGTAGTAAATTTGTTTTTTTTTTTTTTTTGAAATGCAGTTCTCCCTTGTAAAATAGAAAATATTTGCGTGATGCTATAAATATATATGCTTAGCCTAGGGCTTATTTAAGGAGACATTTGAAAACGGAGTTTTGGAGGTTAGGCTGGAAATGTATGTTTAAGAAGAGGATTTTTGAAAAAATTCTGTAACAGAAAATAGTGTAAAAATTTAAAATATGTTAAAAGAAAATATGCAAATATAGTTATTATTTTATTTGCCTTGTCATTGTAAGCATTTGAGACAAGAATCATCAGATTTTAATTTAAAATAAGAAAATTATAGATTTTTAAAGTTTGAGTTTTTTGAAAATAGAAGAAAGAAAAAGTGAGGTGTGGAATTAAGAGCTTTGAATCGTAGGCCTAAATAAAACAAAACAGTTCTTTTGGGGAAAAAAAAACCAAAGGAAGATGTTTTGATTTGATCCTGATTATGGCTTTAAAATGCACAAGATATTTTAGTGAAATCCTAGTTTTGTCATTAAATTATAGAAATTGCAAAGGTGAATTAAGTTGCAAAAACCTTGCAAAATTGTTCCTTCTTACATTTTTTTTTGTTTTTTTTTTTCAAACTTAACGGTGGTGGATTCGAATTTTTTACTTTATCATTATGATGAAATTAGATACAAAATTACCGCTAAATTATATTTATAATTCACAAAGAAGTTGAACTTTTCCAATAACTCTTATCCTTATTATTTCTTTAACAAAAAAAAAACATTAGAGTAAATTACTCATTTAATCCCCAAACTTTTAATCTTATACAACTTTAGTCTTTAAACTTTTTTCATAACTAGAATGTCCCTAAGCATTAAAATATTGTTAAAATAGTCATTTCCATTAATTTTTGAACTAAATCTATTAGTAATTTGGTTAAAAAGTGATGATAATTATGGATTCCGTCAAAACATTAATGAAACTCATTACTGTAATAATATTTTTAATAGTTTATGATCTTTTGAACTATGAAAATATGATAGGGAATACTCCTAAACTATTAAAATATTAATACAATAGTCATTTATGTTAATAATTTAATCAAAAAATGATGATGATTAACAAATTCCATTCAAATTTAATATAAAGGACTATTATAGTAATATTGTAATAATTTAGGGACATTTCAACTAATGAAAAAGTTCATGGATCACATTTAAACAAAATCAAAAGTTCAGAGACAAATCTAGCAATTTTATCTCAAATATAATTACAAAAGATACTAAACAAACCTTTGTTTTTGTCTTGGCGGGGGGGGGGGGGGGGGGGGGGGGGGGGGGTGGAGATGGGTGGAGTACAAAATATTTCCAATTTAGTAATAATAATAACATACAATACATAAGTGATAAAATCTGCAACTAGAATCACAATTCTGAAGCACAATCACTGAAGTTTTGTTTTCAAATCTATGTGTAACCATTTTCTAAGAGGTATGATTTTGTTTTTGTTTTTTTTTTTTTCTTTTGAGAGGTGTGACGTAGTTAATTGTGAAATTATTAATAGATTATATTTGTAACTATTTTTTTAAGGGAAAAAGCTACAATCACTTTTTTTTTTTTGAAGAATAAACCAAAACTCTATTAATTTAGGATTTTTTTTTTCTGAAGTTTACATTCCATTAACAACGGTTATTTTAGAGTCTAAATCTAATGTTTGAATCTTATTTCAATTATTGTCTCTTTAATAGTATATTGACAACTCATTAATTTGTTAATAATTTTTAGTATTTAGGTTTTTTTTTTTTTTTTTTATGTAGCTAAGATTTTAAATTCAGATGATGTGTCATATCACTATCGGGAGACATCCAATAAAACAGGAAACTTGGGATATCGGATCTTGACTCGTTATTTTGGACTTTACACGAGCAACTTTTGATAAAAAATCCTCCGGAAATATATTTTGTTCAACAGAAGGGCACCTTTACAATTTATGAAAATGCAAAAGCAAAATCAACAATTCATGAAAATTGAAAGGGTATACTTACAAATAAGAGAAAGAAATTCAAATGTGGTTGCTGTTAACCAGGGAAGTTAATAGGGTAATGGCCGGCTCTGCCTTTGATTTAGTATTTCTAAACATATAATTAAATTTAAATTTTTTTGAAGGAAATTTCAATGTTATTTTTTTTTTTTGAAATATCAATTTTTTTTGGGTAGAAAGTAATAACTAATTTGAGATTTTTTTAACCTTAAAAAAAAATTGAGATTTTTTTTCCTAATAGTAATACTAGGGAAAAAAAAAATAAAGTAAAAAAAATTAATTGGAAAAAAAAAATTAAATTAGAGCTGGAAGAGTATGAAGTGCGATCCGAAGAGGCCGGCTCACTCCCGCTCCTTTTTCCAACTTCCCCCTCCTCCAACCATAAATAGAAGACTGTGCGTCCTTTCAAGTTTCAATGCTATAGCTCTCCACCCACTATTCTAACTCCTCCTACATTAATTACAATTATTCTTTCAAAGACTATTTCATCTCTTTTACTAATTTCTCCTTTTTTCTCTCCCTTTATTTCTCTCTTTCTAATTTGTAATTATTAGGGGACTATACCTATATTTTTTTATTAAAAAAATTATAAGTTTGATGGTAAAAAGCAATCAAATAATAATGAAAAAAAAAGAAATACTCACAACATTTATATATATTTTTATTATCAATTCACATGAAATTCTGAATTTTCATTGTTATGTCGTTATTATTGATATAATTTAATCTTAATATTATACCTGATTCTATCATTAGATGTTACATTTGAATCTCCTATCTCATGTTAAAAATAAATTATAACACAAGTAATGTTAAAAACCTAGTAAATGAATTTTTTTTGAGGGATTAACCATATTAAAAATGATATATGGATATATAAATATACGGGAACTCTCCTGTACGGTACTGCCGAACGGGAGAGTTCTCCCTATCTCTCTCTCTAGCTCTCTCTCTAGCGGGTTGTATTGCACTCTTTTCCTAGTTGTGCTAATACCTTGCATGGGTTGTATCGCCGAACGAAAAAATATTCCTATAAATATATTTGGCATATTTATCACTTAAAAACTAAAAGATAATTGGAATGGAATATTTTTACTCAAATCCCAACCTTAAAATAGTTTTTTTTAATTAAAAAAAAGAGTAGAGAAATAGGGTTTTTTTTTTTAACTTAGAATAGGAGGATTCCAATCTTATGATATAATTAGTTGTAGCATTACCGTTAGATTATACCTGATATTTTTTCTGGTAATACACAATGAAATGACTCAATACCACACATCCAAATCAAAATTAGCTCCATTCATAAATAAATTCACTACATGTTGTAACTAGAGATTGATTAGTCTTTCTTTCAAAGAAAAAAAAAAAAAGAGATTGATTAGTCTAAATTACATTTTAATAAACTAAGACTCAAACAAAGTTAAATACACACATATATAAATTAGAATAATAAGGCGACTCATTATATATAAAGACAGAACTAATAAATAAGTCAGGTAATTAAGTTGGTTAAATTGATCATGTTTACTTAACATTGTAAAGTATTTTAGGGTTTATTGTAAAATATTTTAGGGTTGAATCTTCAATATGAGATCAAATTATAACATTATCATGAATGGAGATGATATGTATCTGATGAAATACAAACCACTATTTTTTGTGTATCAAAAATAGAAGCTAACAAATTTTCGAAAAAGGAAAAAAAAAAAAAAAGGAGAAGAAAATAATATTTCGTTTTTTTTTTTTAAATTTTTCCCAAAAGGAGTATTTTCTTTCATGAAAGAAACATAATGAGTGGGATATTGTATCTCATCATGAAAAGCTCGTGCAGTAGATGTGATTATCAAACAGGAAATAGACTATACATATTGATATATATATATATATATATATATATTTTTTTTTCTTTTTCTTGGAAACCAAAAGTTAAAACGTTTGCAATTAAATTTTTGTAGTGAACGATGACGAATTATTAAATTTTGTTTCATTTTTATGTAACATTTGTGTTTTTTAATTATGATGGGAGCAACACCAATATTTATTGTAAATTACATAATTGACTCCACTAAAGGAATAGAATTTGAATCATCCCAATAATAGATATAGAGTTTAAATTTTTTATTTGAAGTTAAATTAAAAAAAAAAAAAAGAGAGAGAACTTGGGATAGGGTACATATTTTTAGTACGTCAAATTTTCATTAAATTTTATTATATATATACATTTTATTTTTGTTATAGTATGATTCTGATTTGATCTCATAATTTTATAATACACATTATATTTTCCTTTCATGCTATCATCACATAACAGCAAAAAATGAAATAAAATAAAATAATTAACAAAGAAAAAAGGAAAAAAAAAAAAGAGAGAAGGGGTAGAAACTTTTTTTTTTGGGGACTTAAATAAAGGAAGAGATTTTTAATTTTAATTTTTAATTTTTATTTATTTATGCTGAGTAGAAAAGGAAAGGCAGAGCTTACCCACCAAGTCTCAAAAAGTACGTGTAATGTACAACATTATTTTAATGAAAAAAACATTATAATAAAGGTATAAACAATTTAAAAATAAAGAAAAAGAAATGACATATAGCATAACATATTACATAAATATATACACACACATAAGCATTTAATGTGGAGACCTATATGGCCATATTTCCATTTCCATGCATGTAATGTTAAATGTAAAAGCAGAAAGAAAAGAAAAGAAACCAAAACACCATAGTTTTTGGCATTTCTAGTTTGGTGAGTAATGTGTTGTTGCGAATTGTTTGGTGCGATGGTTGATTTCGTATAAAAATTATTTTTATTTTTATTATAATTATTTCCCAAAAACCAAAATCTCTCTTTTAATTGAAAAAACCTTAAAAATTCTAATTCATTCTTGTTCTTCTTCTTCTTCTTGACGCCGCCTCATCAGTCCCTCACTACTCTTTTTTGCATCTTCACCTACAACAACTCTTCACCCAAACACTCTTTTCTCGTCTTTGGAAAAAATAGAAAAAAAAAAAAAGAGAATTTTTTTTGATCATCTATGGCTATTTCTTGTCTTTGATACAGGTCGGCCCTTCTTTTTCCTCATCTGGGTGTGTTTTTGTTTCTGTTTTTAACCGGTACGTCTCTTGTTTCACGTGGATTTTCCCCTTCGCATTGTTGTTTCTCAAATGTTTGATGAATTGTATTTGGTGTGTTTGTGTTTGGATGAATGAATAAATGAATGATCATTTCTTTTTTTTCCTGAATTGGGTTTTTGATGATCGTTTCTGGGTTTTTTGCATTTTGTTGAAATGATCTGATTTTGGAAAGTCCTCTGTGATGGCCGTGAAAATCGAGGGAAAAGGGATGTTTTTTATGATTCTGATTATCATGATCATAGTTTTACTGGCTTCATTTGGAGTGTTTCTGAACTGGGTTTTGGGCATTGATGACGGATTCTTAGGTGTAGAATCATTTGATGTTGACTGATGATCCTTTTTCGGTTTATTTTGCTTTTTGTTTGTATTTTCTTAGCATTCATGCAATGATTGGATGGTGTTTGTGACACAAATGTGTTACATTGTTAATTTATGCACTGAATTTCGGTTTTTCATTTTCTAGCAGTGTAGAAAAATGAGTTTTTAATGATCAGGTAAGAAGGAAATGGATCAATGGGTTCTCACTGCATTTTGGATGTTTGTAATTCTTGTTTGGAAAAATTGCCCAATTTGTGAGGAGACCAATGATTTTGTTGTGATCGTAGTTGGTGGTTTGAATAAGGTTGATTTCTTTTCGTTGAGTTATAACTTTGATGTCCCAATGCAGGACTCTTTCTGTGGATCCCGACTGCCTATTAGCGGTTCCGCTCTGTTTGGTTAGAGCGGGTTACTTGCAAAATGGAAGGGAAAAGAAGTGAGCTAGAGTTTGATGAATTTGAGAAACTCCTTGGTGAGATACCAAAGGCCACTTCTGGGCATACACATTCAGGGGTATCTATTCCCAAGGGGGTGTATGCGGATGAAGGCTTGTCTCCCATTCGCATGAATTCTTATTACAAAGAGCCTTCAAGTGAGAAGCTACAAAACAAAGGGAGGTTGGATGAGGGAAAAAACCTGCTGAATAAAATGCAACGCTCACCAACCAAAGGGGTTGTTCAACTTCAATCAGCAGAAACAAATTTCCCCGATGACCATTCGCTGACATCTGTGTTTGCAGAACTGAACTTTAACGAAGCAGTGCCTATGGATGCTGGGGCAAATCCTCCTCTGGAAAAATCCTTTCACAATTACAACCAAAAGAAACAAGACTCTAACATGGATACACCGGTAACAGTTGTTCCCCCTTTCCGAACACCAAACAACATACCTTACAATTTCTATGGTTTTGACATGACAAAAGTTGGCCATGAAAGTGCGAACTTGGCTCGACTCAGTCCTCAAGAGCTCAGAAGACGCCACCACGTTGCTAGTTGTCAGCCCGTAGAAAATGTTCCAGCTGCTGTTCCGCTAGATCACTCGATGCCTGGTTTTCCATTCCTCTCAAATGTGTCTGTTCCTGGGATGCAGTTTCCTATAATGTCTGATCGCCAGCAATTCTTTCTTGATGCTCAAGCTCAGATTCCATACCTAAACCCACAGCAAACAAACCAACAACAAGTAGGTTGGAGCAATGTGGAAGAGGAACAGCGTTACCACCGGTATCTACATTTGCAGCAGGTTCCTAATCAACAGTTGGAAGGTCAGCATCTTTTGCATGGAAATGGGAACATCACAACCAGGTTAATTAGGAATCCAAGGCAGCCAATATCTCGCCAGTATGAACAATTTAAGGAAGAATCACTGCAGAATGGTTACGCAATGCCTAGGGAATCAAATCAACCAAATCCCGCCTTCTCCTCCGTGGAATTCAATGCAACCAAGGCTTGGGAGAAAGTGGTGAAACAGAGTTGTCCTGAGAAGATTTTAGCTAGATCACATGGATTGAACATGCTTGGAGGAAACGAATCACTTGCTCACGTTGTTCAAAGCGGAAAGGTTCTTCCAAGTGGTCGTTTCTTCCATCACTTATCCAATGCTGGCTTCTATCAGTTGGATAATGAGAGATCATGGGATATGTACCCCAATATAAGAGACTTCAGAAGTGCTGATCTGAAGTCACTGCCTCTGAAATATAACTCTCTGAATGAGGTCACTGGTCGGATTTATCAAATGGCTAAGGACCAGCATGGTTGCCGGTTCTTACAAAGAAAATTTTCTGAAGGAACCCAAAAAGAGGTTGAGATGATTTTTAATGAAATCATAGATCATATTGTTGAGCTAATGACCGATCCTTTTGGGAATTACCTTGTCCAAAAACTGCTTGAAGTGTGTAACGAGGATCAGCAGTTGCAAATAATTCATTCAATCACTAGAAAACGGGGGGAACTCACTAGAATCTCATGTGATATGCACGGGTTTGCCCCTCTCTCTCACTCTGTTACTTTACATACACTTTCGTGTGTAGTCTGAAATTTTGCACTAGTATATCTTATTATTCTCGAGCAATTAATATGATGTTTTCTTCTAACGACAGGACTCGAGCTGTTCAAAAGGTTATTGAAACGCTTAAGAGTGTGGAGCAGTTTTCCATGGTTGTTTCTTCACTAGGACATGATCCCGTGGCATTGATGAAAAATGCGAATGGGAACCATGTGGCTCAACGATGCTTGCAGCATTTGAAGCCTATACATACTGAAGTACGGGATATTTGTGTCCAAACTTGATAATTTCAGAAAATAGATTTTCAAATAAATGCTACTTTGAAATGGTTAAAGCACGTTTAGTGAAGCAAATAAACTGATTCAGCTTCAAGAGCTCTTAACTCGAGATATCACACTTGAGTTGCAAGTTTGTAAACACATTAGATATTAAACGGTCTGTGTTTTTGCTGATGTAGGACTTCTAGAGTTTTGCTTTTTGTTTACATTAGTAATCGAGGGAAGCTTGTAGTATGAACTGAAGCGCTTTTATTGATTTCTGTTTGCAGTTCCTTTTTGAAGCTGCAAATGTTTACTGTGTTGAGCTTGCAAAAGACCGCCATGGTTGTTGTGTGCTACAAAAATGCCTTAGTCATTCTGATGAGGAGCGAAGACGCCGTTTAATCAGTGAGATTGCTTCCAATGCTCTAATCTTTTCCCAAGATGCATACGGGTATTGATTCTTCCCTTTCTTTCTTTTAGCCACTCATATTAAATACAATTGATGTCACAAGTCTAACATTGTTATCTGACATAACTGTTTGAGGCACTGGGATGACCTTTTTCTCATGGGTTAATTGAATGGAGTCCGCTGACATATTTACTCATGTTTGCTTTTTTTTTTTTTTTTTTTTTTTTACACTTTTTCTTCTTGAAATAAACCAATTAAGGAAATGAAAAATATTAGATTGGAAGTCCTAACATTGAGTGATAAGTATCTTGTGATTTTTAAGTATACAGTCCTATATCATCCCATTTTACCTGTAACATTGAGCTTTGGGATCTAAGTTACAACTTTGCAGGAACTATGTTGTGCAATTCGTCTTTGAGCTTGAGATTCCGTGGGCAACCGCAGCTATTCTCAGTCAGTTGGATGGTAGCTATGGTGATCTGTCTGTCCAGAAGCATAGTAGTAACGTGGTTGAGAGAATCCTGAAATGTACGGGTGAAGAACACTGTCATCGTGTCGTTCAGGAGCTTATAGATAGTCCACGACTAGATCAAATCATGCAGGATCCTTTTGGCAACTATGTTATTCAAGCAGCATTAGTTCACACAAAGGTACTGACATGCATTATTTTGTGGCATCTAATTGTTCTGCAAATATCTTTGTATGCATATTGCTTGAAAGACCGAGAGAGGAGATGAGAAAGTTAGGAATCTAATGACAGAAGAAGGCCGATAGAGAAGAAATTATGAATAAATTAATACCAGTAGTCAAGGTCTGCTATAAATTCTTTTATAAAATTAATAAGAAATCGACAAATTGCAAACCCTATATTTTAACCTAAATAAGTGTGTAATCTAGTAGTCTTATCTCTGTCAACCATACTATTTGACCCACCCACATTCAAATGCATTGTTTGAAGAGCTCCAGTTCTTTGTGTCTTTACAAGATGAAGGTCTTAAAACTATTTGATTACAAGCAACAAGATGGGTGAAGTTAAAAACTTGATTTGTTATTTGTAAATGTCTCTTGTTATGATGTAATCTTGAGTTCAAATATGCTTACTGAGCAGGGAACCGTTCTTACTACGCTGATGGATTCCATAAAACCACATATCTCTACCATTCGGACCAGTCCATTTGGGAAAAAAGTCCTCTCTATCTATAATGCTCAGAAACAATTTATCGGTTCGACCTCATTAGTCCTCTTGTCTACTTTTTGTTTCCTGTTTGCTAATGCAATCCACTTGTCTTTGACTTCCTTTTCCCTTGGCGCAACTTAATACTTATTTTCTTTATCTATAGGATAAATCTTTGAAGAGAAGCCTGTAAAATCTGTAGTATGAAGCTGAAGAAATCTGAGTTTCAAGTCTTTTGAAGCGCAGAAGAGGAAGTAAGTTAAAACTGCCTTTTTGTTAGCACTGGTTCGAAACAGGGAAAGTTGAACAAAAATGTTCTTGCATTATCTTTCGACTTTTAAGTTTTATTTGGACTTATTTAAGAGAGAAAAAAAAAAATTTAATACGGCATTGGATCACCATGTCGCCGCGTCTGTAGATAGTCCGCTGTTTATCTTTCTTTTGCATAGTAGAGCAATAAGAAAGAAGAAAAGAGAAGATTGAATTTGGTTGAGCTTTTGGGAACACCGAATTTTTTTTTTTTTTTTTTGAGACCGAATGAATCACGATGCGGATGGTCAAGAAAGAGAGGAGAATTCTGGACCTTTTGCGGATTTACATGCCTGACATTGTTTTTCAGTGGTTATGTATATGTTATGTTCATAAATTTTCCTTGTCAATAATTTATTTTCAAAGCCACATTTATATTTTATTTGTAGTTCTATACATTAAAGTTATCATCCTGCTACTGCATGGCTCCCAAATTTTCAATATGCCAATTAAGCAACTAATGTTTTGCTTGTTTTTGTTTAAACATAATACTATGTGCCAATTATTGGACGGAAAAACGTCACAGGAAGGTGATTTTAAAATCATTCTCTGTTTTAAAGCCATTTAAATATACACACACATTTCTGAAAAGAAAAGGGATTTTTCAAAACAACCTCCGGTTTTTGTGGTGGAACCTTTTTTTAAAGAAAAAGAAGAGAAAAGAAAAGCACATGATCTATATTCTATGTCATCCTGTAAACAAAAAATAAAAATGACAAGTGTGATAGAACTCACAACCCCCATCCAAACCCGCACTCTCCCCCACACCCAAATACCGTTAGGCCAAAGGGTCCTCATCGGTGGTAGAATCCTTTCCACTAGTAACAGTTTGGCATCACTGTGATGAACCTCTTGAGGGCGATGGAGATTGAGAGGTTTCAAAAAAATTTTTATTTTTTATTTTTATTTTTTGCTTTTAATTTTTGAAATGATTCTATAATAAAGAATGCTTTCGAAGTTATTCTCAGATAATAATTTTTTGTCTCAAGTTTTGATGAATTATAAAAGGAGACATTCGTGTAACAATATAAAAGTTTGAGGTAAGGCTCCCGATTTCTTCTTTGAATTTATTATGGTGGGAGTGGTACTTTGAGTACACACAAATATGCATTATTTTCATACATGGTTAACGAGTAAACTAAAAGGCAAACTTGAAACTTTAGAAAATTTAGGTACATGAAAAGCGTTACATTCTAACCTTAGGGGACATGGATTGGAGAGTAATGATTTTAGGAAGAGCAGCCGGACGGACTTTTATAGTGAGTCTAGTGACTAATAGAGATTAACCTATGAAGGATAATCTCTTCTAGAAAACCTACATTTTGTCGGAAAGTTATGTTTCATCCTATCAATTTTTTATCAGGGTAATTAATGATTTAGCTTGTATTTGGTTCACCTATCGAAAATAAAAAAACTCAACCCAAATTTTGTTTTTTCTAAAAAGTCAACTAATTTAACTATTTATCATTTTCAATTATAATTTAAAGACTCATATTTTAAAAAATTTATAACTTTACATGTATAAATCCAAATGAGATTTTTTTTTTTAATTACATAAATGTCCAGATAAATGAAACAAGACACATATTACAAAATTTTTTTTTTCCTGAATATATTTCAAGTTTTTAAAATTTTTAACTCCAAACAACCGAATACACACCAAATGCATAACTCAACTTCAACTTAACTCAAATCAAAATTTTCAACTCCAATGGTTTCCCCGAACACATGCCTAATCTCACTGGATTATAGAACATTTTTTTAAAATATAAAATGTCCATACTTGATTGATACCAAAAAAATATTCTCAGAATCTATTTGGTATTATTTTCAAAACGCCTTCTCATGTTTTCCAAGGAGGGTATTTTAGAAATGCTTTTAAACAAATAATGTTTGTTTCAAAAAATTTATTTAAATTTTTTTTTTCCAAAAAATGAGAAAACACACTGCCATAACCCTATACTATCATGCAAGTATCCCTTTGCTATGTAAAAGATTTATAAAAAAGAAAAAAGAAAAGGGCTATAGCGTGAAGAATTGAGGCATTAATGACTTGAACTACCATAGTTGGAGTAAAATAAATAAACAAATATTGCTAGGTATTCATGTTATTGAAATCAACGTTGAACTAGGTGATCAGAGTATATAAATAATCCATTTTAAGAGTAATCAAGCAGAGGGTTTAATATTTTAACATTAAAAAAAAAAAAAAAAAAAATCAGAGGGTGCTCTCCTCTCCAGGTTATTTGGGTTTGACATCCTTTACGCTTGTAACCATCTTTCTTTATTTAAAAAAGAAAAAAAGAAAAGAAAAGAAAAGAAATCAACGTCAACCTTGTCAAAACTTGATGGACAAGGCATGGAAGCAATACCTGGGACGTAGTCCTTTAGTGGACTGTGGAAATAAAGATAACAGTCAAAGGTTTGCAAAAAATTCCACCGAATCTTTCCCCTACCAACTTCATATTATGAAAAGAAAAATAAAATAAAATAAAATCTAGAGTCAGGTATTTGTATTGGCAACGAAGGATCTAGAAATTTATTTTAATAGGGATAATCTAAAGAGAAAATTTTTGAAATTAATAATTTTGTATAATAAAAAGGTTAATATTTTTTATTGTAAATAAATTTTTTTTTCATGTTTATTACCATATAATAACGATGACATATTGTTTTTATATTTTGAAAATATTGTAACTTTATTCTTGAACTTTATCTCAATTATTATCATAAGTAGAAGTTTCTAACTCATAATTTTTGTATGTTGTTTATAATTTGTAATTAAAAATTAAATTTTACTCTAATTTATTTTATACCATCATTTTCCTTTTAAAGGTAATTCATTTAACTAATAAATAAAAACTTACACGCACATATATTCAATTTGTTGATAGTTTAAAAATTAATAAAATTTTTAAAAACAAATAAAAGTTAAAAAAATTAGAAAGAAAAGTAGATAAAAATTAGGAGGGAAAAAAAGAATCAAATGTTGGTTATGGCATTAAAATATAAAGTTGAGTCTGATAGGACATATTTGAGGAAAAAAAACTTTCGAGTAGGATCTCTGAATTAAATTTTTAGTCTTAAATTGGTCACCAACTTTTAATTATACATGTCATACTATCTCGAATTTTTTTACACTTACAAAAATAGCTCATATGTCGGTGTTTTGTAAAAAGCTGAATGAAAATTGAATACATTCAAATCACTGAGTTTTAATTAAGATTAATATCCTAATTAAATATTTTTTGGAGTCAAATTATACCTCCAAAATAGCTCTATGATGTTATATATGTTTAACTAAAATACAATTTGCGCTATATATATATATATCTTTGATTAAAGTACAATTTTCTTTGAAAATATTTATTATTGAGATATAATTTTCTTTTAAAAAATATTTAATTACGACTTTACCTATAAATAAAGTTCATATGATCATAACGTTTTCAAATTTGTGTCTAATTTTTTTTACAGGATATTGACATAAGGACCGCTAATGGAACAATAAAAAAAATTCAAGAGACTGTGATTTGAAAAATCAAAAGTGAGGGGCCAACATGAGACGACATTTATAATTCATAGACCATTTATAAAATTAATCCAAAAATTTATATGTCCTATTCTAAGAAAAAAAATCGAGCAAAATAAAATATTACCATACTTAGTAGGAGTTTGCTTGTTTTATATTCAGCCAAAATAATTCAAAAAAGAAAAAAGAAAAAAAAAAGAAAAAAGAGTAGTGATGCTAATAACTATTTATTAGAATCTAGAATAGAACAGATTTGACTTATATCTATTTATTTATGTCTCCTTATGTATTTTTTCAATAATATTACGATATATATTTAATTAACATACATTTGACTATGATAACTATAAATTTTAAATTGAAGTGTTATGATATTATTATAAAAACATGAATAAAACATGAATAATAGAACACAAGAATTGAATCTCCTCTAGAACATCGTCAGCATCTTGTTCTTTCTATACTAATTTCTCACTTTTCATTTACTTTTCACCTTTATTCCAACGTATGAAAAGGTTGAATAAGTTTGAGATAAAAAGTATCTTGTCAAGGGTAAATCACAAGAAAATGATCATATTCACTAAAGGAATAACTTTTTTTTCCTACTCTCTAATGGTATTTTAATTAGGCTCAAAGTGAAGACATTGATGCTTAAATGAGACGGTATTATTAAGATTCATTATTTTTCTTTTCGTTTTTTTGAAATATATCCATATATTTGTAGAAAGACTGTTTTCAAAATTTCTACAGAAATTAATTGTAATTTAATTTTTCCCTTTCACAACAAGAACCTACATTAATGACAATTGAGCTCCAAGTATAAAGACAATCTTATATATACCATATATCTGGGGTATAGGTACCAAAGACACCACAGTTGACAGTGCAAAGTGCAATTTATCCAAAATATTTTCTATGCAAACCTGCAACATACTTTTTATTTTTACTTTAATTTATTTTTATTTTAGGATTAATTTCAATAATAGTACTTCTGAATATTATAACTTTAAATCTCATATCACTTTTTAATATTTTCTTTTATAAAATCATCATTTCAGATTTTATGGGTCTCACAAATATAAATTAGGAACTGTATCCAATGAGAAGCCATATATGAGAAGCTATAGCATTCGAGATACAGGATAAATTAAAAAGAAAAACTGATCATAAGAAGAAAAATAAAAATTCAAAGAAAAAAGAAATGAATATTGCTAGGTAACATAATTCCTACTATATAATTAGGAACACATTATAATTTAGTGACATCATAATTACTAGTGGTAATAATAATGTGTATGAGTCATACTCTTGGTAATTATTATCACTATTAATAATGGGTTTTAAGCTAAAAACTCTAGAATATTTTTAACAAATTTATTACATGGGATTCACTAAATTTGATGTGAAAATGCTATAAAAAAAATATTGAAAGTAGTGTTAGATTAAAAAACAAAAATCAGAAGTTCTGTTATCAAAATTAAAAAGAGGTGTAGGGTTTTCGATGAGGATATTTTTAATAATGTATATATGTGGGATCTATAAAATCTAGTGCATCATTGTTACAAAAGAAAGTAAAAAAATGGTGCGAAGTTGGAAATAAAAATTTTCAAAAGTGCTATCGTTGAAATTTATATGACTTGCCATAGGTGAATTGACCAAACTAGGCCTGTAAAGCAGCATTCCACACAATGTACGTACCTTCATATTTTCTTCTATGAAAATTATGACCGTGAGTCTTTTCCTAACTGAGATATAAGTTTAGGGTTTCTAGCATTCATGTTATCTGGAATTTAGGGTTTTCAGCTATATTTCTATCTTTGAATGCAAATAAGTCCAACCATTTTCAAAGAGAGTCAAATTATAGAGATTAAACAAATAATAATAAGTATTTAGGGATGAAAGTGCCAAAATATAATTAAGCAGTTTAAGAAGCCCTTTTGGGATGATGGTTGGATTTGGAATTTGTTGGTTGGAATTGAAATGTGTATTTAGTTGATGTGTGAATTGAAAATGAATTGTGAGATAGAAAATAGTGTAGTGTAAAAATTCAAAATGTGTACGCAATATATATATATATATATACGAATATTATTTCGTTTTTCTCGTCGTTATAAGATTAGACCTAAGAATAATCCCATTTAGCTTGAAATAAGAAAGTTATGGAATTTTTAAGTTCGAATTTCATGAAAAAAGAGAGAGGAAGTAAGATGTAAATTTGGGACTTTAGGATTTACTTTTTGAATAAATAGTGGAAGCATGAATTAGTAGGTGTATTAGACATCAAGACATTCCAACTATGTTGGTACCACTTTATCACCCTCACTATTTACACAAACTACTTAAAACTAAGAATAAAAAAGAAAATACAGAGAAGTTTGACCAAAGAAACAAATTCACTCCAAAATGAGATAAAGCACAAAAACTACTACTATACTACTGTCCTATTGGGGTCTATCTAGAAAATTTTGTACCTCATTAAAACCATTTGCCAAAAAAAAAAATACTAAAGGAAAAATACCGATAAAGAGAAAAATAATGAATGATCCAGGACGATTAGAACACCTCAAAAACATAAATGGAGTCTATTAAAAGGAAGGTGATTCATATCCCTATAAAATAAAAAGAGAATAAATTATGGAGTTGAGAGTCAGTATTGAAATTACCAATACTGAATCGAATGAGTTACTAATTTATATGAACATTATTAGCTTCACAAAAATTATGAGAGACCCTAACCACCAAGACCTCCATATAGAATGAATAACAAAACCATGTAGTACGAAACATCCAAGGAACTTTATCCGATTCTTGAAAAGATTGACCAGATAAATGGAGTAACAATTCATCCACAAAGTATGCCATTAAAACTCCCAAGCCTTTTCAATAGCCAACAAAAGTAGCAAGTTTTGCCTCAAAGACAAAAGAAATGTCCTGAGGAGTAACAAATAAACCTTTTAACAAAATCCCTGCCAGCCCTGAATGCAGGCTCACAACTTGCAACACCAAGACCCATCTGCGTAGCACTATCTGTATTCACCTTTATTCAACCACGAGGAGAAAGCGACCATCTCACTGTTGTGATATTTGAAGTTATAGAGTATTTACCGATAGTGTGAAATTTATGAAGAATCAAAATATCACTTATTACATTATTCATGCAACCAATATCCAGAGAACTTGGATGATTCTGTCTTCAAAACCCGCTTACTTCTAGTCATGCGAAATCAACCAACGAGTATAAATAATTGTAGACCTCCATAAAGCTTGAATTTGTGGACTAAACTGGGAGGAAAAAGAAGACCATACAAAATTCTCAAAGCCCAGAGAGAAGTCAAATGAATTTAATAAAAAAAAAAAAAAAAAAAAAATCCGAAATGCCGGTCCAAAGAAATCGTGCGTGGCCACAATGAAGAAAGAGATGATCAGCGGTCTCAGAATCAGCAGCACAGAGATGGCCGTAGCTTGGGAGTGACATAACTCCGACATTTTAAAGCATCCTCCATGGGAAGGCGAAAACGCAAAATCTTCCAGACAATTAGTGATCTACAAGGAGAGATAAATGTGGACCAAATATGTTTGTCCCAGCTAGCTAACTGAAGGATATTAGAACCGTAATTAAACATGATCAAAGAAGGCATTTGCCAGATACCTCCCCATCCTAAGAATGGCACCAGGCATACTTATCATCACTTGGAGCAACAACTATGCTAATAATATCATTACGAATTCAGGGACGCACCATTTATCTTTTTTTGAGGAAATTCATAATCCGAGCTTTCAGGGACTTTTGGTAAGACATTTGGGATACCAACTTTGTCAGCAATTTTTAATTGTAGTACAACCAACTGCCAGTCCAAAAATTAATCTACGAATATACCTAGCAATCCAACGACTTATTTCTGAAAACTATCCTTCATAAGAGGATGCATAGCAGACCATAAGGAAGAACCACTAAGGTGCAAACAAAGGGAGAGGTCCGAATCAGGAAACGATATTGTAGAAAAAGCCATTACAGAGAACGGTTATTTGTTAGGAAATCCCAGGAACAAGGTCATTAGAAAAGCGCCGCGTTCATAGATACCAATCTGCAAATATCCAAACCTCCATCCCAACATTTCCAATCTCACCACCTTTGTCCAAACAGTTGACATTTTCACAAGCTAATGCAATAGAATCACCTGTGTTTCCTGCCTTTAATAAACCCAATAAATTGATTAGAAGTGAGACAATTCTAGCAGCTACGTCTCCCAATCTGTCTGTCAGAATCTTTCTTGTAAGCTTAAACAAAAAATTACCCTGCACAATTGGTATAAACTTATCAATCGAAAAAGCCTCCTCAGATTTAGCACATGTTTGGTGCATGAGTTTGGATTATAGAATTTGGGTGAATTGAGTTGTGTGTTTGGTGAGACATTTGAATTGTTGGAGTTAAAAGCGTAAAAACTTGTAATGTGTTTGAAAAAAAAAATCAATATGGAGCTTATTTTGTTCGTCTCGAAATTCTATGTAATTAAAAAAAATCGTCTCATTTGAACTTTGTATATACAAAGTTATGGACTTTCAAACTTTGAGTTATTAAATTGTAATAGTAACTGTGAATAGTAAAATTGAAGTGGACTTTTTAGAAAAAGATAAAAATTGAATTGTAAATTGTGATCCAAACTGGACATCCAAACATAAGGTAAATTAAAAAGTAGAAATCCATTACAGAAAAAATCCTGCACAGCCAAACACACAACCTTACCTATATTGTCCCATCAAGACGGATTAAAATCAACTAAAAAACCATCAGAACCTGGAGCACTTGAAGCATCCATTAAAAAGACAGTAGCTTTTATGACCTCCAAAGATGGAACACTGTCAATAAGTCATTCTTAGACTCAGTAAGAACAATCTGTTTAACAAGTCCAATATCAGCACCCATTGCATTGACATCAGCAAAAAATTAAAAAGAGAGAGAGAGTGGAGTAAAAATTTATAACGTAATCCTTAATCTCCTGTTTTTATTAGTGTAAGTTATGCTATTAATGTTGGATAACTCTATAAAATATGATTATTTTAACATTTTTAAGCTTACATTATTGTTATAATCTTAGTATTTTATCTTTATTCCTCCAAAATTTATTATGTTTTTGCTAGTATGTTGGTTATTTATGTTAATATAAAAGTAGAAATTTGAAATTAAAATATGATAAAAAGAAATTTAAAATTACAAAAGGAAATTTAGAGTCATCATCCACCACTCTCACAAAGGTCTGTGTGCCCACTTGCCGATTGGGCCGTCAGATCACTGAGGTGGAGGCCCAGACCACGATTGCGCTTCACACATAGCTCCAGGCGCGTCCAACACAGGGATGTCGGATCCCGTGTGTGCATCCTCACCGCATATCTGTGCGCCTGTGCTGAACTCCATTCCTTATTTGCCACACACCCAAGCTCTAGATCCCAACTGTTCCGTGCCATTTGTCCATGTGGGGGGCTCTTAGGCTGCAGCTTGGTGTCAGATTTGCTACAGAAAAAAAAGAAAAGAAAAAAAAAAATTAAAAAAAGGAAAAAATTGAGAGGCAACGGCTTGGAGGCTTTAAATAGGAGTCTTAGGCTCTGTTCAAGAGGTCTTTGGCTGCGGAAGAAGCCGAAACCAAAGAAGAAAAAAGAAAAAAAAAAAATTTTAAGTTTTAGGTTCAATTTTCTATAAAATTAAAGAGAGATTATCTTAAATCATCAAGAGGGAAGGGAAAAGAAAATTTAGGAGAAGACTTTGGAGACTTGTGACATCTCTAAATTGGGTTTTATTACTTTATTTTTTTATATTTTATTTTTTGTAATTTGAGAATGATTGAACCGTTATTTTGTATATTTATATTTTTATTTATGGAGTAATTTTTTTTCTAAAGATTCGATCTATCTAGATTATGATTATTTGAATGTTTCTATTTTTAATTAATTGATGTCTATTCCAGTTCTATATTGAGTATTTTAATTTGTGCTTAATACTTGTGAATTTCTAGTCAATTTTTGCATGATTTGGTATTTGATTTGAAACTGAGAAGTGATAATTGAATAAACTTTTATTTAATCTACCATGAGATTGCCATAAGCTATAAATAGTTATGAAACTTGTGTAACATTATCAGTTTCTGGTTCGTAATGAATTATGATAAGCTGTTTGAGACCAAGAGTTGATAATACTTATTTTAAAATTGTTAATACTTGAAAAAGATTAATGAATATATTAGAAAAATTCACTGATAACATAGGGAATAGACGTTGATTTATTGGATTAGAGGATTTGAATATCATTAATCCAATGGAATCGGAAACTCTATATATTTAGTATTTTGAGTATTTTGTTTTTGTTTTACTTATTTTGTTATTTTAATTTAAAAATCTCTTTTTGGTTATTCAAATATAGTTGGAGTTAATATAATTTCAATAATTAATAACAACAGTTCTCGTTGGAAGGATACTTTACTTATCACTTTATAATAGGAATTGTTGAAATTGAATCGGTAAAATTCCATCTGCAATATTGTTCCAATTGACACTTCTACAAACAATTTAAAGTAAGATGTCTAACTTTATTTAAAAAAAAAAACAAAAGCTAAACTAATAACGAATATTTATATATAAATATTTAATATCTACTAGTATGTATAGAATATTACTAATGAATTTTAAATAATTATAAAAAAAGGAATTGTTTTCTAACTTCATTAAAAAAATAAAACTTTCTTTGAATCACTATAGGCTAAAATTAGAAAATCATATCTATTTAGACCCTTTTTTTAGTGTATCAATGAATACATTCTTTTATTTATATATTTTATAACAATGAGTGATCTTAGTTTATAACGAAAATGTTTTTACTTTTTTACTTTAACTTGAACTTCTTAAATTAAATAATCAATTCATTCAGATAATCTCTAGAATGAAAAAAAAAAAAAGAATAATCCCATCATCACTCAAAACTAGTTTATATTTTGTCTCTCCATACTACACAACCCTACCCTTCTAATTAGGTCAAGAAAGAGCATTTCCTTTGGTTTGGGTGTAGAAAAGAAAAAACTAAAGACAAAAAGTGTCGGACTTAAAAAAAAAAAAAAATATATATATATATATATATATCAAGAGACATAAATACTAAAATCTTATAGGGTGTTTGGTGTTTGAATTTGAATTAAGATTTATAAATTTAAATAGTAACTTTTGTTGACTTTTTCATAAAAGATAAAAATTTTTTTCAGAAAAAGATAAAAATTAAGTTGATAAGTGTAAGTTTAAACTTAGATATCAAATTAACCAATTTGTAATGTCCAAGTCTACGTCAACGTGACGTCCTGGCGAAAATGAAAATGACAGCAAATTAGAAATAGATATAAGCTCGTGTACAAAAATTCCAAAAAGAGTTGGATGAAATGAATCTGCTGCACCATTTCTGCAAAAACAAAATTCATATTCTTTACTCTAGCAATCAGTGGCAAAATTAACAGCATCTGCCAGTTTATATGATAATAAACAGTTATTTACCAATAATAATAATAATAATAATAATAAAACATTTTGCATCTTGTTCATGGATAAAAATAACTTAATTGTTAAGTTTTTCATCATTAGTTCTGTGACCCGAGAAAGCCTATTCAAATTTCAAAAATAAATATTAATTTATTCATCATCCAACATCTTATAAACCTACCGACAAGGTATGACTAGAAAACTAGAAACGGATTAGGGACAGTAGTTTAGTTCTTGCATTACTTTTGACCATTTTTCCAACGTATAAAAAATCCTTCTATATTCCCTCTATTAACGCTTATTGTCTTGACAAGAGTAATGCATATACTTTTTCTTTTATGATTTGTATAATTTACTCTTGTCAAGACAATAAGCGTAAGTCAAGAAAATAGAGTATCATTTTAATCTCAAATCTCAATTCAATACATTTCATACGTTGGGACAATGGTTAAAAGTAAATCCAGAACTACGTCACTATTCTCTTTTTAGTTTTTTAATCATATCAAATAGTTAGTTTAATTATAAAATGTTGGATGATGTACAAATCAATATGTACTCTCAAAATTTGAGTTGTTTTTCTTAAGTCATGAGATTTAACAATAAAAAATTTATCAGTTTGTATCTTTTTGTCCAGCCTCCTTTAAAGTCTCAAAATATGATGTTGATTTTACTACTATTGTAGTATTGTTAGACTAAAGAATGTAAATTTAGAAAAGTTAATTTTGAGTCTTGAAGAAATGGTGCACCGGATTTCTCTCATCTAAATCTTCTTGGAATTCTTTTTCACGCCTAATATTGCCTATATTCATCATCCAACATCTTATAAACCTACCTTGATGGTAGGACTAGAAAACTAGAAACGTATTGGTGACAGTAGTTCTTGCATTACTTTTTATCATTTTTTCAACGAATGAAAAATCCTGCCGTACTTCCTTTATTTATGCTTATTGTCTTGACAAGGGTAATACATATACTTTTTCCTTTACGATTCGTATGATTTACTCTTGTCAAGACAATAAGCGTAACTAAAGGGAATACAATATCATTTTTTATCTCAAATCTCAATTCAACACATTTCATATATTGGGATAATGGTTAAAAGTAACGTTAGAATTACGTCACCATTTTCTTTTTGGTTTTTTAGTCATACCAAGCAGTTAGTTTATAAGATGTTGGATGATGCATAAATCGATATGTACTCTCAAAATTTGAGCTATTTTTCTTATGTCATGAGATTTAACAATAAAAAATTTATCACTTTAGATCTTTTTATCCATCCTCCTTTAATGTCTCAAAATATGGTGTTAATTTTGCCACTATTATAGTATTGTTAGACTAAAGAATATGAATTTAGAAAAGTTAATTTTGAGTCTTGAAGAAATGGTGCACCGGATTTCTCTCATCTAATTCTTCTTGGAATTCTTTTTCACACCTAATATTGCCAACCTAGTCGAGTACATTTTTTCCTTGTGGGTAAGTACCAACCTAGTAAAGCACCTAGCCGTATATGTAGTTTGCTAATTTGTTATCATTTTCATAGCTATTAGCTTTTGACGATCAATTTTAAACTTAAAGTTTGGTTAAAATGAAAAAAGAAAAAAGAAAAAAAAAGTCAAAGAAAACATTTTAGGATTGCTTTTCCACCACCCTATATTCAACTAGACAAAAGAAAATGGTGCTTTCCTATCCTTTGACTCTACTAAAAGTTTTCAAACTTTATCCACTACACATTGACTTTTAATAGTCCATTGCCTACTTAGTGCAGAATGCACTCAAGAAACTAAAGGCCCGTTTGGGGATATATGATATTTTGAAGGTTTAAATTAGAAATGTGTGTTTTTTTTTGGGGGGGGGGGGGGGGGGGAAGGGATTTTTGAAAAATTACGTGATATAAAAAATAATACAAAACTTTGAAATGTGTTAATATATATATATATAATAGATTTTATCTTATTTGTCTTGTCGATATGAGTATTTTGATATAAAAAATATCTCAATTCAATTTAAAATGAAAAAGTTATAGACTTTTAAAATTTGAGTTTTTGAAAATAAAAAGAGAGAAAGTTTTGATTTAGAATTAGGATTGTAAAATCCAGATAGTAAAATATTGTCTGAAAATGACGCTCCAAACATGCTTTAAGAATTCTCATGGAGAGCTTTATATCATTGAAAGTACCATTATAAATGACACTTAATAATTTATTTTGTATATTATTATAATAATTAATTTATATTAATGTAATATTTTTAATGATATTTTTAAATAATACATGTTGTAAGATTTAAAATAAAAAATTACATATAAATTAATTAATAATCACAAGATGTAAAAAAATAAAAAAAATAATAAAAAAGTGGCAACTGCGCTGCACTTCTGTTTGGTTACTCTACACGACAGCTTTCTCTTTACATTAAGCCATATATTGAACATAGAAAAACGAAACCACAAAAAATAAGATACAAAAATGGCCAAACTAATCCTCCTACTTGTTCTACTTCTCATCTTCCTCGCCTCATGTTCATCTACTTGTCCACTTGACCAAAAAAAAGCCCTTCTCCAGTTCAAATCCTCTCTTACGAAAACTCTAAATACTTATTCAAATGTTCCATTAGTGTCTGTGATGGACTCATGGAATCCTGGTTCAGATTGTTGTCACTGGGACCGAGTCATATGTAGTTCTTCTAGCGCGAAATCGAGTGCTGTGATCGCGCTATATCTCAATTCACTTGTTTTGGTAGACTCCGAAAGTCCCATGGTTGTGCCTACTAGTGTTTTGATGCCAATCTTTGGTATTAAAACCTTGATGCTGCTTGACATATCTTTCAACCAGATACGAGGTGAAATCCCCGGGACTGAGTTGGCTAATCTGACCAAATTGGTTCATCTCGAAATGATGGGTAACAAATTCAGTGGCTCGATTCCGCAACAAGTTTTCGGGCTCAAGTACCTGCAGTACCTTGACCTGAGCGACAATTTGCTTAGTGGTAATCTCAGCCATGAAGTAGGCTCTCTTCGGAACCTGAGGACGCTGAGGTTGGATCAGAATCTTCTCAAAGGAAGTATTCCTGAGGAGATCGGAAACCTCAAGAAGTTAGAGGAATTGTCGCTACGTAGCAACGGTTTCGAGGGTGGGATTCTGTCTTCGATCTTATACTTGAGGGAGTTGAAAGTATTGGATCTAAGGGACAACCTTTTGTCAATGGAGATTCCTTCCACTATTGACATGTTGTCCAACTTGACCACCTTGGCCTTGGGTGGCAATAGGCTGAGCGGCGGAATCCCATCGTCGATAGAGAAGCTCGGAAAATTGGAGACTCTTCACTTGGGGAGGAACGTACTAGACGGAGAGATTCCGTTGTGGTTGTTCAACATGAAGAGCCTGAAGAATTTGGTGCTTGGAGGGAACAACCTGACTTGGAATGTTGGAAATATGAAGACATTGGCACCAAAGTTTACGCTTTCTCAGTTGTCTTTGAGCTCTAGTGGACTTCAAGGAGAAATTCCGCACTGGATTTCTACGCAGAAAGGACTCAATTTTCTCGACTTGAGCGAGAACCAGCTCGAAGGTACATTTCCACAATGGCTTGCTGAGATGGATGTTGGCACCATAATTCTCTCGGACAACAAGTTCAGTGGCTCTCTTCCTCCACGCCTTTTTAACTCTTTAAGCTTATCGGTTCTCGCCTTGTCCCGAAACAACTTTTCAGGAGAGCTACCGGAGAATATTGGGGATGCCAGTGCGATAATGATCCTTATGCTGGCTTCAAACGAACTTTCAGGAGAGATCCCCCAGTCCATCTCGAATATTTATCGCCTTCTTCTGTTGGACTTGTCGAAGAACAGATTTTCAGGCCAAAGTTTCCCTTCTTTTGAAGGTGCATTTCTTGCTTATATCGATCTTTCATCAAATGAATTCTCTGGTGAGATTCCCACCACCTTTTCTGAAGAAACTCGGATTCTCTCATTAGGCGATAACAAGTTTTCAGGCAGCTTTCCGAGGAACTTGACTAAATTTAGTCAGCTTCAGCACCTAGATCTCCATGACAACAACATCACAGGTGAGATTCCAAATTTCCTCTCTCAAATCTCGACCCTCGAAGTTTTGGTGTTGAGGAACAACTCTATACAAGGTTCCGTCCCCGAGAGTATATTCAACATCAGTAGCCTAAGGATTATTGATGTCTCCAACAACAATCTGACCGGAAAGATCTCTGATAGGGTTGGAAATCTAGAAGGAATGATCGAAACTCCGAACACAATCTCTTCGCTTCCTGGCTTTTTCACCTTCTCGATCGATTTCAACGACTTGATAGTGAATTGGAAGAAATCGAAACAAGGCCTCTCAAGCCGCAGCCTCAGTATCTACTCCTTCCTAGACTTGTCAAAGAACCAAATTTCAGGCAAAATTCCAGTCTCACTAGGTAAGCTCAAGGGTCTAAAACTCCTCAACATCTCATACAACAACTTCTCTGGCAACATACCATTAAGTTTTGGTGATTTGGAGAGCGTGGAGAGCTTGGATTTGTCGCACAACAGGCTGTCCGGTTCGATTCCACCAACACTAGTTAGGCTTAGAGAGCTCTCCACATTGGATGTTAGTAACAACATGCTCACGGGAAAGATTCCTGTCGGCGGCCAAATGGACACAATGGCCGATCCAGCCTCGTATGCCAACAACAGCGGATTGTGCGGGATGCAGATTCATGTCCTATGTGCTGATCAAGGGCCGCCGCCAGGAGCAGGAGGAGGGTTCCGCAGAGAAGAAGAACAAGATGCTGATGATGAGAAATGGTTCTTGTGGGAAGGTGCCGGAATTGGATATGCGGTCGGGCTCTTGTCAACAGTAGGAGTCGTGTACTTTTTCGGTTATTAATAGCCATAGTTAGAAATACTCTAAGAAGAAGGGCTTAAATTAGAGATGTTAAGTTTCGTAAACCTTTTCAAGATAATAAAAACATACTTTTTTTCAGTTTATGGACATATATGTTATAGAAATGTCAAGAGACATGACAAGTTTAATACAAAGCAAGCTACATTGGTCTAAATACACAGATACATTAGAAGAAGGCTTCCTCTTTTTCTTTCTTTTCTTTTTTTTTAATGGATACCCCTGAACTTTTTGCATTCGACAATTCAATCTCTAAACTAAAAGTCTTGAAAATTGACCCTTCCAACGCATAGGAGGTCTAATTGAAAATGGAGTTAAAAATTGTTGGACGGTTTTCTGTACGTGAGCTAATGAACTTGCAATAGTAATTTGCATTATTATCATTCTTAAAGAATATTGTTCCGTGTTTCATCATATTTCTTTTTTCTTGAGAAAAGGAAAAAAAAAAAAAAAAAAGAAAAAAAAACAGTTACATACAGGGATCCTCAATTTCTTCACAAATCCTTAATCTTTAGCCCCTCATATCCTAGTACTGAGTTCTCATGAAGCACTCTTTGACATCGAACTTTTGAGTACGTCGCAGAAGTTCAGTCCAATGAAGTTCCTTATCTGGCGACTTTAGAGTTTAGACTCACCTGATTTCCATGAAAATGGGTTCTAGACCATCCTTTCTTGCATTGATGTGGTTCCATTAGGAATTTTGCAGAGATGAAATTGATCGAAACGTCATAAAATAACACAGATGCAACCCCTGTTGTCCTCAGCTTCGTAGTCGGTATCTTCTATTTCACTGCTGGAAAATTACACAAAACTGATTAGATCGAAACTCATTAATCAGTCTGGTTTTCATATATCATGGACTTGCACATGTAATTGGATGGTTTCCGCAGCTGGAAGATTTTCATATTCATAAAGACAGAGTGCATTGAAAAATTTATGATGACCACGTGATATTTAACATATATCATGGACTAGCTGAAATGACTTGAATCTAAATTATACCAAATTTGCTGATAAATCAATTTGAAAAAATCACTCTCTCTCATTCCGAAAAGCACGAGACAAAACAAAATAAAAAGGGTGATTCCACAGCTTAACAGTAATTTGCACTGCTACCGAAAGTTAGGCTAACAAAACCAGAGCGGTTGAGACTGTCAAGGAAGTTGTGGAGTTTTAACGGCTTCTTATAAGAAGAAACGCACTTTATTTTCTCAAGCTTCACGAGCAGCAAAGGTTGGGAAAAAAATACTTCGATTTTGGAGATTATCATCAAGTAAAAATTCGCAAATCTAATACCTTGAGAAAAAGAGATAACGTTGTTGTCGTGTCCAGGCCTTCAAGATAGAAGGGAGTTGACTTTAAACAATCCTAAGTTCGACTTTACCGAACGTAAACGAAAAATGGCTTTGTGTGGGAGATAACCTTACAAAAATGTTGTACTAAGGCAATCTGTCATTCTCTATCAATTGGAATCCCTAAAATTTTTATTTTCATCTACAAGTTGATATTTAAATGTTCTTTGACAAATTCTATATGCAAGTCGTTTTCGAACCTTTCGTCATTAAAACACTAAAACAATATTTCTTAACTGTCACCAAGACCTCATAACAGGCATTCTCATTGTCTCGCTTCGTTGACTAATTCTATCCTGGTCAACTCATTTCCAATAATTTTATAACGAAGAGCTCCTTAACTTTCCCACCAGTTTGATTTTCCTCAGATGAAACAAATTTTATCATAATATGTCTATCACTCCCCAGACAAATTAAAAATGAGATAACAAACCAAAAATTCAAATGGGAAACTCTTGAAGATAGTTGTTGACACAGCATTTCTTGCTTTGTACACAACCTGTCTCCTGATAATATCATTATACTGTTTCTTTATCCCTTCGATGCCAATAGCTCGGGATTTCATTGTTTGCCGATCTTCTGACTCATCTAGATCAAATTAACGCTGAAAAACTTAAACTAATCCTACGGTACCGTAAAATACCATTTCCCAGACCAATCAGAAGCAGCAACTATTATAACAATGATATGTTCACACACAGCATTTCTTCATTTTCTTCCCACTGGAACAATTTTGTATCAATCACATTCATAATGTACTAGTCCTTCGGTCGAAATAACCCCTTTCCGGCGACTTTTCTTTAATCCTTATCACATAGACGAAGATCAAAAAATTAAAATAAATAAATAAAATTCCTAGTGATCACATCAATTCTGCACAAAGATTAAGGTTTCAACTTTTCAAGGGCAACTCCTCAATTCTTTTATCTTTTCAGATCTTAGAAAAAAAAAATGTAAATAACAGGTTTTCTGCTAGAAATCTGTAAATGATTTTCGGTTGGAAACGCAAAAATAAATAAATAAATAAATAAAAAGGGGGGCTAACCTGGATTCAAATTCTCTTATCTCAACAAGCTCTTTGCCTAAAAGGTCCATCCACTGCACACTCTTCTTCTGCCTCTCCGTCGAATCGGTGGAGTTCGAATTCGGCTTCTTGAGATTACTCTTGAGGCAATTCTCAGCTGAATGATATTGTTTTTTCTCATCTAAGATCTCCTTCTCCTGCTCCTCCTTAATCACCTTTCTCTCACCAGGCAATTGGTCATCAGGGATTTCAGGAAGTGTGACAAGTTTTGGAGGGGCATTTGTGGAGTTCTCCAATTTCAATGGTCCGGAAGTGTAAATATGAGAAGATGGTTTACAAAAGCAAATGAAGGAAGGACAATGAATCTTGCAGAACAAAACCCTCATCAAAAACTTGTACGAGTATCCACTTAACATCCCTTCAATTAGCCCATTTTCACAACTTCACCCCAAAAAAAAAAAAAAAAAAAATATATATATATATATGTCCTTTTTTCAAGGACACAAAAGAGTCCAGAAAGAAAAAGGACCTAGATTTCAAAAACATTAAAAAAATTTCAGAATATACAAAATACTGGTGTATACAACTTGTGTTGAGATTGGAAATTTCTAGAGTAAGAAAGTTGAGATTTTTAAGAAAAATCCAGAAAGATGAGATTTTGAAGCTTTGAGATTCTGAATTGCAGCTTGAAAAGAAATGGGTACCTCTAAAATAAGCCTCCTAAGACAGTCACAGACACCTCTGTTTTTCCCTGCTTTGCTTTGTACCCCAAAAAAAAAAAAAAAAGCCACACACACACAACCTTTGTAATCTAAACTAAACTGGCTATGGAACCTGAAATGACAATTATACCCTCTTCACCTCCATTGGCACTGGCTGATATGAAGAATTCACAAAGAATAAAAAGGAGGGGAAAAAATAATACTTTGGTGGAAAGCCAACTATGGGATAGGAGAGAGAGAGACCAAAATGGAAATTCTGGAAGAGAGGCCCAACCGTCACAAAATCTCATATTTAACAGTTACTCCCTCCAAAAGGGGAACTGTATCAGATTCTCCAATAAAAAAACATTGCAGAATTTTTGTGACATGCTGCCAATTCCAAACATTATCTCGCCGACCAGGTAAGTTTATTTTTACCAGGGAATATGTGATAAACTCTTTTTTATTTATCCTATCAGTAAAGTTTTATCCAAGATCATTAAAATATAATATAATGGATGAGCTATTGAAAGTGTACAATAACAAAAACAAGCTATGATTTATAGGATTATAAAAAACAAATAAAAAATTAAACTCCCTCAAATTAAAAAAATTAAAACTGTAGGAGGCCACCGATGCGGGTCTGAACTTGGCCACGAGGGGGTGGAAGGTTGTCGGGGAGAGCGGAAGGTCGCCAGAGGTGTTGGTGGGTGCCTAAAGGTCGTGTGGGGGGCAGTTTCTCCGTATGGCAAATTCACAGGTTGGGGGATCGATTGGGGCAGGGAGGGGGTCCGTCGATGAGTCTGGGTGCAGGTGGGCTCCTCGCTAGGGGAGGGGGGTTCGCTAATGGGGGATGTCGGCAACGATGGTGGAAGGTCGGGGGGGTGGGGTTGGTGTTTTCCGTGGAAGCTTTTTCTTTTTCTAAATTTTTTTTTGCTTTGATTTTTTTTAATTTCTTAGTTTATAATAGTAAGAACTAAAGTACATTGTAGTTATCATAAACATGTATGATCTCAACCATTAAAGTACATCGAACAGTCTATAAAATAAGCTCTATCAATAGGATACATAAATGGGATTGTACCGCAACTTGTCCCTATTTTTATATTATGGTTTTATACTTTATTATTGAATTCCCTATTGTTTAACTTTTGGATAATTTTTTCCCAAAATATTTGGATATTATGTAACATCTTAAAATAGTATTTTTAGTAATAGTAGACATAGTATAGGACTCTAACGGTAATTTCACTTCAGACTTCATTATAAGGTTAAGAGTTTCAATCATCACACCCTCAAATTAAAAAAAAAAAAAAAAGCAAGATTTTTCTATATAATAATTGGGAAAAAGAAGTAGATAACAGTTTTCACTACATAATTGAGAATTGATTTTTTTGAAGTATATAACAATAGGTAGTAAATAGTGGTTGCAAGCATAATCTAACAGTAACCACACTTGATTTTCCTTAAAGGTACAGAGTTCGAATCCCCTCACCTTTGAGTTCAAAAAAAATAAAAATAAATAAATAGTAAATATGTTAATAATCTATTTACTAAAATTACAACCTTATATATGTATAATTATTTACTAGAATTAAATTTAGTTAGTAATTTTTTTTAACCTTGGGAATGAGAAGATTCGAACTCTATACCTTTAGGTGAAGTCATGTGTAATATTACCGTTAGACTACGCTTCTAACCACTTAATAAATTTTTTATTGATTATAAACATTTTTAAAATATGTTATTTACTTTAATTATTTACTGAAAATTACTGCTTTTTTTTTTTTTCTTGGATTTTGGGTTTTGGGATATATATTGTGGTTTTCTTGTTGTGAGGCTTTCTTTTTCCTCTTTTAGCCAAAAAAAAAAAATCATAAAATTATATTATATTTGGGGGTTATAGTTAAATGCCTTTTTTAAGAAGTTCTTTAATAAATGGCTGAAGTTTTTAAAAATTAATTAAAAGATCATTTATTCTAAAATGATTAATTAATTTTCTTGAATGGTCAATTAATGATTAAACACGTAATAGTCAATTAATGATTGACTTACGATAATCACTAATTAACCATAACGTAAATCACTAAATTTCATAGTATCACTTAAAACCATTAGTTAATCATCAATTTTTATAGTCAATCACGGTCATTGATTGACTATTAGACAATCACCAAATCTAAAAAATGACAAACTGTTATTTCCCTCAAAAAAGTTAGAACATCTATTAAATTAAGTGACTAAAAATGCCAACCAACCTAATTTTCTTTACATTTGCTTAATGAACTTGGAAATGAGTTTATGCTAGCAACAAACCAAAATGTAGGAAGCTTTTCGGCCTTTTGATGTTTTGTTTTGGGGGGGGGGGGGGGGGGGGGGGGGGGTTTGTGGGGTGGGGGTTTGGTTGTGGTTGTGTTGTTTAAATTCCAAACAAATTTAGGCTAGATTAAAATGTTAATTGAAAAGGTATAGAAAAAGTATAAAATGTAGATATAGAAGATTTGTTGGCATTAAATAAGGTGTGCGTGGACACCATTCATATAGAATCAACAACTAAACTCTTCTTCTATCAAAAAAAAAAAAAAAAAACAAAAACAAAAACAAAAAACAAAACAAAACAAAACAAAACACTTCATTTAATATTTTAATAATGATAATGGTTTATTGAAATATATGCTGTTCAAAGGAGCTTTATTAAACTATGCTTCTATTCCTCTCTAGCTCATCAACTGTAAATCCTTCAATTTTAAGATGAATAATCCAAGGAACACTGAATCATTTATTAAGTATTGAATGATAAATTATGTGACAATTAAATCGTTAGAATGTATTTAGTAAATCGTTACTGATATCTTGTTTAAATAAATAATTGTTGGAGCAGAATTTCGTCCAACACCAAATGAACGTTCTTGAAATAAAAAGTAAGATCAAACGAAAGAAATAATCAAGTATGAACACAAGAAAACACAAGAACCTTTAGAACAATATAGAGAAAACCGGAATCCGGTATAATTGCCTCAAGGCTTTGTATTGAGAATTGTGTCTTATCTTTTCCTCTCAATTCAAGAGAATTTATAATACATTGGGAATGTAGGAGTTTAATTCTCCTATTAATTTGAGAATTTATTCTCTCTTTAATTACAATGAACCATTCATATTCTGGTAATCTGATATGAATACTTAACGTCTTTGATATTACATATAGACGATTGAGTTCCCTTTGTAAACTCCTATTAATTGTTGAACGTTATCCTTTGTAGACGCTTGAGCTTCTCCTTCTGTTGAATGTCATCCTTTGTAGATGCTTGAACTTCTCCTTCTGATGTCCGATATATCATTAGGAAGACTCGTACTTAAGGGTAGTCTCCTTCCTCATAAATGAGTAGACATCTACTTTGGTTGTCTCCTACCTTATAATTAGGTAGGCTCCTACCTAGGTTGTCTCATTCCTTATAATTAAGTAGGCTCCTACCTAGGTTGTCTCCTTCCTTATAATTAAGTAGGCTCCTACCTAGGTTGTCCATTACCTTATAATTAAGTAGGCTCCTACCTAGGTTGTCCACTACCTTATAATTAGGTAGACTCCTACCTATATTGAGTTTGAGTAAAAAATATTTTAAATAATTTTTATATAATTACGAAATACCATCCAACATAATTATTGACAGTATATTGTCACATTATTTGATATTTAAAT
The DNA here is from genome assembly GCA_025413025.1 of Ficus hispida. Lineage (NCBI taxonomy): Eukaryota > Viridiplantae > Streptophyta > Magnoliopsida > Rosales > Moraceae > Ficus > Ficus hispida. The sequence goes on from CM046370.1 coordinate 20,401,617, forward strand.
TTGATAAATTATTATATTTAAAACTTGCTATTTTAAGATACCCTCGTGAGTTTCGAGCCAAAATTAAAGGGAAAAAAAAAGAATATTTAACGAACATAATGCAAGCTGTAATAAGCATATCAAAGATGTTAAACTTAATTATTCAATCGATCAAGAATGAACTTAAACTATTGACACGCTAAACAATTTATAAAATTTAGACTTCATATTGATTTGTATTATCGATTTCGTAACTTTGATTACAAAAATAATGTTGCAGATTAGGTAAATTCTACGTTGAGATAATCAAGTGAGGGATTATAGTTTGTTTGATTGGTTGGTAAAGGCACATGCATACAAAATATTTGCACATTTCTATTAGATAAGATTTAATGGATACCAATATTTGTTTTATGGTGTGGACTAGCATATCTTAGGTTTCCATCACCTTCATGGTTGCCCATCAGAGCTTCCAACCCATTTTGTATTTTTTTAGCATACAAATAACTTTCAAATTGGCTCACATGTAGGATTACGTAAGGGATTTCCTTTACATACATACAGACATATATATATATATATATATATATATATATATAAAATAAAACTATCGTCCCCTTCAACATGAGTGATATGGATATCATGAGGAGCTAAAGATTGACCTTCCTAGGCAAAAATGGGCAAAAACCGCGTGTAATAATTTATTCTTATTCTTTCTTAGTTGTGGGATTAGGGCTGCCTTTGTCCTAGCTCCTTAATAAAGGTCTGCCTTGAAAGGCTTTAAACCTTTTTTCTTTTGTCAAGAGAATAGATTTTCCACATGATAATATTAAAACATTTTACCTAAATATGAATTCAATAATCTTATATTAATAAATAAAATATTCCTTTTTTCAAAAGACATAAATGTGCTGTCATTATCTTCTGATTGTATCTGCTTATAACTAACATTTTTCACAATGCCATACTACTTATATCCCATATTAAGCTATTACTAAGAGAAATACTATATATTACCATTAAGTAATTATCATCATTAGATTTTCAATCATTTATAAATTCACCACATATTCGATATGAAATCTATCACGATTAATTTCATTTATACATTTTAAATTTTATAATCACTTCCACTTTACTCTTAAATTTTAAAAACTCCTACTTTGTTCCTTTCTTTCTTCTCTAAATTTTAAATTTAATCATATTTTATCACTTTTTATTAGAATTTCAATTAAAAATAAACAAAATAAAAATAAGAGAATTAGCTATTATGTTAAGATTTCTACTAAAACTGAACTAATAATGAACATAAAATTTTTTAACTCGTTTTGTTCTGTCTATTTTTTAGCTGAAATTATGATACATGAGATAAAGTGCCGTTGTTCAGAGGGTAATGTTGTACGTTTTAACTACTAACTTATAATTAAAAAATTATGAGTAACTATCATTGACATCTAGCTTTTTTCCATCACTAATTGTCTATTAGTTGTGCCACATGTTAATATTGTCACTTGGGTGGGACCGAATTAAGAAAAACATGTCACGTGGAAAGAATAGGACAGGACAATAGATGAGAGAAGCCAATGAAAAGCTGGCGATGATTGGAAAACGCATGGTGACATTATCAAACGGGATGTGAAATCTTAAAAAATAAAATAAATAATAAAAAAAAACTTTTTAAAGGGTGGTTTTAGGGACAAGCGCACGACGGAATGTGTACGATTATGGGGGCAAAGGCCACTCCCCTTTTTCATTTCTGTCTTTAATTTTAACTACAGCCAAACTTTGAAAAGTAGAGAGAGAGAGAGAGAGAGAGAGAGAGAGAGAGGTATTGTTTGGAAACAAAGTTGTTACATTAATTAAAAAAAAAAAAAGATCGGTAACATTTAACAATGACTAGGAACACCTTATTTTGCTAATTATTTTACTAAACACTAGGTTTTGTTCGATAAATTAGTTTAATTTTAATTAAACTGTTTATTTTTTTTGCTAGATGTTTGTTTGTTTTTTTCTAAAAAGATAAAAAAAAATTATAATTAATTTTTAAAAGGTTAACTAACTCCAATTTATAAATTTTAACTTTAATTAACGATTCCAACGAACACTTATTATTATTATTTTTTAACTTGAGAGAGAGGAGATTGAAATTCCGTATCTTTTTGATAGAATTAGGTGCGATATTATCGTTAGACTATGCCTGCAACCACACTAAATACTTATTGTATTTAGTCAAAATATCATTTTTCCCCTCTCCTATTTTAAATGCCTAGTATATCGGTTGTGTTCATAAAATCATTTGCAAAAAACCACCCGAAGCGCTTACATTTAAAACTACTGAGATTGTCCTTTCCACTATATGTTAAGCACTTCATACGACATTTAATTAACCAAAGAATTAAAAAAAAATAAACTTTAATACTTGAATAATTTTCATAATAATAATAATAATAATAATAATAATAATAATACCGACAATAATAAGGAGGAAAAAAAAATAAATCTCTTTGCTCACTTCAAAATTTATTCTGTTAATTTATTTAGTCTTTTTTATTATTTTTTTTAAGTTGCGGTGGAGGGAATTTAACTATTTACTTTTTAATGAAGTCAGTTATGAAATCACATATATTTATAATTACAGTTTAGTATTTAAAATACAAAATGATAATTTTGACATTTCCTTTGCATCGATGTTTTATGCATTTGTATAATAAAAGGGGCAAATGTGAATTTCGACTAATACAGAGGTTGTTTTGGGTTTTTTACTATTTGAAAACTCAACCTTTTAAAATTTTTAAAATACATTTACAAACTTGTAATGGAATGTGACCGAAAAGAAAAGAGAATAAACCAATAAAAAGAATTATTAATTTGTTTTTAGAATTTATTTACTTAACAAGGAAATAAAGTTGGAAATAATTCAATTTCTTACTAGGTTCATGTATAAGAATCTTTTTTTTTTTTTTAATCGCGAAAAGAATCTTAATAGCTTAGGTACTAAAATGTGTTAATAGATAATATTTTTCTTTCTTTTCAATTTCTTAGGGAGAATATTAATAGTTTAATACAAACATTTTATTGACTTCAATACTATGATTTGTGGTTGGAACTTTCTTCCCACTCAATACTATGATTTGTGGTTGGAACTTTCTTCCCACTTATGAACATAAAATAGAAAAGGAAAACGGAAAAGAAAAGGATAAAAAGTGAGTGACTTGAAATCATAGAAGTGGAGTGAAGCATGTTCACCATGATTGCATAAACGATCATCCATCCATTCATCCTCTTAAGAGCATGATCTTTGCAAAATGACTTTACCAACCAGCTAAAGAGTCGACTTCAGCCAACCCGCTAATAGGTAAGTTGGTATGACACTCGCCCTTTTTACATACTGTTTGAAATTGAGTTGCTTCTATCGTTTGATCGAGGTATCTGGCAAGAAAATATATAGTACAATTGAGACTTTCTGAATTATCTGAGAAGTCCTAACTCTCATCGTATTATATTTTTATTTCAAAAAAGAAAAAAAGAAAGAAAGAAAGAAAAGAAAAGAAAGAAGAGCCGACAAAGAAAAGAAAAGAAAAGAAAGAAGAGCCGACATTAATTGCTATTTGTTTTCAAGAGGAGCCAATGTTTGTTAGAGCCAACACTAGTGATGATGAGTAGCACACAGCCCAAAATAGACATTACTCAAATGAATAAACTCTGTCACTTTTCTGAAATAAAATTAGAAGAAAACTTAGGAAAGGGGCAATAGTACGACCAAAATATTTTTGCTTTTACCATACTATATGATATGAGGACCATCCGATGTGAGTTGATGGTTGATGGCAGGTCGTTTGTTGAAGGAATGCCATTAATTGAGTGAGAGCGACTCTAAAAAGTTAAATTTTAATTAAAAATGGGAAAAAAAAAAAAAAAGAAACACCCAGAATCAATGTAAAGTACAACCTAATAAGCTTATTACCTATTAAAAAACCACTTAGTATTAGAGAGATTCAAGGAACTTTAGTTCGTTGATGTGCTTCGGATTTTTCAGTTACTAATGTAATTATCACATATGTACCAATGAATCAAAACTGCTTTATAATAATGTGGAATCCAGTCATTTCATATTTGCCGTGAGTGCTTAATTTTAGTGTTATATGCGTAGTGATGGCAATACAAGAAAAGGTTGTTTCTATTTGTTGAGATGTGTATATGCATACGATTATCTTAATAAAAAATCATCAAAATTGGAACGACCACACCTCAATTTTATATGATATTATTCGTACTGATGAATTTATTATAAGATAATTTCTATTCTAATTTAAAATTGTCACCATTCAATTCGATATGATATTGTCTACAATGATGGATTTAGTAAAAGATTAGTGGAGGTACATTCCTACACTACCAACTTTTTTAGATTTAGCCTATATATATATATATATATATATATAATAGAAATATGCTAATATTTGCTCTAAATGCTGTAAATATGTCTTTGTTCCCCCCCTATTAAAATGGCGTGATATGGCAAATAACAACAAAAAGGATGACAGTTACATGAAGCCAAAAGTGAGTGAACAAAAGATTATTTTCCTCAAAGGAAGAAATGTGACATGTCGTAGAGTTGTGTAAGGGTACATAGTAATTATGGAGTTCCCTTTTGGCGCAAAAGATGCTTGTGCCATCTCACATAATAATAAAACCATCTCATGTATTTACGGACCACACCCCTTCACTCGTCGGTCCGCATCCCCACTCTCTGTTTTGGTTTGGAGAGAGCAAAAAAAATAATGTTATAATAAATAGGGAATGAGGATTTATTTATTTATTTATTTTTGGTAGGCTAAGGAAGAAAAAAACAATTCATAGGTACAATTTTTAGACCTTTTATTTTCATCCAGTTATATAAACTGTTATACTTTTTTCTATTGTAACATGAAAATAAAACAAACCTACGAATAGACACATTTCTGAATCATTTTAAATTCGTATGAAAAAATTCGTATGAAGTGTTCTAAGTTATCCCAGGTATAATAGGAAGAAAAAAAAAAAAAAAAAAAACCAAAAAGTTACTTTGACAATTATAGCTTACCTATTTGTGTCTAGATTTTTATTTTTATTTTTTTTATTTTTGGGGTGAAATATGTGTGTATTGGTTTAAAAGACGAGCAATTTTACTTTGCTTCTCTGTAGTGTCTATTTGACAATAACATGTCACATTTCACAACTCGAGTCACGAAGTAATACTTTTCTTGTTCAAACTGGCAATATTCTTTACTTCAATATCTCCACTTTTTTTTTCATCACTCCTCCAAACCATTTCCATGCTACATTTTTCTGTACATCAAGAAACAAAATCATTTAAAGATTCTGCAGAACCCACAAAGATAATAGAGTGCTACTGCTTTTGGTCTGGAAAAGAAAAACAAGAAAGTCTGGATTTTTTCCTTTCGTTTTATATCTTCACCAAACCAATCATTGTTTTAAATCTGCAGATAACAAAACCTGAAAAGTGTGAGCATAGCATGAAGCACTGTGCCTAGCAGATCAAGTTACTCTCTTTTGAATTCTGAGCTTTCGGCGGCATGCGAATGCTGAACCTTCATGATAATTCTTAGAAAAATGCGCAGCTTCGTCCAGTAGGACCAGGCACAACACATGTAAAGTCCACCTTTCACTTATTTTTATTTTGAACAAACAATAAAGGGCATCAATCGTGCCCAGCAGGCAATAACACAAATCCCATGAGTCGAGACGGATGACACATGTACATGAGATCCATATGAGACTTATCTTATCCTAGGTGAGGTCCGGTGCTGGGCACGACTAATGTCTAATAGCACTCGTTTATAAAGGTGCAAGGACGAAAACATATCATGACGCATCTTGTAGTGCCTTCTAAATGTTATAGTAAGCACAATTGAAGAAAGCAAAAGCATAATCAGAATGGTTTATCTTACTTCTGCCGAGTGCTGGAGACGATTTCTCTAACGCCAAAATCATCTTGACCAACTCATCATACTTACTAGGCCTTGGCAATAGTAGAGTCGAAAGAATATCAAAAGAATAAATAGATGGGCAACAAATAAGATTTGGGGAGCCCCAAAAATGTGCCCAAACACCGATTATATTTTTAAGCTCCTCGTTGAAAATGGACTTGGGACATTAAAATATATATGTATATATATTGCTATATAATCTTGGCCTTGTATCCTAGAGCTCACCGGATTTCGCACACAATTTTCGCAGGGCCTTGTGTAATGTAACTATTCCTGATTCTTAGGCACTGGGAAAGCTATCACATCTCGAATACTGGCCGAGTTTGTTAACAGCATGACTAACCTATCAATTCCAAGTCCCTGAAAAATGAAACTTTACTGTTAGTGACGACTCGAAAACAGTTACGCTGAAAAAACTATCAAGAGGTCAACCAATGCAGAATATCAGTCCTTGTGCTTGTGTCAATATTTCATGCACGACACACATGCATATATATTTTCCGACTCAATTTCACAATCAGTCCTAGAAGGTACAAATCACGACTTAGAAATTAAAAATATATATATCTACTTATCAGTAAACTTTAACACAAATTTTGAGGTGGAATTGCACCAGTGCCCAATGGGACATTTAATAGCACAAGTGGTAGAAATAGTTATTCGAAGTATTTAAGTCTCAAATCTAATATTTAAGCAACTATAGATGCAAGGGAAAAAAAAAGGATCATACCATTCCTGAAGCTGGAGGCATCCCATATTCCAAAGCTGTTAAAAAATCATCATCAAGCGTCACGTCATATGCCTCGTCCTCATTTTTATTTTTCTCTTCCATGCTAGTTGTTTCTGAAGCAGCAGCTGCTCTCTTCTTGTTGTGCTGCCGTATTTGCTCTTCCAAGCGTCCTCTCTGCCAGCATTCAATATTAGTGATAAAGCTTCTGTACTTTCCAGTAACAAACTGATATTAAGAAAACATATTATGCACCAGTATGAGCTTCATTAAGGATATGTCACATTCAATTCATGGACGACTGATGTTATTATTGACAGACCTCAAGTTTTCCTTCTATATATATCAACTTGAAGGTTCAAAGTGAAGTTTTCTTAACCAATAATGCCTAGCAGCAGTTGCCACCCATCCTATCACTTCAAGGTTTATGGCAAGGCCAAAGTTGTTACAATTATTTGATGTAACTATCCATTGTAGATAAGTAAATGACGCAACTTATCATAAGAACAGTTGCGTGGGTACGAGTTTCGGCTAAATTCTAAATGCAGCGTCATCTGGAGTTTGTAACATGACCAAAGTATAAATAAGTCTTGTTCTTGTAATTCCCCCACGGGCTTTAAGGGCTCCTACAAATTAATGATCTACATGTTGCTCTTTTGCTGGCAATCACATGTCTTCTATTTGGCTTTAAATCATCATCAGGTTGTTCCTATTGAAACTTGCTGCCACTTGTCTAAACAGTTTCTATTGCATGGACAAATGACCTACTGATAAAGTGTAAAAATGAAGGACGGACAGAAATGTAGAACTCAACAAACTAGAATAAAATCTAATTTCCCAGAAAAAAGAAAAATTAAAAATAAAAACAACTTAGTATTAGATCTGTCTTATCATCACCATTTGAAAAAAAAAAGTCAAGTTTAATGGTTCTGTAGGTTCTATTCTTCTCTCCATGGGAATCGCATTCTAGGCATAAAAATTTTAGTGCCATTCTGAACTCCAGGTTTTTATCAGAACATTGAACTGAATCACCCATGACTTTCGATTGTTCTACTACGGAACTGGATAATCACATTGCATGCTATAACTATGGCACCATATCTCATTTACAGCAACAAACAAGCACATAAAAAGCCGCTGGATTTGAATGTTGTTGTTGAACATTTACAGCAATAATAGAAAACTAGAAATGTGAAAGCAGTGACAGTGATTACCTGATCCACAGGATCAGTCAATTCTGAGAAAGCATTGCACAACTCACGGCCACATATGAAAAGTTCAAATCTCTCAGTAAGTTCCGCATGCCTACCATGGAGAAACATATCATTACTTGAGAAAGTAGTCAAATAAAAACATAAAAAAGAAGCATCTTTAATATTGATAAGAAACCTTTTTTCTTTCTAAGAAACACCAACGTCTCTTTTAATCCTACTGTGATAGCATGGCTACATGGGCAAAATGCTCCTAAATATCTTGATACATCTTGATTCATTTGGAGTGAACAAAATTTTTAGAGCACAAGTGAATCTAACTTAATAAACATATTAGTAATACCTTCGGTGTCGTTTTGCCAGAGGAGATATCTCAATTGGATAGTCTAAAACAAATGTGGGTTGAAGAAGCTTTGGCTCTACGACAATCTCGAAAACCTAGAACAATGGTACAACAAAAATTGCCTTGGACTGAATGAAACAGAGTTTGTTATTTTGAAAAAAAAAAAAATTGAAATAACAATCTTTCAGAACAGAATGAAACAGAGTTGGTGCACTACATAAACACAAATAAAAAAAATTTCCACATGATCCATATATATTCCGTTTCATCTTTCTTTCTTTCTTTTTTTTTTTTCCCCCTTGAATAGCTCTGGGAGGGAAAGAAAAAAGTTCGTGGTTGCATGGAAACACAAAATTCAGACTAGTGGATTATATACGCAGATTAACCTCACTAAGAAGGTGGCCCACAGATGGGCATGCTCGGATGGAGGACTTTTCTTGGCTGTCAAGCTCTGCAAGGGTCCTCAGAGTAACTTCTTTAGCATTTTCAAGATCGTTTCTGAATTCTTTGAAATCAATGCCAGTGGCTTCTTTTACAAGATTGTGCATGGTTTCCCTCCTCCAAGGTCGCTCAAGATTTATCTCCTCCCCCTGAATGAAAATATTGTACCAGCTTCAACAAATCAGAAAGTCACCATTGTAATATTTTGCATGGAGGCAATTTAAATCATGCAAAGAATCTCCACAAGATCATCAAAATTTAGATCATGCTTCACCTGGTAGTCAATTGAAAGCTTCCCATGAACTGCGAGTGCACAGCGAGTAACAATTTCCTCAGCCATGTTGATCATGCTTTCATAGTTTGAATACGCTTCGTACATCTAAAGATCAAACTAATAACAATTTGGATCAGAACTTCTTTCAAAAGAAAAGGTAGTGTAAATAGATGTTGAAAAAAAAAAAAAAAGGTAAAATCACTGTAAACATGGAGTTTATCAAAAGAATATATTGATGAGTTTACCTCAATGGTGGTAAATTCTGGATTATGGCGATTTGAAATGCCTTCATTTCTGAATATTCGACCAATCTCATAAACTCTTTCAAATCCCCCAACCTACATCCACAGATGTTTAGATTTTGTTTTGAAATTAATAATGTTTGGAGGAGGAGAAAGAAGAAGAAGAATTATAATGGTTAAAAAAAAAAAGATGCTAGGGGGGCCAGTGCATATAAATGTGTGTGTTGAATGATCTTTATATGGCATTGCCAATGCTACATTTGTTACAAAAAAAGTGTGAAAATAGAAAATTTAAGAAGTTTTGCTCAACAAGCATAATGCTTTTTGCAATGTTATATCTACCTTTTGTCATCATCATTAAGCTTTGGAATTAGTAAAAATAAACTTTTAGTATCTAAATAATTTAGAAATGACAATATTATAATAAATAATGAAAAGTAAAGGCACCAAACAATAGCAATCAAATGTCAAATTTTCCATTTGTACTTTAGCATTGGAAATAGTATTGCACTGGAGAGTGATTTTACCACCCCAAATGCCAAATTTAGCTTAGGCACATGAATTTGGCATTGTGTTGGAGGTGCTCTTAGAAGGACATGACTAGAATGCTTAAAACTGACAACTGATAAAGAGTACTTAATACAAGCAAAGAGAAGGGTAAGTGCCCCTTCAAAGAGAGAAGGAGAGAGAAGGTATAAGTAAACCAAGCCCAAATAATCATGGGGCACAAGAGGAAGATCAACAAAAATTACGAATTTCACAGAATGCATGAAAATTGACACTCTCTTTAGTGGACAAAAACAGTTTTATCTTGACAAAATAGTGAAGAGCCAAAAAAACACACACACACACACAAGAAGTGATATATAAAACCTCACCATCATTCTCTTTAAATGGAGCTCCGTAGCTATCCTCAAATAAAGGTCTCTCCCTAGTGAATTGTGGTATGTAACAAATGGCCTAGCTTCTGCTCCACCAGCTGCTCCCTAGTTGACCAAAATCAATTAAAAATGACATATTCTTTAGCATGTAAAATAAGCATAATAGAAAAATAAAAAAATGTAAGAATTATTGCTGGAAACAAATTAATTGCTGAAAATTGTTAAATTTGGATCAAGAAAGAATACAGTTATGTAACAGTGAAAAAATCCACAAACCTGTAGGACTGGAGTTTCAACTTCAATAAAACCAAAAGATTCCACTGTCCTGCGTAATTCTGACACAATCTAATCCAGCAAATTAAATTAGGAAAATGTCTTCCTATATTCGTATCATGAGAAAGGCAAAAAAGAATTGAAAAAAAATAAAGTATCAGCTTCAACTCAAAAGAAATGATTATATCATACGACATTGGGTAGAAACAATTTAAGCTCAACAAAATCAGAAACCAAATTGACTCCAAAGTAATATCAGAGACAAGGAATGCTGAGAGATCCAGGGAATTTTGAAATGTTCAGTTAACTGAAATTTACCTCAGTTCATAAGCACTAGCACTTAATTAATAATAACTCTAATCACAAGGGTCATTCACCCATCAGATAAATTGGAAGTCTTAGAGACTGGTCGGTTACAATGGAAATAATAGAGAGAATGGTGACCTACCTTTGCTCTCTTCCGGAATACATCAGCAACTTCAGGATTTGAAATCATGTCTAAGTACCTTATCATAGGAAAGGAAAAGTCCAGTTTTAGCTAGTATCTCAAATTAGGCAATCTACGTACTAGATCGATTGCTACTATTGTCAAATAAGTTCTTGTCTTGAGCATATTGCACACTAGAGGAGGAGAAACAAAAAAGATGACAAATGAATCATATGAAATGAAAAATCAGAAAGATATGTTTTAGAAACAAATGACTACCTAGAAAAAAAAGCCTCCTATCAAGATCAAAACGGAAAAGAAAGACTAATCTATTAAGATCAAAGCACGTTTTTTTGAAAACTTTTTTTTTTCCCTTTGAAAAGTACCCAATAGTAATAAATTAAAAGTTTGAAATAAGTATATATTAAATATGAAAGTAGAGGGAAAAATCAGATCCTTGTAGTTTCTCATTAAAATTTTGAACATCAGCACAAAACCTTTTTAAGGTTTCGTGTTATCATCATGCAGTCTAAAACTTTACATCCCCAACAGAAAAGATGGATGTAGGAAGTGAAAAATGAACTCACCTTTGCCGATAACGCTTATCTACATGAGTTAAACCATGATATTTGTCTGGCAGGGGGAGTAGAGACTTTGTAAGAATTGCAAAAGAGTCCACATAGACAGAGAGCTCACCTAAACAAACAAAAAGTTGTATATATAAATATATACATTATAGGTACAATACAGTAGGTCAATGTTAACAAAGCACACTAAGAGATAAAGGAAAAGGCAAGAATTATTGCAATCAAAAAGCCGTTTTAAGATTTGAATATGGGATTTCATTTATAAAATTAAAAAAAAGGTGAACGAAGTTAACATCTTTCTCGTATAAAGAAAGATTACAGCAATTATCGACAAAGAAGAAACTCTTTACTACTTGCCTTTCTCCGTCCGCTTAATTGAGCCGCTTGCACCAAGTATATCACCAATATCAACAAGAGTCTTAAGCTGCTCAAATTGATCATTTACAAGCTTTCCTTTTTCACAATAAAGCTGTTCTTCAAATGATTAGTTTAGTAATTTGTGTGAGTGCCTTGCTTCTAAATATGACTTGAGACATTTTCAACATTTCCTACAAAACCAACTCTATATCATAAGTAAAAACATGTGACTGAGTGAGTGCGAGAACCTGAATTGTCCCAGAATCATCTCTTAAAGTGAAAAATGCAAGCTTTCCGAATGCTCGGCGAGCCACGATTCTCCCAGCTATTGAGACATGATCTTTTTCATCGTTCATCTCTTCGCCACTTCCTAGATTTTTATATATCTCTTGCAGCTGATTAGCAGAGTGGGACCTATCCCATCTATAAGCATACGGCTCCAGACCCTTGCTCCTCAACTCTTCTACCTATTAAAAAGATGAGAGCACAGCACTCCCATGCACTATAAGACATCGGTTTGAAAAACTATAAATGACATTACAATGAAGTAACGATCTAGAAATTTGACTTATTGTGGCCTGTTAGCATAGCTTACAAGAAGCAGCTTATGACTTCCTAGCTCAAAGAACTGCTTGTGTAAGTGTTTTTCAGAAGAGAAGAGCTTTCAAGTAAAATGAATTTTGGCTTCCTGGGTTCAAAGGCTGCTTTTGGAAGTGTTTAGATGATTTGTTAAAAGAGCTTTGGTTCTCCAGAAGAGCTTCCAATCAAAGCCACAAAATGTGGTTTCTCAGTATAGAGTTAGAAAATCTAGTAACTTGTACCAGAGTTTCAATAAGATATTATAATCTTCATTCTAACATTTTATTTACTTACTAAAAATTTTAAAAAACATTTTGACCAATAAAACTCTTTTAAATATGTAGTTCTCAACCACAACTTTTACTCCTCTTTTTCTATTGATTAAAAGCAAATGTGCAAACCCGGCCCAAAACGAGGATGCCTAAGAAATCTACTCTGATAAGTTTGAGACTTGCATAAGAGTTTCAATACAACTTCATAAACTCCATTCTTACAATTATTAACACTTACACATATACAAAAATATATATGTATATATAAAGCATCGTTTTTGTCTCATTTAGCTCTTCGAAAATCATGGTTCCAAAACACCAAGTAAAAAGCTATAGTTTTTAATTCTATCCCAAACATCTCTGAATCTTCACAAAATCTTTTCAACAACCAGAAACAACTTTATACGAGGTTCAACACCAATATTTACCCTTTCTCATAACTTATATGAAAATAACTTAAAACCACTTGCATTAGAAAAGCAATTAAAAAAATTCATAATTCATAATTTACTTTCCCTAGAAAACACTAAAAAAAAAAAAAAAAAAAAAAAAATTCATGTAAATTACACCAAGAAAAAAATCAAACCACCGCGAAGACTAACTACAATTCATAATTTTTAATCAAATTTATGCAAAGCCAATGGCTCAAACCGAACAACATGATTCGAATAGTTATTTTAGCCTTCCAGATTTTCTCAGCAACCAAACACTTACTACATTCTAATCATTTCACCTTCATCATTCTGGGTTTCAATTCCATTACTCCAAAAGCATAGAAATGAAGCGAAGATTGATGAGCGGAAATTCGAGATTTCTTCTCTTACCTTCTGCAAGCGAATAGCTCGGACGGCTTCTGGACTGGAAGAGGTAGAGGAAGAAGAAGACGACGACGACGACGACGGAGAGCGCCGATTGCGATTGGCGGCGGTGGCGGTGGAGGTGGAAGAAGAGCAGCAGCGGAGGAGGAGAGGGGAAGAATAGGAGCGGCGTAAGGCGGCGGCGGAGGAGGAGGAGGAGGAGGAGAAGGTGGTGAAGTGAAAGAGGTGCTTCAATGGCTGCTGCAACTGCAGACTTAGGCTTCCCCATGCCTTCACTGCTTCCATCTCTCTCTCTCTCTCTGTACTGCTTCTCTCCACGCTGGCCGGTTTATCTCTTCTCTTGGTTGCCGTTTAGAGGGCTACATTACACTGACACCCTTCAATTTTGCCTATATTATAAATATACCCTCTAATTGTAAATATTTTGCATTAATACTTTATAGTACAGAAATAAATTTTAGGGTCTTTAACAAAAAATAAATACATAAATTTTAAGGTGAATTACATTGAAAACTCTATGTTTTATCAAAGATAAATAGTTTTTCATAAAAATAATGCCAACACCCCTCATTCTAACTCTATTGACTTTTAGTACAAAATTATAAGAATATCAAAACTAATCTCAGCCATCTATGTGATTAGTAATAACACTATAATCTATTTTAATCCTTGTTTTCCTTTTGACGGGATCAGTCCTTTATTATTATTATTTTTAAATACAATGTATAAACCCTACATTAGTAATTACCAAGCACGGATTTGAGGGAGGCTAGTGGGGGTATGTGCCCCCCTCAAGTTTTTTAAATTTTAAAAAGCCCCTCATATTTCTCTTGATAGTTTTAATGTGCCCCCACTCAAGAGTTTTTTTCTAAAATATATATATATATATATAAATACCCAAATTTAATATTTAAATTATATTTTATGTTTTAATACCATAGCTAAACTTATATCATCTTTTACATTCTAGTACCATAACTACATTGGATTCTTATTAATTTTTCCAATTTTTTTTTTATCTACATTCTTTTTTTTATTATTTTACTTTCATTATTTTTAAAAACATTGAGTTCATAATTATCAACATCTAGAATATTGATGCATATAATTTTATATTTATTGGAAATAGTATTCATCTTGAAAGGAAAAAAAATAAAAGTGAAACTTAATTTTAGTTAAAAAAATGAAAATAATTAATAGAATATAAGCAAAATAACCCTCGTTTTTCATCATAACTCTGAATTTTAGATAACGTTCAAGAACAAATTTTGAAATGCTTCCAAAAAATAAGCTTAACTTGATATTTTTAAGTTGAATTGAAGATAAGTTAAGTTGAGAGTTAGAATTGAGCATTTGGTAAAAAGTTGGAGTTGAAAAAGTTTAACTTGAGTTGAGTGTTTTGATGTAAAAGTTGAATTGTAATATGAAACGTGCTTGAGTATAAATGTATAATGTATTGGAAATTTGTTTTTTTGTTTTAAAAAAAGCCTTTGGGTTCCTTTGTATAGAATAATTGTTACCGTAGTAAAAGAAAAAAATGTTTTGAGTTGGATTATTTTTAAATAACAAGCAATTTAGGAGGTTTTTATCCCTTCCCCTCCCCTATATAACATGTCATTATAGGTTGTGAAGGGAAAAAAAAGCATATTAATATAATACTTCACCCACGTTATAATATTTTTTGCATAGCCATAAAATACAACAAATTTAAGTACAACCCAATTAAGTGCTAATAAAATAAAATAAAAACCCATTCCCCCTAATTTACGTTAAACAGATAAAAAAATGCCTTAATTTCAAGCAGATTTATACCATGGAAATCGTTGATATCTGTCCTACATATCATTGGCCAATACTTCTCTCAGCTGATTCATTGCGCCCCTCCTCGATACGTCTTGCTGCGTTCATGTATTTAGACTTGCATCATCAGCGTCGTCGTCTAACATGACATCCGCATTAACATCAACATGGCCACATAGATGTACATTATTTGCCACATACTCTTCAAGAAGAGGATTCCTAACCTGTACCATTTTTATTAAATTATGAACGATAGCATAGGCTACTGGGATAATTACTTGTTTTTCTATGGGATAATTACTGATGCCTTTCAGTATTTTTAATCTGGCCTTCCAAACACTAAAAGTTCGCTCAATGCAATTTTACAGAGATGAATGTGTGCAGTTAAATACTTCTCTTCGGGTTTCCAGTCCGACTTGATGTTTTCGATGTTCGGGTAAATGATAGGTTTCTCATCGAAATGGACCAAGGAAACAATTCTCATTCTCATATCCCGAATCGGCTACGTAAAATTTTCCTGCCAAGTAATCATCGCGTTATTAAATGGAATTTATAATTACTTGATAAGATCTAACAGTCATATAGAATTTATGAAATCTTACCAAGTGGCAGTATTAGGAATCTATGAAATGCTATTACCACTTCCAACAGTCTTGCATCATGACAAGATCCGTCTTAGACGGCCAACATATACGTGAACTTCATATTGAATGAGCACGCGGCTAAGATATTCTGCAAGTTCACACCTTTTCGATTAATCCCTACCTTAGGATTATCCTGACGTGGTACACATGGTATGTGTGTGCCATCTATAGCGCCAATACAATTATGCATAAGGAACGAAAAATATAGATGAAGGTGTTGAATGCATTAATAATATGTATAAAAAAATTTAGAAATGTGCCTAATTATAAGCCGAATATGAACATTGGAGGCGACAACATCGATAACATACATAAAACCACAGCCTATATTTGTAGGAATGCTTTTAGATCAAAGGTTGAACCTTATTGAGTCGGGCAGTCTTATGAACTTGTCTTTCAAAGCACAAATAACAATCAATACATTAAAAAACCAATGAGAAATTGTTTCTCTGGAATGCTGAAATAAATAAGAAATGTGCATGTTAGTTGCTCCTTGGGAACAAATAGAGGAAAAAAAAAAAAAAAAAGAACAACTGTTCATCTATATTCATGTTACAAATCGGCCTCAACAATCCCCTATTACCTAGTACGTGACTTAGTGCTTTGAATGTATCTGTTTTCATACTTATCAAATCTTGAATAATTTCTTCATGGCCATATATTAGGTCTTCCATATGCATACTGTCAGTTAGTCTCGAATTATGCATTGATTATAGATCTATTCGTCTGTTATGCCTACTAGCAGCCATTGCAATGACTGTTATAGCAAGATAATCATCATCATCGCTCGGCTCATTTTCTGAGGATGGATTATCTTCTTAAGGTTCGGAAGCCGAACTATACTGATTCATATTGAGAATTGATTGACTAAAAATGAACTTCATAAACTATCTTTTCGAAAAATCATAAAACAAATTTTTTTTTCCTTTTCAAATTGTTCAATTAATGATTAACGAAACAAATATTCAATACCCAACATGTAAAATCACATAAACCAACAACATAAATAAGTTCAAGTGTAGCAACGAACACACCCAACATATCGGGCCCAACATAAGAAAAAATTAAAAAAAAAACATAATCTAATAACAAATTAACTAAAACAATGTAATATCTAGGGAAAATGAATATGAGCCTAAAAAATAAATATAAAAAAATTCAAGCGTCAGGTGCGGATTGGGATTTCACAACAGATATAATAATACCCCGCCTATCCTCATCAGGTAGGTGCTGGAAGGTACGTTGCACCTGTGGATGAGCCTCAAAGTAGTGTCACATAATCGTCTGAATATTAAGCGGAATACCCATCTCGGTTAACATATTCATGGAAGTAAGCAAGTGATCCAGTTGATTTGATTGTTCATTACTGGTACCCATTTGCAAGCAACCACGGAAATGAATAACTATTTCATGCATATCAGAGTAAGTCATCTTGTTCGTTGCCTCTTTTTGCTTTCTCTTACTGGAACTCCCCCTAGATAGTGACTGATCAGCTTCGTCGTCCGTTCTATAATTGATGCGTTGTTGCTGATTGTTAGTCGGTGTCGGATCCCCACTTAAAACTGGTTGTCCATAGACATATCAACCTCGACGTATGAATTACTGGCCTTTCACATAGTCATGAGCCAAATCTAGAAGTGCCAGCTGCATGATTCTTTTCAAGAATATTGTAATACAACTCCTTGTGGCAAAGTCTCTTATGACAGAGATGATTGCACTTCTTGTGAACCTACAAATGCAATAATCTCCTCATCCACATCTACTAGTTATTTGATTAAATAAGTAAATACTCATAACAAGAAGACAATGTAATTACTTGGATAAAGCTCTGCCAAGCATTATTTGAGCATATGACTCTATCGGTCACCGGATCATATCCAAACCTGATCCAAACTTGCAATACCTTTCAGCCCATATATATTTTCTTCAGGCAATCTTTTTTTTTCCTGATATAATGTTAATCCATATGAGGGTACTCCACTGTATAACGCATTAAACTCAGCGGTCCATTATTCAAGAATATGAATTGAAGGACGTTTACCACTATTGTATGACAAATACTCATCCAATTTTTAAAGGAAAATTTTTTCCTTTGTGTCATCTCAAAAGTACGATTAATCCGATGATTTACGAGGCATTTCCTTAATAATTTGACAAGTAAAATAGAAAAATGACCTTTTTAATAGTCACGAAACGAGGAGAATTTGGCTTAGTTTAAATTTCTTGTCAAATTTCATCTGAAACGTGTCACAGACCTAATACAAAATCAGGTACAACGGCACATAAACTAGGGTTTAGGGCTTAAACAAGTTCATGGTAACTAGAACCAACAAGTGAGCCCCTTAAATAGTAAACCGGGTTCAAATACCGGTAACTGAAATTCTATATCGAAATCTTGATTCACCAGTTAGACAAAATAACATATAGGTTTATGGGATTTTTACATCATAGCCAAATGACGGAAAAGTGCACATCAATAGCAACATGTAAACATGAAAAGTCCAAAATATGTAAACACCATGCCCTTAAATCTGTGAATGCAACACATAGAAAGGAACCAAATCAAGCGGCTAAAAAACAAAAAACAAAAAACAACGCCATTCACCACATAGTGGCAAACACAAAGTACTAGAACAAATTGGACCTCTCTCTATAAATATGAAGACCATCAGTTTAGTACACAAAACTGGTATATTAAAATAGAAGAAACTCATGCAAAGTAGCCGTGAAGTATATTGATAATGTTTAGAGCTACACCATTTTTTTTTCAAATAAATCAAAAAAAAAAAAAAGATTACAACTCCATACAACTCATGATTCAAACATCAAACACAACTACGACAGTAATGAAATTATTTGAGAATAAAGTTAAGAGGTTATATTAGAGTTACCGAGTTCGATCCGGAGGATGAGTATATAGTGGTTAACAGTAGATCAAGGTAGGAAGTAACGGGTCGAGGACTTGATTTCCGAAATCGGAAATAGTGGGCAATGGGCCCTCTAGTTTGATTATGCTTTGCATACCCTAGTTGACACTGCTTTGTCCACTTGCTAGACCAACTACATGTTTTGGTTGAATAGACCCGGTGATCTCGCAAATTCCCCGTCGTTATTAAAGTAAAAGCCCAAAAGCAGAGATACACTAGAAAATAAATTAGAGATTTTGGATTCAGAAAAGGATGAGTTAAAATATGGTGGTTTCCATTGGATGAGAGAAAGGGGAAGACTTCGGATTTGGTGTGATATTAGATAGAGGGAAGAAAAGCCCCCAAAATTTATGCAAGCCAGACTTGAACGAATGAAGAGAGAGAGGCGTATAGGATTGAAGAATGGAGCTTACAGAAGTATTTGAGTAAGGGAGAATCTCTACTACACACAGTTGTAGCTGATGGTCTTAGGGAATCGAATATATTCAATGGGAAAATCTAGAGCAGAGAGGGGATGTAGGGGATCAAAGTTTTGTGTGACTGTAGTAGTACATGGGAAAGAATCATGCACAATAAGCTTATGTGAGTTTACTGTGCAATAGTCCAAAGGTAGATTGGGGCTTAGATGAATCACTAAATGACTTTAGTTAAGTTTGAACTCAAATTTATGAGTCCCAACTACAACACTAAACAACTGCATAATATGTTGATCAAAATAAAATGAATATTATTAAACTCTTAATCCATATAAAGTCATTCTTTTTTAAACATAAAAGATTGTTTCCTCTTACATGTACCGAGAAAAACATACAAGTCATTTTTTAAATATAAAAATTGTGTGCTCTTATATGCCTCTAGTGAGAAAAATTTATAGATCGATCATTGGTAATTACAAAACTATTCCCTTAAAAAAATAATTTAATCTAAACAAAAAGAAAAAAGAAAAAACTTTGAGATCTTTACAGTAACTCCATTCGCATCCCATCGTGCCTTGTCGCCGTCATCCTTAGCCACCCCACAAGCATGCCAACACCTTCAACCCTCCATGCATGAAGCCCCTGTTGAATGAGGTGGATGGAAAACTGTTTGAGTGTAAGAAAATGAAACATAAAATAAAGGATTTAAAGTGTAAGAAATACTTTTCTTAAAGTTTTATTTATCCTACACAAAATTTTGCTAATGATATTTATAGCAAATTGCCTACAAGATAAAAACAAACCTACGAATATAGTAATTAGCATTTCTATTAAATTTCTAGAATAAAAGTGAAAGTAGTGGAAAAAAGAAAAAGTAGCAATTGTCACAACGAACACAATTTTTAGCCAAAAGTATCATTTAAAAAATAGGGATATAGAGGTAAATAGCCTTTTTTAAAGAAGTTTTTTAACAAATGACTCAAGTTTTTAAAATTTAGTTAAAGACATTTTTTCTTTAAAATTATTAAAAAATTTTATAAATAGTCAATCAATGATTGACCATATTTGGTCAATTAGTGATTAACTATTGGTATTAACTCTTAGTCAATAACTGAATGATCTATGGTTAATTACTAATTAACCATAATATATCACTAATTTTTATAGTCAATTACTGATTGACCATAAACAAAATCACTAATTTTTCGGTTAATAAGTGATTAATAATTAGTAAATCATTGATTTACCATTTAAAAAAGAATACTCTCTTTCTCTTCCCATCTCTTCCCTCGATAACCTAACCTTCCCCCTCTCTCTCTCTTCCCCCTTTCTCTCTCTCCGTTTCGACTGTAATGAGAATTCTCCTAAGCTAGTAGTAGACAAAGTCCAATTACATAAGTTGTGATTACTTACATTCTGGGATCTAGGGATCCACTACAAGGAAAATAAACTAAAAGTAGTAGTGCATAGATTCCAGATTTCTTCCACCAAATTTTGGCACCACCATTCCAGGCAATCAATGATATGGTTCAACACCCACCCTCTTCCTCTCCACCACCTGAGCATCCGTTACAGCTTGGACCCGAGTTCTACCCTTGGAATTTGCTTCTTCCACAGCCAATTTGATTGTTCTGAATTTTGCTTCCAGAGCCAAAAAAGCTCCACTAGGGTTTGTAATGAGCATTGACTCTGTAGAGCTCTCCCAATTGATTGACCAAAATATACTTATTAGGCTATTAAATTAAATAAATAAAAATTATGTTATTTATTAGATTAAGTAACTACTATGGATGACCCAGTTCAATTTTCTAAAAAATATATACATATTACTGTTACAACAAACAAATTATTTAATTTTAATTATTGGATCATAACCAATCGAATTAAGATTCCAGGTGCAATGAACTGTTGACACAATGGGTGTGGAATAATGCCAATTTTCTATTTGTTTTTTTGGTTGGATTATAATATTTTTGTGGCGTTGAACTACTTATTACATAAGTCGTCACTAATAAGACAAAATAGCTAACGCTTTCAAGTACAGATGCTCGTTCCGCAATAATAAAAAATAATAATAAAAGAGTAGCGGAAGACTTACTGTAACATCTAGTCAACTTTATACGGGTACAAGAGTTTCTCTTTCTCTCTCTGTTCTGTTTAGTTTTGCAGGACTGGAGATCTTGAACTGCATAGAATCGTTAATCGGAGCAATTGTCTCTGATCTTCCAAAACTATCTCTCACTCTCTCTCTCTCTCTCTCTCTCTCTGCATGGGTTTTCTAGCTGCTGTTCTTCTAGTAGTAATAGTAAAGTCATTTTTTCTGATCTCTGTTGTCGATGCAGAAACTATAACAAACCAGTCCAATGCCAAAATCATTAGACCGGGTTCCTCATTGTCCCCGAACAACACAACTACTCCATATTGGCTCTCGCCTTCCGGCATCTTCGCCTTCGGTTTCTATCCGCAAGGCGGAATCGACAACGCCTTTTGTATCGGGATTTGGATGCTCACTCTTCCTGAAAACGTGATTGTTTGGACTGCAAATATAGATGGCTCGCCACTCCTCCCTTCAACTGCTACGCTGGAGTTAACAAGACTCGGTTTGCTCCTCCGAACACGCGATGATCTTCAAGGGCGAATCGTGTCTACTTTTAATGAAGAAGACGGCGTGCCAACCTGTGCTGGTATGTTTGATTCTGGAAATTTTGTTCTCTTTGGTAACGAGTCTAATGTTATCTGGGACAGCTTTGATTCTCCGACAGACACAATTTTAGGTGGTCAGAGTCTTTTTCCAGGACAAGAGTTGGTGTCTACCGGTTGAGGTTATCGCCTCAGTTGGCGAAACGACGGCACCCTCGTATTGTACGCTCCAAACAGCTTCAGTAGACCAGAAAATGCTTATTGGGATTCAGGAATTCCTCATGGAGAAAAACTATTTCTAAACAACACAGGGGTTCTCTATATCTACAATCAAATCTTTAGTCAACGGCAAGAGTTTTCCAAATTAAACATTTTGGGAAATGGTACTAGAAATGGATATAATCCAAGCAAAAGTCGTGACACCAGAATCGTATATCGCGCAACCCTTGATGTCGACGGAATTTTCAGATTGTATTCACACCATATCTTGAGCAACAAAAGTTCAAGTGTATTCACAAGGTGGTCGAATATGCAAAACCAATGTGACGTCAAGGGTTTTTGCGGCCTTAACAGCTATTGTGCGAGACAAGGTGGAAACGCAGTGTGTGTTTGTTACCCTGGATTTGTGTTCATCGATGCCAGTACTAGAAGTCAAGGCTGCTATCAGAATTTTAGCGAAGAAAGCTGCAGACCGAGCAAAGAAGAGCGGCTAGGGTTGAGGTACAACATCTCTACTCTAAAAAATCTGTGGTGGGAAGATCATCCTTTTTCCGTTACACCAATGCTCGATAAGGAATTATGCAAAAATTCTTGCCTAGAAGATTGCAATTGTTGGGCTACTTTGTATTCAAGTCCTAATTGCAGTAAGTATAGGCTCCCGCTTAGATATGGTAAAGTGAGTCCAAACAAAACAACTACAGCTTTCTTCAAGGTGGTTTCCGGAAAGATCAATGATACAAAACAAGATATCTCATCACCTCCCGAAAATCAGCCAGAGATCATTGATGACAAGAACCATTTAGTAGTCGTTCTAGCACTATGTTTGAGCTCTGCTGCATGCACGCTTTTTATCTTTGCGGCGTCTAGTTTCATCTATTACAAGCGTAGAGTTTATCGGTACAAGAGGCTCTTCGAAAATGCAAACATTGGATTAGCTCAAGACTTTAGTTTGCAATCATATTCTTACGAAGAGCTTGAGAGAGCAACAGATGGCTTCAGGGAAGAACTGGGGAGGGGTTCTTTTGGATCAGTCTATAAAGGAACTACTTCATTTGGGGACAATGAAAAAACCATCGCCGTTAAGAGACTAGAGAAAGTTGTGGAAGAAGGCATTCGAGAATTTCGAGCTGAAATGACCACGATTGGACAGACTCACCACAGAAACGTAGTTCAGTTGCTTGGCTTTTGTGTTGAGGGATCTAAAAGGCTTCTTGTTTACGAATTCATGAGCAAAGGCTGCCTTGCAGATGTCCTTTTTAAGGCCAAATTTCGCCCTGCTTGGAAAGAAAGGGTAAGATTTGCGCTTGATGTGGCCAAAGGTCTATTTTATCTTCATGAGGAGTGTGGAGTTCATATCATCCACTGCAATTTGAAGCCCCAAAACATACTACTAGATGATACTTTGACTGCAAAGATCTCTGATTTTGGTTTCGCAAGGCTATTGCTGCCAAAGCAAGCGAAAGCATTGACGAGTGCTGAAGAGAGCACAAGATCCTACTTTGCTCCTGAGTGGCAGAAGAATGCTTTGATAACTGTTAAGTCTGACATATACAGCTTTGGAATTGTGCTTCTTGAGATTATATGCTGTAGAAGAAACATAGATCTTAAAGTTCCGTCACTGGATGAGGTAGCTCTCTCTAATTGGGTCTGTGATTGCTTTATGGCTGGAGAGTTGAATAAGCTTGTCGAATTAGATGAAGATGTTAACAAGAGGACACTTGAAAGAATGGTGAAAGTGGGAATGTGGTGCATTCAAGACGATCCAGATTTACGTCCTTTGATGAAGAATGTAATCTTGATGTTGGAAGGCACAGTGCACATTCCTATTCCTCCACCTCCTAACCAACCCTTTGCTCGTTCGTGATATTTTCTTCTCTATTTTGAGTTTCCATAAAAATCTGTGTATGTCTTCTTTAAGTGCACAATTTAGTTTATCAGTAGATGAGTTTTCCGGGCATTCTATGTGATTTGTAAGTTCATGTTTGTATCTGCTAAATGCATGCCTGTTACCATATGTATCCTCTGAATTATCTATGCCGAAAATTTGCTGTGAACAACTCTAATTGTAGGAGATCATGACACAAGAACAAGAACTTCTATCGATTGACAAAACAAAAACACGAAACAATCTGAATACTAAACCTTTACCAGATTCAATCATGCAATTGTCAGGAAATATAAAAGAAAGTGCAAAAACATAAAATAAAATAAAACACACGACTATAAGGTTACTTAATGTGGACAAAACCCAAAATGAGGAAGACCACAGGTATTTAAATACATCAACGAAATCAGTTTGGAAATTTTATTAATCAATCTAATCGAATTACAGTTTCTAAAACCAACAGAATCATTAGCGAGGAACGACTTCCTAAAACTCCACCACGTCCGACTCACAAAGTGGCAGCAAACCTCTCAATCTCACTGAATTTGTGTTGCTTGACTTTTGGTCTTCACTACTTATTACAACCTCTACTTGCCTTTAGGCCAGCACCCGACTGTAAGCCTTGCTTAACTTGAGGTACACGGACCTAATCAAGCTCTGCTTGCTTTTAGATCCATGATCCAACTCCGAGAGATAAATTGATGAAACAAAAGCTGGTCAAGTTGATTCGCCTTTAGCACCATGTACCTATTTCACATATTAGTTGATCAGTACTAGTGTAAGATATATGCTAGATGGTTGATTGGTTCAAGTGTAAGAAATTATCAACTTTCCGAGGAAGGAATGTTTTGAAAGTCATTAACTTTATAGTATTAGATTAGTACACTGTATATATGAAAGATTACTATTACATAATAATGATGAGAAATGTTTTTATTTAAATATTCACATTACATTTGAAGAATCCCTTGTTCATCATGTGTTAGTGTTTTACCCCAAGTTTGGTCCTCTTTGATTGAAGAGTGCAAACTTGTCTTTAATGTAGAAATACAGGCATGCAAATTTTGTTTTTATGGGGTGTTTTTTTATTTTGTTTTGTTTTGTTTTTTTTTTTATTTTGTCTTCTAAAAGTACACCTACTAGATTTTCAAACCTCAAATTTAACTGTTGTTCATACCTCTTGTTCACAATTTTACAGCTAGAATGTAGTAGCAAAATTCTCCTCCTCTCACTAATATTTTGTTGTCTCCCCTTTTTTAACAATAGTTTCTCTCTCTATAAGCTCCCTGCCATAACCCTCCCTGTCTCTATCTTTTTCTCTCTTGCTTCGTATCTCTCTAGATTGTTTAGTTGAACAAGCTGGTAATGTTCAGTTACATTTTTTGTTATTATTTCGGTTGCATTTTATTCACGACTTTTAGTGTGTGAATTTTGCAAACTGTCCACTTGTTACATTGATGCTCATTTTAATATTGTTGTTGTTGCAAAGTGTGTATCTAAAGCAAAAGTGTAAATCATTATTGGGTGTCTCCCAAACTCTAATTGAAGGACCATACGTGTTTTTTCTTTTTCTGTAGTATATGATTTGGCTGGTGTTTATAATATACTAAAAAACTGTTATTGTTCCACTGTTTTATACACATAAGACTGTTGACATTGTGCTTGTGCATGTTTCCCATATGCCGGTTGATCAATTTGTATAAAAGTCATCCTGCATTTGGCACAGAGTTGCATAACGGCACAGTTATATTGGTAACAAACAGTTTTAAGGACCATATATTAGAAGTCTTGTTAAGCAGTACATATATTAGATTCCAAATTTTCTCCCACTTCTTTCATGCTTATGGCCTCGTCATCAGCTGCATGAGGATCAAATACGAGGGCCCCTGAAGCATTTATGCTGACAATGCTCCATCCCAGACCTTTGAAATTGCTATGTCACACCCCATTGCGGTGCAGCACGGTGTGATATACTGTGTGACCATTCCTCCTGCCCTAAGATCTATCCATAAAATTTTTACCTTTAGAGGCTGCCAATTTCTATAATTACAGGGCTTGCTAACACCAAGGATGACAGTGTTTTCAAATCAATAAATAGAATGGACAACATGGCTTTCATGGAACATGTTAAAAAATGTTGGTTCGGCTTCGGAAATCCATTGTACGAATGTCTCCATTGGTAGCGTAAAGTCCATCGCATTTCTGGATCCTTACAATGGCAGAGAAGGCAAGTATCAGAACTCAAATTATATAACCAATTGCAAAGAATATTTTATATGCTTGTTAAGTTCAGTAAATACATACCCTGTGTGTGTACAATCATCGTTGGCTAATGCAAAACACCTTGCAAAATTTTCTTGGTCAGGAAAGCACATAACTGGATTTGCTTTTAATGATACCATATCCCACACTGACAATCCTGATGTTTCACCAGTTGCCGCTGTAACTTTGTTCTTCCACTGCAACGGAGTACAGTGTTTCCAATCAGCAACAGCAGAGGGGAGCTCCCATTCATGCATCATCTTGCCTTTCCGGACATCATAAAAGTTTGGTTTCCTCTACTTCGCTTTGACCTGATAGCAAAATTGGGCCATTTGGTGCATGCCGGTAATTATGTTATACCTTAGGCTGCCTGGGGTTATACCTCGTAGAATGAAAATGCAGAGCTTCTATATCTGCGTTGTCCAAATCCCAAGAACAGAGGCCACCAGCAGAAGCTCCGTTGCTGTAACAAGATATCTGTGACTTTTTCCATCTGCTCCATCAGCAATTATAGGCCGACATTCAGTCCACATGCCCCATCGCAAAGTGTAAGGCATTGGACAATTTCCCTTGACCTGACAAATATACAAAAGACAAATTGTTAATATATCAGAGGTTAATAAAATGTTATCCAATATATAATGTCGGCATAAATAAATGAAGATCATCTTATGAAGCAGTTGAGCACTTATCGGACAATGCTCATCCACCATGAATATGTAAAATGTCGAAGAAATACGAAATTTTGTACAAGGATAGTCATTGTATAATATTAACGATATAATGGAGAGTGCTTGGAGAACCATTAATAATACCATAATTTATGACTTATCACTACATTTTTTGATGCTTTGCTTGCTCCGTCTCTTTACACAGGACTAATTAATGTACTGAACCAGGGAAAAAGCTTAATTGTCTACCTGGTTTTGGAGGATGTCCACCACGCTGCAGCTGCCATCCTGATTTGTAAAGAGAACATCCCTCCCGCTAGTATCAAGGAAGATGCCTCGCACCACCTTATACTTTGGTGGCTCTTCACTAGTGGTGTGGATAGACGCCCTCCCGCATATAGCATTAAAAGAGTTTAATAGCTCACCCTTTATTGGAGAGTACCCTTTTAACCATTTCGAAAACATTGTCCAACCCTGTTCAGTTGCTTCTGGTATGGATTTATGGTATGTATCGTGCTTGTCTTTATCATCCATGACTGCTTATATATGCAAACCTTCTTCTTTACCCTGCATGTATGATATACACATGTATATTGTCTATCAACAGCGATTGTAGTCAAAATTATCATCATAAGTTAAGCTTATCTACAATTACCAAAAATTCTACTAATAGTGTGGTTGTAACTGTCGTGAGCAGCTCTTTGGCCAATTTCATATTGTCAAATACATGTTTACATAGTAATATGCCTATGCAATTACATTAAATTAGAGCATTTACGCACCAATATATTTTCACCATCGGCATAATGCTTTTAGGAGAATATACATATATATATATATATATATTAAATGTAGTTATGGATGTGCATTAAACGAGGGTCCTCCGCATGGTTAGATTCAGTTGGTCTCTCATCAAAAGGCTTACTCTGTACGTCATCCGCGCCCAAATCCACAGTATTTGCTCTATCATCGATATCTGGACTTCCACCATATTTGAGTCCTGAAGTTCTTGCCTTTGAAAGTTTACAAGTTGCCTTATTATGGCCTAGTTGTTTGTATTATCCGCATCTTTTCTTTCTTGTTTGGCATGTACCTGTGCTGGAACTCCCTTTAGTTCTCGAGAATATTGGATTCTTCACATCTGGTCCGGGTAATGGATTACTACTTTCATTCTTCATGGATTGTCCACCATGTGCTAACCAAGAGCTTATGAGTGCATGACATATAGATTCCAACTTCTCTTTCGCATTATGGTATAAAATTTCATCACGTGATGCATACCAAGCAATATCACTACACATATGTGATATATCTCCAAACCGGGACGCTTCATTGCTCCTTCTGTGCATTTGGTTTGTCACTCCAGTATTATTGCCTCCTATTATGCCCTTTGCATTCTTAGTCCACTGGCTTAAAGTCAAGTTCTCTGGAAGTTTGGTCATTCGCAAAGACTTCATGGCTGAAAATATTCGTCGACATGGATAACCCTTGCTTGCAAACATGTTTTATTCACATTTGAACTGCATAATATCTTTATGATATGTGACACATCGCAAATAATTATCAGCCACATACTTTTGCAGATGGCAAATAATGATCCCATCTTCCTCTTCATGTGCTGTCACCATGTATTTCCCCTCCCTTTTCATCTCTGCTCGAACTTTGAAAAACATTGTTCTTGTGTAGGCTTCAAACGCTTGTTCCTCCACAGCTTGCATATTAGTTTGATGAGCGAGGGTGTGCTGTTTGATGATTCAAAGTCATCCATCATCTCTTTGTAACGCATCCATGAGAAAGACATATCCAGACGACGGACTAAGTCGTAAAGTTTTATCCTCCCCCCAACCTTCTTCTTCAACAATGCATTCATTCCTCCGCATCTTTGGGTGGTAGTTATGCCACCAAAGAAATTACCCCTTAACTTAGTTTCTACCCAACTTGCCCGCTTCTCAAATAAACTGTGCACCCAGTCATTTTCCCCCAGCCAAAGTACGCTAATTTTTTCATCCCATTCCTTCTCAAATTTGGGGGAAAGCAACCTCTTCATAAGCTTCTTCACAGCCGGCAAGAACCTCACATCCTTAACATTTTTTATTACATTTTGCTCAATATGCCAGCTACATAAGCGATGCACAACACCAGTAGAGGATCTAATCATCTGCTCATTGGCCGAACTGACGAGGAAAGACCTCGAGTGCGTAGCAGGATCACGAGAGATGTGACTTGATCTAAGTTCATCATTTCTCTCATCGGAATCGGCAACACTACACAGGATGACATCTCCCTCTAATAAATTCGTCAGGCTATCATTGACATCATCTCTGTAGTTCTCATACCTTTCCATTCACAAATAATATTCTCGTTGTCTCTCCTTGGATAAAGGATTCAAATTAGGACGGACTGTAAACTGAATAAACACAATGGAAAAATAATGACTAACTGGGCTAATAGATATAAACAAAAATCATAAAATTTAACCTGTAACGAGTTGGTTAATATCTCAGTAGATCTCATGGCCTCCAAGCAAGGATCAAATGAGATGCCAATAGCATTCTGAACATTTTGCCAATGAAGTCACCGTGGCCCATTTTTGTTCTTCTCATTCAAAGCTAATTTCTAAGCCATCATCTCACCTAACTTCGACATAGCCTCGAAAGCCCATATCTGTAATACAAATTAAATTATGGTTATAATACAAATCAATTTATAAAATATATTTAACTAAAAAAAGTATTAAAGAAAAGCTTAAATAAAATATCCATGGACAACCAGAGAAGTTATAGGCTGACGAAGATTTGTTAACTTTCTCTATCGTCCATGATATTTAAATTTACACATATACATGCTCAGTAAATGCATAGAAAAAAAAATCATGTGCAGCTTCAAACCTTATATTTATTTCTCTCTGAGTAAATTGGTAACGCAATACATACATTCACGAACAATCCTTTAAAAGTGAAATATAAATTCATTAAAATTTTCCTTCGATGGTTAAATATCTGTTGATTACAGGTTTTCCATTTTGCAAAATAATGTTTCCAGGTGGGCCTTTCCTACCAAAAAAAAAAAAAAACCCAAAACAATAAGAAAAACAAATTTAATGTTTTTAGAAAGAATAAAAGTAGTAGTCTCGAACCTGTGTAACGAAAAATCTGCCGACTAACTTCTGTGAACAAATTTGAGTATTGACGGATTTAGCTATGTTGGAAAGAGCCCTGAGCTTTCCGACATCACAACTGAGAGAGATTAACTCAGAAATGGAAGAATGGAAAGAGGAACATGTCTAACTTCATATTTCAAAATGGTGGTTCAACAAAAGTTGTGTCCAGTACATCAACATCTTCCGTGATACATGGGAGAAGTTTGAATTATTTTCCGATTTTATAATCATTTTACAAAAAATTTGTCCATTAGTTGCATCGCATTTAATGCGTCTGTTCTATGACTTTAAAATTCTCATAATCCACGTGGTTTCCTTACACACTTTTGCAATGGTCAAATGGTGCAAATATTCTGCCCATAGAGATGAGCCCATTCCGTTTAGCTTGTCAATAAATTTTATAACCAAAATTATATGTATTAAATTTTTTACGAAGGTTTCAGCAGCAGCAGCGGCAACAACAACAACAACCAAAAAAAAAAAAAAAAAAAAAAGAACGAACGAACGAACGAAGGTTATTAATCTGTTGAATACAATAGGGTGTTAAATTAGACTTGAACTTGTTTATCAAAATTTATTTTATGCACACATATACATAAGTTCAGTAAAAATGGAATTAACCAAAACTATTATAATGTTGGTATGGTAGTCAATTTCAATCAAAGATAAAATTTATCATTTTACTAAGTCTGCCAAGCCACTTTATAATTACCTATAAAATATGCTCTCTCTTACAATTTCATTTGTAGCTAATGGGATATGGTTTTCAATATATAAAATCGATTATATTGCTTTCCTTCTTTTATTATACTAGTCCAAATATAAACGTGTGTGGAACAGTCAACCAAAGCAAATCAAAACAAAATAAAAATATAAAAGACGTTAAATTATAATGAATTATTATTTTTATTTAAAATTATCACATAACGGGTTTAAGATATGTACGGAATGAGCAAACGAAGTAAAGTAAAGCAAAACAAAGCAAAACAAAATAAAACAATAATTAAAAATTATATATATTTTTTAATCTTTTTAAAATTTTTGAAGATTAATTTTTTATTTAAAATACCATGTGGTGGCCTCAAGACCAACCAGGTAGCGGATGGGAGGCAAGGACGATGGTTCTTTTAAGTAAGTGTAATAGATTAATCTATTTAAAAATTTATACTTCTTTCCCTCTATCTACATAGTTACTAACAAATTATACATGTATTAACTGTTCAATCAACAGTAATTTACAGTAAATTTTTTTTTTAATTTTTGCTGTTTTTGCTACAGTATTCTACAGTAATCTATAGTGTTCTTCAATATGCTATAGTGCTTTTGTTTTTTTCCTACAGTTTAATGACTTTTTTTATCCTTTATTACTAATTATTTTTTCTTTTGCTATAGTGTTATGCCAATTTTACCCTTTTCTTTCTTTTTTTTTTATCAATTAGTAATTTTACCCTTTGGTTTTAGTTACTTTTACTGTTTGATATAGTGTTGGAATAACTTTATCCTTCTAAATTATTAATGGATGTTTTTGGCCTTCATTTGTAGTTGCTTTTTTCCTTTGCTACAATGTTATTTTGGTTTTACCGTTTCTTTTTTTTTTTTTTCAGTTGGCAATTTTGCTCTTGGGCTTTAGTTACTTTTACATCTGGCTATAGTGTTGGGATAACTTTGTACTTTTAAAATTATTTATGGATGATTTTACCCTTTCTTTGTAGTTGTTTTTTCTTATAGCTACAATAACTGAACATTGTTACCCTTTTAATGTACATGTTTTGATTTTGTCTATTGAAAATATATTAAAGTACGATGTTTGTATGTATATAATCTAACTGAAATTTATTTATTTATTTTTGTAAAAAACAATCAAAAAATAATAGAATCTGTTTTTGATTTTGTTGTTTTTCTTTAATCTTTTTTTTTCCCCTTTTTAGTTTTTTTCTCCTTTTATTTTTTTCTGTTTTTTTTCCTGCTTTCTAATATTTAAATTTTAAAGTTTAGTTTTTTGTTTATCTTTTCTTCATATTTTTGTTATTTTATAATTTTTAATGATTTTTGTTTTCACATTTCCAATTTTCAAACTTTTTTTATTCTCTTTTTTCGATTTGTGCTTGGTTTTTTTTTTTTGGCTCTTTCATTTGTTGGGTTTTGTTTTTTTAGATGTTATAGTTAATTTTTGTGCTTTGCATGTACATAATCTAACTGAAATTTATTTATTTGTTTAAAAAAATAGTAAATTAAAAAAATAATAGAATCTGTTTTTGGTTTTATTGTTTTTCTCCAATCTTGTTTTCCATATTGAGTTTTTTTTTCCTTTTGTTTCTTTTTTCTATTTTTATTTTTAATTATCATGACCATTTTTATTTTTCTATCTTTATCTCTACATCATTGGAAAAAAGATTTTTTATATTATTATTATTAGTTTATATTTTTATGATTGAGAGAGATCCTGAAAAAAAAAAATTAAAGACAAAAAAGATGGAGCAAAATATATGTATGGTTTTGTTCCAAAAAAAAAAAAAAAATATATATATATATATAGGTATGCTCTGCTTTTTTTTTTGTTTTGTTTTTTATTTTTATAAGTTATTTCTAGCTTCTTCTTTTTTTTCCCTAGATTTATATATTTTGCTTTTCACTCTTTGATTTACGTTAATTTGTTTTTCTAGCTTACGGTAATGATGGTTTAGAATGGGAATACAAAGAGAATATTAAAGATCTTTTTATTTTATTTTTTTAGTTTTGAAAACTTATTGTAATTATATTATTTATCATAACCAACTGTCATTATTAAATGTTATTTAATTTTCTTATTTATTTATCTATTTATTTTCCAGTAATGCCTATTAAACTAGTGTTAACAAATTGGGAGGTGAAAAAATTATATAATTTAATGACCAAAACGTAATTAGCTATATTTTTATTGATTTATTTTTTCAAGCAAATTGCAAATCATATTCTACTGGCTTACGAGAGGGTTTATTGGGCCAAGTTGTCTCTAACGGCCTAGGGTAAAAGTTCACATAACCGTGGTGATTCAAAGGGCCCAAACTTACTTCTTTCACCAGACTTAATCAAAACCAACCACAGACTATTCGCCCTATATCAAGACAAAAATTTAGCATTTCAACATCTTCCGGTCATTTCTTCAAGCCCTTGTCCTGCCACAGTAAGTGCCAATAATCATTCTCTACCAATAATCTCGAAGTCCAAGCTCCTCTGTATTCCATTTATTGACAATAATTTATGAAATAAAAGTAATTATTAGCTCATTGCAAAAAAATTCAATCTATATTTGATAAAATTGATCATATTCACCATGCCAAGTACCTTATATAAGTTTCTAATTCAAAGCTTTGCTTTTGGTAAAACTATGTATTATGTATTATGCAAATCAATTCAAAGCTTTGCTTTTGGTAAAACTTTATCCCCCTTGTATACAAAAATGCTGGTTTAAATGCTAGAAGATTTGTGAATCCCTCCTCATTCTAAAACTTTTCAAGGACACACCTCAGGGTATCCATATAGAGAGGACTCAATTCCAGTGATAGTTTCATTAGCTATCTTACAGCTATAATTTCTTTTATTTATTTATTTATTTGCAATGAACGATTCAAAATGACAAAAGAATTGGGCAGCAGTAGAAACCCTAAAGAGAAAAGAAACAGGAGCACTTGACTCTTGACAAATGAACAGATTATTCAGCTACTATTGCAGACGGCTGTTATCCCTGACGACCATCCAAGGTTTCATGAGTGTTCCTATTCTTTTTATTTGAAATTTTAGCAGACTCCTCTGTTTTCTTCTACGCTTCTCGCCTCTAGATTAAAAAAAAAAAACCTGCATTCGGCAAAGACATGTGTCAGCACATATGAGTGATATCATAACAACAGTATTGACTTATGATAATGAATCTATTATGAAAATTCAACCGCCCGCAAGTAAACTACAGCAATCTTTGGTTAACGAGCTTAAGCTAATTATAAATCCCTGAAGTGTGTGACTAAAATCTTTTAGCAACTGCAACTAACTCCTAGAGCAATAACAACATCTTAAACACTGTTTCAGAGCTCTGCATCTCAATAAGACTTGAAACAACTGCGTGTAAAACCAAAGCCAATCACATGGAATTATTTCTAAAAGAAACTCTACGTGGAATTCCCTAACAACAAGAATAAGGCAGCTCAAAGGTACGACAAACAATCACGGAGGACAGCATCGGAGTAAATACATGGTTAAGATGTCAACAAGCTACAATTAATTACTCCCTCCTAATTCTAATACAAAGCAAAAAACAAAGTGAAGAGACTAATTGAAATGATAAGACAGACTTATTATATTAATTCAACATTTTCCAAAGGTTTACATATGTGAAACACACTTGAAAACTATTGGAATCCAAAACTAAAACAACGACAACTTCTGTAGATTTTTCATCTACAGGGTCCAACAATGAGGGATAATACTTGAATCATTTCAGCAGCATAAAATAAAATAAAATAAAATAAAATCTTGATAATTAAAAAAATTCATAATAATAAACTAAAAATTCAATGTAAAGCACAACATTCAAAATCTAATTGACTTGTGCATCTACCACTAAACCTTGAAGCGCAAACGTGATTTCATATTAATTTCTGCTATAAGTAACAGACAATTCATCGGGAAACTAATTTTTTAATTTTTACAAAAAAACCACAAAAGAGTCAAATGATCTTCCACTTCCGAAACAAAAGTTTTGTTTCTCCTAAAGAAGCTTTGTGAACATAAATCATCGGCTATATCAGCAAAGGCAGAAGAAAAAACACATCTCCATCGATATGAATTTAAATTAAAATCGAAAATTGAAACGAAGAAAAATAAAGTACTACTCAGATT
Source organism: Ficus hispida (assembly GCA_025413025.1). Lineage (NCBI taxonomy): Eukaryota > Viridiplantae > Streptophyta > Magnoliopsida > Rosales > Moraceae > Ficus > Ficus hispida. The sequence continues at coordinate 20,436,514 of CM046370.1, forward strand.
CAATTCGAGGGAGACAATTTGTAAAACAACCTTTTAACTTTTTTTAATTTGTAAAATGACTTTTAAAAAAAATTTAATTAGCAAAATGACTTTTTTTAAGTAAAAAATATCCAAAGATAGCTCAATATCTCGAGAAGGATATCAAGTTTGAAAAGTGGTGAAGAGCTCACTTTAAAGCCAACAGATATGGAGTTATGACTACTAATATAATCGAGACTTTGAATAATATGATGGTGAAGGCAAAATAGTATACCATGACTACAATGATCGATTTCGTCCTCTTCACAATGTGACAATGATTCTTTACTCGGCATCGAGAATCAGTTTTAGTGACCACATCAATTACACTAAAGAGAGAAGCAATACTTAGAAGAAGATTTGATGAAACAGGTTTATTGACGCCATACCAACTGAATGAGAATGAATACATCGTGATGGGTGGTGATATCAATGCATGTGTCAATTTAATAACAAGGAGTTGCACGTGTAGTTTCGATATTGACAAGATTCCATATATCCACGCTATAGCAGCAGCAATTCTTTATCGGCTACAACATATTGGAGCTTACGTATACTCCCTTTGTTATGAGTACTAGACTTCAGATTATTGGATGTTGACATATGTAGAAACTATTTATCCTGTTCCTCCAGAATCGCAATGGCATAATATCCCTGAAGAAGTAAAAGCAATTAAGATAGTAGAGCCAGACGTGAAAATGTTTAGAGAGAGGCCAAGATTAACTCGCTTCCCTTCACAAGGAGAATATATATTCAAGAAGTATAAATGCGCGACATGTGATTAGAAAGGACATAATTCAAAAAAATGTCTCAAATTATCACATCCATCCGATGTTAGAAGCATCACCTAATAATGATAATTATGAGTTTGACCGTTTACATTTTCATTAATTTCATTTTACGAATGCTAGTCATTTGTGAAAGTTATTAAGTATGTTTGGGGAGACTCTTTTGTGGGGAGGGAATGAGGAAGAAGAAGTGGAGGAAGGGAAGAAGGTGCCCAGGTTTCTTCTTCTTCTATTCAAAACTTTTATTTTAAATAATTTTAATAATTAAAAAAAATTTATTACACAGTCAGTATTTTTTTTGAATTAAAAATAAATAAATAGGAATGTCATTTCCCTAATTTCACTTTCTTGTTAAGTTATTTTGGCAAATTCATCAATTGGAGGTGTTTTCGTGCTTACAGAGCGCAAAGAGAAGAAGCATCGTTTGAACTTCATGGTGTTTGGCATTGGAAAGATTTCCAAGTCTAGTCGTTCTGTAGCCGATCGGCACCTTCCTTTGGAATCTCTTTCCAATCTTCGTTTTCCTCATTTTGTCCCCCTTCAGTTCAAACCATAGATTTACTATAATACCCTTACTTTTCTTTTTCTGATAGAAGTTTTATGCTGCTCACCATCCATCTTAAATAGACATCATTTCTCAACCACTAGATGAAACTCTATCCACAGTGCTCAAAATAAGACCCTACCGAACATTTCTAACAAGTCTTGAGAAGACTTCACACTTAGGAAGTCAATGAATTAAGTTTTCTTCGTTTCTTCCACTAATAACCAAATAAAAAAAAATTATATAAAAAAAAAAAACCCCCTAAAAGATTTTTGATGTTTTTCCACTTCTAATTCGATGTGAAGATAGGTTGTTGTTCATGGCTTCCATGTCTATTGTTGTCCTGCCGATAATCCTTTCCATGATGACATTTCACATTGGTGAAACGACCAAGAAAGTTTTGAGCAAAGGAAATGTCATAAGGCCCGGTTCCTCACTTTCCCCGACGGCGGCTGAATCGTCTTGGTCTTCTCCTTCGGGGAACTTCGAATTCGGGTTCTATCAACAAGGCAACGGCTTTTCTGTTGGAATCTGGCTGATTGGTGTTAACAAAAAAACAGTGGTGTGGACAGCAAATAGAGATGACACCCCAGTCGATGACAAGGCAAACCTTCTATTCACCGACTCCGGTAAGCTTCTCTTGAGAATTGAGCAAGGATACGAGAAACCGATTGCTGATATATCAAACTCTGCTTCTTCTGCTTCTATGCTTGATTCTGGCAACTTTGTTTTGTACAATAATAATTCCGGTATCGTTTGGGAGAGTTTCGAACATCCTACAGACACCATGTTGCAAGATCAAGTATTGTTGCCCGCCGGTCAGTTGTTCTCAAGTGTGTCGGAAACTAACCATTCAACAGGAAGGTTTCATCTCAAGATGCAGGACGATGGTAACCTTGTGTTGTACCCGTCCAACACAGAGGATTGGGGCATGGATGCTTACTGGGCCTCTGATACCTGGTCTCCGTCTCTCCATCACCACCTTCACCTAAATTCCTCAGGCGTTCTACGAATCGTTGATACGAGTAGTTGGGTTGTTAGCACTTTGAATGATGTGTCTAAGCCATCTTTGGCCAATGCCGACCAAAATAGCACCATACTGTATCGCGCAACTCTTGACGCTAATGGAAACTTTCAGTTGTATTCTCATGTGATCCTTGATAAGGCCAACAATGGACAAGTAAAAGACGTCGATCATGACAGAGTTTCTGTAGTGTGGTCAGCATTGCAACATCCTTGTGAAGTGAAAGGCGTTTGCGGATTCAATAGCCTCTGCATACCCAACGGCGCAAAACCAAAGTGTGTTTGTGTTCCGGGAACGGAGTATGCTGACCCCAATAGAAGGTATCTAGGCTGCTTAAGAAACTACTCAAAGATGGCATGTGGATCAGATGGGAAAGAGAATGTGACATTGTATAGCGTTACTAAAATGGAGAACATCAGTTGGCAAGATATTCCTTACGAAGAAATCAAAATGTCCAATTGGGAAAACTGCAGTCAATCTTGTTTGGAAGATTGCAATTGTGAGGCAGCAATATTTGAGCTCAATGATATTTCCCGTGACTTTGATATCAACACCGGTTACGATATTTACTTTGGGCATGTTTGTATGAAGCAAAAGCTTCCATTGAGATACGTCAAGAGGGATTTTAAGGAATCCAAGATGACCTTCTTCAAGGTGAGCAACATAAGAAACACGAGAGAGATAAGAAACAAAAGTTCTATTGATCGCAAATCAGAAGAGCGGTCAAAAGTCTCAGCCACGAACAAAAAGGTTTTAACAGAGATCCTTGTCTTAGCTTTGGGCTTCGTCATGCTCTCATGTGTTGCCCTTGCCATCTCTGGTTTCTACATTATTAAAATTCGAGTCCTCCGGTACAAGAAATTGAGAGCTGATGGAACTTTGGGCAATATGACTTACGGTCATGGTGAGGTTACTTTGAGAGTATTTTCGTACAATGAACTCAAACGAGCAACAAACGGTTTCAAAGAAGAGTTGGGGAAGGGATCCTTCGGTGCAGTGTACAAAGGGAGTTTAAACAAAGGCAAGAAAGTTGTCGCAGTGAAAAGGCTTGAAAAGTTAGTGGAAGAAGGTGAAAGGGAGTTCCAAGCTGAGATGCGAGCAATTGGAAGAACAAACCACAAGAACTTAGTTCGATTGTTGGGTTATTGTGCTGAGGCTTCAAAAAGGCTTTTGGTCTACGAGTATATGAGCAATGGCTCACTGGCGGACCTTCTTTTCGCAAACACAACCCATATAGGCTGGGAAGAAAGGGTCAGAATAGCCATAGATGTTGCAAGAGGCATCTTGTATCTACATGAAGAGTGTAAGATCCCCATCATTCATTGTGATATAAAGCCTCAAAACATTTTGATGGATGATTTCTGGACCGCTAAAATATCTGATTTTGGGCTAGCAAAGTTCTTAATGCCAGATCAAACAAGGACTTTCACCGCAATCAGAGGGACGAGAGGATATCTAGCCCCGGAATGGCAAAAGAATACTCCAATATCAGTGAAGGCAGATGTTTATAGTTTTGGAATAGTGCTTCTGGAAATTGTTTGCTGTCGAAAGAACATGGATACTAATGTATCCGACCCCGAAGAGATTGTTCTTTCTAACTGGGTGTACAAGTGTTTTGCTGCTAGAGAGCTGAAGAAGCTGGTGATTGGTGAAGAAGTAGATAACAAGATTTTGGATAATATGGTTAAGGTGGGGTTATGGTGCATTCAAGATGAACCCGCTCTTCGTCCTTCGATGAAAAGTGTCGTGTTGATGTTGGAAGGGATTAGTGATGTTTCAATTCCGCCATGCCCAACTTCTACATAGATCAGAAGTAAGAAGGAAAACTCCATTGGTGTTTAGTACTAGTTCTTGTTTTTTTATGTACTGATTTTAGAGATGTTTCTGGTTTTAAGTTTATAACTAGTTCTAATTAAGGAACAAGTCTTTAGCAGTGCCTTGTGAATTGGTTCTCTTATCATGAGTTGTGTACTTTAGAGCCTGGAGGCTTAGAGTTGTATGCTGTGGAATGATGATCACTATTCACTAGTATTGTAACATACTAAACTTGGCGTTCTTATCTCTGTTCATTATTATGGTAATTAGCGTTAAAAATAAATAAATAAATAAAAGCGAGAGAGAGAGAAAGAATTAAATATCATTTCTGCATAAATAATTGACAATTACTGTATGGTTGTTGTTCACCAATCATAAATAACATTGAAATGATTAATTTACGATTTATTAGTAAATTTATTATTTATTTTAAATATTCTAAAATTTTGATACTTCCTTGAATTATTTTCGTGAAAATATTATTTAGTACTATTTTTCGTAAAGGCGGGGGTAAGAGAACGTATATAAATTTTTTGGACTTTTCTCGATTCATTACTTAAAAATAAATCGTATGTATTGACAATAAATTAAGAACGAAACGGGGGTGGGGGGGGGGGGGGGGGGGGGGGGGGGGTGGGGGGGGGTGGGGTGGGGTGGGGTGGTTGTGGAAGGAACCCAAATTAATAAGAAAATTCACTAAAATAGAATAATGCTAATTAAACCAAATTTGCGAAAAATCTGTTTAATGAATTATAATACATGAGTGGAGACAGATGACACATGTACACGAGACCCATATGAGACTTGTCTTATCCTCTGTGAGGTGCCATGCTGGGCACGACTAATCTCTAATAGCACTGCTTTGTAAAGGTGCAAGGACGAAAACATATCAGGACGCATCTTGTAGTACCTTCTAGTAAAGCATAATTGAACATAGATCAGAATTAAGAAGAAATACTTCTTTATTAGAACTGTTTCGTTGTAAGTTTATAACTAGTTTTTGTTTTTCTTATGGACTGGTTTTAGTGGTGTTTCTGATTTTAGTTGTGTACTTTAGGGCCTGGAGGCTAGAGTTAGTATGTTGTGGAATGGTGATCACTAGTATTGTAACACACTAGTTTTACTTCTTTCTGTTCATTATCATCATAATTTGCATTAAAATATATATATTTATATATATATATAATTTTTTTTGGACTTTAGTCAATTCAAGGAGGAAAAAAAAATTAGGTAAAAAAAGGAAGCAAATTAATAAGAAAATTCATTAATAAAGAATAATCCAAAACCAAATTTGTGAAAATTCCATTTAATGAATTAAAATACATGGTATTTTGTCAGTAATTAGCCAAAGAAAATAAAAATAAAAGTCATTACAGGCATTATTTGCTTTTCTTTTGTAGGAGAGTCTTTACTCGTCTTTATATAAATACGAGTTTAATATCCGTACGTTGCACGGTAAAAGAAGAAAAAACAAAAATGAAAAAAAATTAAGTATTATATAATAAAAACGGTTAATTAAGATATAGATTATACGGGAAAAGAAGAAAAAATAAAATGAAAAAAATTTGAGTATTATATAATAAAAATAGTTAATTAAAATATATATTATAATTACAGTAAATATTTTTTTTAGTATTTACTAATATAATATTAAAGTATATACATTCGTATTTATAAGCATAATTTTCTTGAAATAAAAAAGTTCAAATAATAAATAAAATTAAAAAAATTTGAAAAATCAAAGGGATAATAAAGTTGCGGGGTAAATTTAATAAAATAAAAACCAATTAAATTAACAAATAAACGTAAACATGAATAAAAATTTTAAAAATTTTATTTCTAAAGATTATAGATATAAATATAAAAGAAACTTATTGAACATTTTGTTAAAAAAAAAAAGAAGAAAAAAATAACAGAAGTCAAAGAATAAAAAATTAATAATATCAAATATTCAAATAAAATATTAAGAATAAGAATTATTGTTAATAGAATAAAATAAAATAATATATTGTTATTAAAAAATTAGAAAGAATAAATAAAATTAAAAACTTTTAAACCTAAATAGTCAAAAGAAATTTAATAACTTAAGTAAATTTATTAAATTTAAACAAAATTAATTAAATCAATAAATAAACCTAGTAATGGAATAAATATTTTAAAAAAATTAATTTTAAAGAATAATATTAATACATGATATAAATAATAATTTAGCTATAATAATTATAAATATACATTTTTTATAATTACATTTCATTATAGTAGAAAAATTATTTATTGATTTTTAATTTTATTGTAATTTTATAGACCTTTTTTATATTTTAAAATTTCTATAAATTATTATTTAATTTCATATTTTTTAGTTTGTTTGTTTATTGTGAATATTATAATTTAGTTGTATTAATTTATTCTTTAAATGCATTATTCTTTTTTTCGTTAAATTTTTATTAATTCAATAATTTAAAATTTTCAAAAATTATTTAACGGATATAATTTTATTTTTTATAATTGGAAATAATTTGTTATCTTATGATTTTTTTCTATTTTTATTTTGTTAATTTATTTTAATATAGATATATATATATTTTACTCTCTCTATCTCTATCTCTCTTTCTCTCTCTCTCTAATGGCCGGTCTCTTTCTCTCTCTATCTCTATCTCTCTCTCTCTCTCTAATGGCCGGATAATGCCAAAAGGGCAAAACGGACAAGTCACTATGTAGCCAAAAAAATACAAGAGAATTGAAGGGCAAAAACGTAATTTCACTGTAGCGTTACTGTGGAGGCACTGTAGCACACTGTAGAGCACTGTAGCCCAATGGGAAAAAAAACCCCAAAAGTTACTGTTTGTCATTGTGCAGTGAACAGTAACTCAGTCCATCCTTTTAGTATATGTATAATATGTACACCTTGACAAAATTAGATCCAAGACAAATCAATGACTAGGATCTTGTAAGAAATGATCTCAATGATTAGGATTTTGGTAAGAAAGGATCAACGGCTGGATCTTGTAAGAAGTGATCAATGGTTAGGATTCTACAATGAAGGATCCTAGAGAAATCAATACACTAGTAGAAAAACTAGATTCTATGACGGTTTTTAACCGTCGTCAAAAGATACCACAACGGTTAGAAAACTGTTGTGAAATCTACAGTTGTGATTTATCAATGACATACCACGATGGTTTAAAAACCATCTTGGAAGGCCATAGTTACCTGGCCATTCTATTTTTGTTACAGAACATTCCATGACGACTTTTTTGAAACCCTCGTGGAATGCGTTCTTTCCACGACGGTTTACATGAAAAACCATCGTGGAATGTGCCTTACTTAAAAAAAATGGTATAAAGTACATGCTAAACTTGCAAAGCCAAAAATTACTGCATAAGAAAGAAATAATATCCATAAAGATATAATAAGTGAAGAAACTTTTCAGCAAAAAACAAAAAAAAAAATAGAGGGAAAAAAACACATTTTTTTCCCTGTAGTTGATCTAAGAAGCTTCAAAAGCAACTTTATACAAACATGCAAATTCATGTTTATGGTACATAGATCCTTCAAAGTACCAATAAAATAAGAAATTGACTTTAAAACGTTATAAATTCCTAACCCCACCTTAAGCCTTTAAAAGGAAAACTAAAGAACAATTCAATGGAACCTATATCATATAGCTCAAATTAAAAATTATGCACAAGTTAGCATTGAAATTTTAATGTTAGCTCAATAGAAATCTTCACATTTGCAACATCCAAGCATTAGTATCTTAAGGAATTTCAACTGTTGAGAATTCCAACCAAGGATGATAATCTAAGAGTGCGATCAAGCAAATAAAGGAAATATCTTAACAAGAGGAAGTAAAGGTTCACCTACTATTGTTGCACATTCTTCTGCGAGGCTAGGTCCAATTGCAGCATGCAAGCCGGGGCTACTATGTGCTTCATCTAAGTCCTATTAATTATTTTGCCTCACTAATATAAACTGAAAATTTTAAGTTTTTATTGAGCACTCAAATAAAAGTAGCAACAAATCAAAGCCTCACCTCATTTATGGAAATCACAATAATGCGGTACAACTCCACTGGTGTGGAATCAAAGAAATAAATACAAAGTCATAAGCCTTATACACTTCTTCGAACTTCTTTCCAGTTTCAGGATTATCTTTATTTGTATCTGAGTAGAGTTGCTTTGCAAGCTGAAAGGTAATAATCAAAAAATCGAATAAATGGATTGATCACATTTTATGTAACATACTGTACGAGTTTCTTACATTCTTACAAGAGACAAAAATTAGTAAAATTAGAATAAGAACTTTCAAGTGGCTCACATATGGTCATATATGAAGGACATTAGGTCCCGTTGATTCCGGTAAACATATGATTTTCATATATATATATATATATATATATGAAAATCATTATTTCATGATACCAAAGGCAATTTTAGGTGATATTTGTATTTAGAAACATACCATTTCCATCATTTGAATAGAAGAAAAACATGTTCTTGGTCATTATAAACATTTGTAGAGGCCAAAAACACATTCTATACGTTTCTTTGGTAGCTTAGCAAGAAAACTATGATAAACCAACAAGGTCATAGTAATCTCTTGAGGCCATGGCTAAAAAAAGGGGTAAAAACAAACAGAAGCTCCATAGTTATGTCAAGTTCACCGAAAAATGCACAAAACAAATAACTGCTTAATAATTCACAAAACACCAAATAATGCTCGATCAAACAGATTCTAGTCCGCATTACTTTTGATATTGAAGCATAAAATTAAATACCTTATTGAAATTTGAAATTTGAAATTTAATTTGCAAGGCTTTCATTTCGCATTGATTATCCTCCTCCTCTGTTCACCCAACAACCACATAATCACAATTCACAACTCCACAATCAAAACATCAAACGTCAAAAAACACACAAACAAATTCCAGTCATCTCACAACCAACCTTTTCTGACAAGTGATGGACCTCTGCGGCTCTGCTTCTTTTGGATGAACTTCTAGCGGGAGCAAAATTCAATGGCACCTCTGATGCCTCAGGATTCTTCCAACTCCAACCAAAAAAAAAAAAAAAAAACTAGAGTACACGATGAAAATCTCTTTGTTTTCACGTATACATATGTATAGTCATATATGTATATGTGTGTATAGATATCTTGAAAATTTCACCCACAGAATCAAAACAAACAAAACAAAATAGAAATGAACTTCATAAATCGAAAAAAAAAAATTACATGAGTCAAATTAAAAATATCATCAAATTCAGAAAATAATTGAATTATTAGGTTCTGATATTCGGGAGACGAACGGCGAGTGAGGCATTGGAGGATTCTGATACCGTTGAAGTGAACCATTTGAGGGAAAGGCTCTGTCTTTATTCTTTTTAATCAAATGATCGAATTCAATTTTCAAGAAGAGGATATAATTTGGGGGTTAGGGTTTATATGATGGATTTGATTCTATTAGGAAATGATAGAGATAGAGAGAGTGATGGCATTGGCTGATAAAGCCTAGTTTGTTAGAGAGACATAGAAAGTGAGACAAGATCTAGTAGTTGAGCATTCAACCATGTTTCATGAGAGAAAATCAAACCTAGAATCCCACAGCCACGGCAAAGGAGCTGTCCAGCGACGGCAGTGCGGCGGCTTTGATGGAGCACACAGCATCGACGGAGCAAGAGAGAGAGAGAGAGGGGGTGGGGGGAAGGGCTGCTAGCGAATGAAAGAGAGAGAATGTAGGGCGGCTTGTAAAGGAAAGAGGGAGAATTCAGCGTGGTGACGGCGACACAGGGGTGACGGCGAGGACAGGGTGGCGACAAGGGTTAAGGTTTGTGATCGGCTAGAGAGATAGAGCGTGGGTTTCGAGTTCGCAGGGTTTAGAGAGAGATTTAATTCATGAGATTTTGAATTTCTACAAGCATATTTCACAACCGTAAATAACGGCCCTGAAAACTAGAAATTTCATTACCATTTTTGAAAATAGTCGTAAAATCTTGAATTTTTATGATTGTTTTAAGAAATATAATTTCATGTCCCATTTTTATTATATCTTTCATGATTTTTTAAAGACGGTAGTGTAATCTCCGTCGTATGATTTAGATTTTATAATAGTGATGGCTAGGACTTAAAGAAAATCCATTAAAGGCTGTGGACCAATAAATAATTAGTATTTATAAAAACAAAAAGAGATAGTGATTCAAATTGGGTGCTTGTAAAGCAATCGTGTTTTGACTTTTTGACATTATTATAAAGTATTTTCGACATTTTATTTAATATATGTTGTTTCTTTTCATATGTTTTGCTAAATTAATAATTAAGATACATTGTTTTTGGAAACTATTCTCCATAACGTATATGTTAGGATAATACACAAGCAGATATAATCTTGAGAATTAAAACACAAATTGTTTGTTCATCAATAGTAAGTAAAGTTAGGCATTTTATTATAATAAGGTTGTGATGTTGTCTACTTCGAAATTGGAGGGATGACTTATTTGGGTCATTTATAAAGATATTACAAAGTAGATACATCTATGTACTAGAAAATATATTGAACTGGAACACAATAGAATATGTTCTTTATTAAGTGCCATTTTTGTTTTGAAAAAAAAAAAAACGGTTTTCTTACCGTTTTTCAACCGTAGGGATGATATTTCCTTCATACAAGCGGGACAACCTATAGAACTCTTCACCGAATAACTAGATATGTTGTCAAGTACGGAAAAGTCATTAATTGACTAAATCAACATTGCACAAAGATTGAACATATCTTTATGGTAAAAATCTCTAACTTTTAAACCATTTTCCCACAAGTTTCTTAGGTCATCAACTAATGGTGTCAAGTACACATCAATGTCATTCTCTAGTTGTTGAGGACCTGAGATCAATAAATTCAACATCAAGAACTTCTGCTTCATGCACAGTTTTGGAGGTAGATTGCAGTTGACAAGTATAACTGACTAGGTATTATGCCTACTACTCATATTACTATGTGGGTTCATTCTATCAGTCGATAAACCGAGACGTAAATTCCTTGGTTCTACACTAAAATTTGGATGATTGTCATCAAAGAACTTTCATTGTGGAGCATTGACTGGATGCCTAAGCTTGCCATCATCAACACGTTTATCATGATGCCAAGTCAAATTCTTTGCATGCCTGGCAGTACGGAATAAACGATACAAATATGGAGTCGGTGGAATGTACCGTAATACCTTTATCGGCACTCCTTTGCTACCATTCGATGGCGTCTTGTCCTTCTTCCATCTTGACTCATTACAAATCAGGCTCTAAATCTTCATATTCTTTCTGGTAAAGGATGCAATCATTTGAACAAGCATGTATCTTTTTATATTTCATTCTCAAAGTGCTCAACGTCTTCTTCACTTCAAACATACTAGGAGACGCTTTATTACCATCCGGTAGAACATCTTTTAAAAACTCTAAAAGAGTCGTGAAATTATAATTTGTCTACCCTCCAAATGCTTTCATGTTTCATAATTTAACCAATACCCCTAATTTTGTATACTTTGTACACCCGACATACAAGGGCATCTCGGCATTATTAATCATTATCTTAAATAACTCCTTGATGGTATGCACAAAATTTTCTTCCAAATCATTTATTATATCGAACATATTATCACCAACGTCTTCCTCAATAATTGGCTCTTTACCTTTGCTCGTCGATGTAAATGTAATATTGAAAAAATCTTCACCATGTAAATATCATATTTGATAAGAATAAATAATCTCATATCACTACTACAAAATGTGGATTCCATGACAGAGCTTTCACAACCATTTTTAAAGAACAGTCATGGAATATATGGCAAAAACATGACGTGAAACTGGATTTCCGAAAACGGTCATGGAAGCTGAAGCTTTCACGACCGTTTTAAAAATCCTCATGTAAACATGAATTTTCAAATTTTAAAATGTAAAAAAAAAGTTAGATTTTTGGCCACGGGTTTTAGAGCATAAATGGTTTTTTAAAAATCTCATTCCCTCCCAAAACCCGTTATCTCTCACACCTATTTCACTCTCACCTCCAATCTCTCCCTCGAAACCCATCTCCTCTTCCGTGACTCCTCCTTCCATTATCTCTCACGTCTCTCCCTCTCTACCTCGCCTCCAATCTCTGTTGCCCTTCCTCCATTCTCTCTCGCCCCTCACCCTCTATCTCTCGCCTCCAATCTTCGCCGACCGTGACTCTACCATTCATTCTCTCTCAGGCCTTTCCCTCTCTCTCTCTCTCGCCTCCAATCTCTGTTGTGACTCCTCCCTCCAATCTCTTCCTCGAAACCCATCCTCCTCCGCCTACCCCGCTATCGTGCCACCCACACCCACGCTCGTAGAATTGGTAAGTCTCTTTCTCTCTCTCCTGCTTTCTATTGCACCGCACATATTATATATATGATTTTAAAGACCATTTGGTTGATTGTGTTTGTGATTTTGAGTGATTGTTAATTGTATTTATGATTTTGGGTGAATGTTTTCTGGAAAAAAAAAAAAAGTTTTGATAACTTGATTATATTTCTGCATACCACATGTTCAACAAAATACCCGATTGTATGATATTTATGTGTTTGTGTAAGGATTAGTTGTAGATTGATTTAAAATGTTTGGGTGAGTATTTTGTTTAGATTGTTTTTTGGAAAAAAAAAAATATTGATTTTATCATTTATGCTTTTGCATATTACATGTTCGACAAAATAGCCTATTGTATGATATTTATATATTTGGGTGAGGATTAGTTTTAGATTGATTTAAAATGTTTGGATGAGAATTTGGTTTAGATTGTTTTCCAGAAAAAAGTGTTGATTTTGTGATTTATGCTTTTGCATATTACAAGTTCGACCTAATTAAATTGTAAGTATACTTTTATGTTCCAAATTGTGATTTGACATTACATTATCTTGTTTTAATTGTTTTGAATTTTATTAAATTGTTAGGGCACTTAATGACTGGAAGATTTTGGTGGGAAAAGGAGTACGAAAGCGACGCAACTTCGAAACGTTGATTGATATTGTTCGAAATCCGCTACAAGAAGGTTATATAGAATGCGGTTATTCTGTTTTAGTCATTATGCAAGAAAGAACCTTGACTTTCGATGGACTATCCTTACTTCAAACTAAAGATTTTTATACTGATATTGACATGAGTTTAGTAAGGTAAGAATTGACTAAATTTTGTAATGCGGTTCATCCAATATAGTTAGCTATGAGTTTTGTAATGTAGTGTATATTTTTGTAATAATTGTTGTATATTATGACACAAAATCAATTGAAGATTAGCTATTATTTTAATATGGGCTGAGCAATGGATAACACACGGCGTTTGCCACCCGTGGGAAATCGCATGAATTGTGTAATTTTTTTTAATGGTCACCTACCACGATTGTTTTCTAAAAAAACTGTTGTGGTAGGTTAACTTTCCACGACGGTTTTTTTTAAAAAAACCTGCCATGGAAAGTTACTATCTACCTCCATTTGGTGTCAGTTTTGTCTATTTACAGCGGTTAAAAAACCATTGTGGAATCTAAATAGATTCCACGATCCAGGATACTACGACAGATAGAAAACCATCGTGGAAAAGATTCCACGATAGTTAAAAACGGTCGTGGTATCCTCTTTTTGTACTAGTGTATACACGCAAATGTCCTCTAACATATGGAATGAGATCTATGATTTCTACAAATTTCACACGGACACGGAATCTTATCACCTTACATGTGAGCTTTGGCAAATGACAAAAACGAAACGGTCCCTCAGTAACCAGTCATCCATAATATCAAATAAATCATTTTCGTCTTTGGCAAATTTACCAAGGGCTATAGTCATAGTGATCCTCCTATATTAAATACTTCAATACTACTTCAACCATTTTCGAACACCTCATATCATTTTCAGAGTGTTCGAGGCTTCTATTATTTATGCATGATTTTATTTCTCATACCATTCATGTTCTTAATACCCACTTGAACCATGGTATGTTTTAGACTATCTATTAAACCACATATATTTTCTATCCATGATTTATTGCAACTCCTAGATCAAAATATCAAAGTTTTAGAAGTCAAAATACTAAATTTTAAAATGCATATCAAATTAAGTTTACACCCATTAATTGCAAATTCACTCAAAAATCATAAAAACAAAACTAAAAATACAAAAATTATAATTATAATTAAGTCTAAATACCAAGGAAAAAAAATTCATGATCATTTAAATTAACATCCATAGCATAATTAACTCAAAGCGATATCAAAATATGCAAAACCTAAAATCACAAATTTAAATATAGAGAAAAACAATAAAAAGACGTTAGTGATCACTTACAAGAGAGATTGGTGGATGGTAGATATGGTGGTGGCGACATCCAACTGTGGTGTAGTGATTGTTTTCGGAGTGTTCTGAACTGCAGCTGCAGTAGTATTGATATGGAAAAATGAGAGCATGATTCGATTTTATTTGAATTTATCAGGGATTTTCCACGACTGTTTTTCAGAAACGGTCGTGGAATCATCTAGATTCCATGACCGTTTCCAAAAATGGTCATGGAAGCAGGAGCTTCTACGACCGTTTTCGGAAACCCTGTTCTGTGTCGTATTTTTTAGCGTACCTTCTACGACCGTTTTTTAAAAACGGTTGTGGAAACTCCATTGTAGTATCCGCATTTCGTAGTAGTGTATTAACCTCTTATAAAAATGTGTATGTATTCTTAAACTTCTATTTTTCTTTAGCATTTGTATAAAATTAAACCCATTTCAATCTCTAACGTCTCTACATCAATATGTCCAACATTATTAAAACATAGAAAGGTTTATTACTTATTTATTTATTTTTCTCGAATATAACATAGAAAACAGTCATGTTCTCCATGGACTTTTTTTTTTCACTACGTACATAAAATTTTTTCACTTCTACTCATGGCCATCCCTATCAAAAGGCTTAAGCAAACCATAAGTAATAGCCATAGCCAGCCACCCTCCAACCACCACTCTTGCGGCCGATACCTTCACCGGTGAGCCACCGAGGTACGCTCCTACTCCGCCGAACACCGCCAAAGCCACCGTCGCCACCAACACGATCATTCCAAACCTAACAACATTCTCAAAAACCAACACGCTCAACGCCAAAGGAACAACCGCTCCGCACAAAAACGCCGCACCAGACGCCGCCGCCGCCTTGTGCGGACTAGGCAACACCTTCATCAAGCCTTGCTGATATTCCACCATCACTCTCATCACCGGCGATCTTCCCGGAGTACTTGTTCTAGAATATTCCTCATCATGATTAAGCTTCGGCTGCTCATGAAGATCATAAAGCTTTTTCTCGATATCTCTCTGAGTGGAGACCGAGACAAACTCGCCGACCGCCATGCTGAAAGCTCCGGCGAGAGCTCCAGCAAGTCCGGAGAGGATTATCGAACGGCGGTCATGCCCCGCCGCAGCGCTGACGCCGAGAATCAGAGAGGATGTGGAGAGCAGCCCGTCGTTAGCTCCGAGGATGGCGGCTCGGAGCCACTGAGCTCGTTCCACTGCAGCTTGCTCGGCAATTTTCTCCGTTTGATTATCATTTGTGTGAGAACTAGCCATCGAATTTGAGAGAAAGTGTGCTTTTGGAGTGTGGCGTTTGAGAGAAATACACGTGCAAGGAGGAGTTTTATATATATTGAGATTCAGATGATGTGAATCTGATTTGAGAATCTAGCTAGTATAATACTTAAGAGATTTATGAAAATTAATTTTGCATAGTTGGTACCGTGATAGGACAAATTGGGGACCGATAATAACGTAGAGACCTAAGATCCTTGTCAATTGTTTGTACACATGCTAAAGAAATTATTAAAAATAAGAACAATATACTACGCCTGCGCTTCCGTTTGTAACATGGGTTTAAGATGAAATTTTTATATTAGAATTGATTTATCTTTTAAAAATTAGTTATAATTTTTATTAACTTTTTAAAAAAAATATAAAAAATGATATGAAAAACTTAAATTTGAACTTGAGAACTAAATGGTAGTTGTTGTACTTTTTCAAGGGACGTGAATTAAATCAAAAATTAAATTAAAAAATACAACGTTAAAATATTTTACCATAGCTTTTTTTTTTTTTAATAAATGAACTACACTCATAATAGAGTTTAATTTATAGAGTTCAAAAAATATTTAATAGTAGGGCTTGTTTGGGATACCATTTAAAAATGGCATTTCGCCATCTGAATTTTAAATTTTTAACTCTAAATCAAACTTTTTCTCTCTTCTATTTTCAAAAAATTCAAATTTTAAAATCTGTAATTTTCTCAATTAAAATCGGAATAAGATGATTTTTATGTCAAGATGCTTGTAACGATGAGACAAATAAGAGAAGATCCATTTTGCATATTTTTTAGAATACATTTCAAATTTTTACACTATTTTCTATATCATATAACTTTTTCAAAAGTTTTTACCTCAAACACACATTTCTAACTTAACTACCAAAATATCATTTCCAGATGTAACCTTAAATGATAAATTATAATTGTGATTACTTAAAATTAAAAAAGAAAAAATGCATGAAAGTTTTTTACAAAATTTATGTAAATTCAATAATTTCAAAAATTTTAAAGGGACAAATAAAGGATAAAGTTGTAAATTATTTTAGGACAAATTTCATTTTTACTTCATAAAATTTAGTGCTCTTGTAACTTTATTATCCTGAACTTTGAAAACCGATAGAAATGCTTCTTGAACTGGAGCATATTATCATATTTACTCCTTCTATCAGTTAAATGGATGGAATTATTGATATGATAACAACTAAAGTGTTATTTAATAAGGACAATCTTTATTTTTGTCCCCTAAACTTTAATACTCTTGTAACTTCTCCATATGAACTTTAACCGTTAGAAAAAACACATGTTTTTTTCATATTTTGGCCATATAAAACTTGAAAAAACTTTTAATTTTGCCCCTATACTTTAGTACATTTGAAACTTAACCCCCAATTATTGAAAAATTAATGCTTACACCTCTGCAACTTTAAACTGTTAGCAAAAAAATACTTGTTTTCTGTGATATGTTGTCCACTTAAGACTAATCTGACACTAGTTTAAATAATTAAAAATTAATTTGAACTAAAATTTTTATTAATACAAACATATTTATAGTGCAAAAATAAAGTTTTGGAACCAAAATATTTGTAGGGAAAAAATAAAGTTTTTTCAAATCTCATGTGACCAAAATATGAAACAAGGGATATTTTGTAAAGTTACAAGAGTATTAAAGATTAAGGGAAAAAAATAAAATTTGTCCTTATTAAATTATACTTTAGTTACTTCTATGTTAGATATTACATCTATTTAACGGACCGGAAGAGATAAATATGATAATATTTCATAATTTATGGAGCATTATTTCTACAAGTTTTCAAGGTTTAGAGATAAAGTTATAAGAGTATCAAAATTTAGGGGGAAAAAATTAAATTTGTCTTATATATTTATGTTTTTTTGAACTTGAATTTGTCCAATATTTTATCATATTTAAAAAATATTAAGTTTAATTGATAAAAAAAATAAATTTTAAAAATTCAGAGGGGCATATACCCTACTGGGCTCTCAGCCACTATGATACAACCTCCCACAGTCTTATGTATCACCCTTTAGATGGTAAAAATTAAACTATAGTGATAAGCTGATAATGATGTATCACCTAGTATTTTTTGTTTTCGAGAAATTTTTTTTACTTACACCACGTGTACGTACCAAGCACAGCAACTAATAGAGCATTGCTTTTATTTATAGACCTCATGTCATGTCGAGAAATTCACTTTTTATTAACAAATGGTATATATGACACCCCAAGTGCCACCTCTACGATTGTTCATACAAGTTTAATTCTGGTGTTAATTATGACATGGCAATATATGATTGGCCTTATAAAGCCATGTTATTTTTATTTATTTATTTATTTATTTATTTTGCTAAGAACTCATAAAGTCATTTATTTATCGTGGTAACTGCTAGAGTGGCTAGTTCTACATGTCTTAATGACACATTGTCCTATGAACTTTGTTTTTTCTTTTGTCTTACCTAGTTAATTCCATTAAATGTTGTCGCATATATTTTACATAAAATGTTTGGAAGCTGCTTGACAACATTCAAAAAAAGAATGGGAATTATGGGAGTTTTGTTCGATTTTTTTTTTTTTTTTTGTCTTGTTCTCTCTGTGTATATTATAGTCCTGTGCCTTGATTCTAACAATGTGAGATTCTTCCCTAGGATTATAAAATTTTAGTAAAGGAATACTGTATGTGAAAGCGGAATTTACAATGCATAAGTGTTTTGGCTGGACTTTTTTTTTTTCCCCCCTAATTTAGAGTTGGGGATTCGAACTCTTTATCTTATAATAAAGTTTCATATCAAGGTGCAGTTAAATTATACATTTAACCATTATATAACTGATTTTAAGTAATCAATGGGTGGCAAAATTTAGTTGCGGAACTTTTTTTGAGACTATATATCTATGTTTTTTGTGACTAAATGTAGCACTCTTTTTTTTTTTTTTTTTTTTTTTGAGTTTTTTTCAATGGATTTTACTGAAAATGATTTTTTCAAGAGGCCTACATTATTAAGAGTAGATCAATTTTGTACTAGCGTTCATAGCAAGGCTGGTCGTGATCATCGTATTGAATTTTCAGATTGGAGCTTATCATTTTTTTTTTTTTTTTGGAGTTTGCTTTTCTGTTGATGGTTTGTTTTGTGGTTCTGTTGCTCGCTTTGGATTTTGATCATATGATAGTTATTTATAAGAACTTTTGTAATCTTTTAATTTTTTTTTAATCTAATCATATTTGAATGGGGGTTTTAAGTAATCTTTAGAGGACTTTACAAAGGTTGTTTAGCTAAGCCTCTTGAGATTCTTTTTACTTTTGAATCTGAGTTTATGGGGGTTATCACTACCGTTAATTATGTGAATAGTTTTAAGGACAAATTACATCCCCCTTGAGTCCTGAATTTCAGGCCTTATCACAAAATACCCCTAAACTTCAATGTGCAACATTTTTTTTCCCTGAATTTTAGAAAAGTTTGCGAGTTTCTCCCCTCATTTAAATTTTTGACTAAAAAATATACGTAACACTCGTTGGAAGAATGAGTTGCAGATATTAAGTGAGAAATACTTATAATTGAGTTAAAAGAGTAAATATTGAGGGTTGATTGTTATTTTTTCTCATAATTCTCTCCTATAGATAATTTTTTAATTCCACATTTAATAAGGGTAATAGGTGTCTGGACTACTATCAATGTTTGTCATTTCATAATTTTATACTTAATACCCAACTCATGCTTTACAACGAGTGTTATATGTATTTTTTTTTTAACAAAAATTAAATTAAGAGGGAAAATTGTAAACTTTTGCAAAGTTCAGGGGAAAAATATAACAAATTGAAGTTTGGGGGGGGGGGGGGGAATTGTAATTTCTCCTAGTTTTAATTGGGATTTCATCTGGTTTGAGTGTGATTCTACGTATGTGGTGGAATTACTTTAAGATACAACAATTCATGTTCTATTGAAGTTCTTGGCAAGATGAGCAAAACTGTCAATTTTCTCAACAAAATCACCTTTGAAGCGTCAAACATTTATAAAGAAGGGAATCGAGGTTGTAGACAAACTGGCGTCATTTATAGTACACGCTGATGATGATACTTGGTGGTATAATACTCTAGAAATTTGTTCTTCTTTAGTCAAAAGGGATTTGGTGGGTTCACGCTCTAGATTTTGTAATTAGCCGACTTTAACAGTAAATATGTGTTATTTTTCCCTTTAGTTTTTTTTCACTGGGTTTTGGCTTGAGGGATTTTGATAATACATATTTGTGTTGGGATCTATATGTGCTCTAAGCATAGAAAATCAATATTAGAGATTTTCTATAAATATGACATTTTGATATTAATAAGAGGAGCTTATTCATGTTTAATAAGTTGTGTCATATTTACTTTCATTCATTGATTGTATAGTTATTTTAAGCAAACATAAAATACTCCTTGGTTGTTGGTAACATATCGGATTATCATATATATACGGGGTATATATAGAAGACGTGGTAATTTGATAACAATCTAGATAAATAGTCTACAATCGACGGAATAAGATTTGGGGATCTTATTCATGATAAGATTATAAAGGTTATCTACTTCCTTGGAGGGATGGTTTGTCTTGACCATCGAATAGGTTCCGAGTGGAAACTTTAATGTATACCAGTATTGAGGTATGACATTGGACTGGATCTAAAGTGTTAATTGATTCGATTTAATAATTCCATTTATAAGAATCAATGATACTTTGATTATCATCCTGTATTAATCTTAATCCTGAAATGATTACTTGAGTTCGTATCGATGACTTATGTACTTTAATGCACTACAGGTGAGACACTGTTAATTCATGATCAATATACTTATGTTTTGGGTACATGACTTATGGATGGAGAAATCAAGATTCATAGATATGGAATCCATAACTATCTTAGCGATAGTACATGTTATCTACTTAAAGGCATTGTTCGGGGATTGAAAGATATTATAACAAGATCTTGACCATCGATTTATTTTGTGTTCTCTAATGGTTTACCAATTGTATAGTTTTACAATTGGTGGTTCTCTCAATGAAGAATAATGGAACTTTAAGATAAAATGATTGAAAAGGTAAAACGGAAAAAGTCCTTAATTCAATCATGGATAACATATGAGGATTAAGCAAGCAATGAATAAATCATGGAAGAAGCACTACGTAAGAGAGCTTTCGTAATGTGTAAATAGGAGTTCAGCTTCAAACTTTTAGTCGAATAGTTTTGAAGTTGATAATTGATGAATAATTAATCTGAGATTAATTTTTCACAATTATAGGAGCCTCTTTACATATTTCCATCAGGTCTCTCTATTAGCTCATATAGTTCGATATAGCGTCTCGGGATTTGTTCCTAATGAGATCGGTAAATTTAAATGGAATTTAGTAATGTCTAGTAAGACATAGTACTCTCTAATATGCAATCCAGAAAGGATTGGACATGTGAAATTTGAAGACAAATGATTTGTCAACATGTGATTGGTTAATTTCAATTTTGGAAATGAGATTGTGTTTGAATTATTTAATTTTAGAAAAGAAAGTTTTTCTCTCCTAATCTAAATGTGGTGCATGGTTTTTAGATAGGTGGAGGGAAGAAAATTTTGTTTCAAAATTATTCAAATATATTCTTAACATTAAATTATTAATTGATTTAAATAATGGAGATTATTTCATGAATTTTTCTCTTCTAATTAAAAGAGGTGCACGGTTTTTGTGAGGAAAGAAAATTTGAAATATTCCATTGATTTAAATTAATTAATATGATTGATGTTTGTGAAAAATATTTATTCAAATGAGTGAATCTTATTTAAATTCAAAAAGGTTTAAAAGAAATTTGAATCTAGATAGGATTAGGATCTTTTGATTGGTTTAGATTCTTAATTTAAAATTTGAACCACCAATCAACCTTTGAATTTCAAAGGTGGTCAAATTTTTTGAGGAAAGATCTCCCTTTAGAAAAATGTTTTTAGGTTCAATGAATCTAGCCCTAAAATTGTATGATCTTTTGGTTCAAAATTTATCCGAAAAAATAATTATTAATTATTTTCAAGAAGGAGATAAATTTTGAAAAGAATTGGACTTCTAAATAAAGGCTAGGAATTCTTGAGAAACTAATTTTTGGTATTTTTCAAGAGGGAAAACGTTTTTTTGGGAGTGAGAGGAAAAACAATTTAGGTTTCTTCCACATTAAAATTCGGTTATCTTGTGAGAAAGAAAAGAGAGAAAATTCCATTGAACCAAAACTAAGAGGCAAGTTAAACTGAGTGATTATTTTTATGAGGAGGTTAACTGGTTCCTAACTTGGAGTTTTGAAGAAAGAATCTGGATCATATTCTCAACGTGAAATATTGGAATTGAGAAGAAAGAATCTAGACTTCGAGAAGCATTACCGGTTGCTTGGATTCATAGAACGTGTGCCCACACACACTCTGAGACGTGGAACTAGAGAATAGTAGAGAAGACATGTTAGTCAAACGCTCTAGTGATTCCGGAATCCGAGAAATAAGGTACGCTTGATTATGAATTTAATTTATTGTTATATGCATCATGAGATTCTTTTCAAAACGGCATAAAATTTTAAAACTTCCGCTGCACCATAACTACTGATATCAGGTCCGATTTTTCCTACAATTTGAAGACTACTTTCAACGAAAGAGTTTAAGCTCAATCCTATGAAACTGACTTCATATTATCTTTAGAGTCTTTGATTAGGCATTTTGCCTTGTTCTTTTTCCTTATTATTAAACTTTTTTTTTGTAATTTTCTTCTCATTTTTTTAAATATTTAATGGGATGGAAAAGTGAAGAGGGTACCAACCTAATCAAGATGCCTTGGTGTACTTGTTAATTTCTATCACCATAGTTTATTTAAAAAAAGTTTGGGGTTTGATGGAGCATTATTTAGCTAGTGAATGACAGCTTAATTGGGATATACCAGTTATCTTTGATATCAGTAAATCTCTTTTCATTCATTGAAAAATAAAAATAATCACTAAATGTTAGTTTTCTGGGAGTGACAAAAAAAATTATTTTTTATACTAGATAATTATTAATTTGGAATTATTTTGAATTAAGTGAAATTTCTGTGATGTACATTCCATAGGGGACTAATTCCAAAGGATAGTTATCTTGGGTTGGTCTTTTTCTAAAAGGGATGGAGAGAGAAAATTCTCGTGGTATCCAGTTCAACTGAAACACCTCCACCGCCACTTCAATTAATAGGACATGGGGTCCCTATTCTTGTTTTAAACTACTAAAAGCAATTGAGAAAAATCAGTAAGCTCTCATTTTAGACATTAAAATTTTTGACCCGCTTATGAGTGGTAGAAGTTCCATACCGTAGTCATTCTAATATAATTATTTTAAATTTTTAAGAACCACCAATCAAAGTTTCAACAATAAATTTATGTGACAATCTTATTATAATTTTGAAATTTAAGAAGAATGGATGGTACGAATCAAAATTTGGAGACACATCATTACAAAGCCCAAAACACGATGGGAATGTTTGAAAATTACCAAAGTTCATATGTACATGTGTACCACAAGTTCCGCATAGTTGCAAACTTTAAATACTTTTTATGGCTAGTCAATTTCTCTATGGGAGTTTCTCTTCACGTTTTACAAAGATCAAATGGAATTCTACCTATTGT
This sequence comes from Ficus hispida, assembly GCA_025413025.1. Lineage (NCBI taxonomy): Eukaryota > Viridiplantae > Streptophyta > Magnoliopsida > Rosales > Moraceae > Ficus > Ficus hispida. Next base: position 20,459,963 of record CM046370.1, read on the forward strand.
TTTAGATAAACCAGTTTCATTACAACGTTTACAACTGTCCAGGGAACTCTCAATTTATATTCATCTTAGAATAACCAGTTTTTGTTGGGAGAAGGGTACGATAGGCATAGCTCTGAATTTGAAATTCAATAATATCAATGTTGTATTAATGGGTGACGGTTTGATGATACGAGAGGGAAGTTCTGTAAAGCATCAGGACGAATTGCTTAGATCCCGGTAAGTGAGGCTTTTTTGGATCGTGTTATAAATGTCCCGGCTAAACTTATCGATGGTCGAGGTGAAATTTTAGTCTCTGAATCTCGTCTTTAGGGCACAAGAGAAGCTATCGAATGATATTATACCCATTAATGCTTAACACGAATCGCCTTGAAAAGTAAACAGTGCATCGGCATGGACATCAGTGCTTGCAGGACTGGAGGTGTAATTAACTCGCAGCCCAGTGATACAAAATGAATCAAGCATTTATAGAAAATGGATTGAGGGTAAGATAATTTCCATACTCCGATAGCCAAAGAAACCGCAAGATCTTATATGGAGGATCACTTCAATTTCAATCACTACAAAATTTCTTCTGATACATAATTAGAATAAGTTCGAGAGGAACCTTAATTTGCAATTTTCTTCTTCTTGGATTTCCCTTGATGTGACTGCTCATGGGACCCCGAAGAAGTGACGGCACTATGGCCTTGTCCTGAGTTTTGAGTAGAGCGGTCGTTGGATCTACTAGGTTCTTCAGGCACTAACCTTTGGCTTGGAGCTTCTGATGGCTCTCCAACATCTGATAAAGAACTCTTACGCCTGCTACTATGCGAGGAAGCAGCATGTCCACTGGCAGAGCGTGAGTTTCTTCGCCAAGAACTTTGTGCAGGAGATCCATGTTGATGGGAAGACTTGGTCATCGTAGTGCTAGAAGACTTCTGATACATTAGTTTCAGATTGCCGGAATTGAGTTGTTCCAGTTCGTGAGGCTCTGAGTAATGTACAAGGGAAACGCGTCGTGAAATCTTCCCAGCTGCCAGATTTCAGAAATATCAAATTTTCTTTGCCAAGTAAAGATAATGATGTAGGACTAAGATAACAGGGATAAAATAGAGATAAAAGAATAGTATTGAGAACCCCTAGAAAGAGAAAAACAGAAGCACGAGAGAAAAATAGAGGATTCTAGAGAGAAAAAGAGCTCACGAGGAGTAAAACCAATAATCTCAATCTGTATTCATTAACCATTATCTGAATTGAAATTGCAAACTACTATATCTACCAGAAAACTAAATAACAAAATAGGGAACTAAACCAAAACAAAATAAATGGGAAACTGCCCTAGTAGTATAAATTATAAATCTCTAATCTCGAATAAATAATAAGGAAAGTATTTAAAATTAATTATTTATGATCTGCATAATGCAACAGGAACATCGACAATGAAATCAACAATGCTATTGGCAAAAAAAAATACACATCACGGTTTAAAAGCCCCTGAACTCATAAAGTCAAGTAATAGTGGCTCCATGGGAGAGAATGGTAAGAGAGGAAATGAAGAGATATATACTTCCCACAAGGCTGCAAGACACCCGAGATGATTGTTGGTCACACTCACACATGAGACCTCTAGGCATGTCAAAATTCCCAAAGCAGCATACATTATTTTCACCTTTGGTTTTGACCTTTAAGAATAGAAAGGACTACTTGAAATAGTATTGCAGATTACATATCGAGCAGTAACGAGCATACCAATTTTTGTGCCTGATGCAGAAGATACAAACACAGTTGCATTTGGTTCTTGAGCTGCAAAACTAACCACATCATATTCTTTGCCTGAAAAGAAAAATAAATATATAAGAAACCAGTTACTTAACCTTAGCTCACAGTTATGCTGAAGCAATCATAAAGTTCTTAAACAGCTTCTTTTGTACTGGACAGTGATAGTATTAGAGCGTGTCCTTGATGTGTTTAGCAAAATAAGCATAATTACCAGATGAACCCTTAAAGCTGCCTATGTCCCCGTCATGATGAAGCTTAAGCGTAATTTCCTGACCGTCAAAATCAGGATTCTGCAAAACCAGAGATAGCAATTCGTCAACTAAATACTAAATAAGTAGCACAGCTCACATTAACCGAGAAATCCTTTGTAGTGACATATTTTCTTTCAAGCTTCAACCATGAACACTAGATTACATTTACAATAAACCTCAAAACCAGAAAGCTAATTCAAGAATCTAGTTATGGTCTCTTTGCAAACAGGAGTAAAGGAAAAAAAAATTCTCTTCATGAAATGAGCAAGCTAAGTTAACAGCTATGAAAATAGCTGACAACGAGCTGCCAAACCTTCCTGACCCGTCAATGTGAACTGTTGGGGAAGATGAAGATCGTCCCTTAACCCTATAATAACTTTATGACGATAGTCCTTCCACCTGGAAAATAGTTCTTAAACCCAACATCTTTGTAGGTTCTACAGATTATTTCAGAACATCCACTAGGTGGGGTTTCTCTAATTTGTAATCATGAACTGTGAAATTCCTCTAATAAAAAATGAGACCGTAATAGACGATTAAAAGTAAAACACCACAAGCAAAAAGAGAAGTATTATTTCATACTTGATTCTTAGGCCATTGAATGAGCCAAAACTCTGTAGAATCATTCAAGCTAAGATCCAGAAGTGGGTCCTTGGCATCTTCCTGAAACTCTGGAGGAGGCATGTAAGGTTCTTCTATACCAGCAGCCATTCTTTCGCTCAACTCTAATTGACAATCGTCAGGCTGTACAAGCAAACAACCCCGTTTAGACATTTCGTCAAACACCTTCCTTGCAATAGTGAAATTTCTCAACTTTTCTCCGTATTTTATATATAAAAAATAATAAAAAATAAAAAAATAAAAAAACAACCAATAGAAACAATTATGAACCAGAAAAAAAAAAATCAGAGAAATAAGTATGAGAGGAATCACAGGTACTATTCAGATTTATATCTCCAAAAATGTAATTTGACTTACCAAAATTAGAGGGAAAAAAACTCTGCAAAGCATATATATATTCATATACACAAAAACTAAAAACTTACCAGATGGTGAGGATCAAAGGAGGAAGGAAGCTGAAACAATGAAGAGGGAGAGAAGGAGAGAGAGAGAGGGTTTAGGAGTTTTACTGGTTTGAGGAATCGGGAGTTTAGTCTTAGGTCCTTTATCTTTTGTTAAATTCACTTTTCCTTCTTGAACTTTTTATTTTTATTTAAGTTTTTTTTTCCAGTTAAACCCGTGTACTTAAAAAATATTTGACACTATACCTAAGGTTTTGTTTTATTGTTATTTGACCCCCTTTTATGGTATTTCTTTTGCTAAGGGGGAATTTGTTAGATGCCATGCATGCGATGGCTTTCTAGAGGCAATACTTTTTTGTTTGAATTTTAGAGGCAAGATTTTTTTTTTTTTTAACAAAATTTAGATGCTTAGAAAAGGTATAATAATATTAACAACAACAACAACAATAATAATTATTATGATAACATTGACGATCCTTGTGGTTTGCCACTCTTTTAAATTTTTTTTTTTTAAAACTACATTGAAAGCCCTAGTATTTTGTCACTATATAATTGAGAGATGCCCCAATACCAAATTAATTTATGTAATAATCTTAGTCTCAGAAGAACAAAAAATAAAAAATACAAGAAGACACCTTTTTTAATCACACTTGACAAAAAAAAAGTAATCATAATTGAATGTTAAATTGGGATTTTTATTCATCTTAAAATTTTCAATTTTTAACTACTTGCCCGCTAAACTTTTAAGATTTTTGAAGTTTTCTTTTGGAATTTCTTATTTTTTTAGTTAAAAAGAATTTGGTCTAAAGTATTTTTTGAAGTTTTGCAAGAAATTTTGGACCTTTTATTTTTCTTTTAGTTTCTTAAAGTAGTTTTAGGGGGTTTTTTTTTTCGTTTTGTGCTTCTTGTTCTCATTACTTAATTATTGTTATTATTATTTGCTTTTCTTTTTTTTTTTAGTCCTCCTTATCGTGTGCACAGTCCAGTCCGATCTCAAACCGTTAGGTTTGTCAAATCAAACCGTCTTAAACAGTCTAGTAATATATAAACCAAACTCCATGTTTTAATTTTTATATGCATAAATTGGATCAGATCAGACTATTTTAAAATGGTTTAGTCCGATTTAATCCTCAATTTGTCTCTTTCTTTTGGTCCAATTTTGACCCAATAGATTTTTTAGATCGTTTTTTAAAATCAAACTAAAATAAATAGAAGTTTGTTATTCGATTCCAATAATAAAACATAAATATAAACATAAAAGTTATCCAAACAAATATAAAGACATCTAAAGTTCAAAATCAAAACAAATGGAAAAACATTCAACCCATGAAATTCTAAATACAAATAATCATAAACACAACCAAACTACAAATTCTAAAATCCAAAGTCCAAACAAATGTAAACACATCCAAAATAAAAAGTCAAAAAAATGAAACATAGGACATCTAACTACAAAATATATAATTATATAAAAATAAAATTACAATTAAAATATACATGAAAAATGATCGGATCTAAACTGTTTTAAAATATTGTTAACTAGATGGGACCTTTTAAAAAACAGTCTAATACGGTTTTAAAATAGTTTCTATGTGAAACCGAACCAACGATTTAAAAACTACCGGATTAATTTGGTTTGACAGTTTATACTTCTATTCCTAATATTTTCCAACTAGTTATGAAAAAAAAAAACGACACAATTACACAATCACGACAGGCGGCGAAAGCCAGAGGGCAGAAGGAATCAAACCAAACTAAAATTACTATAGAACCAAAAAACACGAACTCAAATTATTGAGAAAATAACAACACAAAATTAAAAAAAAAAATGTTAATCCTACCTAGATCATTAATCAACCGAAGTGCCAATGTCATTGACAACACGACAAAGGTCAAAGTAAAAAATATCATCCGCCAACTCCCGACCAAACCAACTAAACTACCCACATTTTCACCCAAAAAAAAAAACCCCAATCAAACCAACCAAAAAAAGATTTTCCTCATCTCTCTTTCTGTCTCTAAGTTTCAGTTCACATCAAACACGAAAATATAAAATATTAAATATTAAATATTAAGAGGAGCCAAAAATGGTGTTCAACAGCTTTCTGGTGGTGTCGGTGGCCCACACGTCGGCGGAGGCGTGGCAATGGCTGGCCTGCCTTCCCGAGCGGCTGAGCAGCCAGCAGCTGCTGGATCTGGTCCTCTGCTTCCCTCTTCAGCAACTGGGTCGTCTCGCTCTCTGCATCTGGACCTTCCTCTGTGTCCCTCCTCCTGACTCCTATTCCTATTCCTACTCCTCCGACGACGACTCCGATGACTCCTCCTCCTCCTCCTCCTCCGCCACCGCCGTTGTTTACGATCACCACTACTACAATGAGCATTCTGATTGATTAGCTGACTTGTTGATTGGTTTCATACTTCTTGATTTTGTACAGTAATTCTGTTATCCCTCTTTCTTGATTTCTGCTTTTTTGCTCGATTTTGGTTGTTGTTTTGTGTTTGTTCTGTGGTTTGCTGAATTGGGTTTGTTTTGGATTTTGTTAATTCTCTATATGTTTTTCTTGATCACTGTTTTGTAGTTTGAATGTGGGGTTTGTGTTGAATTTTGATTGGATTTTGTGTTTGTGTAGTGGTTTAGTCAACTGGGTTTCTGTTGGATTTAGTTGGCATTTCTTGGTTGAATGTTGGTTGTGCTGGCATTTTGATTGCTGTTTTGTGATTGCTTATGATTTTGTGAATTGGGATTGTTTTGTATTATATTAATTTTCCAACCTCTTTCCTTAAATCTTACCAATATTGTTGCTTGCTTGAATGTTGGGTTCATGCTGAATTTTTGGGATGTTTTGTGTTTATTTAGTGGTTTGCTTAATCGGGTTTGTTTTGGATTTTGTTTGCTCTCCATCTCTTCTTCTTGATCTCACAACTTTTATTGTTTGAATGTGGGGTTTATGCTGAATGTGATTGCTGTTTTTTGGTTTATTTAGTACTTTTGCTGAATTGGGTCTGATTTGAATTTTGTTATTTCTCGTTTGCTTTTTCTTGGTATCACTTTTATTGTTTGAATTTGGTTGGTGTTTTGTGTCTATTGATTGAATTGGCTGAATTGGGTCTTTTTGGATTTCTCCATCTTTGTCCGGCTTAGCATTTTATAGGCAATAAATTTTTGGCGTTGCTTGATTGGTTGAATTAGTTTTGTGTGTGTGTGTGTGTGTGTGTGTGTGTGTGTAATGGCAAATCGTGCATCCTCCTCGTGATTGATCTACCAAAATTTATAACAATCTACAAGTAAATCAAGATCAGGTTAATGTTTGAAATTCTAATATGGATTTTCAAAGAACTCCTCTTCCTCTATCTTGCTCGTACTCTTATTGATGCTAGATGCCAAAGGGCATCAAGATCATCATAATAGTTTGGCAGAAAAAGGAGAGGAGTGTGTTAGTTTCATTGGGTAATTGAGTTTACGAGAAAAAATGTTGTGCTACCCTGTAAGGTAACAAGATTCACTTTCATTACTTTAATGTTAGCCCGTTTGGAATAATAGTTGGAGTCGGAATTTTTTAGTTGGCTTTGAAATGTGTGTTTGGTTGAAGCTAAATTTGTAATGAATTGTGATATAGGAAATAGTGTGAAATTTTGAAATATGTTACGACAAAAAAATGCAATATGGATCTTGTTCCGTTCCTCTCGTCATTCTGAGCAATTTGAAAAAAAATAAATAAATAAAATAATCTCGTTTCAAATTGAAATAAGAAAGTTATTGAAGTTTGAGTTTTTTGAAAATGAAGGAGAGAGAAAGTGAGATGTAGATTGAAGAGTTTTGGAGCGGAGTTAGCAAAATTTCATCTGGAAATTTGTTCCAAACAGGGCCTACACTCACATTAGGAAACGTTTGAATTAGGATGAATATCTAATTGTCGTGCTGATGAAAGTTGAAGTCGAATGCATGTTTCATTACCACTTTTAATTCGTGCTGGTGTTTTGCTGTGCGCCCTCACCCACAAGAAACATAATCCACAACTTACACGCCCTCCACATTTCTTTTGGTTTTAGAATAATTGGTTGATGTAAATACATTAACTGCCTCAGAAAGCATAACCAGATTTACTTCTTCAGGCGTTGGCATGGAGTCGGAAGTTGCAAGATGGGAGATGGTTTACTTTGACGCGGTCTTAGCCTAGTGACACTGCATGGTTCATGCGAATTGGACAGGATGCTCGCAGAGCAGTCTCAGGCTTCGTAGCTAGTTAGAGTAAGCCTTATTTCTTGGCGGTAGGGACGAGTTCTTTTGGAGTAAGATTTTAGTTCGAGATCGCAGTTTTATCTGCGCTTTCTTTCTTTGTGTGAAAGCTTCTAACTGCTTGCTCTATCTGTGGGATTCTTTTGTTGTCTAAAACAGTTGATTTATATAGTTCATATCTGATTGACAAACTGGATTGTACAGAAGCTGATTAAGTTAATTATTGATAATGAACAGAAGCGCTTATCAAGTTACATCTCATTGAATCTCAATGAATGAGATAAAAGTCTATTACTCTTTAAGTTTATCGTGGATTTTTAAGACTACTGTGGGGAACTTTTAATTCTTATGCGTATTATGATTTCTCATGACAAATATACTTATGGAGGTTACTTTTCTTGAAAGATGCTAATTGGAGAAAAAACTTGTGAAGTTAAATTCCAAATGGAATTTTTAACGTGGAAATCCTAATCCGAGCATCGAATTTAGTCAAGGAGGAAATTTTTGTGGAATTTCATTTCGATACCAAATTTGCAATTTTGACAAAATACAGTTCTCAAAATGTAATTTATAGAAGTTCCTGATTGGGCATAATGCCTTTTTATTAAATTTGATAATATTATTAATGAAAACTTAACTGAATCGATAAAATAGAGACTATTTATGGGCTATTAAATCCTAAACATTTAAGGCTTGTTTGGATTTTATGCTCATTTATGAAATGAAAATTTTTCTTCTTTGAAATGAGAAAATCTTTTTTTTATTTTGACTATGAGATGTAGTTTTGATGTGTAAAAATAAAAAATAAAAAATAAATAAAAATCGTCTTGAAACAAAAAGAATCTAAATTTCTTTGGAAAGTTGTAAAATGAGAAGAAATAGTATTAGAAGTAGTGCATTAGAAGAAGAATTCAAAAAAATATTTTAGAAAGTATTCCAAAAAAGTACTTTATAAACTGTATTTAAGAATTAGATGTCCACCCTTTTTCAAAATAAGAAGAATGATGAAAAAAGTTGGGAAAAATACTTTTTTACGGTTTTTCCTCCCACTGTGAAAATGAGAATACAAAACAAATGGGGAGTTAAGAATCCTAATTCAAATAAATATTTAAGGGATTTAAAGGTAAATAGTCTTTTTCTTAAGAAGTTTTTTAACAAATGGTTGAGGTTTTTAAAAATTAGTTAAAGACCTTTATTTTAATGATAAATCAATGATTAGTCACATAATATTATTAATTTAATAAAATTAATAATTAATCATTATGTAAATCATAAATTTTCAAGTCAATCATTAACTGATCATGATCAATTAGTGATTGATGAAATCTACAAAAATTGATAAATAACTATTTTTCTAAATAAAAAAAAAATTTGGCCATCTATTAGGGTGACCAAATTAGGTTATTCAGCCTAATTTTCTAGTATTGAATTTTAATCCCAATAATAAACAATGAAGAATCCTAATCAAACTCAAACTAACATAAATAATAATTTAATAAGATAGAAATCCTAATGAAATTCTAATTTCCTGATGTCATGTCCTACATCACTTTAAAGAAAAAGAAAAATGAGAGAGAAATTAAGAATGCCAAATGTCTAGCACTCCCTAACATGCTTTCTTCCATTCTCATCTCCCATTCTTTCTTGATACAATCCGGAGCCGTAGAAAAACCATGGTGTAAAATCCTACTCCACCCTCCCAAATATCAATTTTCTTCCTACTTTCTCTTCCCATCTCATAGTTAAAAAAAAAAAAAAAAAAAAAAAAAAAAAAAAAAAAAAAAAAAAAACCCATTCATTTCTCCTCTGTTTCATTTGCTGAAAGAAAAATATTTTAATAGATTATCAAAATAATCAACCAGATTACTCTATCCGACAACAATGTCTTGCAATTTGTGTTGGAGGGAAAACATATCCTACTAAATAAGGAATATACTCTTAAATGTAGAAGCAGTCACCAAACAACATAAATATTATGGAAGAAAAAAAAAAAAAAACACAGTTTTAAGAGGAGTCCTAACAATTTTTATAGCTGTTTTATTGTTACTAAGAATTTATAGCTAAATAACTTTTTTTTTTTTTAACAAATGGCCGAATTTTTAAACTTAATGATTTTTTTGCTAAATAAAAAAAAATGATCATCTACTAGATTAGGTGATAAAAAATACCACTAAATCTAATTTTATTATTATTATTACTATTCTTTTTTTTTTTTTCATACTATCATATTACATTTGACATATAAATTTATACATTTTTCTTGGTAACACATAATTTTGACTTTAAATTGCTAAAAATACTCTTAAAAAGAAAAACTACAATTTTGCTTTAAAAAAAAAACTATAATTTCAATTATTTATCATTTTGTATACCTTGTACCATGCTTTATTTGGAAAAATATCTTACAGTTAAAGTCATGTATTTTTATATTTTTATATTACATTTAATATATAAATCAATATTTTTTTCTTAATCAATACTTAATTATGATTTAAAAATACCAAAAATATTCTGAAATACTTTATAACGTTTGGTTCGTCGGTTGGAGATAAAAATTTTAAATTAGAGTTAATTGACTTCTCCAAAACTAGTTATAATTTTTATTAATTTTTTTTAAAAAAATAAAAATTAAAATAAGAAATTTAAATTGAAAATAGAGAATCAACATAGGCTCGTTGAGAAAAGGAAAAAAAAAAAAATTCCCCCTTCTAAAAGCAGCATATTCGCTTTTACTTTCCCAAGCCCCATCCAAGAGTGACACGTGGCGAGAGATGATTTAGCAGAGCACAGAGACAGACTAGAGCCACCAGCCACGTACATGTAATCCGAACCTCTTGTTTGAGTATTGTTGGACTCTGGAAGATCAGTTTAACGTATCTTTGGCACTAATGGCCACGCTTTGTTCCCAACGCTTTACCACTACTACTTCTCAAACATCTTCTCTTCCTCCTCTGAATTTCAATCTCAAAATCCGCCATGTCTGTTGCTCCCAGCAGTCATCCATCTCTCTACTCTTCACCTCCGCAACCAACAACTGTCCGAACCAGACACTACATTTCCTGTACTCTCTTCCAAACCAAGTGTTTCTCCTTCAAGAGCAATGCTTTGTGTCTAAGCAATTCAAGTTGTTTTTCGAGTACCCTGTCAGGGAAACCGTCGGTTTTGATCGCGAAAGCGTCGGAAACCGATGCCCAGACGGCGGAAAGCAAAGGCGGAGAAGGAGGGGGAGAGGAGGAGTATGAAGAGTATGAGGTGGAAATTGTGCAGCCTTATGGTCTGAAATTTGCAAAGGGAAGAGACGGCGGGACTTACATCGATGCCATTGCGCCAGGAGGTTATGCCGACAAGACCGGGCAGTTCTCTGTCGGGGATAAAGTACTTGCCACAAGGTTTTCGGTTTTTCCCTTTCTTTGGTTTCTTGTCTCAACTGTTTCTGTGGCAATTCAAAGAAATTAGGGTGTTTTTTATTTAACCTGCTTGGTAATTGTTTTTCTCCTTTTACATGTGATTTAATTAGTATCTTGTCACATTGTGCCTTCTTTATTTCCACTTTCATCCTATGCTATAAGTCTTATATATTTGTTTTGTACAATGGAAATTCTAGATTCAATCAAAAAAGAAAATTGCGATTTTAATGGTAACTTAACGCATTGCGAGTTTGTATGATTGATGTGATAGCTTTAAAATTTGCGAATGGATTCATGTAACTGAAGACGCTAATTCACATGCAGCGCAGTTTTTGGGGACGAAATATGGCCTGCAGCTGAATATGGGAGAACAATGTACACGATTCGCCAGAGAATTGGCCCTCTACTCATGAAAATGCAGAAGCGATACGGTTAGTTCACGCCCCATTTGCTCACTAAGTACAAATGTGTCACATCACTTTAGAACAACATAAAATATGAACGAAATTGAATATAAAATACCGTATTACATGTCTTATGTCACATATTGTGTAATTGTTTGGTCTTTTGCAAATTTTTACCATTCCATGATATAAATGACCAAAATTTTGTTCATGGTCAATAACATCCTTAGCATCGAAAGTAACAATGTTTCCAATTCAAAGTTTGTCGACTCTTTAGACATGATACGAGCCTCAGTTGTTACCGAAGATCGTATTCGTTATGCAGGGAAGACAGACGAGGGAGGTGAATTGACAGAGAAGGAAATTATCAGGGCTGAGAGAAATTCAGGTGTGATTAGCAGTAGAGTGAGGGAAATCCAAGTGAGTGAAAACACGTACATTTTTCAAAAGATTCTTCAATCATTCCGTAACTCCACTTTGTGACTCTAACAAATACGTTTCACAATTTTTTTTGTATTATTGATGGCATGTGAATGATATCAGATGCAAAACTACCTGAGGAAAAAGGAACAGAAAGAACGCCGAGAAAAGGATCTTAGAGAAGGGTTGCAGCTTTACAAGTATGTCCTGCAATTTGACTTCGTTTTCACTGAAATCTGTAACTGATCTGTTTTCGTTTTTATGTCTTCTGAAGTACAGTTACACTTTAGAGAAAGTGAGACAAAAGTGTTTTCAAATTAGTACTAGCTACATATAATCTGGCATTCATCCGGCTAATAAAAATTTCCTTTTGTCGTCCTATATGAAACATTTGGTTCATCAAGGAATGCCAAGTACGAGGAAGCGTTGGAGAAATTTGAGTCTGTATTAGGATCCAAACCAGATCCCAACGAAGCTGCTGTTGCGAGCTACAATGTCGCTTGCTCTTATTCTAAGCTTAATCAGGTATAGGTCTCACTCTTGTTTATATCTAATCTACCCTTGTATCCTTAAAATTTTGTTGGACTTGGACCATAGTTTTCTTTCCATGCCATCATCATCATCAATCTGTCAGGCATTTTATTGAACCTGAACATTCTTCGCTGTTTCGAGCTTGGAAAACTTCTCAAGTGGAGGATATATTGCTTTGTTTTTGGCATATAGGAAAATTAATACTATTATCAGTCCACCTCCTATCAGTTTTAAGCTTTTAGGAGAATTAACATCAAGAAACCAGAGCAGGTGGTCCGAACCTTGCTATTGCACTTTTTAATTTGTTTCTCGCTTGTGTACCTTTTTTTTTGGTTCGTTCTCACTCGTTCTGAAATTTGGCATACCATTGTATATTTGTCTGGAATTGTCTCTTAAACTATCTAGGCTCATACATGAAGGGAGAGCATTGATTCAAAAAATTATGGTCAGTTCACCTCCTATCAGCTTAAGTTTTTAGGACATTTAAAATTTTGACATAATTGACTGACATCCATAGTGTGAATTTATGCTCATGCACAAATTACAAGTTTGTTGATTTCCCTAGTGTTCTCATTCTATTACGTTCTGATTCTTCATAATAGTTACAAGCTGGACTCTCTGCCCTCGAGGATGCCCTAGAAGCTGGATTTGAAGACTTTAAGGTAATAGTATAACAGGATTTACCCCAAAAAAAAAAAAAAAAGTACACCCCATTTTTCTTTGTAAATTTTTTTTTTCTTTTCTGTCATTTAACTAAATCCCTTTTGCAAATTCTTACAAATTGTCAACAGAGAATTCGGACAGATCCCGACCTTGCCAATCTGAGAACATGTGAGGGATTTGAGCCTCTACTAAAACGATTTGATGAATCGTTCATCAACGAGAATGCAATCAATGCAATCAAGTCTCTGTTTGGATTCAACAAGAACTAGGAACAATATGGAATTCACTTTTACATGATGTATATGGGATGATCTCATTAAAAGCTTACCAAAAGTGTTGGCTGAGCCATTTGATCACTGGGAAATCAGTTTTTACTTGTATCAATTTATTGATGGTCTTAATTATGGGAGAGCTTTGGTGAAATCTCGTGTAATGTAATCTTCAAAGTATTAGTTTCGTCCAAAAGAAAAAAAACAAAAAACAAAAAGAAAAACAAAAAGAAAGAAACAAACTCCTCCAAATGGAGTGTTTAATTATATTTTGTTTATTCTCCAATAATTCCAATGCAGAACCTTAGCGTTTGTTGAAATTTAATAGTTGATTATCTTTATGAAATTTCAAAAATCTTTCATCAACTTTAGTATTAGGGAACAAAACTGTATTAAAAAAAAATTAAACGACTAATTTGTGCAAATTAAAAGATTAGAAACTAAACGGACTTATTAGCCTAAGTGTCATTTTTTTTTTTTTTTTTTTCATTTTAGGGGTCTATTCTAAATATGTCAAGGGCAAACTTGTCCATCAGATCATGTGGGGACAGTGTGTGTGTGGTGAATGTTTCACTTTCATTATTGAGAAAGTTGACTGATACATGTAGGCTTCGCCTATCAGGTGATCACTCTTTAAAGCCTCTTACATCGGACTGAAGAGTGACTACATGAGCTAATCAAGTAAAACTTCTTTCTCACAAAGTTAAGACAGTTACTCCCAGTAATTTCTTCCTCGGCCGCCACACACCAGGTCAGTTGATTTGTTAATCTTTGAGCAATATATATTTATATATATAAATAATGTTTTTATAATCCACCCTTATGTCATATATATATATATATATGTCTATATATATATATTTTGCGGCAAAGTCATATTTAACCGACATGAACTATCCAAAGTGCTCGCTGACTAAAAAAAAATTATAATAAGTGATATCTCAAAAAGAGTGATTTTGAATTTCAATTTTTTCCGACATTTGAGAGTAATCGATTTTGATGTATTTTAGAACGCGCGCGCGCGCGCTTGTGTATGAATAAATGGATGTTATTGGTGCACCTTGTCAACGTGGTAGAAAGTGTTTTCGACTACATTTCTTCTTGCACGTTGTTTAATGAGTATTTTTAAATAATACTTTCGTTCTTTAAGTAATTTTACTAATTATCAATTAAGTGATAAAATAATTTATTGAAAGAAACGTGGCAAAAGTAGACTGGAGTGACAATAGATGCGTCCGTTTTGAATTTGTGAATGGGGCTTGGCCTCTGGTGTGATCTCTTCTTCACATTTATCTGTTTCTTAGAAGTACTTTTAATCTTTTTGTCAAGTCTTAAAAATGTTTGATAATGTGACACTTTTTTTTTTTTTTACTAAACTAACAGCGACAGGGACAAGAAAACTGGTCCAGAGGATCTAGCTCATGTTAAAGAACTGACCAATCAGGCAAGAAAAGAATAAGGTAAAAAAAAAAAAAAAAAAAAGAAAGATATCAGAAACTGAATTATAATGGAACTACCAGTCGTCCCAGAAAGGCTGAAGAAGATATGGGATGTATGGGATCTCCGAATCTCAATTCTTGGAAGCCTTTTACTGCAAGTTTTTCTAGTGTTACTCTCAACTAAACGGCAATGGTCAAGAAGTACCTTACTCTACTGGTCAATCTGGTCAGCCTATTTGCTAGCCGACTGGATCGCTGCTGTTATCATCGGATCACCAAGAGCTTCAGAAAGCCACGACAGAAATGAACTTCTATTCGCTTTGTGGGCTTCATTCCTCTTGTTGCACCTCGGCAGTCCAGATAGCATTACTTCTCTGTCTGTCGAGGACAATGAACACCGGATTAGGCATTTGTTTGGACTCCTTCTGCAGGTTTTTTCTGGTGCATATTGCTTTTATCTGACAATTGCGAACAACAGACTGTGGCTGCCCACAATACTAGTGTTTGTTGCTGGAAATATTAAGTTTGCTGAGAGAACGAGAGCTCTTCATCTTGCAAGCTTGAAGCGTTTTGAAGCAACAACCTTGCCAAATGCAGATCCTGGACCTGATTATGAAGAGGCTGCAAGTGTGTACTCTACCATAAGGTCGGTCCAAGTTCCGACACAAGTGGATCAGATGATCATGGTGTCTGCTGGAAATTATGAGTATAATCGTAATGATCTCAATATAACTGATTTAGAACTTTCAGATGAGGTGAAGTTACTAGAGAGAGCGTACTCTTTGTATGAAATCTTTAAGGGACTAATTGTCGGGTTCCTTGTGAGCTTCAAAGATTGAGAGTCAAGCTGAAGTTTTTTTCTTGATAAAATGTCCTCTAGAAGTGCTTTATGATTAGTAGAGTACGAGCTCTCGACTTCATGTACCAGGTTCTCCACACAAAGGCAGTTGTGTTGAATGCACCATTGGCTACATCTTGCGATGTATTACATTCTTCTCTATCTCTGTTGCCGCTCTGCTGTTTCTGTTTGCCGAGAAGCAAGGCCTTGGTAACTTTGAAATCATCGTTACTTATTCATTGTTTATCGGAGCCATTATACTTGATGCAATATCGGTTGTCAAGCTCTTTTTATCTAACTGGATCTTGATGAACCACAAGGACAGCTGGATCACGGATTGTGTTCCCAAATTTTTTTTGAGAAGAAAAAGGTGGTCTCGGATTGTTCCCCAAGAAAACATGATTAGATATTGCCTTGTCGAATGTGTGGTGATGCCCGTCTACAAGTTTCCTGGAAATCTTCTTAAGCATGGAATTATGGAATCTATAAAATTAGTCTTATGTGTCTCATCGTCAGAAGCCATAACTAAAGTTCACGAGAAATTCATTTACGATGAGCTGAAAAGGAAGTCTATGAAGGCAAGCAATGCAAAGGATGCAGTAGAAGCATGTTCGCAAAGAGGTTATGCGGCTCTCTTGCAAAGCTCTTCCAGCTACGTCAAACTTAAATGGAGCATTGCAGAATATCAAAACCTGGAAAGCCTTCTTCTATGGCACTTAGCTACTGAACTTCGCCTCCAGGAGGATCCCGAGGCCAACCAAGGTGATGAAAGAAGAATTTGCAGGCTCCTTTCGGATTACATGTTTTACCTTCTTGTCAAGACTATGGTGATGCTAGCCCTGGTTTTGGGCAACTGGGACGTAGTTTTCGGAGATACATGTGCTGAAGCGAAGAGGATTTTCAACAAGCACAAAGTGACAAATTATTCGGAAGCATGAACGAAGATAATTTCCGTGAAACCAAAGCTAAGATCTGCTGTTGTGAAGCAAAGTGGGAGCAAATCTGTGCTCTTTGATGCGTGTGTCCTTGCCCAACAGCTGCGGACAGAGAATGATCATTGGAAGCTAATGAGCCGAGTGTGGATTGAATTGTTGTCATATGCTGCCATTAATTGTCGACCGTTTGTGCATGCTCCGCAACTAAGTAAGGGTGGAGAACTCTTGACCTTCACTTGGTTGCTGATGAACCATTTGGGCTTGAGGATGCAATTTGCTGAGCAAGAGCAACTGAGTAAAGACAGCAACAACTATATAGAGCAACATGGTTGAATGCACAGGGAGAAGATATGCAAGCAAAATGTCCCTTCCCTTTAATGGCTTACTTGTTGCTATTTGCATTGCCCAATTGGAGCCCCATAAAAAGCTCCTGTAGGTGATTTCTGTATCTTTTCTTTTTCTAACTTGTTTGGTTTCATTTGTTTGTAATCTGCTTGTTTGAATTTAAACTTATCAAGCGTTACAATCTTTCATGTCAATGGTTTGGTCTGCATTTTCATGTCTGAAAATGATAGGAAAAAGCAAATCTGGTAGAGTTCCTACAATCTCGTCATATATTATCCCCATATCTCCTCCAAATAGCACTGGTCTGGTCCTCTTTGAGTCTGCATCTACTTTTTCTTAGTTATACGAAATCAAATTGTTGGTCCTCAACGTCTTACTTAGTATATGTGCGGCTTGACTCACCATATTGAATCCAAAATTTACAATTAAGCTCAAATCCAAATCCAATTTTTCACTCTTTAAAAATCCGTACCACATTCATTTTTATCTCTCACACAAATGCATATTTGGATTCATTCATTCACTCTGAATGCAAAAACTCAAATCCAACCTATGATCCAAACGAGAGATCAATACACCATGCTAGATTTCGTGATCAATCATTTCAAGAGATTTGATCAATAGGACCTCGACCCTAATCAATGGTCCAAAAGATTTGTATTTGCTACCAAATCATAGAAAGGCTTCGACACACAATAGTTAATAATGTTTTACCAGTTGGCAATTGAAATACTTTAGTATATAAAAACTTACCTCATGTTGCTATTTGTCGGTATATATGAACATACAAAGAAGTCGCTGAATGCTTATATATATATATGCATACTTTTGCAACAATCTAGAAAATCAGGAAGACATTTTTTTGGCTGAAAGAAACTTCATGGAACAAAAAGCAAAGGCCAAAACAACAGCAAGTCATAAACAACAACGCCAAAGCTTAAAAACAAGCGCAGCTACAAAGTAGCTTAATTATTGAAAAATTCACACACAACGAAGAAAACTAAAGCCAAAGCATAAAAAGAAAAGCAGCTACAAAGCTTCCTACTAAAATACAAGGATTTCAGGTAGCGTCCTCCGTGAGAACTCCAGCAGGAAAATCATTCGTGGAAAAAAGCCGATCAGCAGAGGATCTCAAGCACCAGCAGGTCACGTTATGCGCCAGGAAAATGGATTACCAAGGGTCCCAAACAACTTCCCACAAAGACACCCGCTCCAGCAACTGGGAAACAACTTTGAGCTGCAGATGCGCATAGGAGTTGCCCTTCAAGCATGAAAACTATTGGTATTGAAATGCTGCTGAACTACTAGCCACTCGTTCTCCAAAATCTGTAATCTTGCATCGTTCCTCCATGAGAAAAGTGCTTTTATAATGTCCCGAGCTCAGCAACCTGGTATGAGATGAAGTTTTAAATTTCTAGAACTGAGAAACAGGTTATAAATAATAGTAATAATAGTGTCGAAGATTATGGAATCCCTAGACTTTAGGGAGGAATTGGTTCCGAATGCTAGCTGTAGAATCAGTTGGTTAGCTGGCTGATGTATGTTTAATTTGTTTCCTTATTTACTTCCTTAGATTGTGTAATTTGTTCTCAAGGATCAATTGACCCTTGCTGTATATATTGTGCTGTAATCGTTGGAATAATTCAAGGAAAAGAATTATTTTTCCCTCACCAAAAAACCTCATGGTATCAGAGCCGAAAAAAACCCTTCCCTCCCATGGATTTTCGGGCAGCTATGACTGGCTCTCAGAAAAAAACCTCCCAAACAGCTTCTGATTCAACCTCATCCTCAGAAACACGCCAAACCCAGCCAACCCATCAACCCCAACCAACCAACACCCAGCCGAACAACAACATGGAGAATTCCAGCCCAAACCTGTCTCTGCAGTTGACTATTCATAAACTAAATGGCAGCAATTACCTCGAGTGGGCTCAATCGATCAGACTCGCGATTGATGGCAGAGGCAAGCTTGGACATTTGACTGGAGAAACCCCACGACCAGCTGCTGATGACCCAAGTCTGAAGGTATGGCGTTCCGAAAACTCTCTTATAATGGCGTGGCTAATCAACTCTATGGAACCTGCCATAGGAAAGCCCCATCTGTTTCTGCCGACAGCAAGAGATATATGGGAAGCAGTTCGCGATATGTATTCGGATGTGGAGAACTCGTCTCAGATTTTCGACCTAAAAACGAGGCTTTGGAAGGCGAAACAAGGAGATCGAGATGTGACGTCATATTACAACGAACTTGTAACATTATGGCAGGAGTTGGACCTCTGTTATGAGGACGAATGGGATTGCCAGAAGGACAACGCTCGGTACAAAAAGAGGGAGGAGAATGACCGTGTGTATGTCTTCCTAGCCGGGCTCAATCACGAACTAGATGAAGTAAGAGGGAGAATACTCGGCCGAAAGCCTTTACCATCAATCCGAGAGGTGTTTTCTGAAGTTAGGAGGGAGGAGTCGAGGCGTAGAGTAATGCTCAAACCGCAGGAACCAAAGAATAGTCCTGACATTGAGAGTTCAGCCCCGGTTTCTCGAGGACCAGATTTGGAGGAGAACCGAAAGAAAAAACCTTGGTGTGATCATTATAAGAAATATTGGCATACTAGGGAGACATGCTGGAAACTCCATGGGAGGCCACCGAACCAAAAGAAGAAGACCGGAGGAGAAGGCAGAGCACTACAAACTGTGGGCGAAGATTCTCCGGGGCAATCAGTCAACTCAGAGATGCACTCCTTCACAAAGGAACAGCTAAGCCACCTGTACAAGCTCTTCCAATCCCCACAATTCTCAAATCCCTCTTGTTCTTTGGCGAAAAAGGGTAACTATTTCATTGCAGCCCTTTCTTGCGAAAACTCAAATCCATATTGTTCATGGATTATTGACTCAGGTGCTACTGACCATATGACTGGATCTTCAAAATTATTTTGTTCCTATAACTCGTGTGCAGGAAACAAAAAAATCAGAATTGCTTATGGTTCATTGTCAGTCATAGCAGGAATAGGGTCCATTGTTATCTCTTCCTCACTCACACTTCATAAAGTTCTTCATATGCCTAGTCTGTCATGCAATCTTCTGTCAATAAGTAAATTAACCCACGATCTTAATTGTCAAGTTAATTTCCTTCCTTCATCTTGTGTTTTTCAGGAGCTGACCTCGGGGAAGACGATTGGCAGTGCTAGAGAAAGTGGAGGACTTTATTTTTTTGAAGAAGGATCGACGTTGAAACGGCCAGTACAAAGTACATGCTATGGTTCTATTTCTTTTCTTACCAATAAGGAGATTATGTTATGGCACTATAGATTAGGTCATCCGAATTTCCATTATTTGAAACACTTATTACCTGATTTGTTTAAGAATAAAAATCCTTCTTCTTTGCAATGTGAGTTTTGTGAATTGGCTAAGCATCATCGTTCGTCTTTCTCTTTACAACCCTATAAACCCACAAAGCCGTTTGTTTTGATTCACACTGATGTTTGGGGTCCCTCTAGGATCGTTACACCTTCGGGCAAAAAATGGTTTGTAACATTTATAGATGATCATACAAGGTTGAGTTGGGTTTACCTACTAAAAGAAAAATCCGAAGTTAAAAATATTTTTCAAAATTTTTATACCATGGTCCTCACCCAATTTCAAACAAAAATTCAAATTCTTCGAAGTGATAATGGTACAGAGTATTTTAATAAAACTCTTGGACCTTTTTTTCTCGAGAAAGGAATTGTGCACCAAAGTTCATGTAATGATACCCCTCAACAAAACGGAGTAGCCGAGAGAAAAAATAAACACCTTTTAGAAGTAACTAGAGCATTACTTTTTTCAAAAAATGTCTCTAAATATCTCTGGGGTGAAGCAATTTTGACCGCAACTTACTTGATTAACCGAATGCCTTCTAGGATTCTAAAATTCAAAACTCCGTTAAGTGTTTTCCAAAACATTTATCCTTCAACTAGGCTTATCTCTGACCTTCCTCTTAAAATATTTGGATGCACAGCTTTTATTCATAATCATGATCACAGTAGAGGAAAACTTGATCCTAGGGCCACACATTGTGTTTTTGTCGGTTATGCACCAACAAAAAAGGGGTATAAGTGCTTCGACCCTATCTCAAAGAAAATGTTTATAACCATGGATGTCACCTTTTTTGAAGACCAACCGTTTTTTGGAGCTCATCTTCAGAGGGGGAGAGAAAGAGAAGATTCGAATGATGATGATGTCTTTGAAAATCAAGAAGAACAATTTTTTCAAGAAGAACAATTTTTTCAAACTTCTCGACAGGACACTATTGCTGAAACTCAAGTTTTAGATCCTGACGAGCCAAATCCTATTGATTCTGATCCATGTGTTTTGGACTCTGAACAAGTAAGGCAAATAGGTATAGAGAATATAGGAGAAACGGTTCCCCTATCTGTAGTGCCATCTGAAAACCGTACAGAAGAAAGGGACAGAGACATAACATGTACTAAGTTGCAGACCTACTTCCGAAGAAACTTCCGCCCGAAAGATAAAGTCCCCGCCTCTCTTCAAAGCCAGGAGTCCGAACCAGGTAAAGCACCTGTAGTATCTGAACTCTTAGGTAAAAATTCCTCTACCGAGTCTTTTGATGATCTAGATATTCCCATTGCGTGTCGAAAGGGTGTGCGGACCTGCACCAAACATCCTATGTCTCATTTTGTCTCCTATAAAAAATTATCCCCTGCTTTCTTTGCTTTCACTTCACAACTCTCCTCTGTGGAAATTCCAAGAGATGTACAGGAGGCTTTGCAGGTTCCAGAGTGGAGGAATGCCATTGATGAGGAGATGGCGGCTCTTGAGAAGAATCAAACATGGGAAGTAGTGGATCTGCCAAGGGGGAAGAAGACAGTGGGCTGCAAGTGGGTTTTCACAGTTAAGTACAATTCGGATGGAACCATTGAGAGGTATAAGGCTCGCTTAGTAGCTAAGGGCTTCACCCAGACCTACGGTATCGATTATCTTGAGACCTTTGCTCCAGTTGCCAAATTGAATACAGTCAGAGTACTTCTGTCGATTGCTGTTAACCTTGATTGGCCACTCCATCAACTAGATGTGAAGAATGCCTTTTTGAACGGAGATTTGGAGGAAGAGGTTTACATGGATGCACCTTCAGATTCGATGAGAGATTCAACTCAAAAGTCTGTAAGCTGAAGAAATCACTATATGGACTCAAGCAATCTCCTAGGGCGTGGTTTGATAAGTTCACTCGTTCCATGAAGAACCAAAGATATGTTCAGGCCCAGAGTGATCATACCATGTTTATAAAAAAATCCAAGGAAGGTAAGATTGCTGTCTTAATAGTATATGTGGATGATATCATTCTCACAGGTGATGATTTGGAAGAAATGGAACGACTTAAGAGTTCTCTAGCTCTAGAGTTCGAGATTAAAGATTTGGGGCCACTGAGATATTTCCTAGGGATGGAAGTAGCACGTTCAAAGAAAGGACTGGTTATTTCTCAAAGGAAATATGTCCTGGATCTTCTCAAGGAAATGGGCATGAGTGGATGCCGACCTGCAGATACTCCTATGGATCCCAACCAGAAACTTGGAGATGTTACAGAGGGGGCACCAGTTGACAAGGCAAGGTACCAGAAGCTTGTGGGTAAGTTAATCTACTTAGCTCATACTAGACCGGATATAGCTTTTGCAGTAAGCGTTGTGAGCCAATTTATGCACTCTCCCTATGAGGAGCATCTTGAAGCTGTATATCGAGTCCTGAGATACTTAAAAAGCACTCCGGGGAAGGGACTCTTCTTCCAGAAGGGGGAGCAAAGGACTATTGAAGCCTATACTGATGCTGACTGGGCAGGCTCAGTTACGGACAGAAGATCTACATTAGGATACTGCACGTTTGTATGGGGTAACCTTGTCACATGGAGGAGCAAGAAACAAAATGTTGTAGCCCGGAGTAGCGCTGAAGCAGAATACCGAGCCATGGCACATGGTGTTTGTGAGATGCTGTGGTTAAAAAGGATTCTTGACGAACTGGGTAAATCGACAGAAGGTCCAATGAAGTTGTACTGCGACAACAAGGCTGCTATCAGCATAGCTCATAACCTAGTACAACATGATAGGACAAAGCACGTTGAGATTGATCGACACTTCATCAAGGAAAAGTTGGAAGGAAGAGTTATCTGTTTGCCATTTGTACCTACAACGCAGCAGATAGCCGACATTTTTACTAAGGGATTGTTCAGGCCTAACTTTGAGCTTCTCACTAGCAAGTTGGGTATGATGAACATTTACGCACCAACTTGAGGGGGGGTGTCGAAGATTATAGAATCCCTAGACTTTAGGGAGGAATTGGTTCCGAATGCTAGCTGTAGAATCAGTTGGTTAGCTGGCTGATTTATGTTTAATTTGTTTCCTTATTTACTTCCTTAGATTGTGTAATTTGTTCCCAAGGATCAGTTGACCCTTGCTGTATATATTGTGCTGTAATCGTTGGAATAATTCAAGGAAAAGAATTATTTTTCCCTCACCAAAAAACCTCAAATAGCATTAATAAAATTCCAACAAAAAAAAAAAAAAAAGACTCACACACACTTTAAAGAAGCTGAAGAGAAAGATATAGCACTGACTTCGACACAAGTAATAAATAATTCAACTACGAGTAATGTAAATGCAAATAGCAAGAAATATTTACGAAAAAGAAACAAAAGTGTAGAATAGCATTCACCGATTTTTGAACGAGTAAAAAGACAAGAAATTGATACTTAAGTACATAAACAAGCAAAGGATTCTAAATCATCTCTTCAAACCCCAAGTCTTTAGCAAATTTTCAAAGCTCAACAATCTTGGGGCAATCCTCAATCTCCACATTCTGTGAAGAGGTTACAAGACCAATCTGATCAAGTGGTATTGTCAAACTGGGACATTGTCTGATTGAAAGTTTTCTAAGTGATTTAAGGTCACTAATCCATGCCGTTATTTGACTCAAACAATCACAGCATGAAATATGGAGTTCTTGCAAGCTGGTTACAGTGGAAGCCTTTCAAGAAGAGTCTCTACATTTGAAAGGTGATCAAGTGTCAGGGAACGGAGACTTTGAAGGTTCTGCCACATATCCCTATCACCATCGGACATCTGAATGATGTACAGAGTCCTCAATTTGGAGAGAGGAAGATCCAAAGTGGGATTTGCGGAAGAAGTTGATGACGATGCTTCTGCTGCTGTCGTCCGGCTTGGGATTTGTTGTCTTCTGATTGTGTGTAGAAACAGCTCCCACCTGGTATTTTTTAGCAGTAGCAAGTCTTCTGAGTGTGGGAAAAGCATGGAGTTCAGACGGGGACAATTCTCGATAATCAATTTAGAAAGACAACGAAATTTCGTTTCTTCACCATCTGTCGAGTTTTGGACAATTGGTAAGCGGGAGTTCTTTCAGGGATGGATAGACTACTGTTGGTGGATCGGCAATGTTATCTGAAATATGCTCCAGATTGGTCATCTCATCCACGACTAAAACTTTACGTTTATTTAAGCAATTTACCAGCGGCAGATGTTTGCAATTCATACACTTTGTCATTGAAAGTTTGACAAGGTTTTCATGTGAGCCATTCCGAAAACCTGATGCCACCATAAGCAAATATGGACATCTCTTCAAAAGTCAAGAGTGGTTCGAGGCCATCCAGTGAGACTTCATAATCAGAAGCCTTGTTCCTTGCATCATTATCAAGAGAAGCTGCAGTATCCCAAATTAACGTCACCGACCGAAAATGTGTCTTCTGCTTAAGAACTTTAGCTGATGCATCAGTATCTTCTCCCTTGTTCGGTCTTACCGTACAAGTATTTCGCCCAGGCCTCAAAATTTTAATTCTGAGCTGGCCTCTCAATTTATTTAGCTTCGCTAGTTCGTCCAGATCACCCGCATGTCTAGATGCAGAACCATTGCCCCTACTCAACACAAACTCTGATAAAGTCTGAAGATTAGTTAGCCGACCAAAACCGCGAGGCATATGAGTTAGACTCTAACATGAGTCAATCTCAAGATGCCTGAGGCTAATTAGCATTCCAATCTTTCTTGGCAGCTCTTGGAGTCTACCACAACTGCTGAGTGTTAGCGTATGCAAATTCAGTAGCCAGCAAAAAGACCTTGGCAGGGCTTCAATATCTTTATTTTGAGAAAGATCAAGATACTTCAGGAGCTTCAACTCTCCAATGGAATCAGGCACTACCTTAATTCATGAATTATGCAAATCCAACATGCGTAACAACTTAAATTACAAGGCAATTGCATCAGAAATTGAATCGCCTGATATCCCTTTAATTTCCCATTGAGATTGCCTAGTCAAAATTATAGATCGAATGTTTTTTGCTGGAACAAAATCAGCAGGAATTTGCCATGGTGAATCTAAATGAAAGTCAAATGAGACATGATGTGTTTTCCTGCTACACTTGTTTTCTTCTGACTTCAATCCAAATGTCACATACTGTGTTTTCGCTATTGTTATTGCAAGATCATGCATGAGATTTTGCATTTTGCACCTTGTGGTATTGGCCCACTCGTCTGTTTCGAGTTCTTGAAAGAACGATCTGTGAAGTAAACCACAAAATACAGATAACCATTGTGCTCTAGATCATTCCCGTCTGGCCCGTAATCTGAAGACCGTAAAAACTTGCGATATCCAAAGACTGACAAGCGTCCGCACGTCAATTTCATATCATTTTGGAAATAATCTACAGTAGGCAAAACACTTCCTCAAATGTGATGGAAGCTCATTGTAACTTAATTTAAGTGTTTCTATAACACCATCATCCCCACCCTATTGTACTTCTCCTGAAAGTTCGTTCTCCAACAAGAAGGACTCCCACTCTTGTGGGTTTCTGTAATACAACATCCTTCCAATTGTCCTTATTGCTAACGGGTTTCCACCACATTTTCTCAGAATTCTCATCTTTACACTTTTTGTAAGTCCAGAATCATGGGGCTCACGCCCCTCCTGAATGGCCATCCTTTGGAAAAGAGACCAAGACGCATCTTCACCGAGAACACCTAAACAATATGGTGCCGCGGTGCTTGTAGTCTCCTCAAACATTTGGATTCGGGTTGTAACAATTACCCTACTCCCTTCTTGTGCACCAGATGTTAACAAGTGCATTAGCTGTTGCCATTTTCCATGATCCACAGGCCATAGGTCATCAAGTGCAAACAGGTACCGCTTTCCAAATATTCTTTCCCGAAACTGATTAATCAGAACTTCCATCTCAACATTCTGCGAGCCGGAATCAGTTATCTGTCTTAGGAGCTGCAACAGGATTTGTCTAACTTCAATGTTATCACCAACATGGACCCAAGATCTTAATTCGATATGATCTTGAACCATCTCATCATTAAATACAGGTTGAGCAAGTGCAGTTTTTTCCAATCCTCCCTTTCCCACTATGAGAAGAACTGGGAATACATCCTCTTTGGATTCTACATCATCAAGCAACCATATTTCTATCTTTTCTTTTATCTTCTACTCTCCCAATGATGTCTTCTTGTCTTGCAAACGAGTCGGTCACCGGATGAAGGGTGAGTGGTACTAGTGGTACTGGTGTCTCTTCCTGCCACTCCTCTATTTGAAACACGCTATCCTTCAAAATCTCAGCTAGGCTTGAACGAATTTTTTCTTATTTTTTGACGCACCATCCAACTATATACAAGCTGGCATGGGTTGAAAAAACATTAAGTAGCGTTTGATAATATTATTCTCAACCTTCATGTTGCTTTGCAAAGTTTCTCCGTGAAGCTTCACCATCAAGTCATCGGCACCTTGTAATATTTTTTCAATACAATTGAGCCACCCTTGAACCAGTTGGCCGTGAATAGTAGTCTTCGCGGCATCAAGAAGTACAACTTTGACAATGAGTAGTTGGATATTGAGCTCTCGTAACTCCTCACGGGCAGCCGTGTCCAACGACGGACAACTCTCAAATGCAACAATTCTCAATCTAAGTGTCTCCATAATACCGCCACCTCCAAGTTCAACTACATTTGGAAGTTCCATATTCGAGAAGGAATCCGACTCCTGTGCGTTACTGCAACACAAGGTTCTTCCAATTGTCTTTATTGCTAACGGGTTTCCACCACATTTTTCTCAAAATTCTAATCTTCACATTTTTTGTAATTCCAGAGTCATGGGGCTCACGCCCGTACTGAAAGGCCATGCGCTGGAAAAGAGACCCAGACGCATCTTCACCCAGAAGACCTAAATGATATGGTGCCGCAGTGCTTATAATCTCTTCAAACCTTTGGATCCGGGTGGTAACAATTTCCCTACTCCCTTATTCTGCATCAGATGTTAACAAGTGCATTAGCTCTTTCCATTTTCTATGATCCACAGACCATAGGTCATCAAGTACAAACAGGTACCACTTTTTATTAGATATCAATTGTTTTACACATGGAAAGAATATAAGATAAATAGTGGCTTTATAAGCCATTGGGTTCCCTCCCCTTGCAAGTCGGTTTTGCAAGGGTGATTTCTACCTAATGGGTTCCTAACAATTGATATCAGAGCCAGTCCATCATGTCGCGGATTTAAGTCCAAGAGTTACTTTATAGGCTGATTAAGATGTGTTAGTGGAGTCATCAATGCGTCGAATACTGATAACCGAGTGAAGCTGCCGAAAGGAGGAAAAGGCTACCGCTGGGTCAGTGTAGATAATGTGGACCACTTATTTGGGTTCAAATGTGATGGTTACAAACCACTATGTCGAGTATGGGATCTGACGTAGTATGGGCTATGGTTCTATAGTCATCGTTGCGGATTGGGCAACCTGGGGAGGGCTACTACCCGATAGAAGGTGGGATCCGTGAAGTCACCTAGCTAGGAAGATGGGCCGTCATCGGCAGCTACGAAACGTGGTGGAATGTTAGATAGCAATTGTCTCAAGTGGAAAGAATATAAGATAAATATGGCTTTATAAGCCCTTGGATTCCCTCCCCTTACAAGCCAGTTTTGCAAGGACAAGTTCAACCTAATGAGTTCCTAACACTTTCCAAGTATTTTTTTTCCCGAAACTGATTAATCAGAGCTTCATCCATCTTAATATTTTGTGGGCCAGAATCAGTTATCCGTCTTAGGAGCTGCAACAGGATTAGTCCAAACTCAACGTTATCACCAACATGGACCCAAGATCTTAATTCAAAATGATTTTGAACCATCTCATCATTAAACACATGTTAAGCAAGTGCAGTTTTTCCCAATCCTCCCATTCCCACTACGGGAAGAACTGGGAACACATCCTCTACGGAATCAACATCAAGTAACCATTTAACTATTTTTTTCTCTATCTTCTTCTCTCCCAATGACGGCTTCCTGTCTTACAAACGAGTCAGTCTCCGGACGACGGGTGAGCGGTACCGGTGTCTCTTCCTGCGGCTCCACTGAACGAAACCTCCATCTCCTCATCAAACTCCAAGCTAGGCTTGCATTAATTTTTCTGATTTTTTGACGCACCTTCTGACCATATACAAGCTGGGTTGACAAAATATTAAGTACTGTTTCGATAATCTTATTCCTAACCATCATGCTGCCTTGGAAAGTTTCTCGGTGAAGCTCTCCCAGTAAGTCATCGGCATCGTGTAATATTTCTTCAGTTCAATTGAGCCAAATATTAAAAGGTTCGCTGTGAATAGTAGTCTTTGCTGGATCAAGAAATACAGCTTTGACAGCGCATAGTTGGCTATTGAGTTCCCGAAACTCCTTCGCGCACCTGTGCCCAACGACGAACAACTCTCAAATGCAGCAATTCTCGATCTCAGTATTTCTATAATACCACAACCTCCAAGTTCAACTACATTCGGAAGTTCCATATTCGAGAAGGAATCCAACTCTTGTGGGTTTCTGCAACACAACTTTCTTCCAACTGTTCTTATTGCTTACGGGTTTCCACCACATTTCCTCAATATTCTCGTCTTCACATTTATTGTAATTACGGAATCAAGGGGCTCACGCCCGTCCTCAAAGGCCATGTGCTGGAAATGAGACCAAGAAGCCTCATCACCCAAAAGACCTAAATGATATGGCACCGCGGTGCCTGTTGTTAGGATTGGTGTCCATAGAGCATAAGATGCTATAATTTTGTTGCGATTTATATAAATAAAAATATTTTATTTTATTGTAGTTTTATATGCATGTATGTTTGATATTTAATAAATATCATTAAAATTTCATAATTATCTATGTGATCTTAAACAATGTATATTAGGGTAACGTACTAGAGTATAATATTTAAGGATGATAATTAGAACGGTCCATGATAAATAATCAATTATTTAATTGATTAATCAATTAAAGTATGGAATCTTTAATTGAATATCACTAGTGCATGTCATTACTACCAAGAATGGAACGATCTTGTCCGAACAGTTACTGTAGCGAGACATTTAATGAGTGCGCTATGCAAAATATGACGTGCCGTGATATGAATTGCTGATAATTTCTGTTAGGTATAGCATATTCTAATCACATCAACCGATGATCATATATAGAATGATCTTAATCATGAGTTATTAGTATACTCCTATTTTTGGAATCATGTCTTTTGATTTACTCGGTGCGGATTTGAGTATCAAATCTTATTCCTTGTATTTTGGAGATATGATGATGTAAGTAGCCGTGAATGTTAATATTACAATATAGAATCCATTCTTTATTCTTTAAGAAGAAGATAAATAATTTCCTTACGTGTTGATTCAGGGCTTCAATTGGTACGAGCGCTCAATTCATGATTAACTTTATGAATTTATCATTCATTAGATAATCAATCGTACTCAAGGATTAGAGAGGTTAACGGATTTTATCTTACTCTAATTATGGATTATTTATAGATGATCGATCTATATGTAATGCCTATATCAAACAGATAACTTTATTCTTTGAGTAATTTTATATCTATAATTTCATGAGTGCAGTTCCAAGTTTTAAGTGGAGTAATTCGGGGATTAATAAAGTTTATAAATTAATCAAAGAGTTTGTTAGTTATCAAATTTATTGGAGCTTGAAATTATAGGTGCATTGTTCCCTACACTGCCTTTGTCAGCAATTGAACAAGTGTGTTTGATAAATTGTATTTTTTGCTCACTTAATATGTGATATAAAATATTAAAGACAATGTCTACTTTTATTATTTTATTGTCACAAATATTTATTTGTTACGCAAACAATAAATTATGAATTAATTATGTTATTTAAATAATGGAGATTAATTAAATGTTAAAATTGAATGACACAGTAAGTGAGATCTATTGTGTACGCGCCTACTACTAATGAGTGGGAGCCACCAGTGTGCAGATTGATATCTCTTAGTTTCCTGTTTATAAGATTATAAATATTTATATTTAAAATTAGATTTTAAATTAAATATTTACAATAGACATTGATATATATAAGAGAATATATACAATATTTATATATGTTATGGATTTTATAATTAAAAATAAAAAAAAATAAAGCGGGGGAATTAAGGAAACGTGAGTTTCCTTGTGATCGGCGCTATATATATGCGATAAATATAAGATATATATTATATTATATTATATTTTGTATATAATATAATGTGTTTCCAATTGTGTAATGATCTTAACTTTAAATATTGGGAATATTTAAAATTCAATATAGAATCTTTGGGCAACCTATCTTGCCCTATAAATTGGACTAAATACCAAGGTAGATGAGACTTTGTTTAGTCACAAGAAAAACTTAGAGAGAAACGTTTTTCCTTGCACTCTTTGTTTTCTCATGTATTGAGACAAAAAACAAAGACACCTAAATTGTGAACATGTGAATCATTCCATCAATTAGAAAACGCCCATCTGTGTGTGGAAGAACGTAATATTCAAGGATAAGATCGTTTGTGTGTTCAAAAATTTATTTTGATGAGATCAACCTAATCGAATGATAGTACAATTCTCATCCTTTATCCTTTTATATAATAAATTAATATAGCTATTGAATAACACAAAGTTTGAAAAAATTTTATCGTTCACGATCTCACGCTTCCGCTAGTTTTTCATCAATATCGGTTTTCAAAACCAACAATTGGTATCCGAGGTAGGTTATAGCCTATATTAATTTAACTTAATGATTATATGATAATTATGATCTCATCTTTATGTAAATTAATATAGGCAGGTACTATGCATATGATGTATATTCTATTTTATTTGGATATTTATGATTCAAATGATGAATGTAGGAATAACGGATTTGGTCGTTAATTATATGATTCCTTGGATAAATTTTATTTTTTGGTTGTAATATTTTTGTTGGGTTGTAATTGCTAGAGGGGCGATCTATCATCACCGTATTTTTCCTACTAGTTCTTTTTTGCTTTCCTAGAATTTTTGTATGTCGGAAATGTATAGGAGTTTATTATATAATTCGATACATGATCGAGAACATGAAGATTCAACAATGGAAAAGAAGAAAACAATCAATAAATTTTTATTTTCTATTTTTAAAATTTTTGTGGGTAAGATTTTGAAAAAGTTTAATCACTAGAATTCTTCTAGAACATCGAAGGACACGAAAAAGCCATAAGTTTTAAGCCTGAATAATAAGATTCTTTCAAATATATAGAAATAGTCGATGACTAAAAGAAAGGGCAAGTCCAATGGCAAGGGGTCTTGTCTGGTATAGAACCAGAACAAGGGCGGAGGGAGTTGTTTTCTAGTAGCAGGAACTTTCTTTCCTGGTTGTAAGGTCTATAAACCCATAGAGGGGTGGCTGGCTAAGTAGTTTCTCAAATCCCGACCCAATCAATCGAATGGAAGTTCAAAGCACTCCCTTTCTTCGTCTCCCAAACCTAGGTATCTCTCTTCTGGTCCTTTATCCTCTATAGTAGGTGCAAGCCATCCAGCTTACTCAAATTCATCCATTTCTCTTCCCTTCGCTTCCAACTAGGACCTACGAACCACCGAACCGCAGCGAAAGGATAACCAACCGTGGTATCGTGACCGGACCAAAGAATTCAAAAAGAAGAATTTTTGGTTAGGAAGTTCTTAATTGGATTGATTACCTTCCCCACCCACTGCCCTGCCTCATTTTGACATAGCTGTATACAACTGAACAACATTAGGAAAGGGTACAGTCACAGGCTCGTTTAAGGCAGATCTTCCGTGCTGGATTGGAAACGGTCATAGCCAGCCTATGGGCAACAGATTTGCCCCCCTTCTACCCCAGCAGGCAGGAGATGGGATAGTCCTGTCATCAGCATGTTTTCGTGATTCTGGAAGCGTAATCCAAAAAGTTTCAAAATTTTCAATAATTAGATTTTTGAATATTTCAAAATTTTTGAAACTGAAAGTTACCCAATAATTATCCTTAATTGAACGATATTCGAATTTTGGAAATTAGATAATTATGGAAAGTGTAAATAAAATTTGATTTTCATGATTGAAATTTGAAAGATTTCACTATAAAAAAATTTAAACTATGGAAAGTCAAATTAGATTTGATTCACAAATTTAAATTTAAAAGATTTAACTGTAATGTAAATTTTGAAAATTTATATTATGGAAAGTCAAAATTCGATTATGACTTTTATCTTTAGAATTAAAATATGGAATTTTGACTAAATTGAATTTGGTTGACAAATTTAAATTTAAAAGATTTTCCTGTAATTTAAATTTTGGAAATTTAAATTAGCTAAAAAATACAGAATTTTTTTTATAAACCAAATTCGTATTATAAAAATTAAATTTACTAAAATTTTTAACTATGAAAATTGAAAACCTCTAGATAATAAATATCCTATTCAAATTCGTACTTAGAAAATATTTAAAAACCTATAACTTCATATAAGTTAAAAGGAAAGAGTCTAAAGTCTTTTTCTCATAAATAGTACTCCTACTAGTTTAGAAGTACCAAAACATTGGAAACATAGTTATGAATATAGTAGATACAAAATAATTTAAGAAGTCTTAATGCGAAAATTAATTCGTGGTAGTATCTCACTTCCTTCTTTCATCGCATCCGCACAATTTCGTCAGTCCATGAAATATCTAAGTAGCGGACTGCTTACCCGTGTTACCTACAGCACGAATACATACGTATAATCTTTCGGTCAGCAAGTACAAATAATATCTCACAAAACATTTTCATAAAATCATATCATCACACGTAACAACAAGAATGTTCAAAAATACATGTGATCATGTGTGTTCATTTATGTTTTATTCTATACATGTCTTGTCTACTTAAAGGCCCCTATGTCTTACCCACATGCGCGCAACCAATGGGGAGTTGGGGGAGCGACTGTCCAACAGCTTCCAAGGTCATATCTTATAACTTTCATTCATATCATATATTCTCACTAATTAGAGGTTGGTACGACACTTAATTCTATCTTTCATTAGTCTCATTCTTATTTTTTGTGACAATGTATAGATTTATATGTCACTATGCATATATCATTACGGCATACATATCTGTGAGGTATGTCGATCATATAAGTACAAGAAAAATTATGCACGTTAAATGTTTAATCAACACAATATATATGACTCATAGACTAATCACTTCATCAAGACAAATCATAGAAAACGTAGAACACTAACAACGAAAAACATTTTGTTCTATGATGTAGGTGAGGTTGTACTTACTTGTCTTATATACTTAAAGATTATACAAATATATTTACGAGAAGCTTGTGCCTGAAAAAGCCTACGTTCATTGAGGACAAAGTATCCAATGACCAGAGAAGGAGGGTGCAAATATGACTGGGTTTTAATATTTAGGCCAAGTTCTTTCGGACTTCTACATGCTCAACTTCAATGTTTAAATTAGTGGAGTCTATTATAGTATTAAACTATTACGCTGCTTTCAGATTTATGGGGCTAATGAGAAGACGCAATTTAGCAATGCCTATGGATAAAGTTAAGGAGTTAGCAAATTGTTATTAATGGTTTGTATATATGGTGTTCCTTGTTCAAAATTTCTAGTGCTAAAAATCTTATAGTTTTGTCGTTATGTAATGTTAAAATGTTTGTGGTTTTTCTCCACCACCACGACCACGACCTCCCCCCCCCCCCCCCCCCCAACAAAAAGGAGAAATTTTATTAAAAATCCACTAAAGGCATAGAGGTACAAAACGAGTGACTAGGCCCACAAAAGTATTAACCGAAAAAACAATACCGTTAAGTCACTGAACAGCTAATAAATCACCTGGTGATACTAGGATCACCATGAATCAACGGGATACGAACCAGGTAATTAAATATTTGTGTTTTGGTCTTTTGTAATGTGTTCTGTTTTCTCCTCTTTTGCGGCCTTCATCAGTTTTGGTGTCTGATTAGTACACAAAGGGCACTTTCTTTAATGTTTATTAATGTATAACAGCTAAATATTTGAGTTTTAATTAAGCATTTTCTTGATTTTTATTGAAAGCATTTTAATTGAAAAATGTCTAATTTTAATTTATTTATTCATAGATTTAAAAGAAGTGTAAAAATTATGAGTCAAAAGCTATACAATTCAGTCATAAAATCCATTTCTTTCAGTCACATCAGCTTCCAAATCAACGACGTCATTTGTCCTCCCCAGCAGACCACTTCCAATCATGACACATGGCAGATCGTTTGCAGCAGCTCCTGTTTCCTTGATTTCTTCCTCATCAGATATCCATTTGTGCTCTCAAGAGAATCAAATCGTTTCAATTTCTTAAAATCAAATATTTGATTTCTCCATTTAATTGTAATTGTATTTTGTTTCCTTATTTTTATCTCTAATTTTAGTCTTCCATTTTTTTTTTATTTGTTTCTCTTGTTAGTTGAGCCTCTGAACACTATAAATAAAGGGCTCTTCTTGTTGTAATCTTCATTTAAGAATTGTGATAATTTTAGTACATAATAGATTTTATTTTATTTCAGTTCTTATTTCCTTATTTTTCTAGAGGTATGAGATACGAATGACACGTCTTTTCGTGAGTGAGACACCACCGATAAAAGACTAAGTCTTGAGTAAATTTTATTTGTTTGAGTTCTTCTTTTTATTTCAATTCAATTTGGTATTAAACGTTTATTAATTTAATTCATTTTATTATCTTTTGGTTAATATTTATAACAATTATTTATGTAATGACAGTAGTTTTAGTTATTATATTTGGTGCATAAAGTAACTAGTGACAGATGATTTTTCTTTCAATTATTTTTGTATGAAATTTCATGACTGCATTATGTCATGGGTATTTTGTCACTTTCGAATAACGTATAAGAATAATTGTCCTTTTTTTAATGAGAAGAAACTAATTTGGTCAAATACTTTTTGTATTATTTGTTCTTTTAAATCTATTTTTTCTAACCGTATGTTTGGGATGTGAAACTTGTTGAGTCATAGAATTAAAATATTAATGAGTAGACAAAAGTATTTAAAATTCCTCAACCTATCCTTTATTTCATTTTTTTTATTTGTTTCATTTTATTATCTAAAACCCCAAAAATATTTATCTTTTTATTTCTTTTATTTGCTTATCTATCTAACGTTTAATTTCTATTAATCTTTCTTGTTTGTTGTCTTTATCACCATCTTGTGGAATCGATCACCCTTACTATGCTACTACCGACCACTTTATTTATACACAATTTGGTGTCATCAGTGTTTTATTGCATTTCATACTTGAACTAGCTTGTTATTAGTATTTTTGTTGATAGTTGACTCTGAAGTTGTTGTTGTATTTTTTTTGGTTTCCTTCTTGTAAGTGGAAATTGGATTCTACTAGAATACTCTTTCGAGACATATATGACTCCGTTTGAATCACATATCTATTTTCGAAACAGAAAATTTTATTGTTTTAAATAAAAAAGTCTTTTTATTTTGAGAATATGATGATA
This sequence comes from Ficus hispida, assembly GCA_025413025.1. NCBI lineage: Eukaryota > Viridiplantae > Streptophyta > Magnoliopsida > Rosales > Moraceae > Ficus > Ficus hispida. The sequence continues at coordinate 20,495,316 of CM046370.1, forward strand.
TTTGGATGTGCAAAAAATTTTCTTTTGAAGCAAAAAACTATTTGAAATGAGAAAAAATGGTATTGAGAATAGTTCGTTGTGAGAAGATTTTAAAAAGATTCTTTTTCTTTTTCTAATGGAATACTGTACAAAGTAACTTGAAAAATGTGATAGTTTTCCTTTCTCAAAATGAGAAAATGATTGGAAAAAATTTTGAAAAGAACACTCTTTCACAAAAAAATTTCTAGTTTGGAAATTGGATATGCCATCCAAACGTAGATAGACATCCTTCCATTTATGTTGGAAATAAATTAAGAAATGTTGAGGTTTTACTTTCATGCACACAAACAATCAAAGAGTCTCACCGCACATTCACTAAAAAAAAATGATGAAAAATTTAGTCATGGCATTTTCTTATAGCACTAATTACAAAACTTTTATGTAACAAAATGTCAATTTCAGTCATAACCTTATGACTGATATGTTGTTAGTCACAAATTTTTATTGTAACTAAAACATTTAGCTTGAAGATTTTGTAACCCACCTCACGGGACGTCACAGTTATCATCTCACAATATCTATTATTTAATCAAATAAGAGATTTTCTTCTCTTTTTTTTATTTATTGGAATATTTTTGGATATCTCCGACTTCGATCGCCGATCCTCGGTGGTAACCAGTCGCCGGTTATCGAAGAGATTCTATTAGAATCCAAAATGGATTCTGAGAAAAAAAATTTCGTATTTCAATAAAGATGACTAGACATATCCGGCTCTAATCACCGGAGTAATTATATTAGAATCCAAAACGGATTCTATTCTTTTTTTTTTTGTTTTTTTTTTTGTATTTTAAAATAAAAAAAGAACGAACGTATCCGGCTCCAATTACTGGCGTTGGCCGGTCACTGGTTGACAAAGAACTTCTGTTAGAATCCAAAAGATATATATATATATTGTGTTTCAACTAAGACGATCAGACGTACCTGACACTGGCAGACCGCCAGCCTCCAATCACTGATGTTGATCACCGGATAGATTCGCTAGAATCCAAAATAGATTCTAATCAGAATTTGAGAATCCAAAATAGATTCTATCGAATCTGAGAATCCAAAATGAATTATGATAGAATACAAAATGGATTTTATTATAATCCAGAACTGATTCTACCAGAATTTAATAAAGCAAAACAGATTCTGATAAATAAAAAATGAATTCCATCAGAATCTAAAAAAAATCTCAGAATGCACAATGGATTTTAATAAAATGTAAAATGGATTCTATTATAATCTAAAATGAATTCTGATTGAATCCAATCCAATTTAATACACCATAACCAGTTACATATACCAAGGCTCCAATAACCCTACTATCCATACAAGGAGAAAAAGAAAACTAGAAGGCAAACACTTCCTTTCTTGAACCTATGTTATAAATCGCAGCAATAAATATTCTTTTTTATTTTTTAATGCAACAAAAGCTAATATAATTAAAATCACAATTACAATTAAAAAAAAAAAAAAAGACTCCTGAAATTAAATTCCAACAGTTACACAGCATGTACTAAAGCAAACTAGAAAAGAAATAACAGAGTTTTGTACGTTTTCTGCAATTTGTCATCCAAAAGAGATAGAGTAAAGATACATTTCATGACAATCCCCAAAAATTGCTAACTAAAGGCAGCTAAATTAGAAATTTTGATAAAAAGTTAAACGGAAAGCGTGGTAAAAAAAAATGAGAGACAAAATTTCTAATTGCCCTGCCTTTCATGACATTCAAAGCCTTTTGAGCTTCAACCTCTGACTCATACGTCACATAATAACCGAACCCAGGTGCTACGCTAATGGAGGGCGTGACGGCAACGAAGAGATCGGCGCGATCTCACGATGGCGTCCGAGCCGGTGCACTACTCTTCGATTTTCGGTCATTATCAGTTCTTTGGAGTTGTTGGTTCTTCTTTTTGCAGGTTTAATCCGATCGAGGGCGTCGTCGTCGGCCAAAGGACGTCGCGATCGATTTCAAGGGGCTGGCGACGTTCAAGAGAAATGGAAGTATTGGCGTCTGGTCTCAAGACTCGCCGGTTATGAACGGTGATCTTCGATGGAGAACTACTCGATCGCGGGGAACGGCGGTGAACGACGATATTTGCAAGGGAGGACTGCTCGATCCCGGTGGACGACGGTGCCAACGAAGCCACATCGCGTTTTGGACCCACATGGAGATCCCGGGGGACGGCTGGAGAAGGAGGAGAAAGAAAGGGAAGAGAACGGCCGTAGACGGAGGAGAGGGAGACGAAGATGGCTGAAGAGGGAGACGGAAACGGCCAGTGAGTGAGGAAAGGGAGGAGAGAGAAGTTGACGAACTGAAGAGAGAGTTTTAGAGAGAGAAGGAATACTGAAGAGGGAGAAAAATGAATGAAAAGTGACCCATATCTAAACTCAAGTGTAAAATCGAAAATTTTTAAGAAAAAATAAATTATAGAGTGGAAAATGATAAAATTATCAATTTTAGTGGTAGAGTTGAAAAAATTATAAGAAGATGTTCAAATAACAGCTCTTTATCTAATTATAGAGAAAATTATATAAATAACTATTTGTTTCATCTATTGATTAATATAATATAAATTCTTTTATCTTGCCTAATATAATATAAACTTTAGTTTAATTTTGTGTCATATTAATCTAATATTACTTTTTTGTGTCATATTGATGTAATAATTTTTAAATTTGTATCATTCAGATAATTTTTTCTATTATATAATATTTATGAATACCTTTTATTAGTTTATATATATTATAATATATTGTGCCATTTTATGCATAAAAATAATACATTGTTATATTATATTATTTATATATTTTATTATTGAATAACAATATTTAATCTATGAAAAATGATATGATGGGGTTTTGGATTAAACCTGAATTTTTTCAGAATTTATATTTTGGCCTTAGTAGGTTAAAATAATTGCAAGAATAGTAATTTTTCCAATAAACAGGAATATAAACTAATTTGAAAAAATTTCCAAGTATGAGAAAATCCAGGGAATTATTTTATGGCACACGGAAATTCAATTATTACCTATGTGGTTAGAATTAGGCCAAAAATTGAAAACAACAAAAGCGGAGACCGATGGCGGACTTGAAGATGGATAAATGGGGATGAGCAATTACAAGAGAATGCCGAATTGTCAATCATTTTTTTTTTTTTTTTGTAGTAGCCTATTTTTCTTTTCTCTAGGAATGGAACTTAGATATTATGGTTGTTTATCATGTCTATGGTTGGTTGTTTTATTTTTATTATATTATGTGATGAATGATCTTGTTATTATATATTGTCGATAACATATCATGTAGGATAAGATGGTGCCACTCATATGAATATGTTCATGTATGTTAAACAAACACCTTAGGTTCTTTAAATATTGAGTGGAAGAAGGATTATCTTGGGAAAAAGAAAAATCCTACGGCCTCCATCGTTGGTCCCTATTGAAGCAGATGGTGCCTCAACCAATGTTTCAGCTGGACGATCCTAGAAAAGGGTATTCATCATGGCAGTATACTATGTTGGATCTCATTCAGGATAACATTCATTGACATACTTTATCGTCGGCCACCCCTAGGTGGAGGTAATAAATCATGTATCGATGTAATATAAATAATGATTACATACTCAAGACTGATTCAACTATTAACATCCCCTAGGAGCTATATGTTAGTTGGATTGGTGGCCGAACTAACGGTAGTTAATATGTATTGGAAGGATTGCCGGATAAAGTATATTGATCAGATTGGAATCCTTGTTCTTGACCGAACATCAGGCAAGACCACCACTAGGTGGATTGTCTTAATGCAAAGGTTGAGAAATATCATTATAGGATAATGTCTTTTTAAGGTTTTTACACATTAAACAGTTGTGCTTCTTTGCATATTTGTCTACTAAATTTAATATATATATATTTGCTTGTTGATATATGATTTAAATATTTGTTGTAGACCAAAATATCGAGTACTTATTGTTAGGTTTACAAAGAATGTGTAAATTAGGGAGAATTTTAATGATTAGAAACGGAAATTAAAAATTGATCTAACTCTTCGAGAAACACTACCTTGTGCTGGAAAAACCATGTCCGAAACTCCCTCCCGAAGTTGTTCATATCGAGCAAATTGTTGTCTATAATCATTGAAGGGAAATTTTCTCACAACTAGTATTAAAAAAAATTTAAAAAAAAAAAAGTTGAGAGTTTGATTGAAGGAAAAAAAAAATGAGTAAAAAAAAATGGAATTATCGCTGACAAAATCTATTTTCCTTATTATTCAATTTGAAGTTGGCGGCATTCTCCCCAAGGCGACGTTAAATTGGGAAATCTCAGAGTTTTTTGGGCAGGTTGGTGCAAAGTTGGTATACACCAACTTGAGAGGGAGCATTTGAGATTTTGTATAATTGATTTGAGTGAATAATTATTCATCTAGTTATTGTTTTGTGATTATTTCTTAATTTAGATTTATTACAATTATGTGTCAATTAAGTGTGATTGGTTTTCTTTTATTTGGTTTCCTTTTATTGCTCTTTTCTTCATGTATTTATTAGCTTAGTATTATATCATTTAAGTTTGTGAAAGAAAATTATTTGAATCCCAAATTTCAAGTGTAACAAGGTAGTATTTTTTTTTCCTTGAAAAATGCCAAGGACGACAACTCTAATCTCAACTTTTAAGTGTCAACCTATTTGACATGTGAGTTGTCATTTTTTTTATTAAGTATTTAAAGTATTATCATATCAATTGATTATATCTACTAATGAAAATATGACACGTAAATCGGTATTTAAAAAGTTGAAATTAGAATTAGTATCCCTAGCATTATCTATTTTATTTTGATGTGTATGACTGTACTCATGACAATGCAGAGCAACTCTGCTCCTGCTCCTTGATCCGTGAACATTAAAAAGTAATTAGTTGCTTATTTTTAAGAATAAATTTCTCATTTAATCCCTAAATATTTATCCTCGTACAACTTTAGTCCTTAAATTGTTTTTCGTAGTTGGGATGTCCCTAAACTTTTAAATTGTTGCTACAATAGTCCTTTACATCAATTTTTAAACGGAATCTGTTAGTAATTAGATTAAGCAGTGGTGCTAACTATAGATTCCGTCCAAAAATTAACGAAAAGTACTATTGTAGTAATGTTTTTAATAGTTTATGATCATTCCAGCTACGATAAAAGAAACAGGGAGTGCCCCTAAACTATTAAAATGATGTTACAATTGTCATTTCTATTAATTTTAAAATGAAATTCGTTAGTAATTTAGTCAAAAAGTGATGTTAATAAACGGATTCCATCCAAAAAATTAACATAAAGGACTATTGTAGCAACAGTTTAAAAGTTTAAGGATAATTTAGTTATGGAAAAAAAATTCAGACACCAAAATTATATAAAATTAAAAGTTCAAAAATCAACCTAATAATATACTCTATTTCTAAATAGTGACCAGGAATCATTTCTAAGGCTGGCAAAGTATCATGAAACATTTTGACGTCTGTGCCATGATTGCCAATCCGATCACTCTCAATTATGTTAGCATGATTAATTACTTGATGTTACGGATCAGTATCAGAATTATCAATTGACTCGTATTAAAAAACTTTGAAAGAATTTTAGTTCAAAAGGTTGTTTTTAATATTTTGCGATATCAATTGTCATTTATGTTAAAGAAAACAAATTTTCTAGAAGGGAAAAAATGGGCTAGCCTGTTAGGCATAGTATATTATATTAGCTGAAGACGAATATATATAAGTAAAGCATGTAAAAAGAACAATCATTTGCCAGAGAAAATTTCGCTTGAAAATAAACGTAAATGTGAGATATTGTAAGAAATCAAAGCACTAGTAGAAAAAGAATCCAATGCAAACCTTACCTCATGAGTCATGACTTTCGACTTGTTTTCCCGATTCAAATCAAATCCAATGTGGTGGTTGGAGCATGCGATCAACGCATGCTATATTTCTTTACTTATTTTCTTTTATAAATATTGCCATTTTCCACTACATTAATTCGATCCATGATGATAACCTTCAGCTAGCCTACATTGAACAAAACAGAGTTCTGATCTTGTGATAATAGCCAGAATGATGGGCTCATTGTTAGCACCTCTTATTTTGCGTCTCAATATTACTGAGGATATTGTATCCAAGTTGTCTAATGAAGTCACAAATTTCATTTTCCACAACGACTATGAGATAAACGAACAAGATAAGCAGCTCTTATTGTTGGGTCCGGGGATTGGCGAAATTAAAGACATCGGGTATAACAGTTTGCTTCATTTTTTAGTTCGTTCATTTTTTCGTTTTTTTGGAGAAAATGTTATGCCCATATTTGCACCAATCCCTAGACCCGACAATAAGAATGGTCCATCTCGCTCCTATGTTATAGTCCTCGTGGGACATTAATTTTGTGACTTCATCAGACAGCTTGGATGCAGTATTTTCGGTGATACTAGGGCACAAATTTAGAAGTACCAACAATGAACCCATCAGTCCGATTACTATCACAATATCAGAGTAACTCTGTAACAATATCAAACCTATTTCCACACCAACTTCATTGTTTCTTTCAAATTAGCTTCTCCCTCTCTCATTTTTCATATTATTTTCATCAAATTGAGCAAAATTGGTTGAATATGCTATACCATTTATGTTGCTTTGTTTTTCCTTTTTTATATCTTTTTATTGTTGTCTTGATAGATCTGGGGCTTGGAAAATTATAATATTATAGGAGTAGTGTTTGCTGTGCAGTAATGTTAATGAAAAACTTAGACTTGTCAGTATTAGGAGATCTAGTTGTTTTCTTTTAACTTATTAGGAGATAAATTTTAATTGCCAGTTATATTATTATTACGAGCAAGGCTTTTTTTTATCGGAACATTCTGAATTTATCACACAGTTATAATTTACACTCTAAACTTTTAATCTAAACTTTTAATTTTGACAATTTGAATACTAAACTTTTAAATCTATAATAATTTACCCATGTTTATAACAATGTTGATTTTTTTTTTTTTTTTTTGAAAATTAGCTGGACTTACATATATAGGTTGTTAATTTAGAGTAGAAAAGATCATTTTTAATCTATATTAACACAAATTTATATTTAAAACATAGTTAGTTCAAAGTTTTTTACTTTGATAATACTTAATCAAAAATCTTGATCTAAATAAATTTTGATTGAAATAGATAAAATGATCATTATTGTCATTAATTAATGACTCATGTACAAATCACATGTCGCTTTCATTCAAAAGACTAATATTGTTATCAATTAGGGGTAAATTGTTATAGATTTATAAGTTTATGGTGCAAATTGCCAGCATTAAGGCTATGTTTGGTAGGAGAAATGTAGAGGAGGAGGGATAAAGAATGTGAATGATAGAGAGAATTGTAGGAATCCATCATGTTGTTTAGTAAGAGGGAGGGAGAATTAAAAGAATGGATGATAGTTTTTTAACTAATTATCATATTGTCTATTTATAACTTCTTTTTAAAAAAAATTAAGAACAAAATTGTCTTTTTTATTGAAAAGAAGAATGAGAATTTGCATCCTTCAATTGATGGAAGGATGGATTATGTTGGGTCTAAAGGGAGAGATTCTCCCTCCACCTCTCCTTTCGCTCCTCATTTCCTTCCAACCAAACAATGGAAGGGGGCTCTCCCTCTTCCTCTCTCCCTTCCTCCATCTCTCCCTCCAGCCAAACACATTCAAAAATTCATGTGTAAATTGTAATTGTGTGATAAGTTCAGCCATTCATGCTATTATTTTAACTTATAATTACGGACTTAAATTTTTAAAACAACAACTATATTTGTTTATAAATTTGGTTTATTTACATCAAAATATACGAATAAAAAATTTACACACAAAAAATATGAATAAAAAAGAGACGCATTAATTAAGTTTTAAAACATGGAAACAAGAAGTTAATATCGTCTGAAATTGCCACGCAAAATGTGCATACGTGTTATTTGAACACTAACACGTGGCAGCCGTGGCCACGGGCGGAGCTAAATTTATATTTTGTACAACATCAAGGTATGAAAACTAAAAATTTAGTGGGGCTATTAATATTTTTTAATTTTTAATAGGGCAAAGCAAGAAAATCATAAAATTTCTGCAATATAATTAATTTTAGTAGAAACTATGGGGGTTAGCATAAATGATTGGGAATTTACTTCGTTATCATTTTTGGTAAAATCAAGTCCACCATAAAGATATTCCCAAAACTGCTCTACCATAATTCTTAACGGATAACTCCAATTTGCGTTTAATAGTACATTTCAATAGGGACGGCTATATTTGTTCAATTCATCTCTCTCAACTTAGATACCATGATGCGATCCTTGAAAGTTTTATAACAAGTAGGAGGGATTTGCTAATCTCCAGACATAGTATTACGTATGGTCTTAAACCCAAATACATTTACCCATAAAACATGATACAAACAGAACCTTTTTCTGAAGAGTCTAAGGGGTAAGCTATATAGGTAATGTTTTGATTTTCTTCTTCAGCAACGGGCATGATCATGTAACATCAATCTTTGTAGCTATCAAGTACCTTCGTATGTGAGTATTTTTAGTCTTTAGTGGAGTAAAGTTAAAAAATTATGAAAGCGTAGAAAGAAAAGGAAAATAAAAATAAAAATCAGTGGGTCTACGTCTACTTCCACCCCTGGCCGTGGCTGTCCACATGCTTATTTATACCTGCATCTGACAGGGTGTTAATGTAAACTTAAATCAATTTTAGATAGTTGTAACTATATTTTATTTTAGGTTCGCACTCTTCTCCTGCGTATTTTACTTTTCCCACCCACTTGTTAAAACTACTTATCATATTAATTTTAAAATTAAATAACTACTTATTTCACCTCTTAATTTTTCTAAAAAAAAAAAAAACTTTATAAATAAATTGTTTACTTTTTTCTTTCTGCTTCCGTTACAGTCTAAACCCCTATATAAATTCATAACATTTTCAATCATGTTTGTGGAATACTCAGTCAATATATTATCCTCAAGTTTTTATCGTCTCAAAAAAAAACATACTAAAGAATAAGTTCATAGTTATCTCAACATATAAACTGATACAAAAAATTATTAGATATCTAAAAAGAAAAATAAACAACAAAATCTCGTGAGAAAAAAATATTTTAAAAATAAAAATAAAAAAACATATTTAAAAAAAATTAGGCAGTGATTTAGATTTAGTATGTGGAGAAAGAAAAAAGACAAATAATTAATTGTAAGGGCTTTTGAGGAAAATTAAGGAGTGAAACAAGTAATTTTTTAATTATAAAATTAATATGATAAGTGGTCTTAAAAAATAGATTTAAAAAATAAAATTAGAGGTGTCAATAGACCCACTCTTTATTTTATTGCACATATATGTAAGTTAAATGTTTTAATCCAATTGAGACTATTTCTAACTGGTATGAATATAATCTATAATATATATATATATATATATATATCTATAATTATATTATAAAAGAGAGTTACCTTTTTGATACTATTCAAAAATTTAGTCTTTCTATTTTATCTTTTTGTTCTTTTTTTGTTGAGTTGTTTACGTCATTCTTTGTTTTATTTTTTTGTTTTTTACTTTTTCTCCTCAAGATTTTAACATATTTATAGTTGCTTCATAGACTTTTCATTTTTTTTTCAATTTGTCCCTATGTAAAATAACTTTTTTCAAATATAACTCAATAAATTTGTTTCTAATAATTCTTCAAATTATTACGTTCCTTTTTCAAATATTGGTTACTTGATTCTATTAAACTCTTTAGGAGACCATAAATAAATTAAGAAAAAGACATTGATTTCTTCAAAAATTAACATATACTAATTCTTTACTAAAAAAATTAACATTCGTATTTTTTTTTTTAAATCAACGCATTAAATCCAGCTTAAAAACCAATATGTCTGCATATAATAGTTGCCTTGATGATAACTTGATAAGAGTTTGGAAGTTTCCAGCTTGCATGGCATATGGGCGAAATAGGTACGACATTGTAGTGAGATGGACAAAGAATAGAGAATATCATCAAAACTAATTTGGACGCACGCGACACTGCAAGCAAAGCTCATGGTACGCTATACCAAAGCCAGAAATCAGAATCAAAATCCCAATCACTAGAGAGATTCCAATATTATTTCCTTTCTCAATGTTTCTTTCATTATTATACATGATTCATGTTACGATTCTCTGGAACAGCTAGACAGCCTTCTTGGGGTCACACTTTACTATTAATTTCTGGTTTTGGTCCTCTCTCTGCTGCTTTCATGTAACCAGAATTATGCAAAGGTTTTTTTTTATTTTTTATTTTTTTCCTTTTTTGCCGAGTAGAATTATGCAAAGTTGCAGACGCTCTTGTATTATTTTAAATTGTTTAACTAATTAATGGCACGGTACAAAAATTTACCCTGCATGATCTCAGGCTTCAATTAAGATTTCGCTAAATTTTTTTGTTCTTCTTAATTTGATGGGATCATTTTTGTCATTGATTAATAGTACGAATAGTCATTTAATTTTAACTAGTTTAATCTAAATTTATCGGTTTTTTTAATTTTTATTCAAATTGAAAATTTTGAATAAAATTTAATTTTTAACAATAAATTTGAGTTAACATTGGCTAGAAAAAACCTTTCATGTTATTATAACTCAGATCCAAGTTATATATCAATTACAATCGAAAATAATATCTTTATCGATTATAGGGGTATTTTACTATACATTAATTCAGGAAACACATGACAAAAATCAGAAGTTTTGACATGCAAATTGTACTATAAGTTGGTTGGGATGTGCATTAAAGCCCTCGCATGAGTGTTTTTTTTTTTTTTTTTTGAAGCCCTTGCATGATTATTAATTAAGTTTGTACTTGATGAGGACATGGCTACTAAGAAGCCTGAAGTTGAAGAATCAATCAAAATTCTCGTGTGTCCGGTAACAAAAACTCGAGCTAAACACTTCAAGAAACTAAAATAGTTTTTAGTTTTTCTTTCTTGATCCACACACCTATTGCATGGATTTCCATGACTAATCTTCTTGATCCGAATTGGCCTTGATGAGGTGGACCAACCTTTGTTGTCCCTTATTGGTGAACACATCCAAATCCTCTTGCTAAACCTTCTGGATTAAATTGTTGAGTTCTTTCTTAAAGTGTTTAGCTTGGCTCTTGTTACTGGATCTACATGAACTTTAATTGATTCTTCAACTTCAAGCTTCTTACCAGCCGTGCCCTCATCATTCCCCTCCTCTTGAAAAAGGTTTGGCCTCAAATCATCACCTATATCAAAAGGAGATAAGTCAACAACATTGAAAGTAGCACTAATATTGTACTCACCTAGTAGATCCAATTTGTAGGCATTGTCATTAATATGCTCGAGAACTTGAAATAGCTCATCCTCCCATGGAAGAAGCTTTGAACATCTTTGAGTTAGAAACCTTTACTTACATATGTGCAACCACACCCAATTACCTGGCTCAAAAACAACTTTATTTCGTCCCTTGTTGGCATGTTTGGCATATTGCTCCGTCTTTCTCTCAATGTTGAGTCTTGCTGTCTCATGAATCAGTTTAATAATTTCAGCTTTCTTTTGACCATCTAAATTCACACGCTCAGACAAAAGTAAAGGAGTTAAGTCCAAAGGAGTTAATAGATTAAAACCATACACAATTTCAAAAGGTGAAAATCTAGTAGTAGAATGAATAGATCTATTGTAAGCAAACTCAACATATGGCAAACACTCTTCCCATGCTTTGATATTCTTTTTAATGATTGCTCTTAATAACGTAGACAAAGTCCTATTTACTACTTCAGTTTGACCATCAATTTGTGGATGATAAGTTGTAGAAAACAATTACTTGGCTCCTAACTTACTTTACAAGGTCTTTTAAAAGTAACTCAAGAACTTAGCATCTCTATACGAAATAATTGTTTTAGGCATACCATGTAACCTAAAAATTTTGCAAAAGAACAAATTAGCAATAATAGAAGCATTATCAATTTTGTGACATGGAACAAAATGGACCATCGTAGAAAACCTATCCACCACAAAAATAGAATCCCGACCCTTCTTGTCCTAGGAAATCCCAACACATAAAATCCATTGAAATGTCAATCTAAGGTGTACTAGGAATTGGTAGTAGGGTGTACAAACCGTGGGGTTGAACTCTTGACTTAGCTATACCAAATCCTCTCAACATCTCTTTTCATGTGAGGCCAATAAAAATGTTCTTCATTCACTCCTAGGGTTTTAGCTACACCAAAATGCCCCATCAACCTCCAACATGGGCTTTTCTCACTGACAAGTCCATCAAAGAACAATTAAGTATACACAACTTATTTTTCTCAAACAAATAACTATTATGCCTAAAATATTCCCCAAAGGCAGCCTTCTCACAAGACAAATACAACTCACTAAAATCTTGGTCTATCGGGTACAACTCTTTAATGTGCTCAAAACCAAGTAATTTAGCATCAAGAGTAGAAATCAATGCATACCTACGAGAAAGTGCATCGGCCACCACATTCTCCTTACCTTGTTTGTACTTGATCAAAATAGGAATGGCTCAATGAACTCCATCCATTGTGGATGTCTCTTGTTCAGCTTATGTTGGCCCTTCAAATGCTTTAAAGATTCAAGATCCATGTAGATCACAAATTCCTTGGCCAATAGGTAATGCTGTCATGTCTCCAATGCTTGTACCAATGCATACATTTCTTTGTCATAAGTACGGTAGTTCAAAGCTGCCCCACTTAGTTTCTCATTGAAGTAAGCAATCGGTCTTCCATCCTGCATAACAAGAGCTTCAATACCTATACATGATGCATCACATTCAATCTCAAATGCTTCAGAAAAATTAGGTAAAGCTAGCAAAAGTGTTTTTGATAATTTTTCTTTGATCAACTGGAATGCTGCCTCTTGCACTTCTCCGCATTTCAATCCAACATTCCTCTTGATAACCTCAATAAGGGGAGCAGTGATGGTACTGAATTCTTTCACAAACCTCTTATAGAAACTAGTAAGCCTATGAAAACTTCTTACTTACCCTCACCAGTTGGTCTATGCCATTCTTGTATTGTGCGGACTTTTGCTTCCTCAACCTCAATTCCCTTGGCGCTAACAACATAACCTAAGAAAACAAGCTTATTGGTGCAAAAAGTACATTTTTTAAGTTTAGCAAATAATTTTTCTTTTCTAAGCACTTCAAAAACCAATTGTAAATGCGTCAAATGATCATCCTTGTTGAAAATGAGAATATCATCAAAATAAACCACAATAAATTTCCTAAGGAAGGGACCTAAAACATGATTTATTAAATGCATGAAAGTACTAGGTGCATTAGTTAATCCAAAAGGCATAACTATTCATACAATCCAAATTTAGTTTTGAATGCAATTTTCCATTCTTCACTTTCCTTCATTTTTATTTGATGATAACCACTTTTCATATCAATATTAGAAAATACATAAGTACCATGTAGCTCATCTAACATGTCATCTAAATAAAGAATGGGAAAACGATACTTTACCGTGATATTGTTGATGGCTCGGCAATCAACACATATTCTCCATGTCCCATCCTTCTTAGGTACTAACAACACTAGATCTATGCATGGACTCATGCTTTCTCTTACGTACCCATTTTCCATCAATACCTCGACTTGCCTTTGAAGCTCTTTTGTCTCCTCTAGGTTACTTCTATAGGCTGGTCGGTTTGGAATGGTTGCACCATGCTCAAAATCAATTTGATGCCCACTCCATTGGATTAGTGGTAACCCTTGTGGTGTATGCTCAGGGAAAACATCCTCATAATCCTGAAAAAGAGGTACAATAAAACTAGGAAAAGCGGGGTCAAGTTGGTTGGTTAAAAATGCAACCTCCTTGTACAAAAGTAAAATGATTGGTTGGTTTAATATCAATGCTTTCTTTACATCACTTGTTCTTGTATAAAATTCCTTTGTGCTCTCTCTTTTTTTCTTTTATTGGCCGAAACCCCCTTTTCCCTGTCACTCTAATTTTTCTCGGTCAATCTCTTTCTTTCTTGACTCTTAGCCTCTTTCTCTCTTGCACTCTTTCTTTTTTGATCACTCTCTTTCTTTTGCTCAATCTCCTTTTGTAACTTTGCCTAATCTTCATAAACCTGTTTCGAAGTTAATGGCACAAGAGTGATCGCTCGTTGATTGTGGACCAAAGAGTACTTGTTGGTGAAACTATCATGCTTTACATGCCGATCAAACTACAAAAAACTTTCAAGAAGTATGTGTCCCGCATGCATGGGAACCACATCATACAACACCTCGTTTACATACTTCCTGATCCGGAATGAAATGAGAACTTGCTTGTTGACTCTCACCTCACCACAATCATTCAACCACTGCAGCTTATAAGGCTGTAGGTAATTTGTTGTTGTCAGCTCTAATTTCTCCGCCATGGTAGTGCTAGCGACATTGGTACAACTCCCTCCATCAATGATCATACTACACACCTTGTCTTGAATATGGCACTTAGTATGGAAAATATTTTCTCGTTGCTCCTTTTTGTCTTCTTAACTTACACACTTAAGGCTCTTTTTGCCACCAAGGTCAACTAACCATGAGCAACACACTCCTCATCTGAAGCATTTCCAAATGATGGCATAGACTCAACATCTTCTTCATCGTCAGTTTCGATCTTGCCATTATCCTGCATCATCATAACTCTTTTATTCAGACGTTGACTCAATATGTGACCCCTGCCTTGACTTTGAAATACTTAATGTCACGATTGCGAGTGGAAGTAGAGTCATTTTACCTTGTGAATTGGAAGTCAAGGAAGAAGGCTTGGTCTTGGCCTTAAGGTTGGCCGTAGCCAAGAAGATCAGCCATATAAATCCATGCGATAGGTGTATAAATGGAGAGAGAAACTCAAAATTATTTAGTTTCTTTTTCTTTATTAGCTCATTGGTCCACTTTCCTTTTCTATATTTTTTAAGTGTACAGCCATTTATTTTTGTTTTCTTTTTCTATTTTAGGCAAGTAAAAGCTATTATTACCAAATTTTAATATTAGATAATAAGGCGTGTAATTAAACTATTTTAGGAACTTTCTTTGTAATAATTTAGCCTATTAATAGGCGCCTACGAAAAAGAAATAAGGAGGTAATTCATTCAAAAATTTGATAGTGTTTTCTCTTTGGTTCTTTGAGGAACTATTCGAACTTATCAAGAATTATTCTTGTGGTATTCAACAGTGACTTATCAAATGCATTTCTATCACCGTTTGTGGCGTCTACAATATACCAAGATACTTGTCTCACTATAAATAACGAGTCGAGGTTCCATTCAAATTTAATCGTAGAATGATCTTGGGTTCCTAATTGTGTTCGGGTCTCGTTATTCTTGACAAGGCTCGTATCAGTACTATTATATAGTTTCCTTTCCCAAGAGCATTTATGATAAGAGAAATTTTGGACGTACGCTGAAAACCTATTATTGAACTAAGGCATATGAACGCATATTCTGCATTAGCTAGTGATGATCAAAATCAGAATCAGAATCCATGAGTACAGTAACAATATCCCATCTCAAGATTCTCACTCTTTCACTGTTTTGGGATTTAACTTCTGATTTTGCCTGTCTATTTCTCTTTCCCAATCTTGCCTTTTTCCCTAATATGCGTGCTAGCTAGCTAGGTTTCTCTGAAGACTATCCATATATATGTATGTGTGTGTGTGTGTATGTATATATAAAAAGCCTATGAGATCACCAGCATACTGATATCAGACCTTGTTTTAATTGGAATATCTCTACTTTAGTGCACGCGCATACGCAAACTTGTGAAAAAGCGAACAGTTTTGTGGCATTGCTTCATGTATACATACATAGATATAAAGGTATATTTCTTGTCTTTGTTCTGAACTATACAGAGTTCATATATGTATACAAAAAATATATATATATATATATATATATTTCTCAAATACAACACGTACGAATATTTGTGCGTGAATGTCATTACAATGTTGAGCAACTAGCTGCTACTTAAACCATGAACATCAGAAAATAATTAGTTGATTAATTTTTAAGAACCAGAAGTGATTTCTGAAGCGCAAATTATATTGGATCGTTTTGACTTCTAGGACATGATTATTGATTAGATTCAGTATATATGATACTGAACAGAACTATCAATGGCCTCATCATATAAAACATTGCAAGAATTTACTTCAAAATGTTGTTTTTTAAGTATCCCTAATACAAATTCTCTATAATAAAAAATAAAAAATAAAAAAGGGCCACCGTGTAGGCCTAAACACCAATGACACTTTGGAAAATAAGTGATTAATTTTGTTCACAAAAATCAAATGATTAATTCACAATTGGATTTGAAGTAGTAATCATATGCAAGGTCACAAAATTAATTATTGTTGTACCTCGTTATCTTTTTTTATTATTATCCAAGGTCATTTTCTTTAGATTTTTCTCCTTTCCATTCTATATATCATTATTGTTTGGTCACAACCACAAGGAACATCTAACCCGTGCAGGGGTGGATGGTTGGCATGGAAAGCAACCTTAAAGATCTCATCGATCAGGAAGTCACAGGTTCGAATCCTCTGTCAACTTAGGGGAGTTGTTAACCTTTTGAAATGACGGGGTCACTACCAAATCTTTTTTTAGCAAAAAAAATCTCAAAAAAAAAAAAATATATATATATATATATATATATAGTGCACACACAAGGGCAAAAAATCATGTGAACCCCACAAGTAGGTGTCAGACGTAAGAAGAATCACAACATATTCATAGACAATTTCCAAATATTTGATCACACCCCGTGCATTCTTATCATTAGCATATTCGATATGGGTTGGAGTGACGTGCTACTCGTTGAAAGATAGGGCTTATTCATAGGGTTTTCAGTGAATATTCCTATCAATATTTGTCATCTAAGGAACCCCTTTAATAACGTTATTAGGTATATGCTAATATTGTCGCCCTGCTCCGGACCCTTTTTTTAGGCAAAAAAAAATTCGAAATCCTTGTAAAGTGTAATATCCTTTTCTTTAGCAAAAAAAAATTCGAAATCCTTGTAAAGTGTAATACAATTCCTTCACCTATATATAGACACGGTCACAGAGATCCAACTCGACACAAAACCCCAAATCTCTCTCTCTCTCTCTCTCTCTCTCTCTCTCTCACCTAGCTTGATTTCCTCTCTCTCACCTTAGCTTAATTTCAATGGCGCCCGAAAAACCCCAAGCAAACTTCTCTGGCTACAAAGCTTACGCTCATGAAGGCCCCTAAAACAAAAAATCATCTTCGTCTTCATCATCATCATCATCATCATCATCATCATACAGCAGAGGCCGGAGCTGATGGAGTCGAGCGAAATCGAGAGCACGGCGAAGTCACTTTTCCAGGACGAGTATGGCAAGTGTTCAAGCGGCTTCAAGGAGGCTTACAAGGAAGACGTGTGTGAGGACAAGTGCACAGGTCGTTTGGGGTACAAGGAGGAGAAGAAATACACCCGTACGGAGAAGTACGACGACTAGGAACAAGGTTACACCCACGAGTACGAGAGCCAACTCAAGTTCAAGCATGTTGCTTACCCTACTAGTACTACCAAGAATGTTAAGGGTGGTTCTAGCTCCGGCAGCAACAAAAGTATTGACTATTATTAACTTTTTTTTTAATTTCTAAGGTTATTGAGTTGTACTCATGGTTTGTTGTCTAGTGCTTTTGGGAAGCCAGAATTGTAGTTGTCTTGTCTAATTAGGTGTTTAGTTTTTGTTTTGCCTGGATTTGGTTTGTGTCGGTCGTGTTTTACGTTTGTTCATGTGTTTTTTTGTTGTTGCGTGGATTTGGTTTGTGTAATGTGGTGAAATTAATGTTCTTGGTTTGGACTATGTTTAGGTTTTTCCTTTCATTTTGTTTTATATCTTGTAATAACATGTATCTGGGATTGTATGGGTGTATCTATCTGTTTTATGGTTTTATCGCATGACTGACTTTTTTGTTTGTTTATTGTGTGTTGGAAACGTAAATTTTTTAAAAATGTTCAACTATGATGAAATCATCGTCCGACAAAGAGATATGGAAAAAGAAAAAAAAATCAAAATGTTCTACAAGCATAAAGAGGCGTTTTTTAACTTCGAAAAATATATATATGCTTCTCGTAAAAAAATTTTAAAAACAAAAAACAAAAAACAAAAACAAAATCTGCTCTTGTATTAAAAAAAACTTTGAAAAACAAAAGGAAAATAAAATTAAAAATTAAAAAGAAGAAGAAGTTCATGTGGAAGCGTCATGTGTTCTAGCAAAAAAAAACAAAGAGTCATGCGTATGCTTTATTCCCGGGAAAAAAAAAAAACAAAACAAAAAACAAAAAATATATATTTTTTGATATTGTGGACAAATATTGAAGTTAGCTAGCTCGGTAAGACTTTGGTTATTTGGGATTTTAAAGTATAAATAGTAAACATATTTAAAAGTAAACACTGAGATCATTTTTTTTTTTTTTTTTTGAGGTCGCAATTGCAACTTTAGAAAAAGTTCAAGTATTTTAAATTGTTTATCAACAATTTTAGGAGTGCAGAAAATAAAAATAAAAATAAAAAAGTTGTATGGAGCGAATGGGCCCCCATTTGGCTCCACCTGAGTCACTCATACAAAGTTTTCACCAGAAATTAGAGTAAATAGATACTTTATGAAATTAAACAAAGTAAATAAAAAGGTTTTAAAATATTTATACTAAATAGTAGTAATAATAAATTAATCAAGTAAATAAAAAATTTGCTTTTAATAAATAGATTAATTACTTAGTAAATTTTATGTTTAATGTTATTTTACTTTAAATATTTAAAAAACAAGTTTTTTACTTCAATTGTTTATTGTAAAAAGATTATTTATTTTTTGTGTCAATCGTACAAATATAGACTTCCTTTAGAGTGATTCTATTTACACCTATAATATTGAAGAATTTCCTCAACAAATCATAAAATATTCTTATTATAATTTTTCTATAATAAAATTATGTTAAAATCCATTAAGAATGCTAATAACTCGCATAATTATAAATAAAAATAATCTTTTTTATACAAGAATTAAAAAACACTCCCACATTGACTATAAGTGAAAATAGTATTTTTCAAAGAAATAAAAAAGATTCTCCATAAATTTCTCCCACATAGCTATGCAACAATGGCGCCTTGCAGTTCTCCCATTAAGATCAGTGCCCTTGTCAAATGCTTCATGTAAAATTGTCGCAACTTGTTTTGTCATTTGATAATCATTTCATTAAGGTAATATTTTGACCTATCTAACTTGCATTCAATGATATTGAATTTCTTGAGCTTATGTTTGTTTGTTTTTAATATTACTTGTGTAGGTGTTTATGTTTCCTAGTTGTCCTTTACTGTCCGTTGCCGCAAATTGGATTAGGTATCACTTTCTTTGTCTATTGGCTTTAGGCAAATCCTTGTAGCTCGTGCCAAAGTGTTCTGTGAGTTGGTTAGGAGTGACATTGTCACAAAAATAAATTTGTTATTTAAATAGTCCCTTGATTATTTTTTTTTTCTTTTTGTTTTTACATTGAATTCTAAGTCACTTGGCGGAAAGTGATGACGCCACAAAAGAATTTTTTTTTGCTTCCTTTTTGAAAATGAAGTACTTTTTTCCTTCTTAAGATAATTTATTTTTATTTAAAAATTTTCAAATTAAAATGAAAGTATATGCATGAGAGCGAATGATTTGGTACTAGGTTAAAATTATCTATTCAATCTAGATTTTCTATATTTATATTATGATACTACTATTAGGAATATGTATGGATTCTAAATGTGTGTTTTTTTTTTTAAGGAAAATTATCATACAAATTAAAATAAAATACAAATACCAATAACACAAATGAAACAACCCATGCCTTCGACTAAGACCAATTCTATCAGTGAAATATGATGAAGCCCAATGAGTGGACATAAGTTGTAACCCGGTGACGAGAAAATTCCTTGAAGTTCTCAATAATCTTATAATCAAGCATGTACAAAGCTCTTATATATATATATATATGTATATATATATATATATCTAAAATCGATTGAATAATCCAACTGATCAAGAGACAATCACTCGCAGTACAGAAACTGTAACAAACTCTGTCTAACCATATTACAGTGAAATCAATAGACATATGCTGCCTAAAAATAACTCATGCAGAAGACACACAAAAAAACAAACTGGAGGTATGGGAACTACGCCTTTTATTAAAATATTAAAATTAAAATACGAAAACAAAGTATGAATATAAAATAACATCAATTACAAAATTCCCGTCCCACGTGGAACAACCACTTAGCCGCGTGCTATAACTTAGAGGAAATCAATCGGCTTGATTAATGATAAGAGATCGCCGCACTAACTATCGGATCACTAAGGTCTTGTCAGATCTCAAACCGCCGAAAGCTCATTAGGCTAGATCCGGTCACAAAACTCCCAACTTGGACCCTTCGATTCTATCCCAGCTGAATTCACCAAACCGTCGATCACCCTAGCTCGCTAGCCATAACAACGGCAATGGCAGCAGAAGTTCAACACAAAGGAAAACCTCTAGTTTATGAGAATTTTGAGAGTCAAAGGGGGAGAGGGTAAGACACCTTTTTTAATAAAAATGGTTTTTTTTTTTTTTTTTTTTTTTTTGTGCTTCTAAATGTGTTATTGTGGCATTTTATAAAAAGAACTCTATTCTCATAACAAAAATTAATCCAAGGCTCGGTCTTCTAGCATGCCTCTAGAGGGTCCATATTCGAATGACGAGACCCATTTCAAATTTCTACTTCAACAAAGAGAAAGGAGCAGAAGAAGGTTTATAGGGAATTCAAATTTCAAGCAACGAAGCATTTGAAAATTGGGTTTTGGAGGGAAGTGGACGATGTAGAACGGCGGATGACTCTGCATCTCGGTTTTCTAATTTGAAGATTTCTATGATGTAGCATGCCTATTTTAAATATCAAATTTGATTAAAATCATATCAAAATTAAAAATATATATATAACTAATAAAATCTAATATAAATCTAACACTTAAAAATAGTCCTTGAAACATCACATAAGAAATATAGCAAAAATACCCATCAAATGTTGTATTTTATTTGTCCTCGTACACTTAAGGATGGTTGGTATTCACACAATCTAATAATCCCAATCAACATGCTCACAACTGCCTACACACTTTTATTCTGTATATTGTATCACAAGAACAAATAATTACCCATTAAAAATAACAAATTAGAAAACAAAGGCAATAAAATAAAAAAAAAATTACTCTACAATTTTTCATATCAGCAAAAACATACACAAACACAAATACCATAACGTTGTTCCTCACTTGGTAAACTTGACATCCGGGTTTCTCATAGACTTTAGCCACATATCAGCCATCACCCTTGAAGAAATACTCCACAACAGATCTTGCGCTTTTGACGGCGCAACTTGTTTCACCTTCTTCACCGCCTTCCCGGCGAGTCCATAAGCCACCAGCCACTGCATCGCCGTCAACCGCCGCCTCTCGCTATCCTTCACATTCCTCTTCCCAACCTTCACACCTCCTACATGAAGACTCTTCACTTTGTACCTCTTCTCGTCATTGGCCTCATCTTCATCACAAGAATCCGCATAAATAATCGCGATCATTGGACCTCCCACAGCCTCGTACCGCCTCATTGGATCCCGCAGTTGAATCCCAACAGCCATGATCACCAAACTACTAGTATTAGTACTATTGTTTTTTGCTATCCATTCCTCCAATGGAACAGAAAGGGCTAAAGGATTAGTATTATTTATCGGGGAAACGTCGAATGGAGCGTCTTCTTCAGCCATATCGGCTTCAATTTTCAGGGCTTCCACGGCCATTGCCTCAATCTTCTGCATCGAGAACGCGAGAATCTCCTCTACCGTCACTGGCTTGTCGCTCAAGTTCCAAATCCCTGTCAAGACCCGTTCCTTCCTCCCCGAGCTCATCGCGGTCGCCATGGCTTTCGCTGCTACAATCGCTTTCCCTGCGCTCGAGCTAGCGACCTCTGACTTGTTCCTTCCCTGGATTATGGCGGATGCAATCCCTTCGAACGCCACTTGCTCTGCGGTTTTTCCCATCAGGTCGTCAATCGACATGATAGTTTTATTGATCACCGACTTGACCTCATCGACGCCACTCGATGCCATTGTTTGGAAAAGCTCGAATCCGCTCGAGGCCTCATAGTTCGGCGGAAAAACATAAGGCCTTGAGATTTGCATTGCCAATTTCGGCGTCTCCTTTCTCGACGTTTCGGTGTCTAGAGGATTCATGGCGGCTAAATAACCGCCATCTCTGGTCTGAACAACGCAGCCTAAATTCTTCCCGAGATCCGCGAGGTAAGTTTTCGACTGATCATCCTGATCTGTACCATGCTCTTGAAACGTTCCTTCCAAATTTAGAGTGGGAACATTGGGGGTAACATCGCTGCCATTTCCGCGGCCGAGTTTTCGCCTATACTCGTTGATCATCTCTTCGTCTTCGAGCATTTGAAGAAACTCCATCGTCACGGTTTCCTCATCGGCATCCAGTCTCTGCGAACCGGTTTCCGTCTCATCGTCTAATTTTCTGGCGAGTACTTTCTCGTCTCCCATCATGGATTCCAGGGCCTTTATCTGCTGCGCAATTGAATCGAGCTCGGTTAGTCTCGCCGCGTGGACTTGATCGTGCACAATTTCCTTCACAATCGACTTACTTTCTTCTTCCTCTTCTTCTTCTTCTTCTCCATTGTTATTATTCTCTCTCTCTTGGAACTCAACTCCTTTGTCAACAACTTCAAAGTCTGGAAAATCGACCTCTTCCACCACTTTCGGCTCCGGCTCTTTCCCCTCCGGCTTCTCCGGTTCGTCGAGATTCAACTCATCAATCCCACGAAAATCATGATCAGCAGAGGAAATTCCCGTTTGTGAAGGAGTCCAAGCTTCTTTCCTGCTCGAAAGCTTCGGGCTCGGCACGCTAAATGAACTTTTCGATTGTTTCCTCGCGAAATTCGGCGACGTCAAGTTCTTCTTCGACTGATTAGTATTATAAATCCCAATCCCGCCATCTTTCTCCATGATCTGGAACCCCAATTTCAGCACCAATTCTCCTCCTTTCGCCTTCCCGAAGAGACCGAAACTCATGTCCCAGTTCCGAACTCGTTCGCCTTCGCGGTTCTTCTCTATCGACTCGTCAATCAACCGGCTCAAATCCACAGAATTCTTGCCGAAATCGAGCTCCTCGGCATCAACGGCGTACAAGTAAATCAAAAACGGACGAGGCTCGAGCTTGAGCTGTTGTGAGCTATTGTGCTTCCCACTTCCATGACTGCAATAAACATGACACCTGATGAAAAGTGTTTCTTCAAAATCCGCAGCTCCTTGCGAGACTCTCGACGGCATCGTCTGGACTGCGCCATCTTTCGTTTCCTTCTTCCGCACGCAAACGGAGAGTCTGAGTCCGTTCATGGTCGAAGGAAGATTCTGCGCTGTCACAACTTCAACTGAGAACAAACAGCTAAGCTTCTGCATTCCGATATGCGAAAGAGCCCGAATCGGCTTCCAATTCCATATCCCGCCTCCCTTTTTCTCCTCCGAGATACTCGATTTCGATCTCGCTACTACTTTCTCCTCAAACTTCTTCGCCTGCTCTCTCCGATTCGACATTTCCTCCTCCTCGTCGACGTCAAGCTTTGGCCGAGACCGCCACGGAGACAGCGACATGCGGCGGCGAGGCCTGCTGCTGGAGCGGGCATCGGCGACGGCGTCATTGGAGACGACGGAAGGGACGGAGTTGCGAGGGAGAGCGAGGGAGGCGGTTCGGCGAGTGGTGGGGGCTGAAGAAGTGTGCGATTGGTAAAGAGATTGGCTGAGAGCTTCAAGTTCTTCCAAGAGCTGGGTGTTGTTGGAGGAGTTTCTCTTGCCGGAACTCTCGCCCGCCATTGGAGACGATCAGGAGATCAAGAAATGGTGGTAGGTTTTGGTTGGCAAGTAATGATGGGAAGAGGAATATAGGTGGTGGGGGAGAGAGGAAATAATTGAATGGTGATAAGGAGACGTGGGTGACGAACCGCCATGAATGAGAATTGATGGAGATGAATTGAGGTGGGTTTTGGTGGTAATTCCTCAGCCACTTAATTGTTTGTGTCAAATGGATAACGAGAAACTTTGTTCGCATCGATGCTTCCATCTCTTCTTTTTCTCTCTTCTTTTCATTTCTTTTCTCCTTTCTTTTTTTTTTATTGATCGTGATAGTGACAAAATTGAAAGCCAGAGCCAAACTTTGACCCACACGGAGCAATTGATTGTTTTGTTTCTGACCACTTCCGCCAACTAACTCCTGGACAAATTAACTCAGATTAAGTTTTTTTTTTTTTTTTTTTTGTCTCTAGAATATCATAGGTTCCATTTGGGCACAATCTCCTGATGATATTGTACTCCTAAATTTCAAAATCTCAACTGTAAATTTTTTTTTTTTTTTTCAAAAATCTCAAATTTTAAAAGTCCATAACTTTTTTATTTCAAATCAAAATAAAATAATTTTTATGTCAAAATGCTCAAATCAATAAGACAAATAGGATAAGATCCATTTTGCATAATTTTTTCCTAACATATTTCAAAATTTTGTATTATTTTCTATATGACAGAACTTTTTCAAAAGTTTTCCCCCCAAACACACATTTTCAACTTAACCTTCAAAACACTATCTCAATATGTCCCCCAAACAGACCCTTAAAGTTTGTTAACAAAGGCATATCCAGATAATTACTTCAGGTCAAGAAAAGACTCGTATGCTATCCCTCTTGTTTCGGGGTACATTCATAAAATCATTTAAAAAAAAATTAATGGAAATGAAGATGGATGCTAGGCTACAAAAATAGGAATGATATCTGAGGTATGATCTGATGCAATTGAGTATGATACTACTTGTAAGATGACTCATACTAACTCAGTTTAAACTAATAACATAAGAAACCTAAAAAATAAAAATAATAACATAATACATAATACTATTATTTAAACTAACGGCCTAATAACCCAAATGCTTCATCGAGATTGTTGTACATGGTAATGTACATGCATTGAAAACAAGTCTCTTCCACAAACGTTAAAAGTAGAGAAAAATGATTAAACAAAAAAGAAAAAATTAGTGATGAAAGATATGCATTTAACCTATTGCAAGTTTACATGCGTAGCAAATTTAGAGCCTAACTCAAGTACTTTTATTCTTCTTCTAAATGAATTAATCAATAAACAAATATCAATAGTTTTTGGACATGGTAAAACTAAAGTACGTTGGAGACATACCTACCAATTTATATATATATATATATATATATATATATATATAAACAAAATGTAAAGCAAGTTTCATTATTTAAATCATGAAAATTGCCTTCCAACACCCCTATAAATAGAACTCAACTTCACTCATTTGAAAGACAACAATAACAATGAGAGAATACACTAGTACAGAATTTGGCTTTCACGATCATTTTTTAGAAACCGTCGTGGAAAATTCACGATATAGTCGTCCATAACCGAGTATTACCCTAATATTTTCACATCAATACAGTAGAAGCAGTGAACTAAAATCAGATCAGATCACTTCAAAAACAGTTAGTACACCACTGTATGATGCCACCACCACTATCTACCATCGATCATCAATCTCTCTTATAAGTCATGATCACACAAACTTAGATTTATGTTGTTTTCCTCTGTACTTTTTTTTTATGATTTTAGATTAATTTTCTATGTTTTGGAATCACTTTTGATATGTTAAAGACTGCAATGGGCCGGTGTTTAATATATGAACTTATCACGATCAAATTATTATTTTTCCCCGTCCGGTTATTTGTATTATTAGTTTTGTTATGTTTATTAGATTTTATATTAATTGTTCAATTAATTAATGCGCCGGTAGCAGTGTTTAATAATAACTAAATGAAAATGATCATATTATGCAATTTAAAACTATGCACACCTTGAATTCAAAAATTTTGATTTCTTGATTTAGGATTTGCAAATCATGGATAGGATATGGATGTGATTTGATAGATGGTCTAAAGCATATGAAGATGGTGTTGAAGAATTTTTGTCATTTTCCAAAGGTCACATACAAGATGATAAGATTCTGTATTCGTATTAAATTTGTAATAATCATAGATCTCATTCCATTGATGATGTTTGAGGGCATTTACGCGTTTATGAGATTATTTGTTCTTATCAAACATGGTATTTATATGGCGAAGATTTTTTTCGATATTAAATATACATCAACGAGTACTAAAGGCAAAGAGCCTATTGTTGAAGAAAACGTTGGTGATAATATATTTAATATGATAAATGATTTAGAAGAAAACTTTGTGCACCGTCCGAAGTTATTTGAGGCAATAATTAATGATGTCGTAACGTCCTTGTATATCGGGTGTACAAAATATATGAAATTAGGGGCATAATTGATTAAATTATGGAATATAAAAGCATTGGAAGGGTGGATGAATTCTAGTTTCACGACTCTTTTAGAATTTCTAAAAGATGTTCTGCCGAAGGATAACAAAATGCCACCTAGTATATACGAGGCGAAGAAGACCTTGAACACATTGGGAATGGAATATGAAAAGATACATGCTTGTCCAAATAATTACATCCTTTACCAGAAAGAATATGAAGATTTAGATTAATGTCCGGTTTGTAATGAGTCAATATGGAAGAAGGGCAAGATGCCATCAATGGTAGAAAAGAAGTGCCTTGCTATGGTACATTCCACCAGCTCCATGTTTGTGTCATTTATTCCGTAATGCCGAGCATGCTAAGAATTTGATATGGCACCATAATAAACGTGTTAATGATGGTAAACTTAGGCATCCGGCCGATGCACCACAATGGAAGACCTTTGATGATAATCATCTAAATTTTAGTGCAGAACCAAGGAATTTACGTCTCGGTTTATCGACGGACGGAATGAACCCACATAATAACATAAGTAGTCGACATAGTACCTAGCTAATCATACTTGTCAACTACAATTTTTCTCCAGAATTGTGCATGGAGTGGAAGTTCTTGATGTTGACATTATTGATCTGACATTGACGTATACTTGGCACCATTAATCGATGACCTAAAAAACTTGTGGGAAGATGGTACAAGTTAGAGATTTTTATCGTCAAAATACATTCAATCTTCGTGCAATGTTGATTTGGTTAATTAATGACTTTCCTACACTTGGCAATCTATCTGGTTATCTTGTGAAGAGTTCTATAGGTTGTCCTATTTATATAAAGAAAACATCTTCCATCCGGTTGAAAAATGGTAGAAAAACCGTTTACCTTAGTCACAAGAGATTCTTACCCAAAAATCATCGATATAGCAAACAGAAGAAGGCTTTTGATAGAAATACCGAAAAAAGACCCACTCCTCGAATTTTGACTAGCGAAGATGTATTTGAAATGATTAAAAATATGAAGGTAGTTTTGAGAAAGAGAAAACGTAAAGATCCAGTTGTCGATGGACCTTGGAAGAATAAGTCAATCTTCTATGAACTTCCATATTGAAATTCATTTTACATTCGTCATTGCTTAAATATTATGCATATTGAGAAAAATGTCTGTGAATCGATATTGGGTACATTGCTTGACATTCCGAATAAGACTAAAGATAGTGAAAAGGTACGGTTGCATCTTAAAGAGATGAAGATTAGAACAAATTTACTCCTCGAGAAAAGATCAAATGGAACTTACTTACCTCCGGTCAAGCACACATTATTGAGACAAGAAAAGAGAAAGTTTTGTCAATGGCTTGCTTCCGTGAAAGTGCCAAATGGGTACTCTTCCAACTTCAAAAGGTTAGTGTCGATTAAAGATTTGAGGCTCGTTGGAATGAAAACACATGATTGTCATATCTTGATATAACAATTATTACCTCTTGCATTACGGGAAGTTTTAACGAAAGATGTTAGATATTCAATTACGAAGTTATACTCATTTTTCAATTCAATATGCTCCAAGGTAATTGATTCACTGATGCTAGATTCGCTACAATCGGAATTGGTGATGACATTGTGCATGCTTGAGAAGTATTTCCTACCAGCCATCTAATGGTGCACTTAGTTCTGGAAGTTAAGTTATATGGACTGGTGCATTTGAGGCGGATGTATCCTTTCAAAAGATACATAAAGGTTTTGAAGGGTTATATGAAGAACCAAAATA
Organism: Ficus hispida; assembly: GCA_025413025.1. NCBI lineage: Eukaryota > Viridiplantae > Streptophyta > Magnoliopsida > Rosales > Moraceae > Ficus > Ficus hispida. The sequence goes on from CM046370.1 coordinate 20,523,576, forward strand.
GGTCGAAGGGATGTATAGTAGAAAACTACATAGTAAAGGAATCGGTTGAATTTTACTCGGAGTATTTGTCCAACGTGGAACCGATAGGGCTACCAAAGAGTATGTTATTGACGTCGAAAGGACTATCTGTGGGCTTTCATTCACTAGTAAATCAAGATGAATGGGAAAAAGCTTCTCACTATGTTTTGCACAATGCTAAAAAAGTGGAGCCTTTCTTTGAGGTTCATTTGGCAGAATTAAAGTTACGAATGCAAGAAAAGCAAGAAGTGAAAAGTGGATTCAACATGAGCACAACCAGATATTTCAGGAGTGGATAAGAAAAGATTTGTATATGAAGGCTAGCGTTTCGCAAGACTTAATGAAGCTATCTTAAGGTTCGTCATCAATAGTCTCAAGGTTTCCCTAGGAAATCGTCGTGGTAGGTTTCCTTACCACGACAGTTTTTTATGTAAAACTATCGTGGTATGTTCTTAAATGTCCATAGCTGAACCCTATTTTTGCCCATTATACGATGGTTAAAAAACCGGTGTGGAATCTTTTCAAATTCCACGATTCTGGATTCTACGATAGTTTTATTCTGTAGTAGTGGAACGAGGAGAGCCACACAAAGCCATTGAAGCAACCTAGGGCAATCGGAAAAAAATATAAAGGCACCCTAGAAAAGCCGTAAAAACATTGTGAGATGTTAAGACAACGACTACACATGGAACAAGAATAAGAAATAGAAGAAAACATTAATAAGAAGAAAGAAAGATCAAGAAAAGCAACCAAAGGCAACTATAGGTAATTTAGAGCCAAAACCCATTACGTACAAGAGAGCTAACAAGTTAATGAATATCATGTCAAGAATCCACTGCAAAATACAAGAATAAACCTTTTAAATCCTATATGTAAATTAAACTTATTATTAATCATAGGGAGTTCTAATCATATATTAATAGACTAGGCAATCCATCTCCAGTTAATTAATCTAAACTTCTAGAAAGTGGGAATCATACTCTTCTTAATCATCTTTGTGACATCAATTTTATTTTCTCAATTGATGTTATCAGCCGATTCAGGTACTGTGTTTATATTGACTTTTTTTTATTTTTATTGATCCAACATAATATCGTCCAAGCATTTTATTTTCTATCATTAGCTTAGTCTTGGTTGTATATTCATTGGATGATAGATTTTATGACATACATATATAATATAGATACAAATATGTATATATGTATATATATTTGTTAACTCATTTAGATATTTTAACGTGCAAAAACATTAAATATTGTTGGAAATTTATATAGTTATTTAAATACTTGTCAAGTAGAGTTTCAAAATTAATCTTATTATTTTATTGTTGAGAATTCGTAAACGTATTTGAATATTGTTTTATCTAAATAATAAAAGTAATAAGTCAAGTCCCATGTATGTTTGCTATGTACTTGCCAAACATGTGTGTCTATATATATATATATATATATATATATGTATCCATGAATCAACTCATTAAAATTAACTATTCGATTATCTAGAATGATCATACAATTCTATTATAAGCTATTCTTTTAGAGGAGATAAAAAATAGTCAATTTAAAAGATTGGTAACATTCTAATAATGAATAGATTTACTAATAACATACAATCAATTCTAAAAGGAAATTAATATTGAACTAACCAACATAAATAATATTGCCAATCTTAAAATTGATTAAGAAGATTCATTATGAGCCGTATAATTTATATTGGACATCATTTAGACACATATTGAACATTAACTGATATTTATACTGCACATTATCTGGACCTCATTAGACAAACGAACTTGACATTTTCCTAAATTTATAACCAGATGAATGAACCTAAACCATTAATCCATGACTATGACCAAGCTGGACTGTACCTATGTAATATGGAGAATATGGATACTATAATGAGTGAGTGGATGATATTTTAATCCATAGACTATTTACTAGACCATAACTTATTCTTTTACAAATTCATATCTACTTTTTTTTATATTTATGGTAGCTTCTAACCTATTTATATATTTTATGTGCTTATTTATTTATTTAGTTATTTGCTTATTTACTTATTTATATTTTCTTTCTCATCTCAACAATTATCAAGGCTTATACGTTTTTCCTTATCCTTATTCTTATCCTTATTCCTATTTATCTTTTTCATCCTATGGAATTTAATTAGTTTATAACTAATCATAGCTCAAACATTTATTTTGACTTATTATTTCTTTTTTTTTATCATTTCTCTAACCCGTTAATAATAACCTACAGAAATTTCACTCAAAAAATAATAATGATAACATACAGAAACCGTCATAATAAATTCATTTTTATAATTAATTTTAAAATTCAATACTTATAGACTAGTGCCTAATCTATTGTATACGCATCATTTAAATTTATTTTTAACCAGTGCCTATATAATTAAACAATTTAAAATTCAAACTTTGGTTCACTTCATAAAAATGCGTGTTATGCCAGCACCCTTTCATTCGCGCACCCATCTTTCTCTCTTAGAGTCCCATAGGCATGACATGTATAGTTCCCCACGGACTCGGGAATATCTCTTAAAGTGAATTGTACATTTATTTCAATTACTATAATATGACGACTTGAATCCAAAATCTTTAATTGAGAAAGCAAACATCTTACTACCCTATCTGAAAATGAAGAATGGCTTCTGCATATGTTCTTTTCTAAGATATTATTTATACTTGACGGAAAAAAGAAAAGCAAAGGGTTTTAAATTATGTGGCACAAAAAACTGTCGACTGCTTTTGGAAATTATATTGTATTGAATTAAGCTGTCTTGCTGTGCTATTTCTCGTTTTCTAAATAGGTGCTGCCCATACGCTGGTACGTATTGATTTATTAGCTCGGCTTTTTTTGGCTGGAAGAAATTCCCGACTGAAAAATAGTATAATTACAAGAATCGACAAAATCCTAAATTAAATATTTAGTAACACTTTACCACCAATTACTATCAACAATAAGGAAAATTACAAAGAATTAAGGCACAACATTAAAAGCGACTCTTGCAATGATTATTGGATGCTGTGAAATTAAACGCATGAAATTTAGTTATGAGGAATAAGAGAAAATCAGGTGTTCTGAGTCACTATAACATTATAATTTTAATACTTTTTCATATAATTTTAATATATAAATTATAAAATTATGAATTTTAATATTATGATAATCATAAATATAAGAATATATCAAATTTATGATATTCTGTAAGGAATAAAGGACAAAGAAGCCAAATTTGTTCACGCCAATCAGGACCATCAAATCTACTACTCATTTTCTTTTTCTTTTTCTTTTTTTAGGGGAATTTACTACTCATTTATGTTTACACGTACCCTTTCAGATTAAAAAAAAAAAAAAAAAACAGCAACAACAACAACAACAAACTCTTACACGTACTTGCCCACCTTTTGTGAGACTAGGCAAGACATAGAATTTGGGACAGAAAGAATATGTAAAAGCAAGTCAAAGCTTTTTTTTTTTTTTTTTTTTTTTTGGCTCAAGATAAACCAAGTCATAGCTAGTATCTGATCAAAAATTATTCATAAATGTAATATTATTGAACAGTAATATTGAGAAACGCTACTCTAGTTGCAAATATTTTTTGACGATAAACCTGTAAGTAACTTTATTTAGAGGCTTAAATATTCTTTCTATCTCTTACGCTACTATTGTTGGACACCACATTATCTGACAAGTAAGCTATAGTTATCAAATTGTCAAAAAGAGATTCACCCCAAAAAAAAAAAAAACTAAGAGAGAGACTAGTTGGGTGATTTTGTCAGGGTTTATAGTATTTGCTAAAGAGACAATTTTTGTGTCAAGTAGTTAACAAGAAGGGTTACATGGAACAATGATCTGCTTTTTTTTTTTTAAATCGAGGAATTTTACAATATTTTAATTTTACATTTAATGAATTATTATTGATGGCAACAACTAATAATTGAAATTTGTGGTACCAATGTCTGGATGGTGGAGAACCACGCCCTGATCCATTCAACAGATCCTGGATAGATCATAGTTGTAAACAATAAATTATAAGAAGAAAATGACACTTATGCTTTCAATAATTTTTTTGTGTTTAAGGCATTGATGTGAATCATAGTAAAAAAGCCAGCTTATTATTTCAGTTAAAATATATATTAAAGGATAACGTTTTTAGGAATATGTATATAAAGATAATTAATTTTTAATAAAGATAAAATGAAAAAAATGTAAAGTTTTCATAGATAAAATTGAAGAATAATAATAATAATAATAAAAGTTCATTAGGGATGAAATTTTTTACTCGATCATGGATGACTTCGCCCCTGTCGTTATTCCCTTCAAATTTATAGAAATGAAAACAGGGCGTAGCTCTTCCCTAACCCATTAGTCATGTCGTCCCTGTTAGTTTACTAATATATCTTAAAAGTTAAACCGTTAAGAAGTATATCAACAATACATATTTTTATATTCTACTACTTGTCCTCATTTGCAGGCCGGACAATGTTATTAAAAGCCCAAACTCCTTGCCCCATAATTGGATGGGGTGGATGTTCTCAAAGTGATGAAGTACCGTTCTTGTCATGCTTAATCGCACTTGGATTCTTTTTTTTCTTTTTTTTTTAATAGAGAGAAAGCTCAGCTAACATCAAAATCTATTGAAACATTTAATTATGTCACTTTTTTCTATAAAATAAAAGATTGAAAGAACAAAGATGATATAAATTTAAGTAACCAATTAGATGGATTATATCTTCATTACTCTTTCTTTCTGTTTTTGGTATCTAATTTACATATTAACAAGAACATTTTTTGGCTATTTTGAAAAATTTTTAAAGTAGTCAATCTATTAATCAACTTTATAGGAAATTATTTTAAAGTGATGGTGAAAGGAAATACTGGGTACACATTGCAAGCGTTTTTTTTTTTTTCCCGGCTGGTTCTAGGTCCAATTTATGAGCTACATCACTTTCAGATTCATCAAGGAAAGCCCGTTAAACTTGTCATCTTTTGTCAATTTACCATCCAAATTTTTAAATACAATTTATTTTCTAAACTTGTTAATTATTACAATGTAATCCCTATGAATTATTTTTTTATTAAATTAGTAATGAAAATCTCATATATGCCTCATGTAAAGACAGGAGAATTCCATTTCCAATAACGATTTATAAATCTAATATAAACCCTAATGTAAATCTTACAATTTCAAATCTTTTATTACATGTAAAATTAACTAAAAGGGGGATATTGTAATAATTTAGCAAGTTTAGGGGGAAAATTATCAAGATTTAAAAGTTTTGGAAGCAAGTTGCTAAAGGTTAACAAATTTAGAATGTGTCAATGCTAACTACACCAAATCCAATTAATCCAAATTTTCACTTTTTAGAAATTCCTGGTACACTTATTTTTATTTTATTTACACTATTTAAATGTTTTCCAAACATACATTTCATTTGAATACACAATTCAATTCTACATTTCAATACAAACGTTCAGTTTAAATGAACATTTAAATTTAGCCTATTTTTTGTGTGTACATGTGAGTTGGAATTTTGGAGATATTTTAATTGGAGTTAAGTTGATATTTTGAATTATACATTTAGTTGAAAATGAACTTTGTGGAGCTAAAAAGATTAAAAATTGAAATGTGTTCACAAAAAAAAAAAAAAAAAAAAAAAGAGCAATATAGATCTTGTTTCATTATTATCGAAATTCTATGCAATTTTTTTTTTTTAATATCATCTCATTTTGACTTGAATTAAAAAAATTATGAAATTTTAAGTTTTAAGTTTTCAAGAGTTATTTAGAGTACAAATAGTGAAATCGATTTACTTTTGCTAAAATGGATAGAAATAGAAGGGGCAAAAAAAAAAAAAAAAAAAAAAAAACTTAGGGAAAATTTTGGTTGGAGTGGACTAATCAAGCGTAGAATTAGTCTATGGTTCAAACAGGCCATACATTAACAGAAAAGGGCACAAAGTGTTCTCCTAAATCGCTTTTCTATTGCTCTTTCAATTTCTTTAAAGAGTTGAGATTGTGGGGCTGTTCATTTCCACTACTTTGATCATGGGGCTCGTGACTGTCCACGTTGTTAGTGAGCCTTATTGTGCCTTCAAGACCTAGCCACCTTGGAAAATGATCCCCTAGAAAACCAAGAACCAATTTAAGAATTAGAGAAAGCTAAGGTTTATTATTTTAATCAATAAATAAATAATACATCAAAAGATATTTATATAGACTAACTAGAAAATATTAAAAGACTAATCTACCCTGAAAAGAAGGAAACTTAATAATAGAAAACGAGTACTAAAATCAATATAAAACTATATAATCTAACATCTCCCCTTAAACTTACGATGTTGTTGCAAGTAGCATTAAGAGTTTTCCAAATAAGAAACAGAAACACGAAACAGAAAATGCCTTGGTAAACATATCAGCAATCTATATGGAAGAAAAAATGAAAGGCAATGCGATAGTGCCAAGTTAAGAGTGATGTCGAGTGACATAACAATCAGGAAATTTAAAACCTCATGATATTTCTGATTGTAGTAGTTGCAAATTTACAAAATTTTCTGCTTTATTATTTTATAAAAGTATTTCTTTTTTTCTTGCACCATTCGATCTCGTTCATTCTAATGTGTGCGGACCTTCTCCTATGGTCACAAAAGAGGGGTCGCGATATTATGTTTTGTTTATTAATGACTGCACTCGATATTGGTTTATATTATGAAGTGTCGTTCTGATTTCCTTAGTATTTACTTTCCGAGCTATTATAAAAAATCAACATTTGGCTGTCATAGTGTTTTTTTTTTTTTTTTTTGTGATTTGAGAGGTGAATATACTTCTAATGATTTTTTTAATTTGCTTGCTTCCGATGGATGTTCACCAAACTTCTTGTACAGATACTCCCGAACAAAATGGTATTGCAGAAAGGACACATAGGCATCTTGTTGAAACTGCTCGATCTCTTTTGTTGTCTGTCAGTGTTCCTAGTGAATTTTGGGGAGACGCAATCCTTACTGCTATTCATTTGATTAATAAGATTCCAACCTCACAAAATTTAGGCCTGTCACCGTTTGAAAAGTTGTATGGATATCTTCTTGATTATTCTTCCTTGTGTGTTTTTGGTTCCACCTGCTTTACCCTACGTCCTCATGTCGAGTGTAGTAAATTATCATCTCAGTTTGTTATGCATGCCTTTCTGACTTATGGTGCAGGTCAAAAGGATATCATTGTTTTGATCCAATTAATCAAAAATTATATGTCTCTCATCATGTTGTGTTCCTTAAACATAATCAATTCATTTTTATTCCTGCTAGTTCTGATAATGTGATCAAGTTTGATCATATATATTGATCCTGTGACTCTTGACACTGATGCTGGTACAGTTCCACCAACTGTTTCATATGTCCTTGCTCCAGTTTTAGATAATGTTTCTTGTAGAGTTCTCATTGATAGTTCAACAGATTCTGGTACTCTGGTTCCTAATACTACCGTTGCTCCTTCTCCTCCTATAGCTCTCCAATCACCTCCTAAGGCTGCGGCGACTCCTTCTCTTCCTTTTCGTCAATTTACGTGTTCTCGGAAGTCAACTAAGCTACCAGATTTGCTTACTCTTTTTATTCTAGCTCTTTCACTTCTTTTTTAACTTCTATTCATCATCTTTTTGAGCCATTGTCCTATAGAGAGGTTGTTTGTGATCCACTTTGACAGGATGCTATGGCTGAGGAACTTACTACTTTGCATCAGACACATACGTGAGACTTAGTACCTTTACCACTAGGTGAACTAGTAATTGATTCTCATTGGGTCTATAAAATCAAAACTAAGTCTAATGGCTCTATTGAAAAATACAAAGCTCGACTTGTTGCCAAAGATTTCTCTCAGGAATATGGTATGAATTATAAGGAGACTTTTGCCTCAGTTGTAAAAATGACTACTGTTCACACTCTCATTGCAGTTGCCTTTGTTTGTTAATGGTACAGATCTCAGATGGATGTTAAAAATGCCTTTCTGAATGGTGATCTTTATGAAGAAGTTTATATGGTACTTCCTCATAGTGTTTCTCATCAACCTGGTGAAGTTTGTCGGCTCAAAAAAGCCATTAATGGTTTCAAATAGGTACTCCGATTTTAGTTTTAGAAGTTCTCTACGGTGATTACTTCACTTGACTTTTGCTCTAATAATCATGATTTAGTTTTGTTTGTCAAATATTTTGACGTGGGTCATATACTGTTGTCTTTATATGTCGATAAAATGATTATTACTGATAATGATGTTGACGGGATTGATGCACTGATGATTGAGTTAACTCATTATTTTGTCATGAAAAATCTGGGTTCACTACATTATTTTATAGGCATTAAGATCGCCTCTTTTTCGAAAGGTTATCTTTTCTTTCAATTAAAGTATATAGCTGATATATTTGAGCATGTACGTCTTATTGATAATAAGATTATTGATACACCTCCTGAGACTAATGTTCGGTACTCTCCTTCTGATGGTCCTTCTTTACCAGATTTTAGTTTATACTACACTATTGTTGGAAGCTTAGTCTATCTTACCATCACTCAACCAGATATTGCACACGTAGTTCATAGAGTTAGCCAGTTTGTCGTTGCACCCACTGCAGTTTATTAGATTGTTGTTTTTCGTATTTTGAAGTATCTTCAGGGCACTAAGTGTCAGAGTATTCTACTTCCATCTACTTCGTTCTTAGAGCTATGTGCTTACTCTGATGCTGATTGGGCTAGTAATCTGACAGATCGCAAGTCCACTACTGGCTTCTGTATCTTTCTGGTGACTATCTTATTTCTTAGAAGAGTAAAAAGTAAGATGTTATTTCTCAATTATCCACCAAAGCAGAATATCATGCTATAACTTCTACTACGTGTGAGATAGTTTGGTTACGCTGGTTGCTTACAGATATGAATGTTTTTCTTCATCAACTTACTCCCTTATATTGTGATAGTAAGAGTGATATTCATATTGTCCATAATTTAGTATTTCATGAGTAGACAAAACATATTGAGATTACTTGTAGAAGCCAAAAACTATAAATGAGATGCTGAAACATGATCAGGATGAGAATGCCATAAATAAAAATCAGAATATGTAACTTTTGATACTTTGAGCTCATCCAAAATATAGAGTCCCCCTTGCTTACGGCCTGTCCCAATCAACTTCTGAGATTGCGAATTCAACGCATAACAAGTGGAAAAAGAAAAAGAGATTAAGTATCCCGACTCACATAATTGACTAACAGAAACAAGATTTAAAGTAAAACTAGAAATGTGATTAACATTGGGAAGAGACATATAAGGTGTGACGATTGAACCAACACCTTCTAATATCATAAGAGTACCATCAGTAGTCATAACTAACACAGACGAATTGGGAGATTAAAAAAACAAATGCTGATAAATCATGTGACATATGATTAGAAGCATCAGAATCTAAGACCCATAAGGAGGAAGATATACCTGAAGGACTAGATGATGAAGCCTATTTGAGAGAAGGTAGACATAGCTTATGGCTTATGGCTGTGTGACAAGAAATTTCTGAAACTGCTCGAATATAAATAGATCTAATGATGGTGTAGCCACTGTAGTATTTGGCCGAGGTGGTCTGTATGTCCACTATCGATTACCAAATTCCGATGAAGGAGGAGGCTGTGATCAATATGAATAATTTTTTTCATCGCATTACACATTGATTGACTGAAGAGAATCATCTTTATGTTCGGCCATGATGAGAAAATAAATAAAACTAACCAATAATCACCAAATAAGAAGAACAATAGATGTACGGATGGTACCGACGATGGTGTACGGATGGTAGTTGTATGGACGATCATGTCCCCCAAGCAGAAATCAACACGGAGTTCAATCTGTGAAAGCTTTTGCATAAAACAAACATACTTCACCAAGAATAATAAAATCCACAAGATGGTGGCTCTGATACCAGGTAGAAAACCAAGAATCAATTTGAAAACAAGAGAAAGCTAAGGTTTTTTATTTCAATCAACGAATGAAAATAATACATTAAAAGAGGTTTATGAAGATTAACTAGAAAATATAAAAAAACTAGTCTACCTTTAAATGCTGAAAAGAAAAAAATCTAACAATAGAAAACAAGTAATAAAATAAATATAAAACGATATAATCTAACCCCCCAAACAACAACAATGCCGGTGGTGACCCTTGCACGTCCTTTTCATCCCTAGTCGAATTGAGCACTTCTGGCCAATGCAACTTTTAACACTTCTGCTCCCGGTGAATTGAACATTAAACAGTGTTCCTAGAGAGCATAAACATAGCAAAGCAGAGAACAAGGTTAGTCTCGATTAGATCGACCTGAGTATGGCTACTATCTAGCTTGTCTAGAAATAGAATGAGACTGTCTGGGATGAGACTGGATACTGTGAAGTCGATTAGCGGGCTGGTTAATCGTACACTCCACTCTTCAACAGCCATGTCAAGGTAAAGGATTGGGAGGCAAAGTGTGATCTTATTGGTGATTTGAAAAATATAGGAGATTGATATAACAGTTTTGAAAACAAAAAAAGCAAGACAATATTTTAATAAAATACAGAGGATATTTTTTTTTTTTTTTGGTTATTATCTGTTGTTCAAAAGTTTATGCAGGCCTACAATAACTAAATTATTGAAAACAAACAATAATAATGGTAAATTGCTTGTTTGATCTCTAATCTCTTAATGAAATTGCGATTTGATTCTCGACCCTTTTTTAGGCTAAAAGGTCCCTGAATTCTTTAAAATTATGCAATTTGATCCATTTTACTAATAAAAGTTAAAATTGTATGACACACAGGAGTTGAATTGTTTTAATGTTTTTCTTAATTGCCCTTAATGAAGAAATAACATGATATGATTAGTTAAATTTTAATGTTTGTTAACAAAAACAATCATTTTGTATCATTTTAAATAGTTTGGGACCTTTTAGTTTAAAAACAAATTGGGGATCGGATCGAAACTTCATTCAAAGATTAGGGATTAAACAAGTAATTTATCTATAAAAAGTGAAATAATAATAAATAAATAAATCGTTTCCCCCATGGGCCTGACTTTACGTCCAACTGTAGTATTACGAGCGGGATCCATAGAATTGGATCAGCAACATGACACGTTAACTTCTTCAAGCCTAGTACCCGAGAAACTTCAGCCCAAAACGAGAAGGAATTCAAATATACCAGTGCTTCATTTCTACATTTAATTTAAATCGTCGAGGAAATTATAAAAGCAAACTTTTACATAATTATGTTTGTATTTCATTACTCTCATTTAACACTTATTTGGATTTTTTATCCTCTATGCATTATTTAATTGGAGGCTAAATAACAGAATCTGTTATAACTAGGACGATAATCTGAAGATGTGTTTTTCAACTAGCAATCCTAAAAAATATCCTAAATATTTAGTGTAACAATGAAGAATAGATATACTTCCATGTTGCACAAGGCCACACCAGGTGCTACAAAAATATGATTCACATTAGTTTTTCCTTATGAACAAGTAATATTAGTTAAGTTTAAAGCGAATAAAATAGTCAATAATTATCAAAAAAATCCTAGATAAATTGCCTCTTAAATAAATGTGACTATGTTTTTTCCATTCCTTTTTTTTTTTTTTTTAATTTTTGACACTCATTATTTTTTTCCTCCTTTTGACTTTCATGTTCGGTTTGATTGACAAGGTTTTACAAATGTTCTTCAGTTATGTCATCCTCAAAGATTATGTAAATGTGGTTGTAGGCATAGTTTAACTGTAATATCACACTTGATTATATTTAAAAGTGTAGATTTTAAATCCCTTCACTCTCAAGTTCAAAAAAAAAAATGTATGCAAATTTGACAAAGTGAGTCATGACTCTCCATAGTTCCGCTCTTTCTATCCTATTTACATATTTTAATATCGGAAGTTAAGTCACACGATGTCGTGAGGAAATATTGCTATCGAGATCTAATTTGGTCGACTCCTAATGACTAGACCCCGGTTCTACTCCAACTAAATCCGTGTTGTTGGAGGCCAGAACAATCAATAGATTACAACAAGCAATATACCATAATACTCTTCGACGACTGAAGCCAGTCAACTGTTTGATGTTAAAGATGAAGAGCACTTCGGGAGATTATCATACCATTTGATGTTGAAGATGAAAAGTATTTTGGGAGATCATCACACTCATCGCACAATTGGAGTTGGAGAACGGCTAACCATTTTGTGTTGGAAATTTTTTTAAAAAAATCTGATCGATTAGTATTAGTAATATACTAAATACTCTACGGCTAATTGCTGAAGATGACCAACCATTTTGTTAGAAATGAAAATTATTCTAGTATATTACCAAAAGTAATTGGTAATAGACCATAATACTCTCGTTGATCAGAGCTGGAAATGGCCAACCATTGTGTTAGAAATGAAAAATATTTTAGTATATTATTAAAAGTAAATATCAAAATACTCTTTGGTAATCGAGACCCGTGTCAACAACCGGAAACTGCCGCTAACCCACGTTAATTCTGATGGCAACTAGTGTATTGCCGGTCCATCCATAATCTAGTGGCGTACTTTTTGACTGATTAGAGATAATTTCGGCTGTGTTATTAATACTACCCACAAGTTTTTCTTGCTATATTAACATGAACTATTTCTTTTCTAATAGAAATTTAGTATTAATTTAGGGATATTTTGAGTACCTATATCTCTCTGCTAGATTTATTTGTACAATATTTTTTACATGCTACACATAGATAGGACTAATGTGCTTTGTTTTGGTGTAGATCAGAAAGACAGATTGGCAGATTCCAAACTCGATAGATGAAAATGAACATCTCGAAAATTTACAAATTTTCATGATGATAATATGTTTTAGTTTCACCGTTAACATAGGTATGAATTTAATTTCTTCCTGTTTATGTGATCTTAAACACCACATAATTCTCATGAGCTTTACGTTTATTTTAGTCGATAAACTACGTTAGTTGGCATTTTTTGTGTGGTATATGTGAAGTACATTTTTTCGTAACATTTCAAAAGCTGAAATGAGTTGCTTCCACGACATGTGAGGAGCTTTGCGTAGATGAAAATTTCCAGAGCTAAGTATCAATGCTCGAAAAGATTACGCCTTTATTTGATAAGCTAGTTAGAAATGAAATTTTTAAATTAGAATTGGTTAACTTTTCAAAAACTAGTTAAAAATTTTATTGACTTTTCATAAAAAAAATAAAAATTGAGATGAAAAAATACAATTTAGTTTGAGTTAAACTAACTTACCAAACGAAACATAAATGATGAATAGGATAGCCATTAAAACAATTGATGTGCTCATCAATTATATCAAGTTAATCAACAAATTAATCAGAATTAATCAGTAATTGATCTATTAACCATCACATATTAATATCGGTCGATCGTTTTTTTTTTAAAACATCATTGATCATTTGCTCAATGATTGATGATTTTTAAGAAAATGTTTTTTTTTTTTTTCACGTATCTCTTTTTGGTCAAATGTTAATTAGAGACTTCACAACTGATCCGTCTACTTTGTTTGTGCCTTGTATTTCAGTGGCAATTGAAGGTGCCATATCACATTGCCACCAAACTTTGCTTCAAGAAGCAACGTACGTTTGGACGTTACAATAATGAGTCCATTTTAACTTGAATGTCCAGATACTGCATTTTTTGGTTAATAATGTGTTAAGTTGGTACATATGTCTCATAGTACCAATATTTAGAAAATGTCAACGAAAGCACTCGACTAGCCCTTTGAATCTCATCCGCAATTGTAGGAAATTTAGAAGTGTAAAATTGCAGCTTCAGTCCAATGTTTAAATGCTTAGACCTCCAAAATAACGAAAATAATATATGTGTGTTTCTGTCATCCAAGCCCGTGAACATTTTTCATTTTTTCATTTCTTAGTATCTTACATGCATTGACTTGGACAAAAAAGTAACGATTTTTTATGGTCATATGTCGCAAACTTGTAAAGTTGCATTTACATCTTTTAGTACCAACATTTAGAAAATGTCTTATGAAGCACTCAACTAGCCCTTTGGATAGCATCCGCGATTGGATAGCCCTTTGAATTTACATCTTCAAATGCATTATTTTCGTTATTTTAGGATTCATGTGCATTTTTTAATGGGACTCGCGATTTTCCTAATTTTAAAATGGAGAATTAATGTAGATGTATTTCGTTGGAGGTTAATGATCTTACTTTAGTTCTAGAAGCATAATAATGGCTCTCTCTTTAAATATATTTGACCATATTAGTCTCTGGTGATAAAATTAAACCAACAACTACAAGTAGGGCACTTCTGTTTGATTTCGATAACTTGAAATATTTTAGCATTTTGTCATCTCCTCATCTTTTCAGGAGCATTAAAATTCCTTGTTTTTTTCACCATCTTTTAGCAAAATAATTCCTTGTTTTTTTCACCATCTTTTAGCAAAATAATTCCACGAAAAGTAGGTTCTTTATTACAAAGATATTTTGGATAAAAACAAATTAAATTACCATCCCTAGTCACTATATATGGTACACATATACGTATACTGATTATTTCTCTCTAGCCATTAAGAAGCAATGCGATTTGTTTAGAGGGAAAAAAAAAATTTTTGAACAAGAAAAAAAGAAAGAGGCAAGAAATTCATAAGCATATTCACGAAGGTAACCTCACTCTAGAATATGAAAGGGAATCCTATATGATTCATAATCAAAAATTGCTCTACGACTCTGTGCGGAGTTGGTTCTATAAGAAAGACAAAGAAAGCGGTTTTATGGAGGTAGGTCTGATTTATAGGAAGCGGTTCTAAGCCCCTCGTACCCAACGGAGCGGAGGCGAGGGACTCGCCGTTTGTAGGAGCGGAGGTTAAGTGAAATGGTCGTAACAATCACTTTGTCAAATTCATGTGGATATCTTAAAACAAACAATCATGGTGGGTAAAGGTTAACTTAGATCATAAAGAAAGTAGAAGGGGGGAAAAAAAAAAAGATTAAAAATTTAAAAAAAGTTGAGTGGTGGAATTGTACACCAATCACGGTACACAAGTGGGAACTTGATGATGACTTTTCTATTTTCCCTTTAGTCCTATCTAAAAAGTTTGGCCTAGTGGTCATGGCTAGCTAAGAGATATCTAGCATTTTTAGAGCACAATTATGGAGAGGAAAAAGGACGGGAAAATAAAAAATAAAAATAAAAAAGCAATATTGGCTCCACACCTATTTTTTTGACCAATGCCAAAACATGCAAATATACCTAATCCAAGAAAGAAAAAGGAGGGTAATAAATAAATAAATAAATTCCTCTTTCTTTCTTTCTTTGTTAGTAGAAAATTGACTTGTGTGGCGTTTTTTCCAATCCCTCCAAACTTTCCAACTTTTCACTTGGTGGGGTGTTGGGTACCTAAGTTATTGCCAGACTTACCTCAGTTTGTTGCCCGGAAAGGTCAAGCCTAAAATCATGGCCAACCCTTGTTTGTTTCAAAAGCCTTAGAAGGAGATGACTATTTTACCACTAAGTCCAGAACTCATCTACAATCAACACTTCATTGTTTCTATCAGTGATGGAGTCAAAGAAAAGAAAAGAAATTATTGAGTGGGTTGCATAACGTGAAAAACGAAGAAGATATGTGCTGTAATTGAATAAAATTAGAATAGTTATAATTATCTATAATTGAAAGGCGTTATGGTTATAATTTTCTTATCCAACGGGGCATTATCGTAATTTCACTAAGATTTCATACCTAACATTAACTTTTACATTTCACATTGAAATTTTCTCACCCGATGGAGCATAGTTATTCCAAAAACATTTTTACTTTTCCATGCATTCAATGGATGGCTCAATGATTTGGGTTTTTCCGTTAAAATCACTGAACAAGAGAATTACCACATTAACTTCTTAAAAAAAATAATTAAAAAAAGTGTTAACTTCGCCATTACTAACCAAAAAAAAAATGCCAACTTCATTACCAAATTATTCTGTAGAACTTAGAAATAATCTTCTGAAACAATGATACATATATATCTCCCTTTTTTTTTTTCTCTTCTCTTTTTTTTTTTTAACTTGATATATATACATGTATTCTATTCCCGTTTTCTTAACAGTAATGTTCATAGTGATAAACCCTAAAATTTTCTAAATTATAGAGACCTCCTTAATTATCCATTAAAACAAATTTTACGTCAAACCCCCTATAAATTGGATGTATTACACTTAGGCCCCTTCCATTGTAGAAGTTGACCAACTTATGTTTGGTCTGTTTCATCTTTGATTGAATAACATCCCTAACATCGATCTGGCCCCAACTAATTGAGTAAATTGACATTAAAAAAAATAAGAAACTCTTGTTACAATGTTTTAATTGAATTATTAGTGGTTTGATACCTTAGTAATTTTACTTGATAAATAAGGGGAAAAAAGATACGTGGGTAAATGGTTTTTTTAAAGAAATAGACAAAATGACTATATTTTAGAAAAATGATCCATTAATAATTGACTTATTTACTATGGTTAATCACTCCATTGTTAATATGTATTTTCACTTATTGATTATGATTATTCACTTGATAATGTTCATTTTCTGAAATATAAAAATTTTGATTATTTAATTAAAAACTATCCATTTACCTTTAAAAAAAAAAAAGAATGTAACATCTTATTACTAAATATGTTTATCAAGATTGTGTTGGTGCTTGACTTCTAGAAGCATCCTTCTCTCAAAGTGCAAGATTGTGGAGGACCTTGATTTAAAGTGTTGTTTTGAATTATCGTATATGCATCTATATTTATCAGTTTTTATTTTAATATATTCTGTATCTAACGTTTAAAAATACGCATTATCATTAGTGGAACTCTAAAAATTAACACTATAATAGAAGACTCCTTACAACTAATAACTAATCCAAGCCCTAAATATGATGTCCACAAAATATGAAATAGTTTCATAGAGATACTAAAGGGTAGAATTTAATTTAGTAGGCCCCAAGAGATAAAATTAATTTCAAACAAATTTATCGAACCCCAGTTGTATCCAACATTGTGTGGAAAAGTTACATGTCCAATATTGCAATATTCACCATGCATGTATGTGGTGTCCAGACACTGGTGTTTGATTGAAAAACCACAATGCTTGTCCAGTCACATCAAGCTGTCCCACATTCACGCTGTTTGGCCTTATATTTTCTTAACCAAAGTGCAATATATAAGGTCATTCATTTTGTACTACCATCAATATGTTTTCACTATCATCTTTTGTTGCCCTTCTTCCCTAATTTTTCTCCTCCATTTTCTTTTCTTTCTTTTTTTTTTTTTTTCCTTACCTTGTAATTAACCTAGTTGTTTCGTGGCGACCTCAAATAAAATTTAGGTTTCTACACGATATCAAATGTCTGATACACGAAGCTGGTCGTGAGAGTAATGTAGCAGTCCATACATTAATATAATTTATGTAGTCTTTAGATTATGATTACTTTTGATTGGAAGATGTTCTTGATTGTTTCAAGGATATTGTAATAACCGATTTGGTCGACATTTAATAAATGCAATCAAGTCCAATTTCAAAAAGTAAACAAGTAAATAAATTTATGCCTTTTTTTTTTTTAATTTTAGTTGTCTAAGTGATTAAATTAGAATTATTAAAGAGGATGGAGTATCCAACATGTGACTAATTAGGAAGGTAATTACATGACCGTAAAATTTATTAAAAAAAAAAAAGGAAGCAACTAAACTTGTCTTTTAAAAATTCAGATATGCTGTCTCATTTTCATATCTCAATTAGTGTTTTAAAACTCATAATTTGTTTAAAAATTTTCAGTATTTAACTTTTTTTGTGTTTGTTAAATTTTTAAATTCATATGATATACATAATACTACTGAGAGACAACTAATGAACTAGAAAATTTAGAACAGTAAATCTTGAGTCGTCTTCTAATATCATTTAAACTTAATTGAATATGGTTAAGAAGTACTGCTTGAAACAAAGGTTAGATCAAGTTCAGAAAAGCAATGTCTGAATACTGCTAAAAGGAAATTTTTAAAAAAATACAAAATAAATTCAAAATTCTTAATAAAGATAATTATATATATTATAACAACTTTTCTTAACATGAAGTAAAAACGCTTCCTCATACTATTTTGGTTCACTTAGAAAATATATATTATATATTTTGGACGTCATCAAATTTATACATGGACATTTTAAGTATATGTATAATTTTTAATATTTTTTTAAAATTTTTTCTTCTTTTTCTTTCAGGGTATTTCCGTCATTGTCCTGGTAAAAAAATGAATGTTAACTTTTTTATGATATGAATTTGATATACGCGTAAAATGTCTTTAAGTAGGTGGTGTTTGGCACAATCATTCAAACCATCCAACTCAAATTTTTTTTTGTCTTTTTCTTAAAAATTTTTCTTTTTTTCTCAAAAAGTTTTTTATCTTTTTTGAATATTCAAAAAAATTTACTATTAAAACTTAAAAATCTCAACTCAAACTACTTCACCAAATAAATCATAATATATGATGAGATTTAAAATGGACGCTATACTTTCTGAATAAATATAAACTTAAAATAGAAAATTTCTCAGGCTAAAATTACGGAGGACTCTTATTTTCATTTATGAAAAAAAAAAAAAAAAAACTGCTGATTGAAAACCCTATACGTTTCAGCAGCCAAAAGGACTGTTGCTTATATCACATGATCTTGCCACGAATTCCAACCTCTTAACGTAAGTTTACAAAATAAGATTGATTGAAATTGGTAGAAAGATATATATATATATATATAGGCATCTCCAACCACACGCCATTTCAGTGGGTTGTGCTCCAACTCAGCAGCAATTTTCACACCATTTTGGTGTGAAATTTGCTGCTGTGAACTTTCCACTGTTTACTCAAAATCATTTCTCTTTTTTTTTTTCTTTGGTATTTTTTTAATTTCACAAAGAGCCCAAAATATATTTTGTTTTTCTATTATTACCCTAGTTTCATATTTCTTAACAAATTTGTTTCTTTTTCGCTACCAAAAAAGAAATAACTTTTTTTTTGTATGTCCAATATTGTTAATTTTCTTTTATAGGTAATTTAATGTGATGAAAAATTAATATGTAAATAATACGAAACACAATTACATAATTTAGAAAAAAAATCATATATTCAAACCAACAATAATTAAAATTACAAAATATTAAAAAAAACTAGAAAATTTTTAACATAGAGCAATGAAATTAGACATCTTCTAGACCAACAATTTATTATTATGGTAGATTGGTGGCCAAAAGCATTAGATGCAGAGGAAGGCTGTTGAGGTTGTTGTTGTTGAGCTCTTTTTTGTAAAATTAATGCGACTTTGTAATTTATTAATTTATTATTTTCCTCGACTTTGTTAAATAGTAAAATAAATTTTATTGGATCAATATGTGAAAAAAAATTATATATGGGTGAAATTCATAAATTCAATAGAAATGGTGTAATAAGTTGGAGATGAATTTACTATTTGATATGACATTTATACTGTTGTGATGTAATGGGTTGGAGATACCTAACTATTGTGAAGATACCTTAAAACATTATTCAAATATTTTGTTAAATTATTTTGTCTTTCTGTGATGATGTCTTTCCCTTTTTTTTTTTTTTTTTTTTTAACTTTTTCTTGATTTCACTCTTTTTTTTATAACTTTTTTAAATGCCTTTTTTTATTCTCTTATTTTTATCCCAAAATATCATCGAAAACTTTGAACATTTACATTTATAAAATAGACATTCAACAATTTTAACTGTATTATAATTCTGAAGATCCTTAAAAACATTATTCAAAAACATATGGTTAAGTTATTATATCTTTTTATCATGACGTCTTTCCTTCTTCTTTTTTTTTACTTTAATAATTTTTTAAATGTCTATTTTTATTCTCTTATTTTTATCCTAAAATATCATTAAAAACTTTGAACACTTATATTTATAAAATAGACATTTATCAATATTAATATATGTATGCGCTTTACACTGGTGAAGTATTATGAAATTTTAATCAGGAGATATGTGTATAACACTGTATATAGCTCTTTTCAAGGTAACTGAGTCTTGTCTTGTATCTATTTGACCAATATGTGCCTGCTCTGAATTATAATAAGTTCTTTAGAAAAAAGGAGATAAAAGCTTCCTTTTTTTTTTTTTCGTTTTTTTTTGGGGGGGGGGGGGGGGGTTACTTTTCCTGATGCATGTGAATAAGAGAGAGGAAAAGGTCTAGTAAAAGGATGATACGAAGCTACTAATGCATGATATATATAACAGTACTGCCACTTCTGTAGTTATGTATCCACCGCTGTTATATATATCTATATATTTCTTATACAATTCATATGAAGCACGAGTGAACTATACATACATACATACATATATATATATAGGCAGGTAGGTGAATTTGCAGTGGTGTAAGAACTTTGCGGTTTTTGACTTATTCAACTTGGCATGATATATATGGAAATGGGCGTGGGAAAAAACCAAACAATAAACAACAAGTTTGAAAGTTAATAAAAAGGGCAACTAAATTCCACCAATACATGATTTACTCTCAACTTTTTCCTGTTCCCATGTATACGGATGAGTTTACTTATCATTTCCCTACCAGTAGATGACAAACTTTACAAATTTCTAGCGAATATTGTCGACTAGAAAATGACAATTAATTACTCTGATCATCCATATATGCATATTAGTTATATACATGCATAATTACATATATATAGAAGTTTTCTTTTATTTTTCTTAGAATTGAAAGATTGAGGGGGGAAAAAAACAGTACGTTAGGATATATAGGACATGAGTGGGGTATCCACGCAATGATAGAGTATATATGTTTAATAAGCCCCTTGTATATCTGTTTGGTACAAGTTTTCCCCCCCCCCTTTCCTTGACAATAATACCTTGGGACAAGTTGCTAGTAAAGTAGTAAGTGTTATATTATGGAGCCTAATTAATATACTATATATGTAGAGGCAATATGCACGGGAGGGTGGAAGGGGCCGGAAATCTTGGGGCTCCCGAAATGTCTACATCAATAATATATAATTGTTTCATTAAAGGTAATTTAGAAATTTTATATTTGTAATTTTGATTGTTCTAATTATTTTTTCTTTTACAAAGGAGGTGCCATCGTTGGGGTATGTGTTGACTTTTACGATGTATGAATTTCTCTTATAAATTTATTAATTTTTATAATAAACTTTATATGTTCATTTTTGTTTATATTTTTTTACGATTTTATTATTCTCAATAATATAAAATTAAGACATCTAATTCTTAACATAATTTATTTTGTCCGATATGAAAAGGGTAGATTTACTGCAAATGCTTTAATTATTGCTAAGACTTGAGTATTAAACTTGGATAAATGATTCCATTTCTATAAGATGAAAAGTTCCAAACTTCCAAATGATAATTCATCATGATGGTAATTGATAAGGATATTTGCCGCAATCTACTAATTAGAGAGAACGGTCAAAAGCAAGCTAAGGTTTCTCAAAGAAAAAAAAAACAAAAACATGCATTGAACAAAAAAGCTGCTTTTGATTGAAACCTTTTTGTGTTTTTTTTTTTTTATATTTTTTTAAAATTTTAATGATTTTTAAGAAAAAGCCATGACCCAAGGAAATTCATGATTCATCATTTCAATATCTTTTTTTTCTCCTCTGCATTTTTCTCTGTGGGGGGAACAGAAATGTGGTCTTTTGTAATTGATTTCTCCCCATGCCTTTATAAAGTTCTTCCCTACACGGAAAAGGGCTTTTTTTTTTTAATATTATTTTACTTTTTTGGAGGAAAGAAAGTAAGGTTTAAATATGTAGTTCATTTTTATATGAGACAGCAATGTCATGGAATATCTTTTTGATAGTGTTGTGGGACTTTGAAAAAAGAAAAAAGAAAAAAGAAAAGACATTGTTTTTCTCTGTCAGGAAAATTTTAAATGCATTGAAAATCAATATTCACGTTTCCTCTTCTTTATTTTCTCTCTTTTAGCTTGACGTTGTGAAAAATAAAAAATAAAAACAGATGTGTTGAAAGTAAAAAAGGTAATATTATTTCTTCTTCTTTTTTTTCTCTAGGTATAAATTTAGGTTAAGGGTTCATTTTCATATACGAAACCAATCTCATTGAGACTTTTTTTTTTTTTTTCTTTCTGAACTTTGAGAATTGGGGGATTCAAACTCAAAATTTTCTTGTAAAGATACGTATACCATTATCATTAAACTAATCCTCGACCAACTTATGAAAAAACTTTTAGTTGTTTAAAATCTTTATAAAAAAAAAAGAAAAAAAAAAGCATTTTCTTGTATGGAAAAAAAAATTTATAATTGAAAATCAAAAGTCACTATTTCTTTTCTTCTTCTTTTTTTTTTTTCCTCCTTTTGCTGACCAATAAGACATAAAATAATAAGAAGCACCGACTGTTGGCTCAACCTTTATTAAAAAAAAAAAAGTTAAAAAAAAAACACCAAAACCGAGAGAGAGAGAAAGAGAGAGAGCATTAAAAAGTTGCTTTTTAATGGGAAATATACTTTTGTTAATTGCATTAGTGGTTTTGTGACGAGAAAAGTAGGAAACAAGTATTCCACCGAACAAATTATAATCATTTCCTACGTGTCCTCTTTCCTTAATTTGATTCCTTTCACGAAGTTTAATTAAATCACAATCATAAAATGCCATATATTTCGAGAAAAGAAGGTTTTAAATTTTCATAGAGTACTACTTTGGTTGCAAGTGTTATTATGATGAGAGGTAAATAAAGTAGAAAATAGTCTGAATATATTTTTAATCTAATTAAATGATATACGGGACAAAAAGAAGGAAGTGATAGCTTATAATTATCCAATAACTTGCAAATCATCATATAAGAAATAAGCCTTTTAAAGTTTGTTAATCTTTCCTTGAGGGTGTGTAATAAAGTTTTTTTTTTTTTTTCTTTTTTTTTTTGTGGCAAATATTTATGTAGTTATAAGAAATAACTGTCTTATCCGAATATATTTTTTTTTGGCAAAAAGGAATTGAGATTTTTATTAAAATGTAAAGGATATATGGATTAAGACATTATATAGAAATGTTATTAGAGATCGTGTACATAAAAATATTGCTTTCGAAAGATTATATCTCGACATTTTGCAGAGATCCTAATTCATATAAAATATAGAATGTTCATATATCTCGTTCATATTTGACTATAACGCTTTGTTGAAGACATTTTAGTGTCATTTGTCGTGAAACAAATTGTCTTATACATCTCACTCGTGAAAGTTAAAATTGACTCCATTGTAAGATTTTATTGGAGGCATCTCATTGTCATTTGTAAATCCTCAAAAAATAGGTTGTTTATATGTCTCGCATCTCACAATGGAAATAACTCAACCATTATAGAAAAACATCTCTTGTGTTGTTTATGAATCACTCATAAAGTATTTATCTAAATGTCTCTCCATATTGATAGTGGAATTGATTAAATTCCAAAATTTTATCGAAACAATTTCGGTGTAGGTTGTGATTTTTCTATCAAGTGGATTGTTCTTTTGTCCCGCCCATAATAATGGAACTGACATATTTTAGTGTTAATTATAGATCACTCATACAGTAGACAATATCATATATTTTGTCATGATAAAACTAACTCATAAGAATTAAAATTGACTTGATTATAAGATTTTATTAGAGACATCTATCTTAACGTCACTTGTGGATCTCCCATAAATTAAATTGTCGATATAACTCGTTCATAATAGTGGAGTGGAACTAACTCAACTATTACACTTTATTGAAAATATCTCAGTGTTATAGATGGATCACTCATGAAGTATATGTTGTTATGTTTCCCCCATAACAATAAAAATGACTTGATTCCAAGATTTTATTGAAAACATTTCGATGCAATTTATGATTTTCCGATGAAATAGATTGTCCTTCTATCTCGTCTATAATAATGGAACTGACATAATTTAGTATTGCTTATGGATTACTCATAAAGTATATTATCTCATATATCTTATCATGATATAATTGACTCGAGTACAATAATTTATCGAAAATAGTCAACCTCACTTACAAATTTTTTTGATAATAAATTGTACTTGTGTCTCGCTCGTAATAATACTAGAACTAACTTGATTATAAAACATTGCCAAAGATCTTTAAAAAAAAAAAAGGATAATTTTACCACTATAACATTCCGTTTGATAAGAGGAAAAATAAAATAGGAGGGAAAGAAAATTAGAATGGAAGAAAAAAAGTTAGTTTTCCTTTATCTTGTATGGTACAATTAAAGGAATGAAAATATGTGATAAATTAGATGACTATTTTATCAAAAAATTTTAATGTTTATATGGTTTAAAATGAGGATAAAATGTAATTTAACTATTCATACAGGTGTAAATAAAGGAAAACACTTCGATTACAAAGATTACAAGGTTTTATCGAAAACACTCCGACGCAACTTACGACCCTCAAGATGAGAATTATTTTCAATCAGTAAAAAAAAAAATGAAAAGAAAAAAATTAGGTGGGACCAACTATACAAATACAAGTCATCCGAGGACAACGCATGCAAGGGGAGACACGTGTACTGTTATACACTGAAGTAGCAGAAGAGAGAGCCCACTCGCCGCCCTCTGTCTCTTCTTTCTCTCTCTCTCTTCTCTATCCCTCTGTGCCACACACATGCAGAGAATGACAAGAAGCGCCCAGCATCCCCACCATGTGTCCGGGTAGGCTCATGTGCATGTAGTGATGACACCATCGCCAGTTCACCACCACATCATGTCTATGACTTTCATAGCACATATCATGCTCCTTATATTGCATTTGTTAACAAGAGCAATAATGCTATTATTACTCTATATATATATATATATAGTATATTTTTTGATAAAATATTATTACATATATTGAATTTAAGTCCATTATTCTCGTCCTTATATATGATAAATTAATACATTGTGTAGGGTTTTATTAATTAATATGTTTACAATGTCTACGTAATTGAAATGTGAAAGTATATGTTAATCTCAGCAAAAATAAATAAAAAATAAAAAAAGAAATTGAAAAATTATGTTGCTGTTAATCTTAGAAAATGGGCGAACAAATAGATAATAAGAACATGTTAAAACAGCAATATTACTACTATTACTGCATAAAACCACATTCTATTTGAAGTCCCATTTCAAATATATATATATATATATATATGTGCACATATACAGCAAGTACTTGTAATTATCACATTGTTATGATAATTGTTAGTTCACATCTTAGTAAAAAAAAAATTACATTATTAAGGACACTTGTGATATTCAACTAGAATATTTCATACTGAAAAAAGCTGTTAAGTCTAAACGGTTTTATAACAATGTTATGTGAAATTTTTAATTAAAAAAAAAAAAAAACACTGAATCTCTCAACTCAAAATAATTGTGTAGCCTCAAGATATAGTGCATATATTGTTATCTTTCCATTAGAAAAATGGTGGATTTAATATGATTAAAAACATAATCTAATGATATTTTTATATATAAGTTTATCACAAAATATAATATTTGAATCTTACAACACAAATTAAATAAAATAAAATAAGATGAATACTAATATTAGTTTTCTTGAGAATGTTATGTGATCCACCAAAACAAGTTCTTGATAGTCATGTGAGCATCATTGTAACGCATGGATGGCATTTTCGACATACGAATATACGTACATACATACATGGACATAACATTATATTAATATGATGTAAAAACTTATTTTTACCTTCTTACTGTACGTTATTCAGCTGTTGAATTAATTTTTTACTAATATTTTTTAATAATTTGTGAATATTTATATTAAAAATTTATAACACTTCACGTAAATTTACTTTTAATAATTATTCAAAAGTTTAATCTAATAATTAAAAAAATATCTATCAATAAAGTGTATATTTTGTGTCGAAATATTTCATAATTATATATATATTTAGAAGGTATGATACTCACTACTCTTATTTATTAAAAAGGAATTAAAATAATTCCAAAGCTTCAAACGTCCCTCCTTTATTAACTAAGCTATCAGATTCCTAACTATATATTATACTATAAATATATAAAACCAGCAAAATAAAAGAACATTTTTAGTGACATATAAGCGTCCTTTTGGAGTCAAATTTTATATATTATTTTATCATTTAAATTTTAAAATTTTAATTTTATATTAAATTCTCTTTTTTTATTTTTAAAATATTTAAACTTTAGAAATCTATAACTTTCTCATTTTAAATCGAAATAAGATTATTTTTATATTAAAATATTCATAACGACAAAACGAACAAGACAAAATTCATTTTGTATATTTTTTCTGAACATATTTCAAATTTTTACATTATTTTCTATATCATATAAAGTTTTCAAAAGTTTTCTTCCTAAACACATATTTTTAACTAAACTTTCAAAATATTATATCTAGATATCCTCCGAAACAAACTCTAAGTGTCACAAGTTATGTTTATAATCAATAATTACTTAAAAACTATTGATGTGTTTAGTTCGCTGGTTAGAATTGAAATTTTTAAATTAAAATTAATTAATTTTTTTAAAAATAATTATAATTTTTATTAATTTTTTTAAAAAATAAAAATTAAGATAAAAATATTAAATTTAAATTTTAAATTATCAAATAAAAGTTATGATTTAATAAAACCTGTTTATGAGTCCATTAAAGATTTCTTTTTTGGAAAGTTTTTATGGTCTCTCTGTATTGATAAGGTGGGTGTTCTTACCGCATATATAAAATAAAAACTACTTTTAATCCTTAAAAAAAGAAAAGAAAAAAACTTTTAAGAGAGAGAAAGTGGGTCAGTGAATGGTACAATTTTGAATCCCATCAATGACTTTCCTAACTCCAACTCCATTCCTATTTCCTCCCACCATTGGATTCCCTCTCTCTCTCTCTCTCTCTCTCTCTCTCTCTCTCTCCTTTTTTTGCCGTTGGAGTCTATTTCTATATTTTTTTTTTCTTCAAATATATTTCTTTTCGACCTTGTCATTCGTGCTCTGAGAAAACAGCTCAGTGCTCACGGGGGTGCACTGTTTGACTGTCGTTTTGGTAGGTAATCATCTTATCTCTCTCTTTTTTGTACACGTGTACGGCTGCTGATGCAGAAGCACGGTGTCCATGCGCTCCCTGCGTCATGTCCCCTACGTTGTGGGCCGTGATGGAAACCAAAGCCATCCACATGAACGCGAATTAACGGCGTTATTTGGCGGAGAGCCGGATTTTACTCACTGCCACTGACGGCCCACGCTTCGGTAATAACGAGGAAGCGCCCTTACATTGGGAAAAGGAGAATATCTGTTTGCCCCTATCTATTTTTCCAAATTACCAAACTACCCTCGATCTTAGCATTTTAATTGAAGAATAATCCAATAGAATATTTTCTCTTTTTTTTTTTTTTAGCAAAAAATATTCTCCTTTTTTTTTTTAATATAAATTGTGTTTACACATTAATTCTTCCCGCACCGAAGTGTAATGATCAGAAATCCTTTTCTAGATCTGCTTATTCATTTTAATCAGGATCGAAACCAACAACCTTTGTCAGGGACTTTATTATAGTTTTGGTGGTAGATATATTGAACAAAGATAACAAGCGATTATGACCATGAGTGAAATGCTTAGTGAGATTAGTATTAGGCTATGGCCACTCCTTGGTGTTATTTGGGATTTCGACAAGATGAAGGGATAAGAGAGTGGGACGGCACCATCAAATTCCCCTTCTCATTAAAAAAAAAAAAGTTACTTTTTCTAAATAAAAATAAAAAATACAAACTAGCTAAAAAGCTGCTTCTTTAATATCTTTTATTTTCACAAACAATTAAGAATCTACAGGTCCATCAATTTTGTTTAATTTGATGTAACAAATTACAAGAAGCAATATCTAATTTTCCACTAAAAAATTTCACAAGTTTTATGTTATATTTGCACCAATTTTTGAATGATTGATATGATATAATTTAAATTTATACAACTAGCATGATTCAAAGGTAAATGAAAGCATGTGAAAATTAGATTATCTAAATTTGTACAACTAGCATTATCTATTAAAAGAGAAAAAAAAAAAAAGAAAAAAAAAAAGCAAAGCAAGTGAAAAGAAGAGCGTTCATATGCTGCAAACCTTGAAGGGTGCGGGTTTACAACGATGCAATATTCTGCTTATTTTGGGGGTGTTTGGTGAATGAGTTGAGTTTGAGTTGAGTTGAGATTTTTAAGTTTAAATAGTAATTTTTGTTGACTTTTTTAGAAAAGACAAAAAACTTTTCAGAAAAAGACAAAAAACATGATGAAAAAAGTACAGTTTAGTTTAAGTTGAGTCTAATTTATCAAAATTACGTATGTTTGTGGGCAAAAAAAAGGTATGTTATTCTTTCTTTCTTTCTTTAGAAGAAAGTAATGATATTCTTATTCCATATACATGTATATACATACACATATGTGTATATATGTAGGATTTAGATGCGGTCTCTGTATGTTGATAACATTAAAGCCCGGGCAAATTATAAAAAATAAATAAAGTCAGCGGTAAAAGATGAAAGTAAAAAACAAAAACTTTAGGTAACATCTTTGATTTGTTAGTTCTTCAAACGTTAAAAATCAGGTCCTAATTCTATATTATCAAAATTAATAAAATCGTAAAAGAAAATAAATAAACAAAACTATGTGAGATTTATAATAATTCACTATTAATGTGAGAGTTGCATATATTTTTAGGTATTTATATATTACGATGATCAAGAAATTTATAAGAGTTGTAGAAAAAAAAAAAACTTATAAGATAAAATTGTACACCTCTCAAAATTTGAGGCTCTTTTTAGATTTAAATTAAAATTTGGGTCCTTCCTGCTAGCCTCATCCCATGGAGATATTCAACACTGAAATTTTTTTTCTTTTAATTTTGCCCTAAAATTTTTTTTATTGTTTTTCTACTTTGTCCTCATTCAAAATTAAGAATCTCCATATAATCTTCATTTAAAATTAAAAACTTTCATATAGCCCCCACAAAAACTTTGCCATTTAGTTTTAATATATCGATGTTATTTATTTTACGCTGCACTAAAATTTTTGTCTAGCTCCGCCACTGGAGATATTGTTGTGAAAATTAATCTATGTGTTGTCTCTATATTAAGGTAATAATTTGACTCCATAATTTAAAATATAATGTTAACAATCAACACATAAGGGACCATAGAATGAAAAAATATAATGTATTATACATTACATCCAAGAAGAGCAGGTAAATATATTGCTTCTGAGTTTGTAAATTACATGGGGAACGGACTTCCCAGAATTCTAATTGTCTTGTTTTGTACTAAATAAAATAATTGTTACCATTGTAACGTATATTTAGATTGCTACAACATTATGTCATTTACTAACATATAGACATCTCTGAGGTTTTGGAAAGTTGTGCATTTTTTCGGTCGTTGGATAGAAAGGTGTAGATTTGACCATTGTTCTCTGAATATATATATATATATATATATATATATTATGCATGTATTATTTTGATTGTTTAATATATGACCCATAAAGTCCACTATACTGCAAAGAAGTGATAAAGATATTAATTATATCCTAAATTTATAGCAGAAAGTGATAAAGAAAATAATGTAGAATGGAGATGGAACGTAAGAATCTTTGTCTTTAAAATAATATAAAACATGACCGTGGATGAGACTTCACGTTCTAAAGGATTCTCTCAGTGATTGTCTCAATGTCCACCACTTAAATATATATATATATATATATATATGTGTGTGTGTCTATATATATATATACGTATTACGCATTTGTGGGAGTATTTTCTTCATTGGATTCCACTATTATGTACATGTACCAATTATGAAGGTCAAAGTATATATGCAAATTTTTAGCCCAAAAAAAAGTATATATGCAAATTAATCTTTAGGGGGAAAAAAAAAACTATAAAGGACATAAAAGTCCACTTGTTGAAACCAATCAAGACCATAGAATGATCTACTCAATGATATACAATACATGTATGCCTACCTTTTATGACCACACAAATACATGTTTTCATTACAACTTTACGAGTCCTTTTATGTTATATTTTTATGTGTGTCTACACCCTTTTAGGGAGCAATAATTATCCTACCTTACCATATTCAAATATTTCCATGAAACCCTTTTTTTTTTTCTGGGGAAAAAAATAGCGATTCATCACTCAACTTTTATCTCAATAATGACATTATTTTTAAACACCAAGATCCTAAGTAGTGAGAACAATGAACCTTTTCCAATGTTCTATTAACAAAAAAAAAAACAAAAACAAAAACAAAAACAAAAACAAAAGTCACCCTTTGAGATATAAAAATAAACAGGGCAACGTAACATTTATTACATATAATAATGACTTTAAGGGCCCCTGTGAAATTGGTTCAACTCTCAAATTTATAATTTATTTTATTTTCTTATATTTTTATGAAATTCAAATTTAAAAGTTCATTAATTTTTTTTTATTTTAAGTCGAAATAAGATG
The DNA here is from genome assembly GCA_025413025.1 of Ficus hispida. NCBI lineage: Eukaryota > Viridiplantae > Streptophyta > Magnoliopsida > Rosales > Moraceae > Ficus > Ficus hispida. The sequence continues at coordinate 20,554,187 of CM046370.1, forward strand.
ATTCATATGTATAAATATTTACAATGATAAGAGAAATAAAATAAGATTTATGTAGCAAATTTTTTACCGAACACGTTTCAAAGTTTTATATTATTCCTATAATTGTTTATTTTCAATCCGCACTTTAACCATACATATATTTTAATTTTAATCTACAAAAATTAAACTCCAACTGCGGTTCGAAATAGATCCTAAAGGACTATTAACAATGATGTAGACAAAATAATATTTAGAAATAAAGTTGATCTAATTAAGGGTTTTTTCCTTCTTTTTTCTTTGTTTTTTCGTCTACAAAGTATAAAATTTATGAAATTGAAACAAATATTTAAAATTCGAATGACAATTTTTTTTTAAAGAAAGGGATACATTAAAAAATATAAAAATAGTTAATATCATGTAATTAACGGTTTTTTATAGATTCTTTTTATTTTTGAACGAGCCTTTGTCTTGAAATATTATTACAAATGGACCTTCAAATAAATAACAAAAATTGAAAGTACAAACGGCTACTATTGATGTTAAAACATGGATGTCACAAATATTTAAAACTATCACATTCTCATTTATTACACTTACTGTATAATAATTGTTGTTATTTCTCGACTGGAAATATCTATTACATATTTACCAGGTTACTATTTGCATTGTAATGAATATCCTCCGATTGAAAAATATTGCAAAAAACTAATAATAGATAATGTTCAGGATGATTTACATCCATGCACCTGTTTGAAGGAAAAATGATTTGACCATTGACTAAATCGTACGTTGGGATGATGTTCAGATTTATAATGTAAAATTTAAATTTAAATTTAAATTATTTATATATTTACCGAAATATTTAAATTATTTAAATTAAAAAATTAAAAAATTAAAAATAATATATAATTTGTTTGGTTTGTTTAAAATTTTTATTAAATTAAAAAAATCATCATATTTAAAATTATTTATATAAAATTATAAATTTTTAAAATTTAATTATAAAATAATATAAATAAAGAAATTGAGAAAAAAAATAAAAATTATATTGTAATTTTATAATTTAAATAAATTTAATTAATGTTCAAATAGGCAGGAAAGAAGTGAAATTTTTAAGATCTGTTTAGTGAATAAGTTTGAATTAAAAAAAATATAATTTGAGTTGAAAATTTTTATAAATTTTTCAGAAAAAATAAAAACTGTTAAGAAAAAAATAAAATTTTTTTTAAAAAAAAATTGAGATAAAAAAATATAATTTGGGTTGAAATCTTAAATAATGAGTTAGAAAATTGATCGGGGGTAAAGTAGTAAAATGAGGTGGACTCAAAAAAAATTTTTAACTGCAAAGGGTAAAATGGGAACCTAAAATTAAGGAACGAGATCCCTCGTAAGAGGACAAAAAACAAAGTCCATTTCACGGGAAAACCTATGCTGCAGCATGTACGAGTCTGGTCACTACACTAATATCTATTTTCAAGCAAAAAAAAAAAAAAATACAAATTATCTATTTTCAGCAAAAGAAAACATACTTTTGCTTATTGCCTATTTTCAAGCAAAACAAAAATTTTTTTATTTGGTTAGTTCAAGCAAAACAAAATTACTTACCATCTATTTTCACCAAAAAAAAATATATATAATCTAATAATAATTTCAAATCAAACTTTATATAATTTAAGATGAAAATTTCAGATATCTCATCTCTAAGTTCAAAACAGAGCATGTTAATTACTAGTTTTAAAAAGAAAAAAAGAGAGTAATTGCATACCATTAAGCAACAAAATTCCTAATCATTTATTATACAAACCGCTTATTAATTTCAAGTTGGGTGACAACGGGCGGATTTAAAACGGGGCGATATTTTAGTTCAACCCACCTTACAAATAAAAACATTCTCCATGATCATCTTATAATCTGTTAAAATTAATGGAATGGGATGAGTTTTTTTCGTCACAGGCTTTAGGTATTTGTAGATATTCCCTTTGTCTCATTATCTATTTTTATATTTATTTTGAAGAAAAAGAAACTAACAATATCTAAAATCTAATTACTCCACCCCATTTTTTTTTTTACCCCTTTTATACCCTCGTGGGAAATCCCAAAAGGAAAGTGAAAATTGACAAGAAAGAGAGAGAGGGAAAACGGGGACAGGGGATTTAATGAAAAAGCAGAGAGAGAAAATTGACAGGTTTTAGAGAGAGAAGAAAGTTTGAAAGTGGCCCAAGTTGGGGTGTGTGTTTTTAGAAATACAGAAAGAGGAGAGAGAAAAAGAAGAGCGTGGGCACTACTACTAGCTAATGATCTTAAACAAGAGCCAGGGGCAGATTTTTATTGGATTTTTGTGTAAGCAGAAACGGCCATTGCACCTCCCTCCATTTCTACAGCCACCACCCACCAAAAAGTTCTTGTTTTGAAGCAAAACCCAACTTCATTTTAGAGAGAGAGAGAAGGGCTTTGTGTGATGGTGAACGCAGTTTAAGCATGGTTAGGGAGAGAGAGAGAGATCAAGAGAGAGAAAGCTGAGCAATCTTTTCTTTTCTTTTCTTTTCTTTTCTTTTTTCTCTTATTCGGTTGGTCATTTTGAGAGTGTAAAGTCTCTTTCTTTAGTGGGTTTTTATTTTTTTTGGCACAAGATGGGAAATGGGAAAGTCATGAGAGGTTTTGGTGTGGTTTTGTTGATGTTGTTGTTTTTGGTATGTTTGGATTTGAGTTTACTTTGTGAAGCTCGGACGATGAGCCCTTCTCGCCAGAAACTTGAGGTTCAGAAGCACCTCAACCGCTTGAACAAGCCCGCCGTCAAAAGCATTCAGGTCTTTTTCCCTCACTTTCTTTCTCTTGATTCTCTCTCTCTCTCTCTCTCTCTACATTTTTTGTTATTATTACTGTTATTACCCTTTTGTTTGGTTTCTGGGAAAGTGCTGGGATTTTTTTGGGGGGGGGGGGGGGTGAAGGAGAGGCTTTTCCACCTTTTTTTTTTTTTTTGTCTAAATCTTGAGAATTTTGAATGTTCTAAGCTGGAAAAATGTTGAGTTCTAGTAGCCAAATGGGTGTAATGCAGATGGGCCTGTGTTAGATTTTCAACCCCTTTTTTGTTTCCACCATTTTTGATGTCAATATATATATGTATATTTTTGTTGTCTCTCTTCAATAGTTTCTTTAAGGGGAGTTACTGAAGTTCTGCAGAGATTTGGGGGGCAAAAATGGGAAAAAAAATTGAAGCTTTAATGAGAAACTGAAACTCATTTACTATCTCCATAAATGTAATGCAACTCTATTCCCATGGTCAAATGTTTTTCCTCTTCCTTTATAATCCCATTTATTTTCTGTATTTATTCATATGTTACAACACAACAAGATCTTTAATTTAATTTGGGGGATTTTCATTGGTTAAAAGTTTTTTTTTTTTTCGAAAACAAAATATATTGACTGTTTTAACTCCTTTTGATTTTTCATGGCCAGCAGAGTCCAGATGGGGACATCATAGACTGTGTTCACATCTCCCATCAGCCTGCTTTTGATCATCCTTTTCTCAAAGACCACAAGATTCAGGTTCATTTTTTATCCCCTTTTCTTTTTTCGTTTTTTGCTGTTATAATTTGCTACATTTGTTAACATATATATATATATATTTATATATATTTGGTCTCAGATGAGGCCTAGCTACCACCCAGAAGGGCTGTTTGAGGAGAACAAAGTGTCTGAAAAATCAACCAAGGAAAAGAGGTCAAACCCAATAACCCAACTCTGGCACATGAATGGAAGATGCCCAGAAGACACAATACCAGTGAGGAGAACAAACGAGGATGATGTGTTGAGAGCAAGTTCTGTCAAAAGATATGGAAGGAAGAAGCACAGATCCATCCCTAAACCCAGGTCTGCTGACCCCGATCTTGTCAATGAAAGTGGTCATCAGGTAGTATTTTCAATATTTTCTCTTGGGGGTTTTTTTTTTTTTTTTTTTTTCTGATTTTATTTATTTTTTATTATAAATAGCATGCAATAGCATATGTGGAAGGAGACAAGTACTATGGAGCAAAAGCAACAATAAATGTGTGGGAACCAAAGATACAACAGTCCAATGAGTTTAGCTTGTCTCAGCTCTGGATCTTGGGTGGTTCTTTTGGCGAAGATCTCAACAGCATTGAAGCTGGTTGGCAGGTATAAAATGAAGAATTTGCCAAGGTGACAACCATGTAAAATTGAAATTAGTAAAATAACCCGGAACTACTGACTACAAAACCGGTTTCTGAAGTCATTTTGTTAATAAAAAATTTCGGAAAATTTAATTAACAAATAAAAGAAAGTTATCGAGTCATTATTATTTTCCCCAAATGTTTTTTTTTTTTTTTTTTGTAAATTAAAAAAAGACCCATCTTTATTATGTTGAGTTTTTGATGGAAACAGGTGAGCCCAGATCTATATGGGGATAACAACACAAGACTGTTCACTTACTGGACTGTAAGACCCTTTTGGAAGTTGCTCATTATTATGGTTCTTTGTCCATTGCTATGATTTTATTTTATTTTATTTTATTTCTAAAGCAATTTCCTTTTTTTGTTTGTTTATTTTCGTTGTGGGTACATTATACAGAGTGATGCATATCAAGCCACAGGATGCTACAATCTGCTGTGCTCGGGCTTTATTCAAATAAACAGCGAAATAGCTATGGGAGCAAGCATTTCACCAGTTTCTGCCTTTCGCAATTCCCAATATGATATCAGTATTCTTGTTTGGAAGGTAAATTTCCAAAACACCCAATGAGGTCCCTCCTAATGTTTTTAATTAAATTTGAATTGGAGAGAAAAGTGTGAAACCAAACACTATATAATTGTTTTTTTTCCTTTCGTTGTTTCCCACATCCAAAACCCAAAAAGTTGATACTGCCAAGAATGGGAATCTATTGAAAAATAAAAACCTATTTGGAAATATAAGGAGCAGGCCAAGTTTTAAACCCAGAGGGGAGGAATAAGTAAAACATCATTGTGATCACATGCCGAGTACAGAATAGAATCTCATGGCACTTTTTTTGGATCACTGATTTTGGACGCAGTCACTGTAGTTGATCAAGGGTCACGTATATATATGTATATATATATTATATTATCGACGTAGTGTTTCTGTGTTCACACAAGTAAGGACACGCATCTAAGTGGGACTCATAGGTGAATTAATTTATGACTTCTAGGCAATTGCAACATGAAGAGAACTCATATTTTGATGTAGTTGATTCACATTTCATTGCTTAAGGTTTAGATACACACATAGGGTGTTCCTTGTGAGAAGCACAGTAGATGTCCAGATTTACAGCCTTTTTTTTCCCAACCTAGTGTCAGTATGGTTTTGAACCATCATGTCATATGATAATGTAACAGAATTTGATAAAGATCTGAACTGTTTGAAAATTGCAGGATCCGAAAGAAGGGCATTGGTGGATGCAGTTTGGGAATGACTATGTGCTGGGATACTGGCCATCATTCCTGTTCTCATACTTGGCGGACAGTGCATCCATGATCGAGTGGGGAGGCGAGGTGGTGAACTCTGAGCCAGACGGTCGCCACACCTCAACGCAAATGGGGAGTGGGCATTTCCCAGAGGAAGGTTTTGGGAAGGCAAGTTACTTCCGGAACATCCAAGTTGTGGATGACTCCAACAATCTCAAGGCTCCCAAAGGCATTGGGACCTTCACCGAGCAATCCAACTGCTATGATGTCCAAACTGGCTCTAATGGGGATTGGGGTCATTACTTTTACTACGGAGGTCCTGGTAGAAATTCCAATTGCCCCTAAAAACCTCCCCAAAAAAAAAAAAAACTAAAGAAAAGAAAAGAAAAAATTACCCTTTTTATCCCTTTGTAGCATTCAACCAAAAACCAAATCTTATCATATCAACCTAGTAGTGGAAATGCCTCTTCTCCTTTGTATAACCTTTACTTTTTTTACACTTTCTCTCTCTTTTTTTTTTTACCCTTAGGTTGGGCTTCACTCTTTAGGAAGATGTGATGATGACCTTTTATGTAGTGGGAAGTTTTGACTGTCTTTTTTTTTTTTTTTTTTTTTTAATTCTCCATGTAAGTGGGGTTTGGGGGGGAATGGAGATGTGGCCAGGTTTCTAAAATAACCTTAAGAAACAGGCCTTTTATATATGGCATCTCCTTTTGTATTCTATTTGTTTGTTTACTCCTTTCTCGGAGTGGCTTGTTAATGAATGAATGAATGAATTTCTGGGTCTATTAGTCAAAAACAAATATATGAGCTGTGGATGTTCTGTTTTGCAAATTGTTAGTGAGATTCCAAAAGATCAAATTGCCTATAAAGTTTTGATCTTTTTCCCATCCAATATATATAAATATAATAGCTATAAAGAGAGAATATGCTCTTCAGAAAGTTGTCTGGATGAGATATATTTATGCCAGTGGCTGACGGTGCTTTTATACCTCTGTGCATTCCCTTTCCCAAAGTATTTATATCCCCAAAAGAACAAATAAAATAACTTAAAATAGAAAACCTTATTTGAATAAAATGATTTTCACCGTCTGCCTCCCGAATTGAATTTTAATATCATTTTTATTTTATTTTTTAAATTTAAACAATTCATTTTTTTATCTGAATTTTTAATTTAATTTAATTTTATTATTTTTATCAGAATTTTAGTTAAAAATAGACAAAAAAAAAAAAAAAAAATAAGTGTAATTATATGGTATGTTACTATTTATTCTTGGCAAAAATCCTAACTGATTTATTTCTCGATATTTCTGTATGTTTTTAACTGAAATTTCTATTAAATAGGGTAATATGAGGTTAAATTTAAAGTTCAAAAACCAAAGTAAGAGTTTTAAAATTTAGAAGAAATGTGAAAGAGACCCTAAAATTAAGGGATATAGATAAAAATAACCCTAAAACTAATTAAAAAAAGGCAGAAAAATTATTTAAAGAAACAAGCACTAGGAAATTCCACCACCCCCACATTACAAGCACTTAATAGGTTACATGTCCCTTTTGAGATCCATTAATGGGGGTTCACCCACAATTGTTAGGGACATTTTCCAAACCTTAAAGATTCCTTTAGCAAAAGGGGAATACCAAAGTGATGCGCATTTTTTTGGAGACTTTTATATTGTGAATTGACAATTTGAAGACTTAAACAAATCCAAAGTCATTTTCAACCAACTAACCGATGTTTGGAAAACATATTTTGCCGCCTGGTACTCATCAATTTGTAGTTTAGTGTCAAGGAGGTGGTCAATTATGTATACTTTCATGATCCTTTCATTGAAACTTATTTTTTTTTTAAAGCTTTTTTAACTGGGACCTTTTATTTTACTGTATCAGTACGAGTTACTTTTTAACCGCTTGATTAATTTCTTAACGATTTGATTAATTAATGTCCACCTAAATTTTTGCATCATGCTATACATAACCGCTCCGGCTATATATTTTGAAAAATTTAATTCAGTTGTTAAAAACAATAATTTATACTGGTAGTGCAAGATAAAAAGTATAGTTGTGGAGAAGTACTTTTGAAGGAGGCCCATTGGTGCTGCAGCCTGAATGGAATGTACCGTTTGATGGGGTTTTTAAAATATTAAAAAAAAAAGTAGGAAAAAGGAAATAGATTGCTTTGGAGACCAATTTAGTAAATTAATACTGAAAATTTTGAGCAAATTGCCAAGGCCTATAGAATAAATGAGCACGTCTTAGCAAAACACGAATCATTGAATATGCAGAGAAGGAATCTGGAATTCATTTTTCTTTATGGACTAGACTAGATATCACCATATTCATTGAATCCAATAAAATTGAGAAAAACAATTTTCTGTAAAGATTTTCTAATTTCTAAAATTAGATAGCTCTTCCAAACAGAGGGTTAACATTTCATGTTGAGTTACTGCATAAGATTCAAGATTTTAAAGCATATTTCTTATTTTTAATTTTATTTATATTATATATATTTGAAGATTGGATTTTAACTTATATGAAGTCATATGAATTTTGTATTATCTCATCATAATTTCACTTCAATTTCATTTTTTTAAATGCATTGTTTTTTTCTTTTTTTTTTTTTTTTTTTTTAATTTTTTTTCTTCGTTTCACTTAAAAGTCTACTTTTTTATACTGAATTTGGACTCAAAGCTACTTAACGCAATTCAGTAAGAACTCGTATCCCTATGCCATGTCCGAATTTTCATTGCATTAATGGAGCTTAGCTAACAATGTGAATAAACAAAGTGAATAATGAGAATTTTGATTACAAAATGATGAATCACATCAAAGAACGGAAGTAAGATCGATATGAAAAAAATCTTAAAATTTTCCTAAAATGCATGTGCGTTGAAAGTATACTAAAATGTTAGTTTCGATTATTTTGAGGAATCCAAAATTTTGGGGGTGTTTGGATTTTTTTTTTTAATCTTTTTTTTTTTTGAAAAGTCAACTCAATTTCACTATCACAGCTTAATTTATTGCTTTGCGATACAAACTTTAAAAGTTCATGACATTGCATTTACAAGTTCAAATTAGATATATATTTTTTAACTCCAATTGGCCAAATTCACACCAAACGCACAACTCTATTCAATTTAACTTCAATCAAATATTTGCAATTCGAATTGCTCTCCCAAACACATGCTTTGTCTCATTAAACTAAGCCAATGAAAATATTTTGTTTCGCAGGATCACATTCTTGGGTGATTTGGAGGATTGCCTTCAGGATTTTTACTCTCCTGTTAGATAAGTCATAGGTCAATATTATTTTTTCTTTCCAAAATTAGTCATGACCAGTTAAAAAGGGTAATCTACGATTGGTAATCTATTAGATGTCACTAAAGTTAACATGAGCCACCTACAATCTTTAGTCGCTGAAGAGTATTCTAGTAGATAAACAAAGGTTACTTTTTATTTTTGATATAAAATTGTCAATTGTTTCTAGCTCCGGTTACCAGAGAATATTCTGGTAAATAAAAACAACATGTATAATATAAAAAAAAGAGTATCCAAAACCATGACGGTCTTGTGCTGAGATCAAAAAAGAGAAAAAGACACTATACATTACCATCGGTGATTGAGATTGAGAAGCCAGAGAGGGGGCGGGGGGTGGAGATGTTGAAATCGAGATCGTAGAAAGAGAGAGAGAGACGCATGATTGAGATCTGTAGAAAGAGATGCGATATCATTGAGATCACAAGTCTATCAAGGCCACAATATCATATATTGTAACGGGCTTGTTGCAAATAGCAACAACCGTCGTGGAGAGAGATAGAGATAAGGGAGGAAAGGTGATAGAATAGAAAGAGTGTTAGAGAGCTAGAAGAGAGAGGAAAAGAAAAATCCCACGAAGATGAGACGAGAGAAAGTGATAGCCCGCCGGTTGGAGAGAGAGAAAAGTGTGAAAGCTAGGGTTTGAGGTAAATTAGTTCTTTTGTGTTTGGTTAAATTTTAAGTAATATGATAATACTCTATGGTGACCGGAGACGAGTTGATAATTTGTACTGAAAGCAAAAAGTAATATAGTAAATCATCAAAAGTAATCAATCAAATCGAAGATCGGAGATGACTACCGGCATCTGTTACTAGATTATTTTTTTAGATGATTGGGGTTCTTTTCGAAGTACATATTAAATTAAATTTTGATTTATCTTAGGGAAAAGTACCCGAATGACATAAATTTAAAGACCATTACATCAATATGATATACAAAAATAATATTAGATCAAAATGACACAAAATTAAACTAAAGTAAACTAATATTTGTGTTATATTGGTTAAGATCAGGAAATTTATGTTATATTAGACAATAGATAAAAAAAGAGGATTATTTGGGTAATTTTCTATTTATTTTTTTTAATTTTAATGAGAGATTAAAAATCCTAAAGTCATTATAGATTTATAGCTTATTTACTTTACATGAATAGGAAATCGGAATAGGAAATGTGAATCAATCATATATTTACTTACCTATTTTTATCTTAAAATGAGAGTGAAAGTTTGCGGGACCCATATTAATTTGGGATTGAATAAGGGGATGAGCATTCCTAAGCCCCTGCACCGGATTAGCACTCCCACTCCTGATATTAAAGTTAAGTCACTATTTTGCCCTCAATTTTAATTTTAGAAATTTATTTCAACATTATGTTTTTTTAAGCAAATTTATATTTCAAAAAAGTTAAAATATTTACTAGAACAAACTAGTTATCCCAAATTTTAACTTTTTTATGTAAAAAATAATCTTCATAATATTATTACATTTTATCCTTAGTTTATTTGCTAAAAATTATATTAAAAAATAATAATAACTATATTAATTATTTTTATTAATCAAATATATATATTTTTATTAATTTAATATTATATAACTATCCTAATTACTATTAACGTTATTAGAGTAAATAAATAACTTTTTTTATCACAATATATTACTATATTTTTATTTTTATATTTTTTATACTTTACTTATTTTATTTCATTTTTTTACTCTTTTAAATTTTTTTAAACAAAAAATTATACAATTTAATTTTATTGTCTTATTATCATAATGGTTGTTTTACTTTTGATTAATAGTAAGATAATAAATTAAAAAAATTGATCAATTTTTTAATTTTTGAAAATACAATAAATAAAGGGTATACAAGTAAATTTACAGCAACTGACTCCGATTCATATTCTAAGTAAACGCATGAATAGGATTGACAGTGATTTCGACTCCGATTTCTGGAACCCAACTAAACAGTATATTCTAATTCTGAATCCAATTCACTCCGAATCCAATTCATTCTGATTCACGATCACTCCGATTACAGATAAGTGAACATGTCATTATAGATTTTACACTAAGAAGACATATAGGCTACGGGCCCAAATATAATTGGGGAATGAAGCCCATGTTGGTTAAAGGCCGAAAGCCCGCAAGAATTGAGGAGCTACCAGTCCTGTATCCCAGGGAAGATGAAGGTTTTTTTGTTTTGTTTTGTTTTGTTTTTTTATTTAAAGAAAAAGAGAGAGAGAGAGAGAGAGATGATATATACGAATGAAAGTGCTAATTATCATTAGTTTTTTTAACTGGTTAAATACTTACATGTAATATTATGTGGATATCTTAGTGGAAAAATAATATTCCTTTACATAAATAACTACGGTATTTGTTATAAAGATTGATCATCACCTACTTTGCAAATAATCTCACCATTATTGTTTATGATTCTAGAAATTTAAATAGCTAGATTTCTAGTTGACATTGTAACAGGCAAAATTTCATTTTTATTTCATTTTAGGTGAGAATGAATAAAGAGAAATGAGGGAAGATAAATTAAGAGAAAGATGAGCCGAGCAAGGTATCAACTCATTCGTGCTTGTGCTTGTCTATTGCATAGACCTAGAGAAGGTGATAGAGGGATAAATTATTTATGCTACTTTTTAAACAAATTGAATGGATAGCGGACGAAAAGGTAAATTAACTAAGTATAATTAATCACAATGATAAAGAAAGAATAATCACTCGATCTATTTTTGTAAAACAACTCGATTACCGTAAGAATTATAATAAATAAACAAAAAAAAAAAAAAACATGCAAATCTCTGTTCTAAAAATATGTCACTTTTATGATTATTAGTTAAAACATGCTGTCTGTGAAATAATATAATTATCTAAATAATATAAGAATTTAAAGAGAAAAATATAAAAAAGAAGGGAAAAAAACGTAAAACGACAAAACAAGTAAATAAAATAAAATAAAAGATTGAAGCTCCATTGCAAAATTATTATAAAAAAAAAACTTGAAACTTTTACTAAACTTAAAAAAAAAAAAAAAAACCTTAAACGTAATCCTTTTTAACCATGAAGAAACTCCCCTTCTTAACCTCAAAAGAATTTTAAAGAAACCTATCCTCACTTTTATTATTGATAGCGAGGAATAGATAGAAACAAATAGATCCTTCAAAAATAAAACTCTAAAAGAGTGCTAAAGCTCCTTTCTATCGAAGTGGTGTGCCAAAAAAAAAAAAAAAAAAAAAACATTTTTACTGCCTAAACAAAAAGAGGTTTATTCTCTCCCTACTCTCCTTTTTAATAAATCTCATTATTAGTGAATTACACATGAATGAAACTGCATTTTTTTTTGGAGTAAAATAAATGAAACTACATTTAAAGATAAAAGTGTTTTAAGAAGTATTTTTTTCACACAATAATTAAGATAAATCATACGCATTTTAAATATATCCACGTTAAATGAAAGATTCTAAAACTTAATATATTTACATTGAAAATTTAAAAGAAAGGATTTTTTTGTTGCCAAGAAATTGAATGCTAGATTCCACAAAAGACAACTAACAAGAACTACTATCCATACTCAGAGAATTATATTTATTGTTTAGGACCATAAAAAATGTTACCTTTTCTTCCTTTCTCCTAAGGGATTTCAATACTTTTGAATGGCCACGTACAGTCAATAATGCCAACCATCGAACATCTCACTTTGTATCGGAAAAAAGTTTTTATAGTTTACATTAAAAGGAACATGCTTTTAAAAAATTATACATAAAACACTGGAAAAATGTTATCCAATTTTGTTATATTAACCAGATTCTTTCACAATAAATGGATCCACAGAATGAGACCATCCATCACGAGAAAAACCCATTGGTTGAATAGAATTACTCCAAAATGCTCTCTCTTATATATTACTCATGATCTCATTATTAAGAAAACGTTTTTTTTTTTATTATTATTATATAATATAATATGCTGAAAAACGTTATGTAATTCCGTTAGATTGATCGAACTTTTTTATTAGGTAAATCTACCGACTGGGACCCTCCCTCACAAGAAAAACCAGTTGATTAAATAAAATTGCTCCAAAATGCTCTCTTTTATATATGAGTCGAATATTGGTCATGATCTTCCATCCATCGTTATCAAAGATAAAACATCAATTGGTCATTTGATAAGAAACAATGTTGTTGAAAAAAGAGCACATTCCATATCATGGCTGATCAGAGAAGGCAATGTTTGTATGATTCTCCATTTGATTTTCTCTGTCTTACATCTTTTTTTTTTTGTGTTGAAATATCTTTGTGGGTCTACAGAGTCAATTCCCATTAGACTTAAAAAACTGGATTTCCACCTTTCCTAATTTTTTTTAACCTAATTAAACAAATAATTTGGAATTGACAGACAACCGGACATAATTCTAAATTCCTCACCTAATAATTCAATATTTCACTTCCTTCTGCAACCACTTTGACTCTCAGCGCGCACGTATATGTATATTTGTTCACTTACCAAATAATGTTATCAAATCCCTCAAAATTATTCTCCCCATATAAATTATTTTTTTTTCTTGTCTTAGAAAAAACAGCCCATAAAGTAAAATTCCACTCCCACTCTCAATTCCAAAGCAGTTGATCCCACTGCTATTTAAAAAAAAAAAAAAAAAAATCTTTGGACCTGTTTTGCAGTCCAACTACGCTTGAACATTTTAATTAAAAAATTGAATAAAAACATTTAAACTAAATTGGAGTTTGAATGTTTACATTCCGAATAAAAACAGAAACATTTAAAGTAGCTATCTAAAATGGTTTCAAAATTTTTTTTTAATAAAATCATTATAGAATATATATCAAATGAGCTTAAATTTTGGGAGAGGGACTTTTTACCATTTAAGAACAAAAAGCCAAATGACATATTAACATTGGATGCTCCATTATCAATTGTGACAATTAAACGCAAATTTGAATGAAATGATCTAAATGCCACCAAATGGCTATGCCTAACGTGAGGTTTGATTTTTTTATCCAAAAGTAACCTAATTTCAAATCTGCATATTCAAATCTCTCTATTTCATTTTTAAAAAAATTTAGACTTTAGAAGTTCCCATCTTTCTTATTTAAATCAAAAGGAGATGAGTTGTTTTTTTAAATTGTATAGAATGACGAGAGAAATAAAATAAAATCCACATTGTTATTTTTTTTTTCAAAATACATTTCAAATTATTGCACTTTTTTATGTTACATTATATTTTTTTTAACTAAACATTCATTTTTAATTAAGAATGACATTTTTACCCATGGATGCAGGATGAGAGGTGGGTATGGGAGATTGTATATGGGTGCAAAAACGAATATGAGAGTTAAGATTAACCACTTATATGGGTGCGGGACGGGGGGAAGCTCCCCCAAAACACACACCCACCCTGCATATATTCCCTTATAATAGAAGAATAAGAGTGAAGTGTGTTTTAATGTTTTACTTTGCTTTATAAATTTAGTTTTATGGATTTATGAAGTTTTGATTTATTTTTAATATTTCAATTTCATTTTTCAATCATGACTATGTTATTAAAATGTATAAAAGTTTGAATAGAAGTTATTTTAATTTTTTTAATAATTCTTAATGGGTAAATCGATAGAATATGAGTATAATATTTCTAGTCAGTATTCTCTGCCCTCACACCCATATTAAATTAGACGAGTATGAGAATTAAAAAAAAAGGCGGGTATAGGGATAGAGGAGGTATACTCGTGCCCGCGTCCACCCTATTTCTATCCCTATTTTCAATCAAAACATTTTCAAAACTTCAAACTTTTGTTAGATTGTCAAACGCTCCCTTAAATTACCAAACGACCCTCATGCTTCAAATAAAACAAACTCATACGGTACGTGTTTCACACGCTCTATTAGAAAAGCGTGAGCAACTGCCATGCAAAGACAAAGCTACGGAGATTTACAACCACTCCTGAATTTTTGTCTGAAAATAAAAAATTATTTTATCATTTTTCTCAAATTTTTTTAGTCTGAAACTTTTTTTGTTTTTTTTTAGTTTCACTTTTTCCTTTTTTAATTAATTAATTTAAATAAATTAAACAAAAGTGAATATATATTTTTTTTAACAGTAGACAGACAAAAACACAGAGAGAGTAGGGTTTTCATCTTTACTCTTTTTTTCTCTCTCTCTCCTCTTTCTCTCTGTGAAACCATTTGTGAGAAAACCGAGAGAAAGATAAAGCTATACACCATAGCCAAACAACACAAACCCTAAAATCTTCTTCGTCTTCGTCTTCGTCGTCCCTTAATTGATCTGCCCAAAACCCTAGCTTCCTTAAGTTCTACCTAATTTCAGCTTTTTTTTTTAAAACTTGTTCTTCTTCAGTTCAGCCCCAAACCCTAGTTTCTGCTGCCATGGCGTTGCGATTCCAGCTTATCGAAGTCTAGGAGGTAAGAAATCAGTAACTTTCTCGCTTTTCTTCCTGAATTCCCCGATTATTTGTTTGCTTCTTTTTAGTTCCTTTTTTTTTTTGCATGGTAGAGAGGAAGAAGCCGGCCATGGAAGGGGAAGGCGACGAGCATCGCGTGGTGCTGGCGTGTGTGATATCAGGGACCATTTTCTCCTGTTTGGGTTTGGCTTCGTTTTTTATACTCTGGGCAGTCAATTGGAGGCCTTGGAGAATTTACAGGTAAGTTTTGAAATTTGTTTCCTTTTTGTACTTTAGTGTCGAAAATGCTATTTCTCACTTAACATTACTATTGTTGTTATATTTCCCAGACCAAAAGTTTGGTCTAAAACTTCAGTTTTTTTTTTATTTTTTTTATTTTTTTAATTTATGGTTGGATTTTGGTACACCGTTTTAATTGGTGCATTTCGTTCGTTTTTAGTGTTGGAAATGGGATTTTTCAGTACTCATTCTAATAAAATTTTCACCTAAACTAAAAGTGTGAGCTAAAATTTTGCCCTTGTTTTAGTTTATGGTTGGATTTTGGCCAGGTTTTTAGTTAAAAACTAGGGACTATACTGAATATTGTTTAGAATTCTCTTTCTATGTTGGAAATGGTATTTCTTAGTTCACTTCTTTTTACTATTTTTTTCTAAGATCAACGGAGCAAGCTTAAATGCAGCACTTTAGTTTGTGGTTGGATTAGGGACTTGTCTAGATGTATGTTGTTGCAAAACCCTTTTGACTTTGGTAGCGGGCTTAGGCTAGCCGTATTTTCATGCCCACTTCCATTGTTGACATCCAGAGTTTGAGTTGACCCATCCCCAAGTTCCAAAAAAAAAAAAAGGTGCTTTTAATCGAAGATTGGGAGTAGGAACCGCACAATTCTTGTCATCATCTTGCATTTCTGGCTTCTTTAAGATTCTTTAGAGATTTAGAATCATCGAAGTTGTGGTGCCACTCATTTGTTCATTCTGTTCTTTTTGCTAGTATAAACAAGAAAGTCGACAATTTTTTTTACGACATTGTAGCTTTTTTGCTTGGTGATGTTTATTTTAATTTTTGTTTTCAGAAAACTAATTGAAGAAGTCATAACATGGCCAACTAAGCAAGGCCTATCTGCATTGTTTAAGTCTATGGTTGAGCTAAGCAATGAAAGGCCGATAATAGGGGCACACTTGGATGTATGTTGTAAAAGTGTTTTGATTAAAAACTACGAACTGCATAAGTATTATCGTCATCTTTGTTTATTTTTTTATTGGAGATTTTTTCGGATTATCTAATTGGTATATCTAATCAGTAATCATAGTTTAGAAGCTCAAATTATAGTAACCTGTTTGTTGTGGACATTTATAAATCTATTCCCTTTTGAGGATGAGCTACAAAACCATGGAAAATTTCTGTAATTTACCCGGATTGGCTTGAAGTGGAAAGGTGTTGGCCTCGTAGGTTACATATTGAACACAATATGTGCATAGTCAAGATTTGGCAGGGTATTTACTGAATGAATCATGTAATTTACTTGGGGATAGGATGAGCAAATCATGCTGCTTCTGTAGTTTTGGTTAATTTAAAGAGAAAATATAGCGCATCTTGGAGAACATTCAATGTCTTCTTTTAAGATTATGTCTTCATACAAAGTTTAAAACTATTGTGTTTGTAATTTTCTTCATATGCTTGTTCTGCATGCGTTTCAGTTGGATCTTTGCCAGAAAATGGCCGAATATCTTGCAAGGACCACAGCTCGATCTATTGTGCGGCTTCCTCTCTCTCTCTGCATGGGTGGTCGTGATATCTCCAGTTGTGGTTCTTATCATTTGGGGCAGCTGGTTGATCGTAATACTGGGCCGAGACATAATTGGTCTAGCTGTAATTATGGCTGGAACTGCTCTTTTATTGGCTTTTTATTCAATTATGCTTTGGTGGAGAACACAATGGCAAAGCTCAAGTATGTATTTCCGTGAAATTTCTTATATTTGGTTTTTATCTTTTTCCTGTGCAGTGAAACAATCTTATTTTAACCTTTTCAATTTTAGTATTATCACTTAACTTCTTAACTTTTACTGAGGTGTGGATTTCAGTTTAATGCTTACGAACATATCAGTTGATCTTAACAAGGCTATAAGTTTAGTTTTGAGTTTGTTGTACATTCAATTTTCCAGTTGTAAGAACTACTCTATTGTGCTAGTCGTAGTTACAATAGGTTTAATGTATGGTCCATGGAGATGGGAGTTTATTCCATATGTAGAGGTTTATTGTTAGTTGTGGAGATATTGTCTACCTGGGTTCTACTGGCTAACGGTTCTCCAAATCCAAGTCTACACAAGGACATCCTTCCTATAGCATCCTAACTCCTACTCCCGAGGTGACGCAAGACCCTATAATCACCTTATCTTGTAATGAATATTAAGTTAAATCAGATCCCCTAATTTTGATTAGGGAGCATGTTAGGCCCTTGGGAACGATCTCAAAAAAAGAGAAGCTTTGGTTTGTTTTGAGAATGGCAATATTGACTCTGTTTCTCACAATTCTCATTCGAGGTCAAATCCTAAGATACTTTTTCTAGAGGAACAAAAGGAATTGAAAAAAAGGAACTAAGCTTGTGTTTGGTTCATCGGTTGGAGTTGAAATTTTTAAGTTAGAGTTGGTTGATTTTTCAAAAACTAGTTATAGTTTTTGTTGACTTTTCAGGAAAAAGACAAAAACTGAGATGGAAAAGTATAATTTAGTTGGAGATGAGTTGAAAGGCCAAACGAAACATAAGATAATTTAACTTTAATAACATGTTATTAGCCATAGGTTATTTAATGCCTCCGACAAATTACTCTTGAATGTTTTATTATTTTGTGTCCTGATAATAGGGCGATTTTGAAGTTTATGATTATTTTAAAAGACTCTTAAATGTTTACTGTATATTTGCAAAAAAAATTATTTTATTATTTTTTTGTTATAATATTGCATATCAATTATTTTTGGTTATATATAGATCTATTCATGTTCATTTTGGTTTGGAGTTCATGATATAGTAAAGTCGTTTTATAAAAGTTAGTCACATTTCCGTTTTGATTCTTGACAATCTAGGTAATATTTTAATGCAATAATGAATTCACAATTTCTTTTAGTTCTGATTTGTTCGTTGTATTACTTCTCATTCCGTATGGTTTTGCAGAAGAGCCATATATAATGATTGGTTATTGAACCGCTTTAACACAGAAAATAATAAAATATACAACAGACAACTGTAAAAATTAGGAGAAAGCAGGAAATTTTTGTTAGGAAAACCCATTGTTTCCTATAATAATTGATCGATCTAGAAGCATGGATTAGCATTATATTAGTTGTCCATAACAAAACCACGAATTCCATGCTTTCAAAAGTTTGTAGAGTTCAGTGTGAGCTCCAGTTCAAATTTGAGCTCACTGATTGGGTTTGGGGGGTAAAAAAGGGCTACAAAATTAGTTTTCAAATTGTACTCGTTTAACTCCTTATAATTTTTGTGGATTAGGTTCACTTAGCGTTGCCTCCAGCATTTGGTTGGTTTTACCTTGGGCCTTTTGTGTTAAAGCATTTCAAACGGTATTTTTTCTTCCCTTGTGAGCTGCCCTCTACCCCGTCGATAAAAGTCTGTCTGACTTGATGCATAGTAGGATAAGTTTACAGAGCAAATGAAAAAAAAGGGGCAAAAGTTTGGCATGAAAAAAAATGCTTGGATTTTTGGTTATTCTGCTAAATTTTTGAGAAAGCTAAATTTCAGCTTTATTACGTGCTTTGACGGATAAAACTTTCAAGTATTTTCCTCTCCTTTTGTTTGTGTTATACTGGAAGGATTTTATGAGGAGCCAACGGTCCTTTGTGTTAGTTGTCTTAAGTTCTTTCTGTTCTGTTACCTATTTTTTCCCCCTCTTGTTTTCTGTTTTTAGAGGATTTCTCATCCTCTTTCCTATTGATTTTCATCAATGAAAGGTAGTTTTCTTATACATGTTA
The DNA here is from genome assembly GCA_025413025.1 of Ficus hispida. Lineage (NCBI taxonomy): Eukaryota > Viridiplantae > Streptophyta > Magnoliopsida > Rosales > Moraceae > Ficus > Ficus hispida. The sequence goes on from CM046370.1 coordinate 20,573,344, forward strand.
ATAAAAAGTAGAAAGGTTTTTCTGCTATTAAAGCTTGAAGTGTGTTCTCAGCTAGTCTGTTGGAAAGTAAAAGAGTAAAGAAATGTTAGTAAAATGATCATGAGGCGTAGAGCAAATGAATGGTGATCAAAGATAGTTGCTAAATCTATCTGTCCATTCATGTGAAAATTATCTTAGCATGTTAGAAAGATCCTGTTTTTAGAATAAGAACTATTACGTTATGGGTAATGTCACAAGAACTCGCAACAGGCACTTGATATTTTTGTCAACTATTGTCTTTGATGTTCTAACAATTGTCTTGTTGGAGTTTTACTCATGATTTTTTCAAATATAGTCGCTAAATATGTGTCCATCCATGTCGGATTAGGAATCTTATAGAATAGGTCATGTTACAAGAACTTGCAAGGGGCACTTGATGTTTTGTCAACTATTGGCTTTGGTGTTGGCATGTCTCCTCAGAGTTTCACTCTTGATTTTTTTTTCTTCTCAATCTTACTTTTGCAGGAGCTGTTGCTGTTCTTCTACTTCTAGCAGTTGCTCTTCTTTGTGCATATGAACTTTGTGCCGTGTATGTTACAGCTGGTGCAAAGGCATCTCAGCGGTATTCACCTTCTGGTTTCTTCTTTGGTGTATCGGCAATTGCCTTGGCAATCAACATGCTCTTCATATGTAGAATGGTGTTTAATGGTACATTTCTATACTGTATCTAGAGATGGTTATTTGCTTCTGTGGATGATTAGGGCAAAGAAGATTAATTATCGACAACTAAAATCTCTACAGCTTCCATGCTTAATGCTTCAAGTCAACAAGTGAATCTTACTGTTTAAATATCTGTAGTTTTGTTGTCAAATTTTCTTTGTGGGAATTCGTTTCTTTTCTTTTGCTAAGTTTCCTCTTGTCAATTTGTGCAGGGAATGGCTTAGATGTGGATGAATATGTAAGGAAGGCATATAAATTTGCTTATTCTGATTGTATAGAAATGGGTCCTGTGGCTTGTTTACCAGAACCACCAGACCCTAATGAGTTATATCCTCGACAGTCTAGCAGGCAAGCCACTATAGATTATTCCTTCTCTGTTCCTTTTGGTCTAGATTTGTTGGTTATCTCCAGGATTTGCAGTTTTCCTTGTCTTACTTATTTGCAATAACTGTTGGGTCTCTTTACCAACCTACATCCTAGGATTCCGCCATTACTTTTCCATTACCAAATTTACATTAAATATATTTCAGATGAGACCAAGTTGGCTAAAGTTGGCTATAGGATTAGTTTCGAGACTAAAATAATTGGTGAATTAATAGAGTTTGGTCCCTTTTTATATTTTTATTTTCGGTACATTTCATGGAATTTTGCTTGAAGTCTTGATATCTCCTCATTCCCCACCTTTTGCCAAGTCTTGTTATCTCCAAATCAAGTGGTAGGGTGGTTCAGTCCCTGATTGGTGTAGAACTTTAAACTAAGTTAATTGGGTAGTGGCATTTGTTGTGCGTAGTCATATTGCTCTGATATGAAGCTTCTCTCAAAACTTCGTTCCTAATTTATTTTCCTTAATTTTATTACATTTGTTTAGGGCCACACATCTTGTGCTGCTCTACGTTGGCTCACTTGTAGTACTTACTGTATACTCCATCTTATACGGTCTAACTGCGGAGGAAGAACGTTGGCTTGGAGCTACTACATCAGTTGCTGTTATAATTCTTGGTTTGTTTTTATTTTGTCTAATTGTTTTAATTCTTAAATATCGATATTCCAAGTTGTTAAAAGGATATCATAAAAATCAATATACTGAGAGTAAATTCTTGTCTATGGATATTTCTACAGATTGGAACATGGGGGCCTGCTTGTATGGGTTCAAGCTCCTTCAAAGTAGTGTTGCAGCACTATTTGTTGCTGGCACATCACGAGTGTTTCTCATCTGCTTTGGAGTCCACTACTGGTTTGTTATTACCTTTTAGATACTATAAGAAAAGTCTTCCAGATTTGGTTTACGGTTGTCAAAGTTACTTCTGTTTTTCAATCTTGTTAGGTTCTTGGGGCACTGCATTAGCTATATAATTGTGGCATCTGTGCTATCTGGGGCCTTTGTTTCTCGTCATTTTTCCGTGACAAATCCATTAGCTGCAAGGAGAGATGCCCTACAGAGTACCGTGATTCGTCTTAGAGAGGGATTTCGTAGGAAAGAGCAGAACAGTTCTTCAAGCTCATCTGAAGGTTGCGGCTCAAGTATGAAACGTAGTAGTAGCGTCGAAGCTGGTCCACTGGGTAATGTTATTGAAGCAAGCAACAGGAGTGCTACACAATGCATGGTTGATGCTAACAACTGGAATAATGTTCTGTGTCGAGCTGCGAGTTCACATGAGGGGATTAGTAGTGACAAGAGCATTGATAGTGGAAGACCAAGTTTAGCATTGCGTAGCAGTTCTTGCCGTTCGGTACTTCAAGAGCAAGAAGTAGGAACATCTTTAACTGATAAAAATTTCGATCACAATAGCTCATTGGTGGTTTGTTCTAGCAGTGGTCTCGAAAGCCAAGGCTGTGAATCTAGCACGTCAAACTCTGCAAACCAACAAACATTAGATTTTAATTTAGCTTTGGCATTGCAAGAAAGGTTGAATGACCCGAGGATCACATCCATGTTGAAGCGAAGGGCAAGACAAGGTGATCGTGAACTGGCTAGCCTGCTGCAAGATAAAGGCTTGGATCCTAACTTTGCTATGATGCTGAAAGAGAGGAGCTTGGATCCTACTATTCTTGCTTTACTTCAGAGGAGTAGTTTGGATGCTGATAGAGATCATCGTGACAACACTGACATGACAATTGTTGACTCCAATGGTGTTGAGAATGCCTTACCTAATCAAATTTCTTTATCAGAAGAACTGAGACTTCATGGGCTTGAGAAATGGCTTCAGCTATCCAGACTTCTTTTGCACCACATAGCAGGAACCCCAGAGAAAGCGTGGGGCCTCTTTAGTCTTGTCTTTGTCCTCGAAACAGTGTTTGTTAAAAGATTTCGTCCAAATACGATCAGATTAATAAATGCCACTCACCAACAGGTAAATGAGGCCATAATGTATTTGTATTTTTTAGGTGATATATCCTTAATGGTTTTTATGTCTTTTCCTCATTTAGGAGGAACATATTTTAGTTTGACATTGTATGTGCTAATACATATAATTGTGGGATTCTGCTTGGTAGTATGAATTTGGCTTTACGGTACTGCTGTTATCTCCTGTTGTCTGTTCGATCATGGCTTTTTACCGGTCGCTTCGAGCTGAAGAAATGGCCATGACCTCAAAACCCCTCAAGGTATCCTTGGAAAACTAAACTCCAGTTTTCCTTTGACAAGTTATTACTGTTAGAGGCAATTGCGTATGTTTTTTTTTTTGTTTTTTGTTGTTTTTTTTTTGGCACACTAGTTGGTAAAGGTGGATTAATTATAGGATAGGACCTATGGTGTTTTTTTTGTTTTTTTTTTTTGTTTTTTGTGTTTTTTTGTGTTTTGTTTTTTTGAGGAGTACATTTGTTACGTGTAGCTTCAAAGATAGGTTTTTAGTTGTGAATTGTTTCTACTTTTCTCTGTTTCCAAGAATTTTTTAGGGTTGATTTGAATCATACATTTTCTTTTACCGTTGGAGATTTGGGATTCTTGTTTTTCTGTAGTTTTTCATGATGCATTGCGCGAGCGAGCAAGGGGCTGCTACTTTCTCCATTCAGGACCTTAAGCTAATTGCTTTCCTTTTCTGTAGTGTTCTAGTAATTAATTGTGTCTACCTTATTGTTTATTCCAATTATGCATGCAAAGTTGTACTTTATTTGCTCATTCCTTTTTGTGCAAAATTTTGACCATTTTGTTTAATAAATGTAAAATTTTGACGTTCCCCAGTGTATAAATGACTGTTGTTTGGTTTCTTGTTTCTGCAGTATGGCATCATTGCTTGGCTGTTAAGCACTTCTATCGGATTGATGCTTTCGTTCTTGAAGTAAGTTCTTGTTACTTGGCAGTTGATTAGTTTCATCTTTTCTCATTAATCTCGTAAGCTGATTTCTGTCTTGGGGGCAGTTGATTAGCTCCTTTATTAAGCTTATCTTTATTTATATAAAAATCCTGATTAAAAGTAATGTGCTGGCGATGTCAAAGATTAACAATTATAGGTCGTGTTCCTTAAAAAAAGAATTATCTATGATGGTTAAATTACTGTTCTTCGTAAATAAGCTGAAATAAACAGGCTGAACAACGTGTATCCACTATCAAGATTAAGAATTTAACACAGCTTTTAGGTCTGTAACTGTTTCATAATGGTCATTGGCCATTGTTCCTTTGGAGTTTGGAGGTTTATCGTGGAAAAAATTGTTTTGCATAAAAATAAAGTTGACAACTTTATTTTCTTTTTTCTTGGGTAGGAAGCAATCATTGAGTATAGAAATAAAATGGTCATTTGTCTTAACAAAAATTGTTTTAACCAATATTTTCGTTTTTGAATTTCATACGTTTTCACCTTATAATCGTGGATGCTGCCAAATGAAAAGACTGTACCAACACGCTCTAAATTTAAGTACTAAAAAAAAAAAAAAAATTACACTCAATACTGCTTTGGCTGAAGTTTAAATTAATAGTACTATGACGGTTGAAATGTGAAATAAACTACATCGGCTATACTTCTATTAGTCAAATACAACATTACATTCTTCTGTTTCTGTTGGTATTTTCTTAAATTTTCAATTAAACCTTCAATATTGTCGTGGTATTCACTTATATACAGGTATTTACGCTGCAATTTGTTTTAAATAAGTAATATAACTTGAAGATGTGAACGTCCAAAATCGAAAATTTACTTTTGTTATTTCCATTATTAAGCTTCTTTTCCTATTTGTTTTTTTATTTTTTTATTTTTAATTTATTTTTATTAAGAACTTTCTGTTTCATTTTCTGTCATGGGGTTGTGACATTATGGGTTTTTGTTTTCTTGTTCTTTTTCTTAGGGAGTACTTTATATCACTTTGAAAAACCCTAGGGGCTGCAAATGTAATTTCCCTTGTGTTCTTGTTCACCCCCTTTTTTTTTTGGGCAAATGTCATTCACTGTTCTGGCCTTTGTGCGCTTGATGTAGAGTTTTATCAGCTTAATTATGCTGTAATGCACATACATGTATACATGCTTGGCAGTAAATCATCGGTTCTTCTTGGATTGTCCTTGACTGGTCCGCTCATGGTGGCATGCCTCTCTGTTGCTCGTCCTATATGGATCCGTAATGGGTACCAGTTTTGGTTTCCCCGGTTAAAATGTGCTGATCCTGAAGGAAACCCTCGATCCCTTGGAACAAAAGAGGTTCGTACTTCATATTCCCACCACCATGTTTTGTGAGAGTACATGAGCATTTGTGAAATATTTTATGCTTCGAAGACCTTTTAATTGGTTAACAAGTAGGGCAAGTGCAGTTATAGGTATAATTACAGGTTGCATTTGTTCTCACTTCATTCGGCACATTACCATTGTTGAATAGCAATAGGTGTTCTTAATTTTCCTTTTTTAAGAATTAAAATACTAAAGCACACCCTTTTTCAGAATGCCAGAATTATTTATCGACTGTAATTTAAATTAAATGCCAATTGCATAAGCTTGTTAATTTTGCGGTCACTTCCTGCCAAACAATTATCCAGTTCTTCAATGCTTTTATGTTGCTCTGATTCACTTTCGATCCATCAAATTTCGCATTCTAATTTATTAATGCCAGCAGGAATTCTAGTATTATGTTCGAAAAGGGAAAAATACGGGATACCAAGACCCAACAAAACATATGCACAGGTTTTTGTAAATCGGCTGACATTTTGTTGTTTTTGTTTTCATTTTTCTTCTGTCAGGGTGTTGGGCTCATCATTTGTATGGTAGTATTTGCTGGATCTATATTATCTCTTGGTGCGATTGTGTCTGCAAAGCCTTTAGAAAATTTGGGATACAAGGGATGGACTGATGATGAGCAGATAAACTTTACGTCTCCGTATGCATCATCTGTGTACATTGGCTGGTCTATGGCTTCACTAATTGCTTTAGTAGTTACTGGTGTACTACCAATTGTTTCTTGGTTTGCAACCTATAGATTCTCCCTGTCTTCTGCTCTGTGTGTAGCAATATTTACAGGTAAAGTTAGACTTTTCTTTTGGACTCGTTTTCTATTTGACTTGTAGCATGCTTAGTGCTTGAGGTTAGCTGATTCTCTTATTGTATTGTTTGAAGTGTTATATTAACCTTTATCTTTTTTGTAGTTGTCATTGTGGTATTCGGTGGTGTTTCCTATATGAAGGTTGTAAATTCTAGGGATGACCAAGTTCCAACAGAGGGTGATTTCCTTGCTGCTTTACTTCCTTTGTTATGTGTTCCAGCTCTTCTCTCTCTTGGTTGTGGGTTTTATAAATGGTTAGTAAACTCGTACTGCTTTCTGTTAACTGAAATTTCCGAAATTGGAATTTATTGGTGGATTCATGTCAAAATTTTATTCTCCCATGTTAATTGTTTTCAGGAAAGATGATGATTGGAAGCTTTCTAGAGGTGTATATATCTTTGTTACAATTGGTCTCCTTCTTCTACTTGGTGCAATATCAGCTGTTATAGTTGTAATTGAACCATGGACGGTAGGGGATGACGTATTCCATCCTTGTTTGTTCTAAGTTTTCTCATGTGTACCTCTCTAAAAGGTGTCTTTTGGAATTGCAACAGATTGGAGTGGCCTGTCTTTTAGTTCTACTGTTGATAGTGCTCGCAATTGGCTCTATCCACTATTGGGCTTCAAACAATTTCTACTTGACGAGGACCCAAATGTTTGTTGTTTGTTTCCTTGCTTTTCTTTTGGCATTGGCTGCGTTTGTTGTTGGATGGATCGGAGGTAAACACGAAATCATTTCTTTGTGGCATTCTGTTTTTTCAGGAGGCATATTACGTCATAGCACCTTCCTTGTTGACTCTGAAGTTTCCAATTTCATTGTTCTTTTCAGATAAGCCATTTGTCGGAGCTTCTGTTGGTTATTTTTCATTCCTGGTTCTTGTTGCTGGGAGGGCATTGACTGTAAGTTGTATTCATTACCTCTCAAATCATTCTCAACTGTCATCACTTGTGGTTCTTTTATTTTTTATTTTATTTTTTGTTTTTTAACTTGAACTTTGCTTCCTTGCAGGTTCTTCTTTCACCCCCTATTGTTGTGTACTCTCCCAGAGTTCTTCCTGTATATGTGTATGATTCTCATGCAGATTGTGGAAAGAATGTCAGGTTTGTTCGGATAGTTTGAGCTTTCTTGTCTCACTTACCAAGGTTATGAACATGCAGTAACTTTAATATTACTGACTTGTATTGTCCCTTATATTCATTAATAGTGCTGCGTTTCTGATGCTTTATGGGGTTGCATTGGCAACGGAGGGCTGGGGTGTTGTTGCAAGTTTGAACATTTATCCACCATTTGCTGGTGCTGCAGTATCAGCAATGACCCTTGTTGTTGCCTTTGGTTTTGCGGTGTCCCGTCCCTGCTTGACTCTCAAGGTTTGTCCAGTGTTCGTAACATTCTGTTCACCATATTGCATCAAGTTGGAGATCTTGACATTATTTCTTCGTTACTGATGAGAAAAGTTAGTGATAGCTGTTAAAGAGATTGGTTTTGCCAACCATGCTGTCTGCTCTGTGTTGTGTGTACCGCACACAGAGACACATTCTTGAATACATTTTTCTTTTAAATACGCTTTGTAGACTATATTTCATGATCTTACATTTCCAGGTGATGGAAGATGCAGTTCACTTTCTCAGCAAGGAAACTGTTATTCAAGCTATAGCCAGATCTGCCACTAAGGTGTGAATAATATTGTTTCGAACTTTTTTGTTATGAGAAATTGCAGATACAGGAAGAAATCATTTTGTTATGCTATTATTTTTCATTTCATGAGCGTTTTGGATTCCCGCCAAAGAAATGTATGCGCACTAGTAAAGATATATGAATGTGGTAGTCCCCACAACAATAGTGTTTTTTGGATTCACTTGCATGGTGAAAGACAAAGTCCTACATGTCGGTGAGGTGCACTTATTATATTTAAGAAAGACATTATGTCAGATTGAGTTTTGTCATTCTATTTGCATGTTTTCAACTGTGCTTCATTCTTTCATCTTACAAATTTATGTCCCATACATATTTTTCATATTCATTAGCCAATTTGAATAGAAGGAAAAAAATAATTTCTTGTATGGTTAGATGTGTTTTACTGTTTTTGGATATTTTTTGTGAATACTTTATTGTCGATGCAGACAAGAAATGCTTTATCTGGAACTTATTCAGCTCCTCAGAGGTCTGCCAGCTCTGCTGCTCTTTTAGTCGGAGATCCTACTATTATGCGTGATAGAGCAGGAAATTTTGTGCTTCCAAGAGCAGACGTCATGAAATTGAGGGATCGTTTGAGAAATGAGGAATTAGTTGCGGGGTCGTTCTTCTGCAAAATGAGACATGGAAGGAATTTCCGCTTTGAGCCTTCAAGTGATGTGGATCACAGAAGACAAATGTGTGCTCACGCACGAATTTTGGGTTTGGAAGAGGCAATTGATACTGAATGGGTGTATATGTGGGATAAATTTGGTGGTTATCTACTTCTATTGCTTGGTTTGACAGCTAAGGCAGAGCGAGTGCAGGTAGCTACCAATTCTCACTCCTTAGCTTCCAAGTTATATTTGTCTCGATGACAGTGATATAATTGTATTTCTTCTTCACAGGATGAGGTTCGCTTAAGACTTTTCCTCGATAGCATTGGGTTTTCAGACCTAAGTGCGAAGAAAATTAAAAAATGGATGCCTGAAGACCGTAGGCAATTTGAGATAATTCAAGAGAGGTAAAGAATTGCCGTTTCCGATTCTCCGTTTTGGAGCTTTTGTTTCGTATGGCACTACATAGCTTCTTGTTTTTGTTTTTAAACACTTTGTTATGTAATTTTGCAGTTACATTAGAGAAAAGGAGATGGAAGAGGAACTGTTAATGCAGAGACGTGAAGAGGAGGGGAGGGGTAAAGAAAGAAGAAAGGCTCTTCTGGAGAAGGAAGAACGTAAATGGAAGGAGATAGAAGCTTCTCTCATTTCCTCGATGCCTAATGCTGGTAGCAGGGAAGCTGCAGCCTTGGCAGCTGCAGTTCGTGCTGTAGGAGGTGATTCTGTTCTTGATGATTCTTTTGCTCGAGAGAGAGTTTCTAACATTGCACGCAGGATACGCTCAACTCAGTTAGATCGTCGGGCCCTTCAGGTTTTGTTTGGTTGTATTTGTTTTATTTAGTTTTTAGTACTTGTGCTATTTTAAGACTTTATGAGTGGGTCTTGTATTGGCCTCTTTTTCATGGATAATTTATGTTGGGTATGCTTGCATAGATGCTCATTATTTGCTAATGCCATCCGTACCTTCTTACTGAGTTGATTAATGATCCCATAAGTGACTTGATGAAATGAAATTCAAACATTTGATCCCAAGGTCGAAACTCTCTCCTGTTTTTCTTTTACTCGTAAGTAATATTTTGTTCTCTGTATCTTGGAAGCACGAGTTGTATAGGAATAGTCAGGGATTTGTTTTCTCCCTTTATTTGTTTCTAGCTTATATTTCAATCTTATTTATTCATGTTCGTTTAGGCTGCATCTTGGTTAGCGCCTTGCTTTCTTCGGTGTTTGTTTATGATAATTGGCAGAAGTTGATGTTATTGACAGACCGGAATTGCGGGTGCCATATGCGTTCTTGACGATGAACCAACCATAAGTGGAAGACATTACGGCCAGATTGATCCCAGCATATGTCAAACAAGAAAGCTTAGCTTTTCTATTGCTGTGATGATTCAACCAGAGTCTGGACCTGTTTGTCTTTTAGGAACTGAGTTTCAGCAGAAAATATGTTGGGAAATCTTGGTGGCTGGTGCTGAGCAAGGTATTGAAGCTGGACAAGTTGGGCTAAGATTGATCACCAAAGGTGATAGGCAAACCACAGTTGCAAAGGAATGGAGCATCAGTGCAACTAGCATTGCAGATGGAAGGTTTTGGCATTTTCCTTTCTCGACATTCGTTAAAAGCAATTTTCCCTTGGTTCTTTGGTACTTTGTATTCTTATGTAATTTTTGGATCAACCCGATGGGCAGCTGTTGGAAAAAGCATCCTGCAATGATTTCTTTTTCATTGTATGTTTCATAAGTAGCTGTCACTCAAAATCGGTTCTTTAATTCACCTTGCAGGTGGCATATGGTAACCATGACAATTGATGCTGATTCAGGGGAGGCGACTTGCTATCTAGATGGTGGTTTTGATGGATACCAAACTGGGTTACCATTGCATGTTGGTGAGAGTATTTGGGAACAAGGGACTGAAGTTTGGATTGGTGTTAGACCGCCTATTGATATGGATGCATTTGGGAGGTCAGATAGTGAAGGAGCCGAGTCTAAGATGCATCTAATGGATGTCTTCCTATGGGGAAGGTGCTTAACTGAAGACGAGATTGCTGCTCTTCACGCGGCTATTGGTTCGGCTGAGTTCAGCATGACAGATTTTCCAGAAGACAATTGGCAGTGGGAAGATTCACCTGTCAGGGTATGTGCCTTGTATATTTCTGATGTCCTGTTTTGTAATTAGCAGCAGGATTAAGTATAGTTAGTGGAGTATCGGGTTTGCCATGTTGACATTCCTGCTGTTTGTTTCACTTAGGTTGATGAATGGGATAGTGATCCAGCCGACGTGGACCTATACGACAGGGATGATGTAGATTGGGATGGACAGTACTCAAGTGGGAGGAAAAGGAGGTCCGGACGTGAGAGCGTGGTAGTTGATTTGGATTCCTTTGCTAGGAGGTTTAGGAAGCCTAGGATGGAAACACAAGAGGAGATCAATCAACGAATGCTTTCTGTTGAATCGGCAGTCAAAGAGGCCCTCGTTGCAAGGGAAGAAACACATTTTACTGATCAGGAGTTTCCACCAAATGATCAGTCATTGTTTTTAGATCCAGACAATCCCCCTCAGAAGTTGCAGGTTAGTTTCCTTGCTATTATTCCCTGTTCGTATCCATTTTCTTAATTGCTCCAACTTTTTCTAGTTTTCTCTATCTAGGTTGTTTCTGAGTGGACGAGGCCAGCCGATATAGCTAGAGAAAGGCGGCTTGATGCTCAACCGTGCTTATTCGATGGGACTGCCAATCCTTCCGATGTTTGTCAGGTTCAGCTTTTTACAATTTGGTAATCAATTTTTTCTTCATTTACCATCTTCTATTCCGTAAGGGGTTTGCATCTTTATGTACAGGGTCGATTGGGTGATTGTTGGTTTCTGAGTGCTGTTGCTGTTTTGGCGGAGGTTTCACGAATATCGGACGTGATTATTACACCAGATTATAATGATGAAGGGATCTACACCATTCGTTTCTGTATTCAGGTTGCTTAATTTTTCATTCGTAGATATGTTTGCTGCTAAGACATTTTCGTATGCTAGCTTATGGTATCTATATTTCAAACTGCCAACTGCATAATGCTGAGCATTGCTTCTTGCCATCCTAATTTCTTCTCGTGTGTTGTTTCGTTTAGCTTTCCTTCAGAATTATCGTTAATTTAACATGTTGAAGGTGGTTCTTTTATGTCTCTTTAGGGTGAGTGGGTTCCTGTTGTTGTTGATGATTGGATACCATGTGAATCACCCGGCAAGCCAGCATTTGCTACGAGTAGGAAGGGCAACGAGCTATGGGTCTCTTTACTGGAGAAGGCATATGCCAAATTGCATGGCTCTTATGAAGCCCTAGAAGGCGGGCTTGTTCAGGATGCTCTCGTGGACCTTACTGGAGGTGCTGGTGAGGAAATAGACATGAGGAGTGCCCAAGCTCAAATTGATCTTGCAAGTGGTAGACTGTGGTCTCAATTGTTGCGCTTCAAACGGGAGGGATTTCTACTTGGTGTTGGAAGTCCAACGGGTTCAGATGTACATATTTCCTCTAGTGGAATCGTACAGGGCCATGCTTACGCATTATTGCAGGTGATTTGGAATGACGTTCGTCTCTTTTTTCGTGTTTCGTGTTCGGATAGAAATTTAGTACTTACAGAAATGTTGTTCAGGTTAGAGAGGTGGATGGCCACAAGCTTATTCAGATACGGAATCCATGGGCTAACGAAGTCGAGTGGAATGGCCCTTGGTCCGACTCATCACCCGAGTGGACTGATAGAATGAAGCATAAGCTGAAGCATGTTCCGCAGGTGGGTTTCGTCCCACAGGATGTCATTTTATCAGAAATGCATGGTTTACACTATATTAGCTATTCTTGATGCCTTTCAATGAGATCTGATTATTGTGTTGCTAACTTTGTCCTTGATGAACAGTCAAAAGATGGCATATTCTGGATGTCGTGGCAAGATTTTCAGGTTCACTTTCGATCAATTTATGTTTGTCGAGTCTACCCTCCAGAGATGCGGTATTCTGTTCATGGCCAATGGCGAGGATACAGTGCCGGTGGCTGCCAGGACTATGATACATGGAATCAAAATCCACAGTTCCGATTACGGGCTACTGGTACAGAAGCTTCCTATCCAATTCACGTGTTTATTACGTTGACTCAGGTATGCTACATGAACAAATTCTGTGTCTCACACTTACCATTTCCTTGATTATTTTAACTTTTCTAGCCTTATTTTTTTAGGGGGTGAGCTTCTCGAGGACGGTAGCCGGTTTCAGAAATTATCAATCCAGTCATGATTCGATGATGTTTTACATTGGAATGAGGATACTCAAAACTCGTGGTCGCCGTGCTGCTTATAATATATACTTGCATGAATCGGTTGGTGGGACAGATTATGTCAATTCTCGGGAAATATCTTGTGAAATGGTTTTGGAGCCTGATCCTAAAGGTTACACAATTGTACCTACAACTATACACCCCGGAGAAGAAGCACCATTTGTTCTCTCTGTATTCACCAAAGCATCAGTAACCCTGGAACCCTTATAGCTTAAAAGCACAGATGGTATTGACATACGACACATCTTCAAATTGCTTGGGCCATACAAAGAGCAGATACACTCGGCAGGCGGATTACCTTGGCCACATTTCGATACACCCAAGTGATCAGGTAATCTTCTTTCCTCTCTTTTTAGTTTCTCATTCTAGTGCATTTTAATCATGTTGCTCTTCTTCTGGTCTTTTCTCCTGTATGGGATGTTACAAATTTGCTCATGTGCTCATACTAGAAATGTTTACCAAGTACAGCTTTCTGGCTCCAATCTTACCTATGACTCTTCAATTCCAAAAGAATGTGGTTTTGTTGTAAATCGGCTGTAGAATGTCCTAATTATTTGCGCTCCTAATTTAGATCCCTGTAGGTCAGGTTATGTACACCGTATTAATTTTCCTCGATCAATGAAAGTATACAGATGTTTCAATCACCCAGTGTTCTGATTGCATTCTCTAAAACTAACATCATATTTGGGTCTTTAATATGTTTCGGATTATTGGTTTCATGATCTGGCTTGAGTTTGTATATGTTGCAATGTGCTACCCAAAGGACTAATTAGTGATTCCTGAGCAGGCTCCATTCTTGAGCTCCGAGGAGCATCAGGAATGGCCATTGAGTTGGCCATCTCTTTCGACAGGTAGAGACTCCTTGCAATATCTTGGAGCTTAAGCAAACACTAGAAGCCGAACCGAGTGAGCGATGTTGCCTAGTTCTTTTGATGCAAGGCTGATTGCATTAGAGATGAAAAGTCTTCCCTCAACCTGGTGAACATTAAATTGCTTCTGCCGGCATAAGGAGAGAACGGGTCTCGACGGTTCTGTTAAACTGTACAGAAATTGGTTTTTGTATGAAAATAGGTGTTGTTAATCATGTAAATGTGAGCAAAAGAGAAAGTAATAGGAAAAGTAATTTGCAAGTCTTCGTTGGTGGGGGAATAGAAAAAAAGCGGTGCAGCTGCAGTTTTGAGGTCTCTTTTTAGTAAATCACGGGCCATTTGTACAAATAGAAAATGCTTTATATTTCAATATAAAGGATTATTATTCCTTTTCTCACCCTTTATTTTTTTTATCTGAGAATATATCATCTTCCCTCCTCTGCCAGGTTAAAGGATCTAAATAAAGATTTTGTATGCCAAAAAAGTATTTCGGCATTCGGTAGACAGTCCTAGGCCGAAAAACTGACAAAAAAAGTCACAAACAAAAACAAAAGTATTCTAAGAATTTTGTGGTGTACTACTAAAATTTGAACATTCAATTTTACTTGTGACAGATTTTATCAGGATATGTGGAAACAGAGTCTTTCATCCTTTTTATGGGTTATTTATATTTTTATACTTTGTATTTTGCTTTATTACAACAAGTACACTTTATATTTTAAAGTTTTGCATTGAAGAGTAATTGGTTTAAATGGTTGTTGGATTTTTTATAAGGTGATGATTTGATCTATATTTTTTTTTAATTTTGATCGAGACGATCTTGAACTTTTAAAATATTAACAATTATAGTCATTTTTGTCCAAATCTGTTAAATTTCTAACGAAATTTTGCTCAAATCATAATTTTATAGTAAAAAGATTAAAATACTCTTTAATTTACTTTATATATATAATAATTTTTTTCAACCCACTCTACACCCAAACCAGAAAAATCTTTTTTTTTTTGGGCAACCAAACAAAAACCAAATTAAGTAGGAGTCATCGGAAAGGGAGGGGAGAGAAAGGGAGTTGTTGATTATGACGTCGGGACTGGGGGGCTGGGGTGATTCTGTTGTGTGGGGTTTTTGGAGACGCCGGGGGGGGGGGGGGGGGTGTGTGTGTGTGTGGTGGCGCTTGCGGCGCCCTTGGGGGGAGGGATGAGGCGAACCTGCCGGCATGACTTGTCATGAACGCCAGATACACCACGGAGCTCTTCATCGAGATTTTTCCTTTTTCTTTTTTTCTCAGGAGTAGTGGTAGAAAGAGAGGAAGAAGAAGTGGAGAATCGGGGAAGGATAAGGGGAGATTATAGCTTTGAAACTATTGGTGGAGAACCGGAAGGAAGAGAAAGGGATTGCCAGAGGAGAAGGGGAGGGATGAGAGGAATTCTAGGTTTTTTATTTTTTGTTTTTTGTTTATGATTTTATTTTTGTTAAATTATATTGTTAGTTTACTAAAATACCCTCCCAGATTAGATAATATGTATCATACATGACGCATTCCGTTAGAAATTTAACGGATTTGGACGAAAATGACTCTATTGCTAATATTTTAAGAGTTCAAGGTTGTCTCAACCAAAATTAAAAAAATAAGAATCAAAACGTCACATTGTAAAGAATTCATGAACCATTTAGGCTAATTACTCTTTTTTATATTATTATATTATAGTTGTAGTTTTTTCTGGGTCAGCACCTAATTTTGATCTTGAATGCCCAAAATACACTTGAAAAAGAGCTTGAGTTTGGATTATTCACTTTTCAAATCATGTGTTTTGCTTTTATTCAGAAAGTATACCATACATTTTAAAATCATGTATTTATATATCATTATATTATATATATATTTAAGGTAAAAATCCATTCAACTAAAAGGTCTAACAGAAATCAAATATATTGTGGATGATCCTGTGGTGCACAATGCAAAGCACTCGATAAAAATCGGTTATTGCAGTAAATTCTGATAAAACATAAGGAAAATAATGCAAGGTGAGATCCTATATTAGGAAAATTCCTCAACACACCAATTTAAACACGCATAAGGGTCTTTTTGAAACTACTACAATCAACGGAAGCGTTTGATCCATCGAGAGCATGTAACATGTAGCACCAACCAAGACCACAAACATCTCCACTAAAAACTCATAGTAAGCAGAACTTTTAACTCACCAAGGCTTAAATCTGATGGACCAAAACAAACTCAAATGATAGGAGAACCACTTCCATTATTACAATGAAAATACTAAAACTACATGCCGGAAATATCGACACCTTTTTTAGACTAAAATATTAAAAACTAAAGCCTAAAATACGACTGTCACAAGTCTTTAATGAAAGTGCAGCCGATAAGAGGACTACTAGAGTAAGAGGAATGCTTTGGGGAATAAGCTGATGAGATGCCTTCAAACAACAGAGCGTGAAATACACACTACCATGATCAGCATCCGAAGTCAGAACCACCACCTCCACAAGAAGCCCATCACCATTCAAAACAAAGCCCCAAAAAAGTACAATCACCAGTCGATAAAAGCGTAACAAAACAGCTCCAAGCAGTCCGAAAACCATATTCTAAACGACATCATGTCCGCCCCAATGAATTCATCCTACCAAACACAACCACCGTCATTGTAAAACCTAGAATGATACGAGTCTCGTAACCAATTTTCAAGGCCGGTGGTCCAACAATGCATTCGGGGGCAATCCTGGAACTCCGACCAACGCATCCTCTACTTTTCTCTCTTTCTCATTTCTTTTCTAGGGCCGGCTACTTCTTCTTCTTCTTTTTTTTTTTTTTTTTTTTTTCCAAAATCATTGTATTATACTTAATACACAAATCTATATATTTTATGGGTCAATTTTTCGTTCGGATCTTAAAATGTTTAAAATAACCTTAAATTTAAATTTATTTAATTATTTTTTAATTTTAATTTGAGGGTACTTATAAAATTTTTTAGATCAAACTGTTGATCGAGAAAAAAGTATATATTAAATAGTATTAAATTATAGAACCTCAAAATGCATAAGGATATTTTAAGTCAAAATTAAGTGTTGATCATGAAATAATATAAAATCGTAAATATAATCTGATGGTATAAAATCTAAAACTTCAAATTATAGTATATACTTTTTCTGATAAAAGCAAAATATGGAATATTAGAAATGTAAATAACCCTCTGTTAAAATGAAGAGTGAAGAAAAGAGATGTTAATTTAACTAAGTTGGTGAAAAAGAAAATCAAGAGAATAAACGAAAGCGCTCTTTGGTTCCATTTTTCTTTATTGCTCCTTGGTACCATTTTTGATATGATTTACATCAGCATATCTAAAAAATTGAACAAAGTGCTTCCGTATTGCATTAATATATTACTATTATATAAAGCTGAAGTTTTAGTTTACACTTCCATTTTTTCGTTCTTCTTATTTTGTCCTAGTATGCTTCTATATGTTTAACCATTGCTTATTTTGTTGCCGTTTTCCACTTTCTCTCTGTCTTTTCTTTTCTTGTTCTTTTTATTCTACTTCCTTACTTTTCCTATTTGTCCACAAAATCATATATTTTTATATAAATTATCACTAAAATACTTTTTATTCTTATTTCTTCAGTTAATACTTTTGTCAAATATATATATATTTTACTCTTTAAAAGAAAAATATATTTTTTTACTTAAATATTTTTCTTCTCATATATAAACCTAATGTTTTTATATTTTAATTGAACTTCATTGACCATAATCTTTTTTTTCTTACATATGATCTACTCATTTTTTTTTTTTTAAATTTCACTATTTCTTATGTTACGTTGCGTTTGTCTCCCTAAATTTTTTTATTTTAAAGTTTTTTCTAAAGTATGTTCCCATTTAATTGTTTTTCTAATATATCCCCGAATTAGTTTACTACCTGATTTGTCATCTCCAAAATGTTTTTCCTTCCTTATACATGTTCTATTTATCTATGTCAATATAATATTAGACAATTTTTTTATTTCCTCCCCCTCCTACATTATTTCTATACACTTATTCGCAATAAATTTTAAGAACAATTTTGCTTTGTCCTTAAATTTTTCAAGATGCATTAATTAACTTTACGCGTTGAAGCATATAATTTTTTTTAATAATGATTGACTTTAGGTTAAATTAGCTAATTAACATTTACGTCGTGTTTTTACAATTTTATTTTCCTATTACTTGGTTACATGGTTCTACTAAATTCTTTTGAAAATAATAAATTTAAAAATCCACATTTCTATAGAAAAAAATAAAAAAGAAAAACAGAAAAAAAAAATCAAACAATTTAATCCTCACATACAAAGCATGTGTCTCCAACTAATATATACACACAAACATACACATATATGTGTCCGTGTCAAATTTATGTCAAAACTTCGTGGCTACTTTCACTCTATTACTGAGTGCACAAGTCATAAATCTAGAGAATAATCCTATAATTAGATGATTAAACGATCCTAGGCCATTCAAATATTACTACCAAGTATACTACCGTTTTCTCCATTCATTTCCAACAAAAAATGCACCCTTTATGGGATTGCTTGTAGCTCACATGAACCGTGGGAATGATATTAAAACTACAAGAGTTAATAAAGAATAATTATTAAAAAAAAAA
Source organism: Ficus hispida (assembly GCA_025413025.1). NCBI lineage: Eukaryota > Viridiplantae > Streptophyta > Magnoliopsida > Rosales > Moraceae > Ficus > Ficus hispida. Next base: position 20,591,616 of record CM046370.1, read on the forward strand.
AAAAAAAAAAAAAACTTGGGAAGCTAAAAGAGACTATCAAAAAAGATAGAAATGAATTTTATTTTTCAAATCTCAAAATCCTTACGAAAATTCCACCACAGAAGAGATGGGCAACATTTTCTATCTTCTTTTTCTCTCTTTTTCCTCTCTCTTGCTCTCATTTTCATTTCTTCTAAAGCTTTTTTTTTTCGTTTCTCCGAATCTCGAACTGCTCAAAGAAAAATAAAAGCCATTGCCTTCTCCTCTTCTCTGTTTAATTCCAGAAATTTTTTGAAAATCTCTCATTCTGAATCACTTTCCATACTTCCCATGGCCTTCAATCCTCTAGGTCTCTGCATCACATGAAAACCGAATCCATAGTTTGATCTTATACGAGTGCAAACACGAATTCCGATTTGCAACCAAACAGGGCATTTCAAAGGAAAACAGGGGGGGGGGGGGGGGGGGGTGTGGAGGATAAATCATATTGTAGGTAGGAAACTCATAGAGGAAAGAGAACAAAACGTACCTTCTTCGAAGCCTTCTTCTCTCTAACTTCATACCTTTCTTGGCACAAGTCTGATAACCACGAACCGGGCATTACCAACTGCGAAAAAATATACAATTGAAATGTCAAAAAATCCAAGGCATCAACCAGTAACGATAAAGAGAATTTTCCAAATAGGATATGAACCGTCAAGTCAAATCGAGTACATTTTTTAACCATTAGATCAAATCAGAATCTCATGTGTGACAGTTAAAATTTGTGTCCTACAAATAGAGATTTCATACCCCAGCAAAGAATTCTCCGAACATCAAAGCGTTTTTTAGACAAGCACACTTACAAGTAAGCTTTTTTGGAGAAACTTGGCTCTTTTCTTGGGCCTTTGAGGAAGCTTACACCCTTTCATGGCCATGAAATCCTCTTCCTTTTCTTTACTAGACAATGAAATAAACAGTTTTGGCCAAACAAGGTTTCTTTTGGTGTCCCCTAAATGACCATTATGATGATCCAATCCCAACATCTTTCCATTATCATCCAGACCCACCGAACCCCTTGTTGTGTAGTACCGATCTTCCTTCTCAGGCGACAGTGCCACCAGCTTCCGGTTGTTAGTCGGTGAACCTAAATTCCTACAAGACAAGATATGAAAAAGTTGAGATCTTTTTTTCCCATTTTCCCTTCCAAATCAGGAAAGAAAATGAAGCAGAAAAATAAACCAAATTTCCCATCTAGTAAAAACTCTGCATCCACCACAATAATCATAACTTTCTTATAAATCAAAGATCAAGCTTTTACTTTACCTACACTTTCTCAGCTACCAAACAACTAACCAAAACACAGAAGACATGTTTTTCCATCTGCCTTTGAAATCCTAAAAGACATTAATATTTGAAATCCTAAAAGACATTAAGAAATTTTTTTTTTGTGTTTAAAGGAGAAGAAGAAGATAAGGAAGAATCAAGCTTCTCAGTTTCCTTCATTTTCTCTGGAACCAACCAAAACAAAGAAGACATTGTTTCCCCTCTGTGATTTTAGGATCGTAAAATTTGCTAAATTCCAAAATAATAAGAAAAAATTGGGGGGGGGGGGGGGGGGGGGGGGTGTGTGTGTGTTGGGGTGGGGGATGGTGGTGGAGGTGGAAGGAAAGAAAAGATAAGATGAGGAAAAATCAAGCTTCCCATTTTCTTTCACTTTCCCAGCAACCAATCTAGGGCTTTCTCTTTCCTTCTTGAAGCAAAAAAACAAAAACAAAAAAAAGGTTTCCATTGAACAATCTCCTAATTCAGAAGGGTTTTTGAGTAAAATTACTTGTTAAGGCGTTGCTGTAATGGGGAAGAATCTTTGGAGGAAGAGACAATCCGAGAAGTGATTTTCTTCTTATCCAAACAATCCGAAGATGATTTATTGTTGTTCAAGTTCTGATCTTTCTTGACCTTCACACATCTCAGCCTCTTTCTGTTTCCCCACTGCAACACAAAATCCCTCTCTTTCTCTCTCTTCCCTTCTTTCTCCATCTCTCTCTCTCTCTCCTCTGCAACAAAACCACAAAAACTATTTCACACATTTATGATAATTTTCAAGGATGATTAGAGGAAAAATAAATAATTTTACCTTAAGATCTGTGAGAAAACGATGAGATTTCTCTTATATTATCATCCACTTCAACGGAATTAGCGAGAAAATCAGTATTAATTGAAGTGATCTGCTTTCGTTCTGTTTGGTCGCCGAGAAAGCAAAACAAAAAAGAAAGAAAGAAGGAAAATAAAAATAAAATAAACTCCAATTTGATTTTGGGAGAGCTTAATATTAACCCAACCTGTTTGTTCTGGTTTGCTTGTATCTTATTTTCTTGGAAACCAAACACCAAAAGATAAAAAGATAGAAACTTTGAAAAGCAGAGAGCTTGGCATCAAATGGGGAGAAGCAAAGAGAGAAGAAGAGAAACTTCTGAGAAAATTTGATGACAAAATCTGAGTTTAAACCAAAAAAAAAAAAGAGTTCTTGTGAAGCAATGGAAGCCAAAAATGGCTGATTTTTCTTTTTCCCTTCTCTCTCTCTCTCTCTCTGTGTAACTCTGTTTATCTTCTTCTTCTTCTTCTTCTTCTTCTTCTTCACCAAAAGGCCAAAGCGCTCTCTCTATCTCTCTCTCTCTCTTGTTTCTCTCTCTTGTTTGTCTTCTTATTTGTTGGTGGTGTTGTTACAACTTTTTTTGCACTTGATGGGAAGAAATTGGAGATGATCGTGACCGTTGGATGAGATATGGACGGTCGGATGGGCTTCCCTCCAAACTGACTTACTTTGGGGGGCTTCATGGTTGGACTTGGGGGTAGGGGTTCAGGAGTTTTGTTTTTTGTTTTTTAAATTAAATTAAATTTTTTGTTTTTAATTTTTTTTTGGGTTTTTGTTTGTTTATGGTATGTCACGTGATGGAGACTTTGGACACGTGAGACTCCCCATGTCATGAAGCGTCATGGTCTCTTATTTTTCCCCTAAAATTGAAAGAAATGAATCCAAAGTTGGATTCTCTGTTTTTGAAGTTAAACCACTACAAAATATATATATATATATATATGTATATATATATATAGCTGATTAATAGAAAGGGAAACAAGCTTGCCAACTGACCAACCCGATATTAGCCAAACCAGTAACCTGACCTTGGGCGGGTTCAACTTGGCCACCGAATGAGAAGCGAGCAGGTTGTGCATGGATTGGGTCAAGTTAGACTCAGGTTGATAGGCCGTTGAGTAAAAAGAAAAAAAAAAAAAAATTGGTGCAGCTAAGAAAAAGAAAATGCCGTTTAGTTTAAATATAGCATAATTGGTGCAGCTAAGAAAAAGACAATGCCGTTTAGTTTAAATATAGCATAACTATGGCAAACATTAAAAAAAAAAAAGAAAAAAAGAAAAAGAAAAAGAAAGCCCTAGGAAAGAACAAAAGAAAGAGGAGATGAGAGCACTTTTGATTCATAAAATAAATTTTAAAAAAATCTCGTCGGATCAACATTGGACCGTCGTGGTCACCGTCACGAATCTCTCTCTCTCTGTCATCTTTTCCTTCTTCGCTAACGATGATTTCTCTGTCTCTTTAACGAGGGTAGATCTGGGCTTCGTGGCCTCGACAACAAAGTGATCTGGGCCTCACTCTCTCAGTGTCTCTGTCTTTCTCCACGCTTCTCTCCCTCTCTCTTTCTCTCAGTGTGGTGTTGGAGATGGTCCAGATCGGCAATCGGTCGGTGGCCGTCGTGTCTGGGAGTATGGCGGCTAGGTTGGTGGGTGAAGCGAGATAAGATTAAAAATTAGGTTTTTTTTTTTTCAACGGGGATTTTAAATTTTAGGGTAACAATTTTTTTTCATACTGATCTTTTATGCATACATTATTCCATAGAATATTATATACAATCCCATAAAATATAAACAATAATTCGGTAGAATATAAAAGAAGATAAAGATGTAGTAGAGTCTCTCTCATAGCACCTACCAGTAATTTTTTTTTTTGAATCGTTAAGATTTAATCAACGGTTAAAATATTATTGGTGTATCATACTTATTATACACCTTACCTTATATTACTCTTTCCACCCTAAGTCTTCTCTGTCGCTGACAACTTTCTTGTCGCCATCGGTGACCCACCCCCCCTCACCACAGCCCCGGCCCCCCATGCCCCAACACCCCCTAGCCCCCTTTCCCCTGGCCTTCCCCCACCCTAGTCCCGATCCCCTCATGCCCCGACATTGCCTCCCCCCCCGGCGGCCCCCCTCCCCTGGCCTCCATTAACCCGGCCATGACACCCCCTCGACTGGGACCTCCCACCCCCTCTATCTCTCTTCCCGGCCTACGCCCCCCCCTCCGGGACCCCCCGAGATAAGAGAGAGGGGGGTCCTTGTTGGGGGTGGGGTGGGGTGGGGGGTCATCGGGGGCTGGGTAGGGGGCCGAGGGCAAGGAGAGAGGAGAAGAGAGAGAGAGAGGGACGCTGGGGGGCTGTGGGCCGGGAGAAAGTAGAAGAGATAGATAGGGGGCGGGAGGCCTGGTGGGGGGTGCCATGCTGGGGGAGAGGGGGTGCTGGGGAGTGAGGGTGGCTGGGGGAGGGGGGGACCTGCGGTGGGAATGGGGGCCGGGGGTAGGGGGTGGGGGGTTGTCGGTGATGGGGTAGGGGACCGACTAGGCCTGGGGTGGGGGGAGCTGGGGGTGTGGTCGTGGGCAATGGGGCGCATGTCGTCGACGACGGCGGGAAGGTCACCGGCGATGGAGAAGATTGGAGTGGGAAGGGGTAAGATGATGTAAGGTGTATGGTAATTATGATACACGAATAATATATCAACCGTTCGATTAAATCTTAACGGTTCAAAAAGACTCTACCACAGTTTTACCTTATAAAAAAATACCCAATAAAATTTATAAAAATTATTTAGTAGAATATGAAAAATAGAAGGTAGAGTACCAAATATAATCTTGTAGAATACAATTAATAATATGGTCGAATACTAAAAGTTTTATATCATAATACTCTCTGATAACTGGAGAACGCCGTTCACGATCAGAGACTATGTTAATTAACAAAAATAGTTTAGTATATTACTAAAAGTATTCTATCAGAATAAAACTGGAGACCTTCGAACGAGAAAAATAGGCACCAAATACACAACGAAAGATAAAAAAAAATAGTAAAATAATTAATAACTCATGCTGTTTTATACGATAAATTAATTCTTGATCATCAGACCTCTTGTAGATAGGAACCACACTTCTGGCAGAGCTTTCCTTTAGAACAGCACCAAGAAGATCCTCAACCAACTGATCTTTTTTGTTATTCTTTTCCCATAGTTCCGATATATGTGCAGGAACATGTTCACTGTCTATTTAATTAATTTGGTAATGGCATTATCGTTCGAACCACAAGGGCACCAAGAACAATTGATTACTAAATCTGAACAACCAATTATTCTTCTCAAGTCAGCAAAAGCCTCCTGCTTTTTGCCGCTTGTGTTCTAAAGCAAAAATATCCCCCCAAGATCGTGGACCCTAGAAAATATCTCTTATTTCCAATTTTGAATAGGCTTTTCACTAAGTTTCATGTTCAAAAATAAATTACATCACTAGGGTCATCATCTATTTAAAACACTTTGTTATTATTCAAATATATTTTTCAAAATTAAATAAATTATTTCAGCTAAAAATATTAGGAAATTTAGCATATGTACGGATGTGCTATAGTACATTCGGGTGACCATACCCATAAAACCAGTTGATCGGACGTGCACCATAGTGGTCGATCAGATAAGGCATGATTGCATATTTAATATAGACATATCGACTACAAAGGGAGTATATAAGCTAATAAATGGGCCTGCCGGACGTATATAATCAAGCTCAAATAGTTTATAACCAAATCAACCCTAGATTGATTTTGCTACTTGCTTATTAACTTCGATATTAGTCCACTAAAAACCCAAAACTCTCGATTATATACCGCATGGTTAAGAAAGATCCAAATATTCTTGTCTATGATACATCATCTATGTAATATTCCATATAGCTTATCCTTGATTGGCTTAAGGCCAAATTCTGTTTTCCTTTTTGATCATTTTATCTTAAAATTCAATCCGTGTGCTATTGGAATTACCCTATTTATAAATCCATATAAATTGAAATTACTTGATGAGGACATCAAGGCTATAAAGAATACTCACGAACCAATTCAAGCTCCAGTTAATTCGTGACGAGGGCTTGAGCTAAAAGATTCAAAGAAGAGCTAAATAACTTAGTTTGGAGAGTTCTACAACAAGAAGAGAGTATGTTCACTATTGATGGTGAACATAGACTGATTTTACCCATCAAATTTGATCCAGAAGAGAGTCAAGGTTAATGTAGACATTTGTTTTCTAACAAAGAATCAAATCAAGATTACATTTTAAAGTTTCAAAAGTTTTAAGATTCAAAACAAGATTCAAGAAGTTTAGAAGATTTGATCAAGATTTGATTTCTTTATAATCTTATTTTAATTTTAAATTTTAGTTTAAAATTTCAATTTAAGTATATTTGTTTAGATAATTCTAATTCTTTTCTAGGTTTTTAGGCGAGTTTATCCTTAACGGTGGATTAGGAATTTTACAAATTGAATTTCCGCTATATAAAGCTGATTTTTAGATTATGGAAGCACTCTTTTTTTTTTTTTAATTATTTTTTTATGATTATTCATATTGTAAGTTATTCTTCTTAAGTTTTTGAAGAAACTTATTCGAACTTGACAATGATTTTTTGTGGCGTTCAAATTGACTTATCAAACAGACTTTCCATACACGTTTATGGTATTTTTACCATACCAAGATTCTTACTTTGCTAAACAACGGGTTGCGATTTCCATCAAACTTAAAAGATCTCGGATTGTTGTTTCCAGATTTGATATCGGGTTTCATCATATTATTGACATGGTTCGTATCATTACTTAGTCAACAAATGACCAAATGATCAAGATTTCTCATGTTTTCAAACACCTGAATGATTCCTTAAAGTAGATAATATTAATTCTTGGTAGTAGAGCTATAATTACCATTATCTATGAACCACGCTCCATCATTTACAAGTCATACTTCTAACATACAGGTATGCTGATAAGTAGTCATTGTCAATTCACCCTTAGTATGATTATTGAAGTGAATCAATTAGGTAAACAGAATTATTAATCAAATCAATTTTATTTTAGGTCTAGCTCAATTTATATCACCATCAGAACAGACATCAATGTATGTAACTTAGAGCAACGCTCCAACAGCCAATATAGGTCATCTCAATAGGATGAATATTCATTAGTCTTGACAAGAACATAGTGCCCCCCTTTATTCCATCAACTCCGGACTATGTATTTAAGATATTTTCTTTACATTTTATCGTCCACATACCCCTTATTTGTCCATTTCAATGCTTTCATTAGTAAAAATTGTGGATTACACAACGGTTAAACAACCGTTGTGTAATCCAGTGTTGTGGAAGATACCATGACGGTTATTTAATCGTCGTGGTATTTTAATGTTACACGACGGTTAAAACCATCGTCGAAACAAGAAATACAATTGCAGTGAGCGAAAAATTGATTACATTACACGACGGTTTTGAATCAAAATCATCATGTAATGTATCTAAATCAACGAGAAATTTTTTTAAAGCAACATTACACGACGGTTCTCGGGCGAACCGTCGTATACCCGAGAACCGTCATGTATTGTTGCGCTTTACACGACGGTTCGCCCAAGAACTGTCGTGTAATATTGCTTAAATTTTTTTTTCAGAGCAAAACCGTCGTGTAATGTGTGCCATCACAAAAAAAAAAGCCAATTTTTTTTTTCTAATTCAAGCTTAATTATACGACGGTTTTGAGCAAAACCGTCGTGTAATGGTACATATTACACTAGAATCAAATTTCATATGATTATCTAAAAAAAAAAAAATCTATTTTAGCATTTCATCGAGCATGTGGTGGCCGGATAAAAATCATGATAAAAAATGTGTGTAAAGTGCCAAAACCGTGTACAAAACATTTATCTCCAAAGAGCAATAATAAAAAAAAAAACATTCAAAGAACACTATAAATTACACTCCACGCAAGTTATTAAAGCATTTTGTGTTCGTAGTTTTGTTAGAAAACAATAAATTGAGTAATATGGAAGTCACCTTGCTTTAATTTAAAGAAAAATAGTCACGGCCTTGATGGGAACACCGGGAGAGAGAGGTGGTGGCGATGGCGGCGGCGTGATCGGATTTTAAGTTGGGGGGGAGGCGGGCGGGCGGGCGAAGGAGGTGGGGAGGAGAAAAGTTTGAGTTGTCTAGAGGGTTGAAGATGATAATGATGATAAATGAAGAGGAAAGTGTATTTAAGTAATGAGTTTTCGTGTCAATTCCAAAGCTTGAAATTTGAAAATTTTGAAAATTTTTGGAGGATTACACGACGGTTTTCTATAACCGTCGTGTAATCCTTTTTTTTTTTTAATTTGAAAATTTGAAAATTTTGAAAATTTTTGGAGGATTACACGACAGTTTTTATAACCGTCGTGTAATCCTTTTTTTTTTTTTTGAAAATTTGAAAATTTTAAAAATTCCCAAGGGATTACACGATGGTTCGAAGGAACCGTCATGTAATCTCTAGGATTACATGACGGTGACTGAGACTGTCGTACAATCTTAAGATTACATTATGGTTTTAGTTCAACAGTCGTGTAATCCTCCATTTACACGATGGGTTCACAAAATCGTTGTGTAATCTCCATCGTGTAATCCAACTTTTGTAGTAGTGTTTCGTTAATTATAGTTTTGGACATGATTTTTTGCTTTACATGCAATCAACATATGAATATAAATAGGACCTATAATTCACAACATTAAATCAAATCTTTATTGAATCGATTAAAATGTTTTAAATACAACTAATATATTCTACCTTAGGATACATATCCTAATAGGTAGTCTGTATTTATCCCGGATGTCAAAAGGTACCTGATAATCTCCTAGATTACCTTTTCAGTTCATCGTGGGTAATTGTGGAAGACATTTATGTTGATATTTAACTTATTTTATAGGAAGGTAAAAATCTTGAAACTACTATAAATTAGGCAACATTTTAGATGTGTGCTATTTGAGGGACAATTCTCAAAATCACCCTTATATATATGTATCTTTTTTTTTTTTTTTTTATCTACTATTGCCTTTCTCTCTAAATCATTGGTATGCAGGTGTGATACTTTTATTTTACTTCTATCTCTATTCCTTTAATTTTTTTCAAAATTTTTCTTATTATGCTTTGCGCATATTTTATGCAAATTTGAATACGACTTTTGATTAAAACTTGAATGGTTGTTGTAACACTTTTAATCGTTTTGGAATAGGCATAATATAACATTATGTTTTTGTTATAGACGGGCTAATTTTAGTTTTTCACCCTAGAACAGTCATGAAGATATATTTTCTTTTAAAATTAGAGTCTCCTACCCTTATAGAAAAAAATACAAAATATTGAATCAAATTGAAATGAATTTGACTGAGGAAAGCTTTCTTAAGTATTTTAAAGTCAAGATTAGAAACTTTATTTGATTTCATGTTATATTAACTTATAAATTTTATTTTTGTGTGCCATCACTAGATTCAAAATAGAGCCTATCTCTGATCATATGGTTATCAATCGGTAACTGTCAACTGTGATTATCCTTTGGTATTTTAGTGATTATAATATTGGTAACTTAGAAATATATTTGATATTTAAAATAATATAATGATATGATGTGATGTGACAGTTTCGATATGAGTTTTTTTTTGGTCCTTAACCCAAGATATAAGTATTTAGTGGTTACATGTATAATCTAATAATTATTTTACATCCGATTCCATCATATGAAAGCTTGTGTTAGATTAGTGAAACAACAAAAAATAAAGAGGATAGAGTAGTCAATCTATTGATTCATATATAATACCAGGAAAACCCTTCTAAATTTGTTGATTCACACAGAATATCAGAAGTTAGCATCAAAATTCGTTGATTCACATAGAATAACAAAAATTATAAAGACAAGAGCAAAAGCTCGAAGTTTCATCCAAAAACTGATATATCTTTTTACATGTAAAGGACAAACATATTTTTAAGCTAATTATCCCAAATGAAAATGAGAAACTACAAACAAAATTAGAAAAATAAATAATTCTGAAAAAAAAAATGAGAAACTAATTTTCTTATCTTATAATTAAGCCAAAAGTAAACCTAACTTTCCTATTTGTGAAATTGCTAATGGACTTTTCTTCTTTAATAATTGTCTTCGAGTCAAAAATATGCTTCCCAATTTTGACATGATTTATTTCCCAATATGACTTCATCATTCTCTCTAGGTTAGAGATAATTCGTCCTCGAATTTGGAGTAGCTTCAATTGATAGGTGTGAATAACAATCCTGATGAATTCGTAATGAACCATCTTTAGATTGAATGGCATGTCGAATCCATAAAAATCAACTGATGAAGAATTTTCTTCAATATTGGATCTGCTAGAATCTAACTCAATCTTCAATGGAAAATTTTCTTTAATGATGATCATAATAAATTCGAATACTAGATCTTATTCTTCATCACCTTCATTAAATGTTGGACATTCATCTTCTCGTCCAATTACCCCCAAAATTGGATTAAAAAAAATGGTCTTCTTCTTCTTCTTTTCCATCACTTTCATCAAAGGTCAGAGAAAATTTGATAATTTAATCTTCTTCTTCTCTAACATATTCGTCATATATTAGATCAAAGATTGAATCAAAATTAATCTTTTACATTTTCCTTCATCATCACTTTTGTCAAATATTGGATTGAATATTCCCTCAAAGTCATCATTAGACTCACAATTAGAAATAAAATGGGATGTGGTGGCTAATGCAGCAACTTGCTGTGTTAGGGAAGCAAGTTCTTGCCACATGCTTGCAACCTCATCGGCGAGTTTGGCAGGTAGAGTGGCGACGACATATTAGCAGCATCGCAAACAACAAATTGATTCAAGAACTTTCGGCTCTGATACCAAATGATGTAGTTGAAACGTATGTTAGATAAGTGAAATAATTAAAAAAAATTAAAGGGGATAGAGTAGTCAACCTGTTGATTCACACAGAATATTAGGAAATCCCTTCAAAATTTATTGATTCACACATAATATTGGAAGTGGACATCAAATTCATTGATTCACATAGAAAATTGGAAAGACAAGAATAAAAACTCGAAATTTCATCCAAAAAATGATATATCTTTTGACATATGAATGAACTAATTTATAGGCTAACCTGTCCTAAATGAAAATGGAAAACTACTAAAAAATAATTCTGAAAATAAAAAATAAAATGAGAAACTAACTTATTTTCTTACCTAATAATTAAGCCAAAATTAAATCTAACTTGTCTATTTGTAAAATTGCTAATTGATTTTTCTTCTTTAACAATTGTCTTCCACTCAAAAATATGCTTCTTAATTTTGACACCATTTGTATTCTGATATGACTTCATCAAATCCCCATCCCTATGTTTTTAAAAATAAAATGTAACATTTGACATCCCTGCAAAGAGGCGTTACATATACGATAGATTAGTCAGCCCAAAGGTGAAAGGTCCACCAAAATTGATGATTTCTAGGCTGTTTATAGAAAAGCCCAGAGATGATATAAGCCTACAGGTCTACAACGACCATTGTTTTTGCCCTTTTGGAATGTTGAACTAAAGAAGCAAAATCAATCTATTATTACAGTACACAATTCAGATTTTTTTTTTTTTTTTTTTTCCGAGGGGGAAAGACAATCAGAAAGTTAAACAACAAAAGATGTGTACAAATTTGTCAGTGAGCTTGAATATTTCATCCCAAAGTTAGCAATATATGAAAGATCATCACTTTTTCTTTTTGTTTTTTTCCCCCCCGTCACTTTGATAATTCATCTAAAAGTGCTTTTGTTTTGAGGATTTCTGTCAACTTTAGTGCTTTGCAGTGAGTTTGCAAATTATCTTATGTTAGAATGATATCCAATAAAAGCTAGTTTTTCCCGTTACAATTTTGGATTAATTAAAAAAAAAAAAAAAAAAAAAAAAGAAGAAGAAGTAAATTTTGCGTTCATAAATGGATGAAGAAAACTTACCTCAAAACAACAAAAACAGCAATACTAATAATATTATTAATATTATTAATGATTATAGCAATAATAAATAGATGAAGAAAACACAAGAATACTTCCCTTGGAAACCGAACAACGCGTTTGTTGTCATTTTTTATTGAATTAATATCAACTTCTAGATTAAATTTTGAGGTATTGAATAGTTGATCTTAAATGAACTTCTAGATTAAATTTTGAAGAAAATTGAGGAGGTCCGTCTCATTCAACATTTATGTTTATTTATTTAGTAGTTGAAAATTTCATCAGATAAAATTAAAATATATAATTAATTAGAAAAACAAAGTATATCCATGTGATAAATTATAGAGTATTGTATATATAACCCATTAATATGATAGATTGAGGACTAATTTATTGTATACTTATTGATCATCTAGTGTTATATACATACATGAGACTGCGTATTGGTCATTTATATTTTCTTTGTAGTATAAATAATGGCAATTTTATTCTAGTGATTTTTATGATGATTCAAACTCAAACTCATACCTCTCATCAACCACTGAAAATAGAATAGAAAAAGATATATACTGAAACAAGCCAAATTAATCCCCTTGTATGTTCACATTTATGTATTAACAGACATCTATTTATCATGATTAATGAAACTGAAATTTGTTGAAATGTCATCTTCAAACATGTTTTTTAAATGATTTTTTTCCCTAAAATTAATGTCATCTGTTTAGAAATCTCATATATATAGTGAACTGTTAAGGCCACTCATAATATAAAAACATAACTCCACCTCAAAACCAAAGGAAATATCCTGAGGGGTAGCAGAACAACCTTTAATAAAACTCTCGATAGTTCTGAATACGACACCACAACTTGTAATACTAGAAACACCATGCGTATCACCTTAATCCATCCATGAGGAGGCAACTATATCTAACAACTGTGATATCCAAAGCCACATGGTGTTTACCAATAACATAAAATTTACAAAGAATCTAGAGATCACTATGCAAACTATTCATGCAACTGAATATCCAGAGAGTTGATATTTTTAACTGCTGCCCAAATCATGGTCTTTCTCGAATTTTTTGAGAATAAACTATCTTTGAAAACCAACTTATTTCTAACATGCTAGATCGACCAGCATAAATAATTACATCCTTTTCAAAAACCCTAAATTTGTGGACTAAACTGGGAGGTGAAGGCCGATCATAAGAAATTCTCCAAACCCATAGAGACAGTCAAAAGAATGATTAAAAACATCAGAAATTATTTTCCAAAGAAAGAGATGAGAATCAATCTCAAAATTACCATCATAGAGACGACGAAAGCTATGAAGAAATATACCTCGACATTTTAAAGCACCCTTAATAGGAAGGTTATCACGCAAAATCTTTCAAAAAGTCAACGATCTGCGGGGAGGAATAAATTAGGTGCAAATTTATTTGCCTCCTATAACAGATGAATTAGTACCATAGACAGGATCAAAGAAGACATTAACCGAAACCTCAAAATCAATAGAATGACACCAAACAAAACTTATCATCACCAGGAGCAACCGGCTAAGAATATGCTCAAAAATCGGCCCTTTAATTTTTTTTGGTTTATGTTTTCATATGCAGAACAATTAGTGGAAGTTCTCCAAGGAAGATCTTAAGCTTTCATTATTTTCACTTCAGTGTTTGCTATTAAAGGAAAATATATATATATATATATATATATATATATTACCGACCCTACTAATATCTTACTATTACAATCACGGTTCAAATGTTAAGAGGCAAACAAACAAACAAATAAATAAATAAAATAAAATCCCTAAAAATGCTATAAAAGGTCCCTATAAAGGTAGATAATATTATTATCATCACATTAAAATCAAAAAATATTAATTCTTAATTTAAAGTAATTAAAATTAAACTATTCAAATTGTGTGTGTAGATAGAGTTTTTTTTTCAGGCGCAAAAAAAAAAAAAAAAAAAAAAAAAAAAAAAAAAAAAAAAAAAAAAACTCAACAACTCTTGTTAGAACAGTTTGTTGTTGATGCCAACATGATCCCTTTTGCTTTCTTGAAACTTTTGCCAGTTATGGTTGGTGAACTAATTAGTGACCAAAACAGATTGCTTCCTCGGTAGAAAAGACCAATAATAAGTATAGAAATGGTAGAACTTTCCACCATTGAATTAAGGAAAATTAAGGTGGATAGTCTATAGTTATTATCTAATCTAATAAATAGCTCAACTTCCTTTTAATTAGTTAAATGGCCTAATGTTTAATCAATTTTCATTTTTCCCAAACACTTCCTCCCTTTCTCTTCCATCTCTCTCTCAACTTTCTTTTTCTCCCTTTGCTCGTTTCTCTCATAGCTATCATTGTGTTTTTCTTCGTGTTTGTTTGATTTCAGTTCATTATTTGAATTATAATTGAAATTTGAATGTTTTTTTTTATTTGCATTTTTTTTGTGAATTTTGATTTTAACCTAGGTTTTATGAAAGATTCTTGGCTTATCCTTTTATTTTTGCTTGTTTCATTTTTTTCTTCACTTTAGTTTCTGTGATTTTCTGGGTTTTTGTTCATCAATTTTGGAAAAAAATGTGTTTCGATTCAATTTTTTTAAATTGTTATGTGTTTTCTTGTATTTTGATATGGTTATAGTCAATCAATGATTGACCCTTAGTTAATAAGTGATTAACTCTCATCACAGAGTCCTCCAAAATTGACATCCTTTTACACTCGATTAGTTACTGATTATATTGGAGTGAATTAGTTAATAGATTGACCATCAGTTAATAAGTGATTAACTAGAGTCAATCAATGACTGACTATTAGTTAATCAGTGATTAACCAATCGTTAACCAGTGATTTATTTGTCATCAATTAGTGATTGACTATAAAAATTTGTGAGTTATATTATTTTATTCAGTGATTTATCAATAATCAATCAGTGACAGACCGTAGTCCATTAGTGACTAATTATAAAATATAACCACTCAGTCATTGATCATTTTCAAATTTGATTAAACCATTCTAAAAAAGAGGTATTTTGATTAATTTTTAAAAACTTTGGCAATTTATTAAAAAATTTATTAAAAAAAAACTATTTAGCTATAAACCTCTTGAATTAAAGTCAGTTTTTTTTTTAATTTTTAACTTTTACATTTTTTTTTTGGTTGGCTTGAAAATTTGGCATGGGAATTCTACCAAAAGAAACATGCCTCTATTTTTTTTTTTTTTCCATTTTTCGTTTTGAACAACTTTGGCTTTTTCATCTAGCTTTTCCTGTAGATCTTTTGCAAGTTAGGAACCTTAGTTTGAAAGCAACCCCATTTATAGAATTTATGTCATTCAATTTTAATGAAAAAGAATAAAATATATAAAATTTTAACAAACGGTCGGTGGGTTTAAAAATGTAGAAAGAAATTAACACAATTGGATGTCCTTCAAGTCGATTTAAAAAAAAAAAAAAAAAGTTGAGGCCCAAGTTGCCCCTCCTTGCTCACGAGTCATATCAGCTGCCTTTTTCTACAGTCAAACTATCTCTCCTCTTTTTGTTTTGTTTTGTTTTTTTTTTTTTTTGGTTGTTGTTGTTCAAGAGTCATGACAAATGCATAGTTTTGCGGTCGCTCAACTTAGAGTATAATTGCTATGCCGCACTACCCATCCTCATAGTTTCCTTAACAAAGGTTGATATGTGTGTGGATATATATATATATATATATATATGAATAAATTACTATGATAGTCTCTTAAATTTTAAGAAGGGTGTCCATTGATCTTCAAAATTTTTTTTTATGAGTTAACCTCTAAATTTTTAGAAAGAGTACAAAGTAGAATCAAATCCCGACAGCCGTTAAAAAATAAACGGTTATCTACACCACCTGAGTTATACATAGATGGACATATACACCACACGAGCTACACGTAGGATGAACTAATAAAAGAAAATAATTTCGAGGACTAGTCGAAATCTTCATTAAAATTCAGAGATTATTATAGCAATTTACCTTTGGTTTTTATTTTTATTTTTATTTTTTTATTTTTAATTTCAATTATTAGAATAAATTTGAGAAACTTGAGAGTTGAGAGAACGTTTCAAAAGTAAACCTTTTAGTTAAAGCTAATTGATGATGGTGGGCAACTAAAATTTTGACAAATTCAAATGGCACGTACTTCAGGCTGTCGTGCAAATATTGGCGCTGCGACTCATTAATATATCACTATAGAAAGATCTATTGCTCTCTTTCTTAATTTTTGTTTAGTTAAAATCTTATATATGTATATAAATATATAATGTCAATACGTGTGCACCTAGTAACTCGATTATTTTCTTTACAGAAATCATACTAAAATAGCATATCCTTGATACTTATTTTAAATATGTGATATAACTTATTATTTTTGTTAATTATAGCATATTAACATTTTTACTGATGTTTAATTTCTTTTTTATCCCTAATGTTTACTCTCTCTTTATCTCTCTCTCCTCTCTTTCCCCTCTTCATCTCGCTTTCCTCTATCTTTCTCTCTCCTCTGCCTATTTCTCGCTCTTCGTTGGCTGGAGACAATCACAAACTTGTCGACATCGTTGCGTTGCCGGCGTTCCCCGACTGTTACTGGCGGCCTCCTCCCTCCCCTGACTGATCGTGGCCGTGAAATCGATCGCGACGAAAGAAATCACAAGAATCGCGGTGAATCGCGATCACAAACACTCACGAGTTTCTGCTTTGCCAGTGAGGTCGCGATCCTGCACGAATTGCAAAGGTGGCGAGATTCCGAGCGACGACTTTCTCTCTTCCCTTCTCCGGCGAGCTGCATGATGTTTTTTGTCTTTTTTTTTTTTTTTGTGAGATGTTTGTTGGATTTTTTTGTTTTGTAGGGTCTTGGTAGTGTCGGCTCCTCGTACGTGTTGCTACGTTAGGCGGCAACGGGTTGGCAAGGGTGTCGACGGGGCTGGGTTGGGGTTTGGGTTTTGGTGATTTGGGATTTTGGGCCCTTTTTGTAATAACAAATTTTTTTGTGTGGGAGTTTGTAAATATAATTGTTCCTATGACAAAGATAAAATAATTAGATTTACTTAAAAACATATTATTTTTATCTTTTGAATGAAAAAATTGAAAATAAAGTAAATAGTTTATTTATATTGGTAAATCCAATGATTTAGTGGTAAATCCAAAAATTTATTGGGATAAGTTTTACTAGTAAATCCTTAGATTTCTACCTCTGTCAATATATATTTTTCTTAGTAAATACTTAGATTTCCTTGTAAAAATTTTTGATTTACTTGATTAATGATAACTTTTAAAACAAAATAAATATGGTAAATAATAAATTTACTTGTAAATATCAAGATTTACTGATAAAAAATAAGATTTACTAATTAATATTTAATTTATTTATTAAAAGATAAGACTGCGATAAATACCCTTTGATATACTCTATTGGTAGAGTTCTTTTCTAAACCGTTAAGATATAATCAAACAGTTAAAATTTTATTTTTGTATGATAGTTATAGTGTACCGTATCTCATAGTAGTACATGACTAAGAAATTAAAAATAATAAAAAAGAATTAAAAAAAAAACCCTTCAGTGGAGGGTCCTTTGCAAATATAGGATTAAAATGTGATTCATGTTGCAAGACTAACCCCCAAGGAGAGAACATTGCAAGACTAACCTCAGTCATTAATAAGCCTTTTGTTTTCTCCAAAATACCCTTTACAGGTAAAAAAATAAAAATAAAAGAAATAAGAGATAAAAGGGGATCTGAAGAAGGAAGACCATCTTCTCTTACAAAAAAAAAAAAAAAACTGAAGAAACCCACTTTGTTCTTTCATTGGTTTCGTCTCCTTCACCACCTCAAAACTACCATCATTTTTCATCTCCATCATACCCTCAAAACGACCATCCTTATATTGGGGTTAACATCATCGATTTCCAGCCACAAGGAGAGGAGAGAAAGTACTCTAAAATTTTTGTAAGTTCATCTCAAAACCTCAAATTTTTTTTTATTGAAATCGTTTTCAAAGTTATTCAAGGGTTGGGCATTCATGATTTGGGAGCTTAGTATAGAAAAACAACATGATTCAACCTATTTTGCACTAATTTTTTACTTGTAAAATCTGTAAATTTGCAAATCCCGTCATACAGTGACCTGACCGGCCGGACCGACCTGACCGGCCGGACCGACCTGACCGGTCAGGCCGGTCAGGAATTTTTACTAGTCGGATTGTTCTTTTTTTTTTTTTTTTTTATTTGTTTGTTACATGTTGTTGGTTTTCCTGATTGGCCTGACCGGTCATGCTGGTCATGCCGGTCAGGAATTTTTTTACTAACCGAATTGTTCTTTTTTTTTTTTTGTTTATTTGTTTGTTACACGTTGTTGGTTTTCCTGACCGGTCATGCCGGTCAGGCCGGTCATGCCGATCAGGAAAACCTGCAATGTACACATTATCATTTTTTTTTACATTGCTTGTTTTCCTGACCGGCTTGACCGGCTTAACCGGTCATGCCAGTCAGGCCGGTCATGCCGGTCAAGAAAACCAGCAATGTACACACATTGTCACTTTTTTTTTTTGTTTAACTTTGCTAGTTTTCCTGACCGGCATAACCAGTCAGGTGGTTTTGGGGACGGTCTGGTAGTTTTGAACTAGTCTTCAATTTTTCATTAATTTTTTAAAATTCTTTCATAACAATCTTTATTGTTTTCTTATTTTTATTTTAAAGGAAAATGAGTGAGATTGTCATATATTTTCAATATGATGGAGAATGGAAGGAGAAAGATGACGGGTCATATGAATGGTGCAGAAGGAATAAGGAAATCAAGAGCATAATACTGCTAGATGATCCGGATAAGGTGAAATATTCTGAAGTTATTGATTGCATATTTAAAAGGCTTCATGTGGACCAAAAAAGTACGGAATTAAAAATAAGTTACATTCCTTTGTGTACAATATCGTCAGGTCCTAAAAGCATTTTGGATGATTTTGATGCTAAGTGTTATCTTTTAGACTTTTGTAAAACGACACAACGTAGAAGTATGTTGTACGTTGAGCTCATGAAAAAGGTTGAAAGTAGTGACAACAATGATAAAGACAGTCTTGAAGTTGAAGGAGATGGAGGGTGCAATATGGAAAATGATGGAAATATTCGAGATGAGTACTTTGACGTTAACATGGAGCCACCAAGGGTCTATGATGCTGCTTCTGGACCAGGCCACGAAGGTGATGTTTTAGACGTGCCTACCTTGGAGGAACGCCCTAATCAGGAGACAACGGCATCTGCCCCAACTCCGAAACGACAACGTTCATGCGTAGAAGTAGATCCGGTCATGGATCATTGTGAACCATTAGCAATAGATGACAGTGCTATGTCTTTTAGCTTCGATGATGGTATGGGTATTGCAGTTGGTCAGGAGTTTGAAAGCAAGAACGAGGTGAAGAATTTGATAATCGATGCTTCGTTGAAAGCTTGTTTTGATTATAAAATAGTTAAGTCAACCACAAAGTTTTTTGCGGTGAAATGTACAGTTCTAGATTGCAAGTGGGCATTACGAGCTGTGAGGATCACGAACTCAGATCGTTTCTCTCTCCGAACATATTATAAACACTCATACCTGCTCTGCTAGTTCGGTGGATAAAAGAAACAGACAAGCAACTGCAGATTTAGTTTCAGATATGTTAAAAAAGGAGTTTCCAGGCCAGCTTGAGACACCTACCCCGAAGAGAGTGATAGACATGATGAAAAATCGTGGCGTGTCAATATCCTACTTCAAAGCTTGGAGGGGCAAACGAAAAGCAGCAAGTGATGTTAGGGGTGCACCAGAGGTCAGTTTCGAGATTCTTCCTAGCTATTTGCATATGATAAAGTTAATGAACCCCGGCACGGTCACACACTTGGAGGTCGACAAAGATCAAAGGTTCAAGTACCTTTTCATTGCATTGGGCGCGTGCATTGAGGGATTTAAAGCAATGAGAAAGGTAATTGCGGTTGATGGAACGTTTTTGAAGACGAAATACAAGGGAACAATGATCATCGCCACCGCCCAAGATGGCAATTACCATCAATATCCTCTTGCTTGGGGAGTGGTTGACTCGGAGAATGACAACTCATGGAAATGGTTTATGACGAAACTTGAGGAGGTCATACCCGATGACGAAGAGCTGGTCATAATTTCTGATAGGCACCAAAGCATCCGCAATGCAGTTGAAAAGATATATAAAAAGTCTCACTATGGATTTTGTGCATGGCACCTCTCTCAGAATATCAAATCATATGTTCACCGAGGATCTCGTGTTAGAGCCGGAAAGGGTACAGGCAAGGTCAAGATTAAAGATACCGTCGCAAGTATTTTCATGAAAGTCGCTGCGGCATACTCTGAGAACGACTTTAACCGACTCTATGATGACCTAAAGAATAGATATCCTGCCGCCGCAGAATATCTTGATGATCATGTAGATGTCAGAAAATGGGCTAGGTGTCACTTCACAGGATCACGTTATAATATCTTGACTACTAATGGTGCCGAGAGTATTAACAGTGTGTTAAAGAAGGCAAGAACATATCCTTTGTTGCCCTTGATTGATTCAATTGTAGAGAAAATCTCTGAATGGTTCAACAATCACCGTAAGGAGTCGAGTCTTGGATCTTCCTCACAATGCTTAACTCCAATGGTGGAGAAAACATTGCATACAAGATACAAAGAGTCCACAATCTTGACTGCGAAAGAACTAAACAGTACTACACTTGAGTATTATGTCACAGGATCGAATGGCAGTTTCTTGGTTGATCTAGGAAGGAGAACCTGCACATGTAAAGTATTTGATATCGACAAAATTCCTTGTGTCCATGCCCTTGCAGCGTTCCCAGGGGGTAAGGATAAAATGCATGATTTATGCTCAAAATACTATCTAAAGGAGGTATGGGCATTGGCTTATGTCCGAACCATTTATCCCGTCCCGAGCTCAACAGAGTGGGTTATCCCAGATGACATAAGGAGTGAGAAGATATTACCTCCTGATTTCACAAAAAAACGTGGGAGGCTTCAACAAACTAGATTTCCTTCTATTGGAGAACATCGGAAAGGCAAAAACAAGCGATCATGTCAATCAACTTCGCATGAGAGCCCAGAATTGACAACCCCACTTTGAATATATTTGATCGAAGCAGATTTTCATGTTGTATGATCGTGTTTTTATTTTTAATTTATACTAATGATTTTGGACTACATCTCTTATATTAGTAGTTGAATTATGTTTGTAAGGATGAACTGTATTTTGGATATTATAGTTGCTGAAAATTTTTCTCCAGACTGGAGTGTTCTTTATTGTTTTTTTTATCACCACACCAAAGAAATTACTTATTATTTTTATATCACTTCATAGAATTATAATAATATTAAATGGTGCCAATCACTAATTTGAAAGTCAATCACTAACCAGAGCGGTCCTGCTCGCTGGTTTTCAGGACCGGCCTGACCGGTCCCGGTCCGGCCGGTCCTGAAAACCAGGGAGCGCGAGACCGGTCCCGGTCAGGCCGGTCCTGCTTGCTGGTTTTCAGGACCGGCCGGACCGGGTCCGGTCAGGCCGGTCCTGCTAGCTGACCGGGGCCGGTCCTACTCGCTGGTTTTCAAGACCGGCCTGACCGGTCCCGGTCCGGCCGGTCCTGAAAACCAGGGTGCGCAAGACCGGTCCCGGTCAGGCCGGTCCTGCTTGCTGGTTGGGGCCGGTCCTGCTCATTGGTTTTCAGGACCGACCTGACCGGTCCCGGTCCGACCGGTCCTGAAAACCAGCGAGAGCAAGACCGGTCCCTGTCAGGCCGGTCCTGCTAGCTGATCGGGGCCGGTCCTGCTAGCTGACCGGGGCCGGTCCTGCTCATTGGTTTTCAGGACCGGCCTGACCGGTCCCGGTCCGACCGGTCCTGAAAACCATCGAGCGCAAGACCGGTCCCGGGACAGGTCGGTCCTGCTAGCTGACCGGGGCCGGTCCTGCTCGCTGGTTTTCAGGACCGGCCTGACCTGTCCCGGTCCGCTCGGTCTTGAAATTCTACGAGTGCAAGAAAATTTCTCCGGATCGGGGTGTTCAACTTTGTATTTTGTTTGTTTTTGTTTTTTTTTTTTGTTATTGATCAATTTTCATATGATGTGTGAATTAAATCACTCATTTGAAAGTCAATTAGTGATTGATTATTAGTCAATAAAAAATAAAACAAAACAAACGACCATTTTTCATAAATAAAAAATTAAGACCATATAACAAGTTTTTAAGAAATGAACGAAATTCAAAAAAAAAAAAGTTAAAATGTCATTTGTTTTCTAAAATAGTTAAAAATCATTTAAAAATAATTTTCCGAACCGAAATGACCAGCCATGCCGGTTTAGAGAAATTTTCTCCGGACCGGGTTGTTCAACTTAGTTTTTCAAATCACAATAACTTATTTTTTTGATCACAATAATTTATTGGTTTTCTAGACCAACCTGATCGATCGCGATCAGAACCGGCTGGAACGGGACAGGACCGGACCAGAACCGAACCGGTCCTGACCGGGACCGGACCGGGACAGGACTGGACCGGGACCGGACCCGACCTGACCTGGACAGGACCGCACCGGGACCGGACCGGGACAGTGACCGGACCGGTCAGGGCGGTCCGGTCCGGATCAGCGAGCACAAAAGCTCGCTGGTTTTCCGGACCGGCCGGACCGGGACCGGGTCAGGCCGGTCCGGTGCGGACCAGCGGGCACTTGTGCTCACTGGTTTTCCGGACCGGCCGGACCGGGACCGGTCAGGCCGGTCCGGTGCGGACCAGCGGGCACTTGTGCTCACTGGTTTTCCGGACCGGCCGGACCGGGACCGGTCAGGCCGGTCCGGTGCGGACCAGAGAGCACTTGTGCTCACTGGTTTTCCGAACCGCGACCAGTCCGGCCGGTCCGGTCCGAACCAGCGAGCACTTGTGCTCGCTGTTTTTCAGGACGGTCCGGAGAAATTT